>QYAO01000010.1:0-600000 GCA_003988895.1 Hyphodiscus sp. D1413 | reverse complement strand
TTTCCGCTATTCCAGAAATAGAAGCTGGCGATAGTGACAGATTGAGGCTTGGCCCACTCGGAAAGTATTTCAAGTGATTTCTGGTGATCGATTATGTACCTCATCAAGGTCGATTTCCCAGATCCCGCCTTGCCGTTTACCCAATATATTCCAGTTCCTGTACGCAGCCATTCAGGGAAATTCGCCCAGGGTACATTATGTTGAGGGTCCTCAAAAATCCAACGAAATGTTCTCTCGTGAGCAACTGCTATTTCTTGTCGTCGATCGGTCATGGCTGGGTATTTCAAATCCTTCAAAATGTTTGTCTCAATCGATAACCTGGCATATTCCTCTTCGGCTCGCACAGCCTGGAGAGCATCACGCTCTGAAACGTCCTCTATCCTCTCCAAAGATTTGGACTTTTCCTTTTCAGACGAAGGAACTGGATTATCTTGCTGAGGTGAGCCTAAAGAAGGAAAATCCACTGCATGAACGATCGACCTAGTTTGCTTTTCTCTGTCTTTGATAACTACATCAGTACGATCCAACAGCTGAGCCAAAGCGAGAGTCTGGTGCTGAATGTCTTTAAGCAGGACCTCGTTATGACGTCCAAGAAGTGCGGCGACGATTTGCTGAATACTTGCCTCAAGGCTATTAAATCGAGTTGACAGTTGGAGTGTATTCAAGTCAGCATCATTCCTAGACCACAAGATCAGCCGCAGTCCTTCGGCTTAACAACGAGGAATGTCATGAATTCCTAATACCTCAAATCGATAAGGATATGGAGCTGAATGGTTTCCTTGAATCTAGAAAGCCTAGCTGACAAGACCTCCATCTCATCCTTAGACCAAGCAGCTTTGATTGCATGTTGGAGCGATTTCCACCTCGTGTTTCCCCCGGAAGACTTCAAACCGTCTAGGCGTGCAACCATTTCCTCCGCAATTTTTGAACAGGCAATGCACAGTGCTTGTAGTTGATCTTGATGCTCTCTCCTCCCATCGGTAGATACTTTCAGGGGTCGACATAGTTTCGTATTGAGATCAGTCAAATAGGAGGCCAATTCATGAAGCTCCTCATTGACTTGTGTCGCACCCGCCGCACTTTTGTAGATCTCGCTACTTTTCGAAAATATCTGTGCTGTAAAATCAACGAATTGAACAATAGTGCCAGCGACCGAGAAAGCTGTCAAAGGGTCCAGCATCGCGCCTAAACCCACACGTTCAGTCCCACAGGATTACCAGAGTCGAGCGTCGGTGCGTTCGTAGAGTGATTGACGGGTATCCCTTCGTTCTACACTACTTGCACTGGGTATGAGGTGACAACAACTGAAGATCGTCACATTTTCAGCTTTCATTCGTCGAAATATTTGGGTGGAGGGCTGTGCAGTAGGCTCTGCGCGGGGCGTCTCGAGAGTGCATAGAGTTGCATGGTGACGAGGCTTGGGCAATGCCAATAGAATCGCTCATATTAGCGCACAAACGCCCATCATCTCTAATAACTGGTAGGTTGATTCGAACAGTTCGGATCAATTGAGCGATTAGAATATTGAGAGACTCACTAGAGCAATTAGTCTTCATCACCCATACCATCCATTTCACTAAAGCGATTATCATGCTTTCTGATCTGGCATATAGCACGTCTTGGGACTTAAACCCAATTCAAACTCAAGAGGTCTGCATGGCAGGACATGTTGTGAGATTTAATTTGACTATCGACGCATGCGGGACGAGCTTCGTTTTCGAGACATGAAGAGATGCAAAATTGCAAGCAGGATCAAAATTGCCTCCAATTGCATATTCCTAGTTGTACAAAGGTTTTAGTTGTCCTGGTAGACTTTCCAAATGTCCTTCCGAAATCCCTCTCCAAACAAATGAAATTTACTGCGCCGTAGCTTCACTGCCTTCAGAAGCAGGCTTCGCAGCACTAGCATCTGACCTTGCGAGATTTTCCTCCTTACTCTCATCTGCTTTCACCTCCTTCTGAGCAACTGGCTTTCCCTGGACCTCAGGCTCAGGGATACCAACGGTCTCACGATCCGCGCCTTCGACATCTGGGTGAGGTGGTGCTACGCCACCATCTTCGGGTTGTGGGATTTCGTTGCCCTGAGCGTCTACCAACCGAGTTCGTGTCTCGTAGCGAGTCTTAAAGCTGACCTTTCCTTCAAGAGATTTGACTTGCTCTGCATCAAGGAGATTGCCATCTTGGTCTCTGTACTCAACTTTCTCTTCCTTAGACACAATGCTGTGTCCTGCAGGAACAGCCTGAGGAGGCGGCGATACCAATGCAGGAGGGGCGTCTGACATCTGGCCTTTGTGCACAAAGGGCTTTGGCTCACCGCCTGGCTGTTGGACTAGCTCTGGAGCCTTACTTGGCTCTAAGGGAGAGCTAGTCTTGTGGACATCGGCGTTGGCATTGATGGACTGAGTGGAATATTGAGAGTACTATGCAGGTCAGCACCGTTTCGTCGCTAACCTCGTCGCCCTCGGCTGGGAAGTTTCTGGGCGGGTATGTGGGATTCATTTACCTCAGTAAAGAACGTGTTGCAGTCCCAGTCCCAGGTGTCGAAGAGCTTGACTTGTTTGCACGCGGATTGGGTCCATGGGTTACCGTAAGCAAGTGGGGAATAGAGTCCGAAAGCCACGATACTTAGCGTCAAAAATATGACGGCACCAAGCTTACCAATGAATGGGCGTTCGCGGAGACCAATGCCCGGAATGCGAGCGGTGACATAATCGTAGGTCTGGCAGAGTGCTATAATAGCAAAGTAGAGAGCCGGGAAGTAGTGGTGCAAGAACAGTTGGCGTTGCATTAGGTAGAATGGGAAGTAGTGGAATGCCCATCCCAGGACAGAACTGCCGATTTCGTAGTCGAAGCGTTTGAAAACAGTGTTATCGTAGTCCTTGAAACCTCTCTGCCAGCGTAGAACAGCGAGGCCTTTGAAAACGGCAAAAATGGCAACGGCCAAAGTTGAGCTCCACCAGATTATAGGATTACCGATGAGGTAGATCTGGCGATTGTCCTTACCCCAGAAATTGATACCTCGTCTGAGAATAGGCCAGGATGGTGGGCGAGAGTCCCAGGCATGAGACTCAACAAGACCAGCATTCGTGTTCCACATGACCTTTTGAAGTTCCCAAAATTTTCCAAAGAACCCCGGGTTCCTGTAATTGACCTTTTCTGCTGTTTCTCCTAACTGTGGATGCTCGTTCTGCTCTACGTACCAAACACTGTTGGGAAGAGTTCCGCCCTTGGCACATGTGACTTCTTGCTGTTCAGAGGCCCAGTCAGGGAGCTTGACCTTATGTGAGAAGAGAACACAGCCAGTCATAATGTGAACAAGCTTGAACTTGGTCTGAATGGTCCTCACGCGGTTCTTAGCATCCTCGCCATCAGACATCTTCTTGATGATCTCTACACGGAAGTAGTCATTGGCATCGCCCTCAAAGCCCTCGTAACCATATGCTGAGACCTCATTTTGCCAATCTGCCTCGGTGACTGGAGGTCGGACATCATGTGAATGGAGGCGGCGGTTTGTAGTGATGTGGTAAAGCTTGAGGGTGTCTCCGTCCTTGATGAAATTAGGAGGATTTGCGGCATCCCAAGCATTAGAGCCGTTGATTGGTTCACCGTTGATGTCCAGAGGCTGAGTCATATTCTCAAGGATCCACAAGTTATTCTCATCCTTGTGGGGATATAAGGTGATCTGTTGTTGCTTGCTTCCGGTGGGGTACATCAGGTTGTGCGAATGCAGATAGCCTCCCTGGGTGTTGTGATGTCTGATCGATACTCGACTACCAAAAGCAACATCGACTGGAACGTCTTGCATAGATTTTGAATTGAGAGTGGCCTGAAATTCGGAGCTCATGAATCCATCTCCATCCCCTGGGTTTACAAGGCAAACGAAATGGATTGCAAACATAGCCATGTAAAAGGTCAGGGGAATCAAAATGAGGCAAAAAACTCGGGCAGCTACATGCTTGGCAAAGAGGTGCTGTATCCATTAGCCAAGCCTCATACTGGCAGAAGTTACCACTTACAGGAGTGACTGTCTTGACATCGCCAAGAAGAACCCATAATTGTACAACAGTCAAACTGCCGACCCAAGCAATCGTAAATAAGCCAACCCATTTGACACTGACAGTTGCACCCAGTCCAAGTCCAGTCAATACAAGCCATAGCCACCAACTGGGTTGGAAAGCATGAGATGGCCCCAGTTCATGTTGGTTTGTGAATGATGTGAAAGCTAGTGCAGTAAAGGCGGTCATGATCATAAGAGGAGAATCGAGGAGAATCAGTCGTGCTTGAGTGAGTAGGCCGTTTTCTAGATTTGTTAGAAGCTATTTCCTTAAGATGGCCGAGGAGTCCTACCAAAGACAATCAGACACGCGCCCATTGCAGCGGTCATGGTTCTGCATCCAGCGGCTTTCAAAGTCAAAAACATAGTTGGAACAAGCAGAATGCCGCAGATAGCTGGTAGCAGTCTCATGGCAACATATGGTACTCCTGGCTCGAGGTAGTCCTTTCCAATATCTTTGAAATCGAATTCTCCATCGAATCCAGCTAGCCATCCAGCAAGTGTGAGAAGTAACTTCGCAAGAGGAGGATGTACATCCATAAAGAATTTGCCCTTGATGTATTTCGATGCGAATCCGCCGAAGCTGTTGGCACAAATTGGTGAGCGGGAGGCATTGCATTCTCAAAGGGTATTGCTTACTGGACTTCATCGAACACTACACTGCTAGGTTGGTATATTCTGAATAGTCTAACAACAGCTGCAAGAATTGTGACCACAATCATAACCTGGTAGTCCGATCCAGGGAGCAGGAAGACATCTGTGTCCGCAACTCCATCCGAAGTATAGTCATCGTGCTTCTTGGGGACTCCTTGTTCTGCCGGTGTTCTGGCAGTCTTTGCAGGAACGCTGGCATTTGAGGATTTCGAAGGCTTCGCCATAGTTGTGGTGAGAAGGTGATGATCAAGGAGAGGAGCGCCAGACTCTACGCGTCTCCTGAGTTACGTCGCAACCGTCACAATGCCCAGAAAGAAAGTAGAGAAGAAGTCGTAATGGTATTAAAAAAGATGCATTGGAGTCAAAGGACAAAGTTGACGAATGTCGAAGGTAAGAGAACCAGTTGTGGGAAAATTGTTATGAAAGGGAGGGAGCTGAGTGGATGTGGCCAGATGGCAGAGCTGGAATATTTTTCGGATTGAGCCTCATCAAAAGAGTCGATATAACCACCAAGCAAATTCCGCCTTTAATATTTTCTCATCTATGCACAATTTTCTAACAATATCAGAGTCCTATTTTCGATACTATGAAAAATTACACAACTCTTCTCAAACATCTCATTCTTTCAAAATTCTGTGAGCTCTGGTCCAATTCAGATGAGCAGTGGCTAGTGGCTAGTAATGTCTTAAAATAGCGACGTTGGACAAGGCTGAAGGATTCCTTGGTAAGCGTGCATGAAGTACTCAGTGAAGTGCCTGAGTAGATGAATTTTGAGCAAAATGGAGATCCGAAGCATCGCAGCATCTGCATGGAATTATCCTTCGAATTATTGGGCGGGATTCACTGAATTTGAATACCTTACTTAGCATGGTTGAATAGCATGCCATCATTTAGCATATTCAGTGCTCAAAGTCGAAGAGCTGAAGATCGAGGACAATCTCTCAGAGGTATTCATGGATCAATTTGATAAATTGAATAATAAAGATATAGATTAAGATCTCCCAAGTAAAGCTCTCAAGGACAGCGCCATCTGGCGTTCTGGTACTTTTTCAACGTTGGCATCTTCAGAGCCACTGGAACTTGCTAATAAAAATATTTAAGTTGAGCGGCCGATTTGGTGATAGCAATTGGTGGAGTCAATAGGTTGCATATATGAAAAGCTCAATTCCTCGTCTACCATATCTACAAAGTACACTCCTCTCTCATCCCCAAGCGCTCTGCTTTCGACCTCTAGTATCCATCTATTAGCAAGTTAGCGCTGATCTTCAGGAGGACACCTGCGAGAGTAGGAAGTCTAGAGCTATTTCAGGAACCAGCAAGACTCCTTTGTCCGTCAATGTGTTCTCTAGACAACTTCAAGGCCATCGCCTCTCATCGGATGGACACCAGTTTAGTATAGGAAATGACCCTTACCCTTGCCCCACTTGTTGTACTTCTCGTGCAACTCCTAGAACCCACATATTAGCTTTGTCCAATATAGTATTTCAGTATTTTCAGCTCGTGCAGCACTCCAACGACCCATCCCTCCGTCCAGCGACCTTCCATTGCATCTGGTATCTTATTCACGTATGCCTTACCTTTGGCAGATTAACGTTGGGCACAATGACGCTGTGTAGAGCGCTGGGTGCATCCTTGGGGGGGTTTTTTGGGTCTCCGCCGGGGTGATACTGGTACCTGTCCGGTATGTTAGAACGGATCCCTTGACAAATCGGGGCTGTGTACTTGAAGTGTTCTCTGGCCTCATCTCCCTTAGAGCTCTCAGTCTGCCACGGCATACTGCCTTGTGCAATACTGACTTTCGATTCGGAGGTAGAAGATGTCGGCTTGCGGCCTATAGACAGAGGTCAATTGGGTTCAATTATAGGCAAAGATCGGATGTTGGATATGGCGGGGAAGCTACCAAAGTAGAATCCTGCGAGGCCGAAAGCTCCAGACATGACGCCCATAAGGACCTGCAACAAGAACAACATGTTAGAATGTCAATTGAGTTGAAAGGGGTTGTATAGGAGCTGGAAATGAGAGGGGGTTCGAGAAACATACGTAGAGTTCGGGATCTCTCTTTGCGCCCCTGTTCAAGACATGACCCTGTGCGGCTTTGCTTGCTGCTTGACCTGCAGCCTTTGCTGCTTGTGCTGACATATTTAGGTGTTGGTGAGAAGGTTTTGTGGTGGTGAAGACGTTTGAATGCGAGTGGGCTGATAAATTGTGAAGCTCGGGACGAACTTGGAGTGTATGATGAGATGTTGCCTGATACGAATATCAGGCACCAACTCATAATCCAGATGCATGCATGGGCGACTTACTCATGGTCCGACGAGTCACGCCTGGCAAGTTACTTGCTCACGAGTGAGAAGAAAGCCTTAACAACAACTTCGTAACATCATCATGTCATAGCTGTCTGCATCTCGATGCAGCAAACAGAAACACTGCCCTCAGCGGGGTACAGCTACTGGGTCACGTGAATCGCTCAGTTTGCGAAAGTTCGGAGCTCTCTAAATACGAATTCAGCCGCACTCAACCCACCATCTCCAATCACACGACCATACAAACTAAAGCACAGATTTCTACTCAAGTTTCCTTGCGCTCCTCCTCGCACCTCGAGTCAGAAACCATCCTTTCGAAAAAGAAGAGGCGGCGCGCCACCACTCGCAATCATGCAAGCAATGCCCGACTCGCGCCAGCAGAGCTTCGAGGAGATCTATGGTCCCCCCGAGAACTTCCTCGAGATAGAAGTAAGCCCTGCCTCCTCCCTCTCAGAATCCATCTCCATCTCCCCCCTCCCCCCCCTCTCACGCAGACACAACCACAGCTAACATCCCCAGGTCAGGAGCCCCCGCACGCACGGCATGGGCCGCAACATGTACACCGACTACGAGATCGTCTGCCGCACCAACATCCCCGCGTTCAAGCTGCGTCACAGCAGCGTGCGCAGGCGCTACTCGGACTTCGAGTACTTCCGCGACATCCTGGAGCGCGAGAGCGCGCGAGTCACCATCCCCCCGCTGCCGGGCAAGGTGTTCACGAATCGCTTCAGCGACGACGTGATTGAGCACCGCCGCGAGGGTTTGCAGAGGTTCATGCAGATTGTGGTGGGGCATCCGCTGTTGCAGACGGGGAGTAAGGTGCTGGCTGGGTTTGTGCAGGGTAGGTCGGGCGTTTCCTTTGTGTTTGACTTGGTTTTTCAAGCTGTGGAGGTTTGGAGGGCAGGAGTTTGGGAGGCTTGAGTTTGGAAAGGGCTACTTTTGGCTTGGGATGCACATACTGATTCTCTCTGCGTTAGATCCTAACTGGGATCGGAATGCGTGGTGAAGCCCACCACCCGACGAGAGTGGGCGACGACGAACACGAAAACTCCACAAACAACGACCGAGGACGATGGTTATGATCCAGCACGACCTTTCTCTATCGCAAACATCACATACGCTTTGAGGTTCCGAGGGGAGGGAGCTACTTGATTTACGGTCCAGGGTTCGGCATTAGGGATCCAGCGCGCGGCGTTTTCCATGTATCCATGAAGCGTTCCTTTTCTTCCTTGCTTCTCGTTGCAGTTGCTTTGCTTTCTGCAGGTGAAAACGCGCAGCGGGTTTTCCGCATGTGACTACCAGCTGTCAATTACATAGGATGTGAAGAACATGATGAAATCTCAAAATTCGCAACTCTGCTTCGGTGCTTTGTTCATGGGTATCAAGTCGAGATTTATTGTGTGGCGACCAAGCCTATCTATAGATCATGTACATCTCAGCCGCCGCACTCCTTAGCACCTTCCTACCAGCCTGTTATAGCATCTATTATACATCTGCCCTATGAGTGGCATGGAAGTCTTTAAAGACGTGAAGGAGCCTTCCGTGCAAACGCCGAAGCTTCCCAGGTGGTATACAACAAACAAGCCCAACGCAAATCTAGCGCGGAGCATGGAGTAATTTCAAAATACCCTCGTACATGCCAAACATGATGGCTGCACTGGGAACCGTCCGTAGAAGATGGGGTGTCAGTCCGCCGTACAAGCCAACCATCCCCTCTTGCTTCCAGATAAGTTTGAAGCACTGGATGAGGCCGGTGTATTTCGGTTGGCCATTTTCCGTAGGAGCTTGACGGAGACGGGTGCGAACGACCTGGGAGCCAATTATTAAAGTCCAGTGCAATGAGTTAGGAAGAACTGACCTCGTGGGGATATGTCGGTATAGCTGCAACAAGCTTCGCCGTTCCAGCAGCCAGCACCAGCCCAGTCCAGTCCACCGTAATGTCCCAAGCGGTCTTCGGTCTCGCGCTGAGCAGAATTCGTTCTTCCCTCTTCGCGAGAGACTTTTTCATCTCCTCATACAGCACCCACTGCAGTGTACTCTCCCCAACACCCAGATAACTTGCCGTCATCCCTTTGTACAGCCCTCTGATTCCCTCCTGGCGTACGACTTGTTTTACACAATCCCAAGAATTCCTGTACCGTCGCTTGGCCACGCCGCCTGTCTTATCAACGACATTCTTATCGAGCTGCAGTCTCGTCTTGATCAACCAAATGGGGTTCGTAGCAGTCGAGGTAACGACTCCCGCAATGGCCGCAGCACACAGAACCACCCAAGCGGATTCCCGCCCCTCGTTTCCATAGTCTGCAATGATCCGCTTTCCATTTCCCACCACGAAGAAATTGATCGACCGCGCAGGTACTATGCCAACCAGGTTTGGACCCAGACCCTTGAACAGCGCCCGCCAGCCTTCCAGTCTGTGCACTGAGCCTAGTATCTGAAAGGTCTCTCTGAAATGTAGAATGCCGCTGCGGACGGGCGAGAGGTGTGCGTGGGCGGAGATGCCTTTTGCTAATCGGGCTTGGGCAAGTTGTGCTTGGTAGAAGTCGGATTGCAGACGGGTTTTAAGGACATCGAGAGGGGCAGTGAGGGCTGCTGCGGTAATGCCTCCCATGCTTGAAAGTGAATGTTAGCAGATGTGTCGAACGACGGCAGAGTGAGAAGACTTGCCCTCCTGCTACAAAGTGCGCCCATGACTTTGCTACAGGCGAAGGCTTGCCTATAGTATTTGCATAGCGAAACTGTGCAGGACTGAGGTCGCCCGTTTCGCGCGATTGTAGAAGCTGTGTAGGATCGATCTGATGCCTCTGTGAATCTGCCGGTGAGGGCGGAGGTTTGGTATTCATGAGGGAATTGGCCTTCCTCTAGGTGGGCGTCGAGTTTTCTAAATGGTCGGAGAGGTTTAGAAAAGAAATGGGATTCAATTTAGTATCATTGGAAGTAAAAAGTAGTTGTCGAAAGCTCCTATTCGTGTTGTTGAGTAAATCTATGAAAATTAAATAATACCGAGTCAGTGACGCGCTTGAGAGCTTCAGTCTTCTCAAGAAATTCCGCCAAGGACGCGGGAACGACTCCGCACCAGCCTGCACTAGCCTTCGCTAGCGAAAGGGGTCCAGGGGTGACGGCTGTTATTCACGATAGGTGTGTGAAATACTACAAAATCTCTGCCCTTGGTGACATTATATAATAGCCCACTTGTTCTCAGCAAGCCATGTCGACACGGTGATGATGTGCTACGAAAGCCATCTTAAAGTCTAACAGCTTCTCGTTGCCAAAAGAGCCCCTTTATTATTCCTAGTTATCTTTCTAGAAAGTAGTTGGTTGATTCTGGCTATTGCGGAACAAACTCAGGTCGGCAGCTCTCGCCCGCTACATCCTCGGAATGAATGAAAAGCATACTCAATACACCATGCTCCGTACACACCACCCAATGAGAGCATCAAAAGTAGTCATACACACGTAGGGCTCGGTTGAAAGAGCCTGTCCTGAAGAAGAGGATTCCCCCAACAACTCCCAACCAAAACCACAATAAAAGGAAAAATATCAAGCCCGGCCATCCTTGCGATATCCGGCTCCCTAATCCACTCCGGCAACGCTGATGACTCTGATCGTATGTTCGCTGCTCGAAGCCTCACTTTCCAGGCCTAGTCGTTCTCCTTTCACGGCTCTTACAACATTCTTCGTAATACTCTTCCTAGGCCTACCAACGCTCTTTCTCTTCGCGCTTTCAGGGCTGCTATCGTCGGCAACTATTGTCAAACTTGAGTTCCTAGATGAAAGCTTGGTTTGACCCTTGCTGTAAGTCTTCAACAGACTGGTCTTGGCCGTCTTCTTGGTCACCGTTTCTCCACGTCTGGATCCGATTGCCTGTCTCGCATTCAACAGTTGAGCAGAGATGCTCTTTTGGATCGTTTTCGCGGCGCCCTTGACCGCTCTGATACCTGCGGATGACGCTGATCTCTTGATGCCCCTCGCTTCCTTCAACTTCCTCTTCTTTGGGCTTCTAGTGTCTTCTTCATCCTCATAGCCCTCTTTCTCGTCGCCCAATAACTCCTTCAATTTCCTCTTTCCAACCTTGACTCCAGCCTGGACTCCAGCCTTCACTGCCTCCTTGATGCTATCCTTCACAATCTTCGCATCTTTCTGTTTGGGACCAAGAATACCACGGCAATTGTCGCTGCCGCATCGGCACTCCTGCACATTCTTGGCTGAGAAAGGATCGAAATTGTAGTCATAAGTCAATTCGTCGCCTGTCATGATTGGTGCATCTCCTACAAAGAGTGCCATTCTGGGCTTGCCACCAACGATCCACTTGACCATTTTGCAATTGGGTCGGCAGGAGTGGTTGACGAATCGGGCAATGCTACCTTTAGTAGCGTCGATGATCATATTCTGATCAAAAGACATCAAATAGTAGCACTAAACAGCGAGTTAATTATGTTCAGAGACATGGGTTTTTACAGCTTACCTCATTGTCCTTGTAGTCCTCGTTCATGCGACGATCACACTCATCTTCGGTAATGATCTCACCCGTGTACTCAACAATGATCTGATTGGGATCAAAGCATCGATTGCTCCGCACACCATAACCTCGATCGGCAGTTTTGATAACTTCAACACCAATTCTGTATTTTCCACCACCTTTGCGTCGCTCTTGAAGATCTGCGAAAGCACGATTCGTGCAGCTTGCGCGACCCGCCCCGCAGTTATTATCATCACATTCGTAGAGCATGATTTTATTTTGGCAATCCACGTCGCAGCCGTCCTGTGGGGAACAAACACATTTCGACGAGAAGCTTTCGAAGAGCGTCGACTGCTTCCATCGTGCAGCGGCTTCACCAATGAAGCGGTCTGAAGATAGTTAGCATCAGGCGTATCATGAAATAATAAAACTTACTGCTTGAGGTCTTCCGCCACTCGTCCGGCTTGGGTTGCCCTGGGGGAAGCGGAGAGCAGATGTCAAACGGCAGCTTGAAGTGTCTTCCAACATGGAGCAAACGTTGGCCATGCCACATTGGCAATGGCATAAAGTCATTGGCCTTGAAGGTGGTCATGTCTGGCATTGTTTCCTTCTCTTGCTCTGTATAATTCGAGAACCAATCCTGAGGAACTTGCCCAGCATACAATCCTTTGTTCAGCCACACTTTCTGCTTTCGATCAGCTTTCTTCTCCTCCACTGCGACCTTTTCTGGTTCCGGTTGCTTGGCAGCGACTTCTTCGAGCTTCTTCTTCTTTCGTACTGGCTCTTGGACGACGAGCTTGCCCTTACTCCACACTTCATGTATGACTGGTTCGGTGTCGATATGGGCATATTCTTTGGTGTCGGCCAGTTTTCGCATTTCTCTACTTACCTTCTTCAGGCCATCCTCGAACGTATCTCGACCCCTCTTTCCCAGCGTAGAGAATGTCTTGGTGAGGCTCTCGACCTTTATGGAGCGCCGCGTTTTACGATCTGCTGAACTTCCTTTCTTAGGAAGTTTTCTCGGACTACCATTAAGCCCAATTTGACTCCTGGATTTAGGCAGCTTCTTGATAGACCATTGCAGATCCAATGCATCAATCCCATCGCTGACAAGTCTCTGCGCATCCTTCTGAACAGTCGCAGTAGATGAATTTCCCGAGGCCAGAGCTCCAACCAACGTATCGCCAGAAATTGTGCGGCGACGCGCTTCATCTGCCAGGCCCTTGTCTTTGCAATATTTCCTGGGTGCGTGTATAGCTGTGCCGCTCAGCACCTTGACATTGTAGGTAGCAACGGCGGCGCGTGGTCGGCTACTACGAACAGAGGGTTCTGTTGCTGGAGCTGAGGCTTTCTTTGCGAGCTTCGTAAATTCGGATGACACGCTTGCGCTGTCGCCAATGCTCGTCGGAGGTGTAGAGGAGGAAGAGGGGGCGTTTGAGGCGTCAACAGTGATGACACTATGAATTGATTCGGAAGATGAGGCACGCGTCGCTTCAACTCGACTTGGAGTTCCAGGCGCAGCACCTAATCTATCCAGCAGAGTAGCAAACATGACTTGCGGTAGTTTGAGGAATGTCGCGTTGTGTACAGAAGTGAACTCGGAACGCGAGAGTATGTCGAGCTGAGCCAGATAGACGGATTGAAATAAAGGTACAAGAGCCCAGCACGGAGTGACGCGAGTACACAATAGCGCCTAGACAATTGGAAGGTAGAGTATTGTGGTGAATTATGAAATTGTGAAGTGTTGTGGATGAGGGAAGCTTTGTTGTTCGGAGTATAAGAGGAGGCTGGGGGATGTGGGCCCCACGAATACTTAAGGAGGGAACGGATTCCAATACGTGGTCCAGATAACGGCCTCGTTCCGAAATCTCAAGCAAAACTTCTAACATTCCAGGGTATAAAGTCATTATTTACTTTATTGAAGTCTATGATTATCTTCGCATTCGCCTCCTTTACAGCTTACTTATAACAAGAAGTACCCATTACAAGGAATCTATGACCCTTTAGCGCCATTGGTCCCTCTCCAACGATCTAATGGACGTGAAAGACATCATGGTTAGGGCCTATTTAGGAAACTTGGACCGGTAAGCTTATGTTACCTGCCTGGTTGTAAAGTTTGCTGTTACAATTAAGTATCCGCTTTCTTCATTAGCTCTTGAGAGTTGCATCTCTCCCCGAGGACTCTCGCATTCCTTAGTCATGAAGTTGTAAAATCCAGGTTGCTTACCAAGTACAATGGTCAGGCTTCTTCTTGATGGGATTTGCTGCACGTAATATGGAGAGAATGTAAGCATCAGAAATAGGATACTGGACTCGGGGAAGCGTAGAGTCGGCCATTTACAAGCTCTCAGGGCTTCCTGCCCTGGTAAAGCAGAGATGTTCTCAAGCTCAAACATTCTGTATTGAACCGATTAAAGAAAATATATCTTATATCTCCCTACTAAACCAATGGACCGTATGGGTTGGGATGGGTTTCCGAAACGCCGTTCTCCTGGATTCTAGAAGCGAGCTCGAGGGTCCAAACACTTCAAAAATAGTGTACACCCGTAAGCATAAATCGCCCCAAAATTGGCAAGTCTGAGACTTCAAGCTGGAGGCTCTAGCACGCAGAATGAAGAATCATAAAGGGTTGAGTGATACTGGAATAAGAAGTGCTGCATCCAAATTTCGAAAATTAATTGCTCAGTCTGTGTAGGGAGACCACCCCGTCTCTAATATTCAAAGCTTCCCACTCCGATATCTTGGCCCCCAATACTATCTCGCTGGTATAACTGGGCGAGTTATACGATATCCGCTCCGTCTGTATTAATTCTAATCGTTCTGAGGCCAGTTTTGCGGTCATTTCGAGTAAACTCATGTTGAAAGAGTCGAAGCGACTTACCACTACATGACACTTCAACGGCCTTTGAATTAGAGGAAACTTCAACCCTAACCCTCAAACTCTCAATATCAGCTTCTACCTTCATATCTAAGAAATATCTAAGCAGAGCATTTTTCCTGTGATGACATGGACGATACAAGCACGGGGCTCCCCGTTGAGTATACACTATATTACTCTATTTAAATAACAAGTATCTATCTGTGCGTCTTAAACCCTTCGTTCTTATGCAAATCTATATATTGACATTGCTGAAATACAGGAACAAAGATTGATAATCTCGTTCGGTTTTACACCCAGTGAACAATCTGGCGACCATAGCTTGATAAGTTGCCAATACTTCCATTCCCACATTTATAACATCGATTGAGAGATGCAAAGCGGAATATATGAGCTCTTCAGACCTCTGACCAGGCGTCGAATTCGAACTTTACACCACGCTGTCATCTATCTGGCCATTGCTATTATCTTCCATGTGGTGATGTGTTATTTCCTGAGCCTTTCCCTCATTGCTCAGCAATGATATTGAAGATTCAGCTCAACTCATCTACTTGCCTACTATTGCAACCATGGAGGCATTATGCTTGTTCCACCGCGTATGGGTGAGGAGATATTGCTCAAGAATGGAATCATACTTCTCTCTGCTTGGTCCACAGCATTTGATACATGTTCAAGCCTACCACGCCTCCGACAGCTACGAGAATCAAGCATGTCTATCATCAACATCTGCGAGTGTGCCCCACACCCAGCTGCAAGCCGCCAACCAGGCGACCTTCTCTAATGATCCGACAAAGAAGAGCCAACCAGTCCCTGCGGGATAGAAGTAAGCTGCAATTACCTTATGTCCACGGTGAAACGTCCCACAACCACCTGGAGGCGTTGGGATGCAGAATACAACCAAGTCGCACGACGCATGAGCAGACCTCCTCGTACGACCGTAAAAGAGCTCTGAAATAACATTTCAATCCTGGTGTTGTTAATTGTGACAATCGACTTTGTTGAACTTACAGCACTCATGAATTCTGCTAGAAAGGGAGGAATATCCGGAGTGGTCCAGAGCTTGGTTATATTGCCGTCCAGCAAAAAATGACGGCAGGTATCTAAAGAATGCAGGGAATAAAAGTGTGCCGAATGACTTCCACACGTTCGGTTGGCTCTCAAGTTGAGACGTAAGAAGAAAAGGTTGTAAGTTAGTAGATATAGCTGTATTGCCTTCAAGAGACCTTGTGGGTGCGGGACAAATATCAAAGACTGGCAAGTGATCAAGATTGGAACTGTTCAGCACTGGATGGAGAACGACTGTATGAGAAGATTCCTTCATCTCGTAAAAGGAAGACAAGATCTGGATAATTCTAAGAGGTAGCTGCCTTAAGTAGCTAAAGATGCCATATGATAAGAAGACTGGGGTATCTATCCTAACCTCCTGCAGAACTACACGTTTCTATCCCCAAACCCATTCCCTCCGCTCCTCCTATGATACAGAAAATGATACAGAAAACGGCCAGTCTCGGGCAGGTCATAGATAAGACATTAAGCAGGACGTGCTATCCAAGGAGGGCCTTTTCTTAATTAATCATGCCAAATACAACAAACGCTAAAATGCACCAGTAGAAACAGAGATACCAAAACAAGCACGCTAAAACGCACCCGTAGAAACAGAGATGCCAAAACAAGTACGCGGAAGAACATGATCAGGTTGAAGTCACGGCTTCAGCAGATCTCAACGTCGATGGGCCTTGGAACCCACCTCCACCCTGAGTCACGTTCTGCATCTCCATTGCAAGACCACCGCCTTGCACTTCCTCTTTCAGAGGGGCTGTACGCTTTCCTCTGCGCTCGCCGAATCGCTGGTCGCCATCCTCGTACCTCTTCTTGAAGTTCAAATAGGTCGGGGGTCGAGGCCTGCAGAGAACCACGAGCCAGTTCTTAAGCATGCTTCCTTGGGTAAACGGTCTGTGACGGTCTTTCTTGAGGAACTTGTGAGAGTTTAGATATTCTCTGGTGGTCTCGCCGCGTCCTATTAGGAACAGATGATACACCATTAACGCGGCTGGATATGGTGTGCCGAGAAGACCATATATGAACATAGCGAAGGGTACACGGAAGTGAGAGATAGAAGCTCCGAAAGAAATGTGTTGTTGGTTCATGTAGACGAGTACCTGAGCGAGGCTTGCTCCTAGAAGGTAAAGACCAAGGAGCGTGGTAGAGGTAATAAATGTAAAGAAGAATCGGTAGTTTCGTCGTCCCACACAGTTATTCAGCCAAACGCAGTGGTGATCTTGGGTCTCAATGCAATTATCACAAATTCGGCAATGGTGACCCCTTGGAGGTCTCCAGATGTTGCAGGTTTTGCAATACTTTGTCGGAACTTCCATAGCCGCTGTTGCCGATGTGGCTGACTTGATCATCGTCCAATCATTCATTGGGGGTGCGAGACGGAGAGGATCTTCGTTCTCGTCTGCGCGAGGCATCTGGTGAAGGTTGCGGGGAATGATCTAAGAGGGGGGGGGTAAGCATGGAATTACCAAAGACGGGACAAGGGGGACCTACTCCAGGGTCGGAACTAGAAGCATGAACGAAAGAAGACATGCAGATATAGAACAGATAGGCAAATAAAATTGGGACCGCTGGCGAGATGTTATGCCACAGCCATGATGCTGAAAAGACAAAAAAGAGAACCGACGGGATGACCACGAAAAGTCCGGTGGCTATGTTGATGGGTCTATGTCGAGTATTTTGCAGTCGACCTCCCCACCCGAACAAGGTGTTTCCGCTGAAATATTGATAATTGCTTCCAAGATTCTGTGGTTTCGACTCTCGAGGGGTCGCATCAACCGGTGTCAAACCAGGAGACGACGCAACCGAAGCCAGCTTCTCTCTGCCCTCTCTGCTTCGATTCGGGCTACTCGAGGGTGGATCTCCACGCGTGGGTAATAAGAAGCTGGAACGGAACGAGATGGGAGACTTTTTGGGCGTCGGTATTCCACCGCCATTCTTGTAGTTCTTCTCGATATTGAGGCTCAGCCCCTTCGGATTCGCGATATTTCGTTGTAGAGGTCGTACGCTCTCTGACAGACTTCCGGTTGGATGATGACCTTGTGTTGGGCTTGTATTGGCCGAGACTCTACCTGCGGTCTCCAACTCTGTCATCTCCGTTCCTCTCGACGGTGGCGGTGGCCCATCTCCATCATCCTGCGTGGCCGGTCCTTGCATTGTCGTGTGGTTCGAACCTAGGCTCTGTCTCTGAACGCTGCTGCCACCACCCTCCGCTGGCCCATCTCCACTCACACCTTGCTGGGCCAGGGTAGGAGGCCGAGATCCTCCTCGTTGGGCTTGAAGTCGTTGGGAGCTCATCGGACGGAAGAAGGCATTTGAGGTCAAGGACGGTACGTGAGTTCTACTCTTCGAGCTCTGTGGTCTTCCCCCCGTTGAGCCACTCACACTGGCCGAGATGCTTCCTCGTTGCGTCGAGCCTGGAGAGGCATAACCTCTGCGTGATGGAGGCGCCTGAGACCATGCGCCTGGCTGCGAAGAGACGGCGGTGACGCCCGTGGCAGGCCTCGAAGCATCGCCCGCTGCAGTCTGCACACTCCGTCGTCGGCTGGCCGACTGAGCTGCGGTTCCTGCGGGATCATCCCTCCCATCTTCTGAAGCAATATCCGTCATTCGTGATGAGAGCATACTCCCGGCATCGTCGAAGTCGGAGTGCGCAGGCTGAGGATGGGGAGGAGGGTTGGCCTCTGGATGACGCAGGGTTGGCGAAGCGTCTTGAGAGGCCATGACGGCTGAGTCTGAAGGACAGTGATGTGTGAAGTGAAGAAGTGGGAGAGAAAGAAGAGAATTGATCAATCGATAAAGAGTGTAGCAAGCCCTATCGGGGACTTGGAAGGACTTGGGGCGAAAAGGATCATTTCTTTTGATTCCAGGAGAAATCACGTGGTCCGAGCGCCCTTTGCCATGCATACGGTCTTAATTGGATTATCATACACTCCAAGTTGGCCCCCGAGCTTCACAATTTATCAGCCCACTCGCATTCCAACCTCTTGACCACCACCAAACCTTCTCTCCAACACCTGAATATGTCCAGCGTCTGCTACGGAGCTACAGGGAGCTGGGCCAGGCCCTGGACTCAGTGGCTAGCGCTGAGTGCTGCTGCAGCTTCCTCGACAGCGCATTTTCCACTTTTCAGACGGAAGACGCGGTGTTGAGGTGCCTGGGCAGGAGGACAACAGGGCTGAGAAGCTGATAGGCGTAGCCGGCCAGGGGCAGATCTGGCCGGCTAGTCGGACTATTAAAGCTCCGGGCAACGACCAGGGCGCTGCTTGACATGGGGAAACGAGCTGGCAGGACGCGAGAGGGACGCGTGAGGAATGACTTTGAGTGATGTGGTTTCTTTGCCTTGATGGATCCTGGCTGGGTTCTGACTGGTCCTAGGAGCTCTATGGCAACTCTAGCAACGCGTAGATTGGTGAGTTATGGCGTGGTGGGGAGATGCTCAAGAGCGTGTTAACGAGTCACGTCAGAAAACGAACCCCAACACTCCAATTTCTGAATATTTCATCTAGGAGCAATAAACCGTTCAGTAGATCAGTGACATATCAAAAGACCCGAATCTCAAATTCTCATTTCTGAACGTTTGACTTGGAGGCAGAAGGAAGGGAGGCTGCTCATTTTCATTCGAGCGTAGCGAGGGGTGGGGGCTTGGGGGCTTGTCGCCGTCGACGACTCCTCTCCCTCTCTCCTTTTCCTGTTGGCATACTACCGTGCAGGCCGTAAAAATCACCGCTTTTACGCCTGTGTGCTAGAGAGAAGATTCTCGTAATTCTAGGGGGGGGGGTGAGCCAATGAATATTTAATATCTACCATGCCACCTTTTGTACTCAAATCACCACTCTTGAAGTTTTTAGCATAACAGGGCCCAGATTTGAATCCAATTGAGACCATATGGAGCGATATGAAGGATTGAATATAGGCAAAATACCTTAAAGTGCATCGATCATATAAGAGGCTACGGGAGGTAGTAAGGGAAGCATGGGAATCAATAACTCATGAGAGAATCAAGGAGTCAATTAGAGAAATGCCAGAACAATGTCAGGCTATGATTAAGGCTGATGGAGCATATACAAAATACTAGTATTTAAGTAAAAGCAGCATTGCCAAGTATTCTATTGACATAGGAGTGTACACAGATCAAAAAGCGGTGGTTTTTACGGCCTGTACGGTAGTATGTCTCGCAAGCAGTTCGCGCAGTGGATATCTTAATTGAAAAGGCTAATATACATACAAAACCTACTCCGACACACGCCTCGTGGCGAGAGATCTATATGATAGTATAGCATACAACATAACATGGTACAGTACAGGAAGAACAGATAAGAGAAGAACAGACAAGGCAAGACAAAGATAGAACCGCACGCTCAACGCTCGCTAGATAAAGCAATGGGACATAAGTATGAAATAACCGCCTGCGGAGAAAATGACTCGCGTCAGCTATCTGAAGGAAACAGGAAGGGTACGAAAATCGGGATCACGCCGTGAGATCTGCGAGAAATCTAAAAAGGAAAAAAAAATTCTATAGATGATCGTCCCGCTGTGTCATCAGAGACCCGAACGCAAGATCTGCCAGACGGAAAGGCTAGGGGGGGGGGAATCCCTCGCTCAGAGCCTCGGTGTCGTCCAGGACGTCGAGACGTGAGAAGGGCGTGGCCAGCCGAGAGCCTGATGGAGGCTGAGTCGCGCGGCTGAAAAGCTTAGGGCGTCGAATGGATGGCAGGCTGTGGTGCAAGAAGGAAAAGTTGGTTTCTGCCTAACGCTCGTCGAAGACAGCTCCGGCTCTCCGAGCCAGCTCAGCAGACTGACGAGCATGAATAGAACGCAGGGCGAAGTCGAAAGGCAGATGGTCGTGTTACTTTCTACATGTGGATGTTCGAGACACAGGGCGGTCGTGGAGATCGAGGGGATGTCAATCGCCGTTGTACGTTATCGCGGGGGATTTGTGACATGGTTCGAAGGCTTTCCCGAGATGGGTTCTGCTTCTGTTGATGTGTTGTTAGTTCGTGTTTCGGTTACTCGTCAACCCGTGGTGAAGATGCGAGGCCCCTGAGTCACGTGCGATATGAAGCGAAGACTC
The DNA here is from genome assembly GCA_003988895.1 of Hyphodiscus sp. D1413. Classification (NCBI taxonomy): domain Eukaryota; kingdom Fungi; phylum Ascomycota; class Leotiomycetes; order Helotiales; family Hyphodiscaceae; genus Hyphodiscus; species Hyphodiscus sp. D1413. The sequence goes on along the minus strand of QYAO01000010.1, from coordinate 579,522 downwards.
ATCACCTGATGCGCCAGCCGCTGACTGCATGGATGCTATTTTTGCATCGCCTTGTCGCCACATCAGGTACCAGCGAGAAATGACAAGGGAAGGGAAATGGTTGGTGATTCGGTGACTCAGAGCAGGAAAGTAGGTGTTGGATATACGAAAGTAAGTACATACCTGGAGGATTTTGGTGGTTGGCCAGGGAGAGAAGGTGTTCTATTTGCCGGTGTCTGGTAGGGATCGATGTTAGCAAGGATGCTAAAAAGGTCTGTGGTCCAGGCTGCTGGGCCAGGGGCAGGGCCTGAGGAGTCACTCACCTCCATCTCGGATAGGCTTTGGCTTTGGCTTGTAGTTTCCGGTGTCTATGGAATCGTCAGAATGAAGACTCGAAGAGTTGGACGTAATTCATCTAGATGGAAATAAAGGAATTGTATGGAAATGAACAATGGTAGAAGTGGTAAAAGGATGCTCAAGCTTACCTCCGTCCTTGTCGTTGTTTCCCCTTTCTAGTACGAATCTCGTTGTGGCGGTGTTGTTGGACAAAGCCATTGTGCTCGGAGAGTTGGAATAAAGCGACCAACTTTGAGACCTTGTTGTGGAGTTATAGATGCGAATTGCTTGAGAGTCCGAGAGATTGCTTTGAGATGACAGATTATTATTTCGAGACTGGCTGGTATAAGTACTTCGTACGAGGTGGTTGTATTATGGATAGCTAAGGAGAGAGAGTTTGACATGAGAGACGGGGATGGCTTTTGTATGACTTGGAGACTCTTTGTCGCAATCATACAAACGGGGCTATGAGGTCAAGCGATTCTAAGCGGCTTACGAATGGTCTCTTTGCGAGCTTGCCAGGCAAGGTACTATCTAGTCTTTCGAAAGCCCTGTGAGGTGCCTTGCTCGAAGCGTAGCCTAAGTGTTTGCTTTGCCAGTCGCCTGAAAAGTGCTGGATAAGCGCAAGCAGTGCTGGGCGCGCAGAGCCAGTCAGCGTAGAGGAAGCCTCTCGAGGGGTTTAATGCCTAATGGCCGATGGAGGATGCCTCGAATGTGGTTAAATGCCTCTATTTTCAATGCCTCCCTTTTCATGGCCTTTTGCGCCTGTCTCCATTTCTACTCTTTCTACTGCCTTCCTTCTATCCTTTCCATCCTTTTTACTATATCTTTTCCATCCTTCTATACCTCCATATCTGCCCTTTCTATCCTTTTTACTATCTCCATTCCTATCCTTCCATGCCTCTATATCCACACTGCCCACCCTGCCCTAGCAGCCTGATATCTCTGCGTCATTTTTACAAACAGAGTGGTGGAGTGTCCCTGACATCCTGGGCAACGATCAGGCCCGGTCATCAGCTGGCCGCTGCTCCCCTTCTAGAAGCAGCCAGCACACTTCTAGCGCATGCCCCGAAACAGACACCACCAGAAAGTGAGGCTACTCCTGCTACAGCATCGGGTGCCAATGAATCTTGGGCTCTGGGATCCAAGCAGGTCTTGGGTTTGATTTCTGCTACGGTGAAAAGGGGCGAAGGCGAGGGCGAGTGTGACCCACGATGCCAACACCAGGACGATAAGATCAAGGGCGTAGGCGTGGGCGAGGGCGCAGAGAGCAAACTACTTACAATCGGGCGACGAGGCCCTCGAGGGGACGATCGAGAGAGTGAGGCCGCGGAGAGTGGTGGAGCAAATCTTGCAGCCCACCACAGAACTCCCTGCTGGGTCTCGGGCAGCTGCATGACAGCCGCGGTCCGGGGCCAGTTAAGGAGTCAAGGAGAAAAGAAGCCAAGTCAAGGACACCCATGAGACGAGGACATCGTCATACAGTACAGTGATCCAAGGACAGTAATCTCAGGACCGTGAGCCAGGATCGCGATGATCCAAGCACCCAAACACCCAAACATCCCAGCACCACCACACACCACCACGGTTTGCTACATACCACCGTACTTCGTACATGAATTCCCACCAGCAAACAGAAGGCTGAAGCAGCGCTTGGTGCAGAATCGAGGCCTTGGAGAGAATCTGCCGTACACGGCTGCTGCTGCTACCACCCGCGCCCCACGCATTGAAGCAGGGCGTACGGAGGCACTCCATTCATCTCTACCAGCCAGCTAGCTACGTGCACGCAGCAGCAGAGACTGCGCGTACTCCTCTTTACCTCACCGGTCTTCGAATCGGCCAAGCAGACGAGCAGACGAGCAGACGAGCAAACAGACAGACACGCATCCCACCATCATCGAGTCGGGCTGCGGAATAAAGCTCAGGTCTTGCATCTCATGTATCTCTGGCACTGTAAGTTTTCGTCACCACCCAGTCCCACCACCTCACTCCCATCCTCATCCTCATCCTCACCCAAAGTCCCGTGCCCTCTCCCCCTGCATTAGGGCATGTACGTGGAAGAGCAAGGCAATGGGCGCACGATAGAACGCTCGTCATTCACCCCCAGATCTCCCTGAGTCACCGCGGACAGATACAGTCACGTTTCCATTCGCTGCGTACGTTTGCGGAGACGAGACGAGATGAGATGAGACGAGTCGCGTTGCGTTGAGTCAGAGGTGGAGGATGTGATATGACTAGGTGCAAGCGAGGGAGCTGTGGCTTCGTACAGTGAGTTCAGCTGGTAGGTTTAAGGACCGGGTGGCTGCTGGTGGGATGGATCTTGATGTTTATTTCATTATTCATCTTCATAATTCATCTTCATAATTCATCTTCACAATTTATCTTCATCATTCACCTTTATAACTTTATTGTTCATTATTTATCTTCATTGTTCACCTCCATAATTCATGGTTCATTATTTATATTCATTATTCATCTTCATAATTCATAATGTTACGCTATGCATCATGACGCTATTCATACCAGATCGAAGTCTCGTCACTCGATCACGTGCGCAATACACCCCTCAACGCTCCCAAAAGTCGTCCAAGAAGATACACGCCAGACGTCCTGCATCTAGATACGGCTCATCCTCTTCATAGGCTTCCACCGTCTTGGATCTATGAGCTCGTATCTCTCGTCCTGCTGAAGTCAGTAATGAGCCTCAACCGTCGAAGATCAGACTCACCGAACTCTCGCGAAATCACTTGCATGTCTTCTACAAGCTTCTTGATTGGCTGATTGACATCTCGGCCTTTGAATGCCCCAATTCCATCTCGGATGGGGTTGCAGGCCTCCCTCCCATTCTTCCTGGTCTTGAAGGACGAGTGGAAGATCTCCTTGCATCTCTCAAAGAGCTCAGTCTGAGCCAGTCTCACGAGTTCGTGGAACTCCCTCCTCTCGCTCGACGCCTCGGCGTCATGGTACTGGATTCTGGTCTCGCAGAAGAAGTATCCCTGACCCAGAGTCTTGTCGATGGCGAGGATCAGACCCAGGAACACACTGAAGCTGATCGCCCATTTCTTGTCGCTTGTTGGCCCTTTGCCGCTGGTCCACATCATACTGCCCCAAGCCTCGAGCACCCGCACGATGCGCTTTCGTTGGACTTCGAAGAACGCGAGTTTGACCTGTCGTTGGACACATCGCGCAGCAGATCTCGGAGGAAACGTCGTGTGGAGCAGGGTCTCGACCTTGTACATGGATTCGTCGTCGAGGATGAGACTTCGTTCAAGGATCGTGCAGACTACGTGGATTTCCAGGACTTGTCTGAGAAGTTCGATCTATTGAGTCACGTCAGTAGTGCTGGCCGAGTGGGGTCGGTAGTGTAGTACCTCATCACCACGATCTTTGCTCGCACGGTAGAATGTGCCGATCGAAGTCAGGAGGCGCTCTGGCAAGCTCGAATCCTGATCATCGTATGCCATCGTTACATAATTCATCAGATCAGTCTGCACGATGCTTTGCAGTAAGACACGGTATTCTTCTTGCATACCATCCATCGTTGCGAGGGGTATCCCCAACGGTGGACTGGTCTTCCTTACAAGTGTCGGCCGACCCGTACCATCCACAGAAGCCTGGTGGTGTACCCCTATCTGCGAGCCACTGATTATCTCAAGAGGAACCACAGTAGCCTCGAGAGGCTTCCAGTAGCCCCACGTCATTCGAATCACGATCTCGTGTGTGCCCCACGCTGTTGCGTTGGCAGTTACAAATTGTTCTACGTTGGCCTTGGTGAAATGGCCCATCAGATAGTCGGGGACCATGAACGTATAGAGGGATTCAAGTGCATCGTTGAAGCAGGGTAGCATGCAAAACCGCCGCTTTCCTATGAGCTCCGCGCACTTCTTACACGGCGAGCCAGGAGAACAAGGGGAGCATTTGATTTTGGTAAGATGGCAGGCCCAACACGCCTTGCATTCACGAACTTCGCGAGCCTCCAGCTTCTCCTTGGTTGTCAGAGGTCTCTGGCGACCACGTGGAAGCTTCAGTGTCTGTTTCGTTATACCAGGGTAGAGAGTAAAAACGTGCTGATGGTCACTGTTGTGGGGTCGTGGCGAGGGAGTCTGGTGCGGTGTATCAACCATCTCAAACGGCGACCCTGCTGATTGGGGAGAACCTTGAGATGGAATGGAGCTGTTGGCGTATGAAGTGTAAGTAACGTTTTGCCATCCATCATTATCGCTATCATCTCCCGTAGGACTGACGATAGGCTGCGGTGTAATCTCTCTCTGGTGAATATTGAAGAGTTCTTGCCCTACCAAGTAAGCACCAAACCCGGGGCCTCGAGGTGGCTTAAACGTGACATCACCCGGGTTGGCGTTCTCGTCCAAGGTGGAGGCTTGTTGGTCCCAAGGGACTTGCGCCGAGGTTGGTGACTGTCCGAATTGAAAGCCGTCCACTCGAGGAGACTGCATGACAGTAGCTGTAGACCACTGCACCATCTCGTTGTTGTACATCGACATATTTCCAGCCCCAGCCCAATCTTGCATGCCGGAAAAGTCATTATCGATCGAGAATGGCTCGTGGATCGCTGGAGATGTTGGTGAAATGGAATTTACGGCATTTGATGATGAGGGGTCGTAAGCTTGCATGGTCTGGAAGTATTCATCTGTGATAAACGTTCAGAGCTGCTACCACAAAGCCAAGGTGTGACAAAAAAAAAGCCCGAAACCAATTCCACCTGGTTACGACTCGACTTCGAATCCAAATAAAAATTGAGCGACGATAGGATACACCATACACCAAATGGGGTTTAACAATGGCCAAACACACATACCTAGCGAGAGATCTTCAAGCTGAATCTTTCCTCCTGGCGAATCCACCCCAGGGTTGGATCCAGGCATGACATAGCTTTCGGAAATTGATGAGGCCATAGTACTGGTATTCGACACATCCATACTATCGAAGCTTCCAAACCTTCCAAAATCGCTTTCGGAAGTGAACCCACCGTCTACTTCAGGAATGAAATCAGCCCCATTCAAGACTGGCGCATCCCAAGAAAGGTTAAGCTCGTGGTGAGTTGACATTGGCGGCTGTTGGACCGTGGGAGAAGGGGCATTGTCCATTGGAGAATGAGGGGGATTCTGGAGCATGTTGGAATGGGTGTACGGAATCATTGAGGGCTGCCAGGAGACATCTGCCAGGCCATCGCCACGGACCATATGGTCAAAAGACTGCTGATTCCCAACCGGCGAGCTCTGGAAATTCCAGAAATCGAGGCCGTCACAATCGCTGGGCTGTACTGGGAGCGACTGCTGATGGATCTGGACCCTCGGACGCGAGGTAGAGTCTCTAAGAGGCGATACGGAGGCTGAAGGAGCGGAGACATTGCGGTGGTAATATCTTGGGTTGTAATGGTAAGCGACTCTGGATTCCCTCTTCCTCTGCGCTCTGTGTGGGGTGATGGCACCGATGGGCCACTCAGCCGTAGCCTGTGAACTCGTATTCTCGATCATTTCAGGACAAGCTCGATCCGGCCGTCGATCTCAGGCGTCTAGGAAGGCATCGTCACCGTCGAGATCGTTGCCACGCCAGGAAGACTTTATCATGTTTTTTCACCAGAGTCTTCGCAAGGACAGAATGGAGAGGCCTGCTCCAACGAGGTGCTACCTGCCAGCGCAGAGCAGAGCCTCCTCGCAAGCGGGGTTGATTCTTGAGGAGGCTGTAACTGGGCAAGAAATCACTCAGGCCATGACTTGTGGAGCGCAGTCTTACCGAATTGCGCGACCGAGTAGAACGTGCAGGACATATTGATCCACGGCTGGCGAATGAGGGCAGATTTCGGATCTGCCATGGCGGCGCGAAAGGAGCGATTTGTGTATCTCATGCATTGCGCAGTCGTCGATGATTGGCGGCGCAGTGGCTGTGGTGCAGAATCCTCCGTCGGACTGGACTCGAGGCATACCGGAGCCATTCGAGGACTAGTGCATGCGGCTTCGCAAGGTGGTGAGCCGTGTCACTTGTGTCCTTGTCTCGTCCATAGAATATCCATCGTGAGATGTTAGCATGTTAGCAAACATTCTTCGGAATCCTCCTCGGCTTGTGAGTCCCGACACGGATACATCTTGTCTGCTCTGGCGCAAGTTATAGCAGCTCCACGCTTCCTATACGTAATGCCACCCTCTACGAATCTGTGGGCTTTATGGTAGCCTACCCCTCGACTCGCTGAGCAATCACAACATCCACACATTGGCCTTCTGCGCATATCCGAGAGAACCATGTACATGGAAAGCACTCGTGGTATCCAAGTAGCAACTCCGTTCTACTCACCATCACGACAGCCCCATACAAGGAGAACAGCAATCAACCAGCCTTCACTTCCCCGGCGCAGGGCTTCCCTCCAGGCAACTCTATACCTCGCTCCCTTGTGAGGCTGCGGTACAAGAAGAGGGCACGCGGGAAAATGCGTGTTGGACAATTTTCGTCTGGGCGATTCCTTAGCAGTAGGAGTCGAGGACATGTGAGATATCGGATCTATTATCTGCTTCAGAAGACGAGTCTTTCAAACGTCATCGGGTCTAGATTGAAGCCGTTCACAATATTTGGCGTTGGGAGACTGCCTGGAGATCTTGATTCTGGATTAACGAGCATCCAAAAGTATTCTGGCCGCATTCAGGCCATCTTATAGACCATGCTTTAGAATGCCATCGTAAGCTCACAATAGACAGGCTCAGATCTGGAACCTTATGGTACAAGATTGATTGAACCGGAGATATCAAAGTCACGACCAACAACCCATGACCATGAGTTACCCTGCGGTACTCTTACAAGTACAAGCCTACCAACGCCATGCAGCCCCTAATGTATCAAGCTTAATACAATTATTTTTTGTCCGCAAACTTCTCGTGAATGGCCCTGATCTGATCCTCCAGATTGACACTCTGCATCATCTCATACCGCGCCTTGTCGCCCTTCTCCAAAGGTGCCCCGTCATACCCGTTAGCTGCTCTCTTCCTCCTAGCAGCCTCCTCTTCCGAGAGCGGGAGGTCTGTGACGCCGTCAAAGAGATCAGAGCGCTGACTGGCGAGACGCTTGAGGTTGTTGGCCACGTCCTGTGTTGAGAGATTGCTTGTGGCAAATCGAGCGTCGGCTTTGGCCTTTTGCTCTTTCCAACGCGGGTCTAGAAGTTCGACTGTGAGGTGCTAGTTAGTGCCTATGTTATTTGCAAGGAGGTAGGGTGACGAAACATACTCCTCATGTGCTCGTCCAGATCATTGACCGGGATTTGCTGCTTGCAGTTTGGACATAATGCCATTGTTGCCTTGAGTTGTCTCTGTTGTGCGCGGGGAACGTAGTTCTCCTTGATCCGCATGGGTGCCGAACCACCCTTGGCTTCCGCTTGTGCGTGCTGAGCTCGCTGTCTTGCCTCGGTTCTCTCTCGAATACGCTGCTCCTGCTCCTCCTCCTCCTCTGTATTCTGCATGCGAGTATCTTGGTATGAGGGTTCGTAGACGGGTTGAGGAGCAGGAGGAGGATCCATATTTTGTGGTTGCTGGGAATAGGGGTCGTAGTAATTTGTATCGTCCGGCATGGCTTCCTCAATCCGCATATTATGCGAGTTAATGGACATCATAGCCTTCTGATCCAACGACGCAAACTGCAAATCTGATAGAGACGTCGGAGGAGGGAGATTCGTCTGGTCGTCCGCCTCGGTGAACATGACAGTCTCGACAACGACGAAATCATGCCAGTCAATCTGTGCATACGTCATCTTCTCTTTCTCAGCGTCGTCCTCTTTCTTCTGCTTCTCCTGATCCTGGAACCTAAACCACTCCGCCCTCTGCCTCGCTCTTCCCAACACATGGAACCTGTCATCCAGATTTGCCTTTAATTCTTTGATTCTCTCTTCTTGCAATTTCCCGCCTTCTCCATCCATGCCGCCTGCTCGCAGAAGTGCAGTATATTGATCGATCAATCTCTGAAAAAAGTTGTGTAGCGAGTGATTTGGTCTCAGAAAGTCGAACTGGTAATTTCCTGCCTCCTTCCGCGATAACGTCGTCATGAACGATCGGCCATTCTTCGCCACGAACAAAGCCGTTCTCTGTACAACTTCAAGATCCTGCGCATTGATGTTCGGCATGCGCGCAGAGAAATGAAAGTCAGCCGGTGCAGGAGGTCCTTGTGGTTTCTGCTCTCCTGCTGGAGTCTCTCCAGCTCTGCCAGCTGCAACGGCAGTCCCTCTTCCCTCCTTGATCTCGCTTAGTCGCCATAGGTAGTATGCATTGTATGAATCGTTATTGCTTAGAAAAGAGAACTTCGGGTTGTGCTTTTCTTTCTCTCGGATGCGGTCTGTAGTTGTCAGCTGTGTCTACCCCTCTCGAAAGAAGAATTGAACTGACCTTCGAATACGAATCCATTTCGTGCCACATAGCCTGCTGTCTTCTCGAGTATAGCTACAGAGTTTGTTAGCCGTGTTGGTGATGAGAATCTGGGAGAGGAAGCACCTTTGATTTCTTTAGGCGGAAGAACAACACCGGTTGGCGCTTGGATGTCTTCCAAAGCCGCCATGGAATCTCCATTAGTAGCAGCTGGAGCCATGATGCGCGGAATATTGAATACGCTCAATATCAATGAGGGCGTTGTCGCGAGGCCGTGAGCGAGGCAATCTCTGGGAGTCACGAATGATTTTAGCGTCGAATTTTCAGCCTTGTCCGCCTTTGGAAATATGTTCACATAGCTCGATCGAAATGTCGTTGGGAAGTGCAAGTGTTTCACTTTCCGTGAAAAGAGCGACTGGCTCTTCTCTCTAGTCACGAGAGGCTGGATAAGGCATATTGCAAGTCTTTGTTATTTCCAGAACGATCCACGACTTTGATCGAGGCCGATCTATTCCATTATGCCCAATCCTCAAGAAGGCTGTGCTAGTTGTATATCTATCTATATTTTCGCCCCCCTTTGTTAACTGATTTCCATCCGGAGTGCCGCTCCATAATTATGTTCAGCTATTAATCTCCAAGCAAACGCCTGGTATACCATCAAAGTTACTGACCGTCGTCCAAGTATTAACCAATCCTAGAACGCCCCCTTACCATCAATCATACCTACACACAAACAAAAGCAGAATGCTCTCCTTCGCCTAGGATCCTTCGAAGGCCCCAGGAATGGTGATGGACAGCCTCTGCACCCCATCCCCTGTGCCTGGAGATCCCACCTGCAACGAAGAAGTCGATGAAGTAGAGTCCCTGAGCGCGTTGTGCGTCGCGGACTCTTGCTCCGGCACATCGGTATTGTCTTTCGAAGATTCACTCTCTGTTGACAACTTCTCAGCTGGGGAAGGAGCCACAGCGTCTTCTTGAGACGCTTGCCGTAATCCTTCGGCCGTGTGATCTCTGGCTGAAACATTGCTGATTCTCTTCGGAGAATTTGTCGTCGAAGACGCATCAACCACCGGCGTCACATCTCTTGGTTGAATCTCGCCTGTCTGCTGAAGCTCCTCACTCAACTTAGCCTCCTGCTCTCGCCTATCATCTTCACTAATACGAGGACTTCGTGAAGGGTCGGAGTGATGGCCGTGGGCAGGAACAACGCCGCCACCGACTCTGCACCAGAACATCTGCTCCCTCAACTTCACACTCTCTTCCCAAGCCGCCTTCTCTGCCTCTTCATCATCTGCTCGCCAATGTCCTTCTTTCAGAATGCGTAAGAACCCCAAAAAATCACAAGTTGAGCGTACACGGCCGAGGCAGTATTTGCACAGAGGATATCTCTGGGCGTTGTCGTTTTCACTAGTTCTGAATCGATGACTTCGTGCATGGGCGGGATCTTTGCGAGTCTCGCCGCAGAGAGAGCATGCAAATACATACGGCTTCGTAGACGTGGGCATTGGTTCAACAACTAGAGTACCTTCGCAAACAGAATTTAGCACGGTCCTTCGAGCCAACCAGGAGAGCCCTGGTGCAGTATCTAGACGGAGTGTTGGTTCGATATCCTCCGCCAATGCTCGCTTGTAGAATTTAGTCTCTTTCAGCGGAGTCAACGAGTTCGGCCCATTGGTCGAACCTGTGCTAACGGTAGATGCTGGAGTAGTGGGAGTGACGGGTGTGGAGCCATACGTCCCGACGGTCGATAGGGAAGAGGTAGACCCATTCGTGGGAGGCTGTTGTGCAGACGCCATTGAAGAATTATGGCCACCAAGACCCAAGCCCAATCCAATCGCTCCATATGATCCGCTCGATACTCTGCTACCAACCACATTCTTGGACATTCGTAACAATGACGTGAAGTCCTCATATGAAGAGAGATCAGTTCGCAATACCGTATTCAGAAGATGGGCGAAACTTGTCGGGTATGAAGGAGACACAGGTTCGGGTATCGATGCTACTACATCGAGGTCCTGTGTCTCGTCCTTGCTGTCGAATTTGCTGAGGCCTGGAGTGGATGGCGCCGTCTGATTTGTCTGATCGTCTCGTTCCTCCGTCATGTGCTCCATCACCTGCTTCAACTCTGCTAATTGCTCCTGATGGTTCTTCAATAGACTCTCCGTATCCGCGAGTTGTGCTTTTAGTTGGTCGTTCCGCCGCTGGACTACGTCGTGCGCTTTCTGAGCCTCTTCTCGAGCGGTAATAACCATCTAAATATAAGTCAGCAGTTACGTTATTGCCATCCATGAGAGTACATGCATTATTTGCCTCCTCGAACAAAGCGGTAGTGAGCGTCTCAAGCTCCTGCTCGATGGCTTTCTTCTCCTTCTCGACTACCGCGCGTTGTCTCCTTTCCTCTGCTAAACTCGCCGAAAGCTTGCTCTTCGCCAATTCAGAGACAGACTTCCGGATCAGAATTCCTTGAGCAATCAAATCCTTATGATCTTCATTCTCCCTTTCAAGTTGTTGGATCCGCTCTTTGGAGGACTCGAGTTCATGGCGCGTTGCAGAAAGCGTGTCGTCTAGATCTGTTTGGTGATTGATAGCATTGATTAATTTATTACTGAGAGTAGCGACTTCGTTGCTCAGGTCTGGATGATGCGCAGGATTTGATAGGGCAGGATCGTTTGCAGGAGACATGGTCCGACTCCGTGGATCAGGTAATGTGCTCATGTGCGAGTCGTCGTCATTGTAAGAAAGATGGCGTGTTGGAAGACCTGGCGCACTCGATACTTCAGTCATGGCTTGTAGTTGCGAGGAAGAGATCGACTTCGACACAGGCCGAGGCTGGACGTTCTTGTTCGTGGCGGTGGTGGTGGAGGAGGAGAATGATCGTAAATGTTGAAAGGAGCGTTGGGAGGAGGTCGGGCGGCTGTGCTGGGTCCAGCCTGCGACTTGGATGAAGCTGCGATCGATGGAGGATTAGCAATGGGCGAGGTGGTGGTCGAGGATAAAAGATGCAAAGACATACTCCGACATGGAATTCGATCAGGTCACAAGATCGAAGGAAATGGTCGGCTTTTCGCGATGGCGACGGCGACTTCGATCCTTCCACACGGCAGGATGCCCAGGTGGATCCGAGCCGCGAAAGAACGCCAATAGAGATAGATCTGGCAGACAAAGCAGCGGACGGTCAAGAGAAGCAAGACATAGAGTCGAGTGTAGACAGCATTGGAGTAGTGTGTACTGGTGATTGAGGATACAGGGAGATGGAGATGGAGATGGAGGAGAGGAGGAGTCGAGCAAGGTGGAGTCCGGAGGTTTGTGCGTTCGCCGTTTGTCGGTAGCTGGAGGATTCGATTAGCAGATGCTTGCTGATGACGCCGTAACCACTGGCCACCCACGCAAAAGCGGGACTCAAGGAAGGGAAGAAAGAAATCCTTGCTCCGCGTTTATTATGTGAGTCGAGATGTAATCCTACTACGCAGCCAATTATACGATCGGAAGTATGCAAGGGGAGGGACTTTATGAGAAGAGGGAGAGGAAGGGAGAGCGAGCGCGGTTAGAGGAGAGCGAGTTGTCACTTACCGTACGCCCAACTAATCGTGCGCTACAGCGATACGCAACTTTTTGATCCCAAATGAAAACCTCTATTCTATTAATATCGATAACTTATTAACTACCAACTCTTTATACCTGATTTTGACATCATTTTGAAGCCGAATAAATCGAGTATGAGCCTTAGGAATGCTCTTTGCGATTTTCTTTTATAATGCTTCCCCACGCTTGTGTAAACGCTCCTTGGCCGCATTAATCACCCGATCTCTCTCCTCTTCCTCCTCTATTACTCGACTAGCAATCTGCTCTACTCCCCTCCACTTATATAAAACTCCATTCCTTTGAACATGCTTCCCGCTCCCTGTCTTTCTCCTAGTTTTATCAAGCTCCTGGCGTAGACGTGCAGCCTCTCGTTCCTTGAGTAAGCTGGCCTCTAAAAGCCGTGGCTCGATTAATCGTTGATACTTTAACAAAGACCTATAGTAACTCGGAGTCAAAGGTACCAAGCCTTCCTGATGATCATAGATACGAATTCGAAGGTATTCGCTATGGCTTCTCTAATTCCTAGTCGTTGGTATTGTCTAGAATGGATTGATATTTGGGTCTAGGGTCGGAGTCCTTCCTCTCCTTCTGGCTCCCCTTCTACTTTCTTCTACTCCCTTCACCTTCGGTCTGCTCCTGCCGCGCTCCCTCGCCTCCCTCCCTGCTCCCTCATGCGCCGGCGAGGCTCTCGTTTTGGCTCCAGTCTTACTCGCGCTCTCGTTGCACGCACCTAGCCTTGTGGTAACTTTACCCGATCGCATGAATGATGGCCTGTTTCGGACCCTCCGGCGGCGGCGGCGCCAGCAGCAGCAGCAGGAGGAGGAGACATTTGCCTTCCAATTCTTTTTCGACCGGTACACGGTAGTAACTTGCTCCTCCAGGCGGCTCTTAGGTAGGATGGCAGAAGCTGATATAGTCGAACGCATACAACAACTCAGATGGAGGCGGCATTATGACCGGCTGAATGTACTCTGTCCTCCATTCGTCGTCTAGGAGCACCGTCCATCGCATCTTGCCGAACTCCCAGTACATTGGCATCCAGCCTGCTTGGTGCCAGTCGATGATGGCTTTGATGCATACGGGGCTGTCATCGTGTGTTGAGTTGACGATTATGTTACTGCGGTGTAGGTCGCCATGGACGAAGCAGATTGGGGAGTCGTTGGGCAGTAAGCTGCCTTCTTTGATCCTGTCGGCTTCCGCTGACGGTCCTTTTCCCCAACGGTATTGGGAGAAGAAATTGTGAAATGAGGCAACGTCGGGGAAGGGGCCGACATTGGAAATGCCCTCGAACCAGATGTCCTGTAATTCGCCGCCGCATATTGAGCTGATCCATGTTTGGTCTGGATCTCGTTGTAATCTTCGTAGAGCTTCCACCATTGGACATAGCTGGGTACAGACAGATGTTTTCTCTTCCGCGGATAAACCGTCCCACCTCTGCTCAAGCGTGGTGCCAGAGATCAATTCCATGTAGAGGAATGTTTGGCCATCATCGCAGCACCAGCCGTAGACTTCGGGGACCGGGACGATGTTGCCCAAGTACTTGCGGATCATCCACAGACATTGACCTTCTCCGATGGTGACGCTACCACCATACTTCACGATCAGATTCAGGTCTGGGAACCTTCCAGGTGGTGGGTGCCATGCGTCGACTGCATCCTCGCTGCTCTGGAGAGCTGCTTGGGAATGATGATATTGAGCGAGGAGCCTTGTCGATCCCTGCTCCTGGGCCAAGTATGAATCCAACAAAAGGGAACGCGGTAAGTTGACTCCTTTGGGAACTTTCCTCTTGTTTTCCAGATTGACCAGCACAGCCTCCTGCACGACGGCAGATCTTTAGTGACTGCCAATGGTGGGTGCGGCAGGTCGTCCAAAAGCTGGAGACGGATGGGACCTTGCCTCGTGGGGCTGTGGTAATCTTGGATAACACTCCCAAGAATTGGAGTTTGTGTCGTGAATAGTAGCTCAGATGTCTTTGCAGATAGCCTGTACAATATTGAAGTAGCAGCGTGTCAGCGATGAACATATGGAGTTTGATCGATTGAAATATGCTTCGAATGCTAATAGTGTTAACACGGTAGTTTCCACCGTCGTGGGAACTTCGCAGAGAGGGATCTCCTTTCAATGGGCAGGCACTTGCTCCAAGATTCTCATAGCCTCTTGGGTCAAGACTTTCTCTGTAATCAACTTCTTCACGACCTCTTTGACCCACCACTGGCAATCTCGATCCTCGATCCGCTTCCTCGCTGTTCCCTCTTTGCCATTGCCAGCTGACCGCATACTCTTACTGGGCGGCTCGGTTAATAACGCAAGGCGCTCGACATCACTCATTGGCTTTAGGTTCTTCATGCCCTCAACAGCGCCGGCGCCACCTTCGAGATGCTTTTTCGTGCAGAACCTAGCTCAACCAGGACAGGTTGGTAGCGACCATAGTATTCTTGCCTGCTGTCGTAGTTCCGGACGACATTATGGACGAAGCCGTTTAGAGGGTCGCCTTCGACCTGAAGAAGCGTCCCACTGGTTGGCGATGAATGAGTATGATCAGGAATAAAGAGGGCCCAGTGATCATTGAACAGAGAACCGGAGGGATAACGTGCAAGATAGATTGGTATGGTCATGATGAGACTTGTTCGTAATGCCGACAAGGGCTTGATGAGCGACAATGAAATTGGTGGTCGTTTGCCTGTTTGCCCGTTGACGGGTTGTGGCCTAGTGCAGAAACGAAGTTGTTTGAGTGGATCAACCCTCTTTTCGCTGTGCGTGTCGTCGCCTCCTCTCCAGCCTTTGTGACTATGGCTGGATACATGCCTGGATTTGACAAGACTTCTCAACGCCTTATTTTTGAAGAAACGTAACTCGGTCATGTACGGTAAAATTCCAAATGTGCCAAGAGCCTAGTTTATGTCGCATGGGACCGGAATTATGGAGCTCCATTCAGTCCAACAAGCCAGGGACAAGAGCACTTTGGTCACGTGCCTTGGGGAAGTTTCTGAAACTATACAAGTTTCTCAAACACCATGACCGAAGATCCCTAAGAAGGGGCAAATCTGATACATTCCATGGTCCAGATTTGACCTGCCTTTCATCCACTTTGGAATCATTTCTACTTCCTCTCTATTCATTGGCCATTCGGCCTTCACTCGTCTGATCCTGATACTCTTTGGCTGGAGAACATAGGATGAATGAGCTTAATTATCGCTCTTTCGAGGCTCAAATCAACTGGGGACCAATGAGCTTCGGGACCCCGCGGCCACTTTAGACTAGAAATCGAAGGTATGTGGAATCACAGATTCAGATTCAACTCTGAAGGGACTCGTTTGCTCAACGTCCTAGGCCAAGATACGGGACGGTTTGTATAAGAAGTCAGTCTTTTCGTCTTAAATTTCATCTCTTCAGCAGCGCTCATTTCCCTTCTCTGAATAAATTACAAGCCGGTCTTCTTCTCTCTCGGAAATATTCCATTATTCGTTTCTATAATCTGGGCTCTTGATATTTGTACAACCCTTACAATGGTTCAATTATCGTCTCTCCTGGCAGTTCTTGCCATAAGCATAACCACTTTGTCAATGCCACTGACTGTTCCGTTGGGATCAACGGGCCAATCACTGACGATCAGTGCAGATGGCCAATCTATCTCTGTTGGTGGTCAGACGGTACATCTTAGTCAAGTAATGGCCCGCGAAGCATCTTGCAAGGCAGGTGGAAAGAAGAGCAGCCACAAAGGCCCCGGGCGAGGACCAGCAGCATCAAATTCATCGACCGCAGCATCAACGAATGCAAAAGCAATCTACTTCATGACAAACTCCGCAAACAACTCAATTGTAGCACTCAAAGTGGCTGCAGACGGAACACTCTCCAACGGATCAATCACCACAACAGGAGGCGCCGGCTTGTCTGGCTTGGACTCAACCGGTGCCCCAGCAGCACCCGACTCTCTCTTCAGTCAGGGAGCCGTCAAAGTAGCTGGCAGTGTTCGTCCTTCCTTCCCAACTCCCCAATCGTCAACTAACAAATTCAGACCCTCGTCGCTGTGAACCCCGGCTCGAATACCGTCTCGATGTTCACCATCTCCGCCAGCGATCCTACGCACCTAACCATGATCGGCCAACCCGTCTCTACCCTGGGCGAATTTCCCATGAGCGTGGCTCTCTCAAGCCCCCTCTCCATGGCCTGCGTCGCCAACTCGGGCGCCAAAGCAGGAGTAGCGTGCTTTTCCATGTGTCTACAAAAGGGTCTTATTCCCCTTGACAAAAGCCTCCGTCCCTTCTCGCTAAACCAGACCACACCACCTGTTGGTCCATTGAACACTATCTCCCAAACATTCTTCAACGCCGATTCCAGCGCCCTGCTCACAACCGTGAAAGGCGATCCCAACGTCAACAACACTGGGTTCTTATCCATATTCCCCGTCCTCAACGGCTCAGTTGGGACACAAGACATCAAGTCTTCGCCAAACGGGACAGCCGTCCTGTTTGGCACAGCGCTCCTCCCAAACTCCAGCGACATCTTCGTTACAGACGCCTCGTTCGGCTCTGCTACACTCTCCCTATCCGCTGCAAACATTGCCTCCGTTTCCGCCTCGACGAAGATTGCGGACCAGGCAGCTACGTGCTGGGCCGCGTTTTCCGACGTGACTGGCACCGCGTTCGTCACGGACGTCGCAGTCAACCATCTCGTTGAGATCGACACCAGCACGGGACAGCTGATCAAGGAGCTAACGCTGGATAATGGAAATCCGGGTATGATTGATCTGGTGTCCAAGGGGAACTTCGTGTATGCGTTGAGCCCGGGCAATAGTACGATGAGAGCGGCTGTGACGGTTTTCGATGTTAGTGCTGGGAGGGGGATGGCAAGACAGGTGCAAAATTTTGCATTGCAAGGAATCCCCGACAGCGCGCAGGGAATGACGTTCTTTTGAGAGAGGAGATGGCGGAGATGGTGATTTGGGGGTTCGTAGATAGGATGCTTGGAGGCTGGACTCTTCAAGATCTTTTGTACATATTTTATCATTCCTAGATAGAAAAGCTTGTTCTACATCCTGATATGCTATATTGTCCTTTACTTTCTGCTCTCCAAACACCTCGCCCATCCACCTCTCCATTTTTAGCGTCAGAACGCATGTTTCTCCCGGCCAGAAAGTGCACGCCATTTCCTGTTCAGATCCTACTCGCCTCCTTGAGCAAGACATCACTTGTGGACAGAGACAAGAATGCGATGAAGATGAAAGCATGTGCATCTAAAATTTCCATTCTTCATGTTACGTTTAGACTTGAGAGATTTGCCTGCTTCTCAATACCCACTCAGCCGTTGCTGCGATTACCGATCCACTTCTCTGAGATCTGCCACTGGCATGCGAAGGATGTAAGAAGGCAGTCGATTATACTAACTGCCTACTACGGTTGAGCGGTTGGGGTGCAAGTGCTCTTGCTGCTTGATCTTGGAAGGGTGGTTGGACTTCCAAGTTGTGGTATATTTGTCTATAATTTAGTGATGGGGAGGTTTCAAGCCTCGAAATGGATATTGTGTTTGGGTAACGCTGTCCGGGAGTGGAGAGGTCAAAGGAATCTAAGCATGCAATTGATGATTAATCACTTTCGACACTTGTGAGAGCTGGAGAGATAGTAGGAAATGAAAGAATTGAGCACAGCAATCGATCAAACAATATCACAATATCACCACGTGTATCCAGAGTGTTTTAGGATTTCGCTCTTTCCTTGAGTTATTGCACAGAGGCGATCGTATCATGCAACGCTAAAGCCTCTGACCTTTCATGAGGCCCATCCCAACCGCGCAGAAAACCCAGCAAATCCCAAACTGAAGCCCTTAAATGGTGGTCTCGTAAGCGATCGGAACGACAGTCTCTGGTACGTTGTCCTTCATGCTAATGGTTCTCGACTCGCGGGGCATCAAAGGTTGTCTCTTCAAGTGAACATGGGTACCATCCTCCTTCGACTTCTTCTTCAGCTCGGCGTTGGTCTTGACTCGGCGCACGAATTCTTCTCTGGATCGCGAAAGTGATACGTGCTCGACTCGCAGGTTGACTCGCTTCTCGATGTAGCGGTGCTTGACCTTCTTGTAGATGATGACGCCGACTGCGCTCTTCGTGACGTTGTAGACGACTCCTGTCTTTCCGTGGTAGACCTTGTGTGGCATACTGTTGGTTGTCAGATTCTACTGCTAATTCACCTTCTCGCGCCCAAGCATTCGAAGTTGTTGATTATGGTTTTGACTGACCCCTTCTGAACAGCACCGTTTGCCTTGATATCGACGATGTCTCCAACTTTGTACTGTCTGAGATATGTCGAAAGCTTGATCATACCCTTCTGGCGGAACTGGAGGAATGTTAATCAATATTCACGCTGCTCGAGAGACAGGAAAGACTTGCGTTCCGCGAGAAGGCATATCTCGTGCCTATTGATCAGTTAGCATGTTTAGCATGTCACGTCACTTTCGTATTCTTCTCGAGCTGGTATGCTTGGAGACTGAATAGTCTTTGAGATCGACACTCACCTGCTCGGAGACTGCTACACGTCAGTAACAAATTCTGATGCTTTCAAGGAAGAGACTTACCCTGCTGGATGACCCATTGTTGCGTATTTTGAGTCGAAGAGGTACTTTTCCCTTGATGTTGAACCGTTCTTCTGTCAGAAACGATCTCGACAAAATCGAATGTGCGCTTCTCGGTTAACTATCCAAATAGGTCTAGCTCATATTTAAATTACACGTGATCTAACTCCCCTCGATCCATCACATACAAATCTTTAGATGTAAGCCAAAGATACTTCTGGGCTATCATTTACTTGCAGACTTCGAACGTTTTCAAGATTTGTATGATTTTGATTCGTAGGGTCTAAATCATTTCAAGCGTCTGAGTAATTAGATACTCCTAACCAACCGTATTGTGATTGGATTTTAGGCATGATGAGTTGAGGAACAGATGTAAGATGGATAGATTGTAGATGACTGGCTGTGCAACGAGTTCGTTCATAGACTACAGTATAGGTTTTCATTGCTCAAAAACTGCGCACTGTTGCGCATGTTTCGAATTTTAGTCATTCCAAGAAAGAGGGAGACATAACCACGTGATCAGAGAGCGTTCGCTAAATTCGGCGCTAAGAATTCGGCGCACATTTGGACAGAGCTCATCAAAATTTCCTCGAACTCGCAACGACGTTCAACAACAATTTCGAGGAAGTCATACAAAATGTTAGTACAAGAACAATATCGCATTAGACGACCAAGCTCTAGATCTAGCAGTAGAATTGGTAATTCCTGCTGTTTCTGCGAAGGGCTGGACAGCGGTTTTTTCATTTCTATCTCTAATGCGAAAAGCCCCTCTATCCTTTGCTCTCGCTTTTTGGGTCCTGATGCTGATCGTGTTATTTCTAGGGCACCAAGATCGTACAGTAAAACTTACAAAGTCCCTCGTGAGTTGATCTCCACACTCTACTTCATTAGGCAATGCTGACTCTGAGATGAAGGTCGTCCGTTCGAGTATGTCAAATTTTCAATCCTCCTCACTTGTGGTTGCTAACTATTGATAGGTCTGCCCGTCTGGTAAGCTCGAGTGTTCCACTGTACATTGCTTGCAATGCTACATGTCACTGATACTTTGAAAAGGATAGCGAACTGAAGCTTGTCGGAGAGTATGGATTGAGAAACAAGCGTGAGGTTTGGTATGCAAATGGCCTAAGAGCTCTGTCCCCTGCTCATACTAAACTCATGTAGGCGTGTCCAACTCACCCTCTCTAAGATCCGTCGTGCGGCCCGTCAACTCCTTACTCTCGATGAGAAGTCAAGCAAAAGATTATTCGAGGGCAATGCGTTGATCCGCAGACGTAAGCTAATCCCTTGCTTTGCAAGTAGAATGAGACTGATAAGAGAATCTAGTGGTGCGTGTTGGTGTCCTCGACGAATCCCGTATGAAGCTCGATTACGTATTAGCCTTGAAGATTGAGGATTTCTTGGAGCGTCGTCTGCAAACGTGTGTCTGGAAGCTTGGTCTCGCAAAGTCTATCCACCACGCCCGTGTTCTCATTCGACAACGTCACATCCGAGTCGGCAAGCAGATCGTTAATGTTCCCTCCTTCATCGTCCGTCTCGATTCCCAAAAGCACATCGATTTTGCTCTGAGCTCGCCATTTGGTGGTGGACGACCTGGTCGTGTTCGCCGCAAGAAGGCTAAGGCTGCCGAGAAGAAGGATGGTGATGATGATGCTGAGGAGGATGAGGAGTAGATGCATTAAGCTCACTGGGTTATTACGGGGATGCAGATTATCTCTGTTACTGTTGGCTGAGCATCGAGTGTCAATTAACCTTCGAGGCGTTGAACAGAATTGCAATACAGGCTCATAAGTAGAATTTGTTTCCCATATGTGGCTCAGCGATTGAGTACCACATTATTTGCTCAACGGGCTCGGATATTTGACATGCAGTTTCCTCAAGACTGAAAACTACAACTCTCTTGATTTAGGGCCTCTTGATCTGAATTATCTGAGTTTCCGTAGCACAGAAGTTTCCTCACGTCTCGGAGTTGCTCCGCAGCACACCCTGATCATTGTCGGGGTTTGACCGTTAAGAATATTGACTGTAGGATTCAAGGGTTTTCTAACTCCAATTCCCTTCAAACAAATATCCCAATCGATCACACGGTTTGAGAACTCCGTATAGAGAGATGTGGTGGATATCTCTGAGGGAATTGATCGCTCAAAGTCTGAAAGAATGGGACGTTATTTCAAGAGCTCATCCTTACCCAAGAAAGCAGCCATGGGGTCATTTGCAGCCGTTCTCTTCCTCCTATACTCGTCCATATCGTCCTCAGTAACCCCGCTTTGCATCTCTTCCTTGGTGCGCTTCTTCGTCGGCTCGATTCTTCCTATTTCAGTCTCATTCGAGGGCCATTCGATCTCCTGGGTAGGTTCTTCCACAAGGTCTCCACCAGTTCTAAGACGATCAGCCTCTGCAAGGGCCTCCTTTCCTGCGTCACCGGTACAGTAGCTATTCTTGACCATGGAATGACAGCAATAATAACCCCATGTAAAATTTGACCACCAACTTCCCCAAACTGACGTGTGATTGTTGATAAGAATGTCTTCTGGGTACTTCGATTTGGCAACAGCCTTTAGAGTTCCTTTGATTGCGCCTGACTCATCATACTCGATGAATTTCTCAGACTCCACGACGGCAGCATCTCGTAGCTTCGCAGCATTGGGGTTGACATCGCCACCGTATTTCTCCAGCAACATCTTCTTGTGTGCCTGTCGCTTGGTCTCCGCCTCTTCTTTCTCCTTTTTTCGATAATACTCTCCAGACGTAGGATTTGCTTGGACATGTAGCTTTGTGTCTCCATCCTTTTCTTGCGACTCCCATGCGTACTTCTGTGCCTTCTCAAACTCCGCCGCGTCACCTGAAGCCCTCATGAATCCCTCTTCCGCTACCAAAGCGGCTGCTGTATCTGCGGTGGCCCCACTATCAACCATAGATCTGGTCTTGGGATCATACTTCGCCGAATCTAGATCGAGGTTGAGTAAATACTTCGCCGTGTCCTCTCTAATACGTAGCTGTCTGGTCGCAGTGCTTTGCTGTCTCCCCATATCCGACTCTTCGGCGTACTTCGCACCATCTTCATCATCCTCATCCTCATCTCCTTTCGCTTCCCCCGCCGACTGCTTCTTCAGTTCCTCCAATTGAGCATACTCGTCAACAACAGTCTTGTACTCTTTCGAGTCATAGCCGTTCCACCGATCTCTCTTTGCATCCCATCCCAGATCAACCTTTTGTATTAACTCATCCGCTTGTATGTCCTTCCCGGTCCATTTTGCACCTTTGGCTCTCGGTCGACTTAAGCACTCCTTCGTCTTGTGTGTCATGGCACCGCAATTTTCGCAAGCGCCTTTGCGGAACTTCGTTGCAGCAGGTCCAGCTTTCTTTCCTCGATCATACCATTGTGATTGATCTAATTGAGCTTTTTGGAGACGTTGATGCTCGAGGTAGTCGTTCTGGTCATCATCTTCGCCGATGTAGAATGGTTTCTTGGAGATGAAGGCGGGGATATATTCATTTGCCTCCTTATTTGCTACTGAGGGGGCATCTGGCTTTCGAGGCTGTGCACCTGCTGGAGGCATACTGTATAATATTGCTGGAAAGGGTTCACTGAAGAAAGGCAGAAGTAGAGAAAATTGTGGTTGAAAATTGTGGTTGAAAGGCTGGTGATGGCGAGGCTGGCTCGGCTGCCGGCTCGTCTGCCGGCTCGTGATTTGGCGTTGAAGCGCGTCACGAAAACACAACAGCACCCCTCTCTACTCCATTCGGATACCATTCCGTCAATGATGTATTCTGGGACCGAATTCCTGTTACGCCCTCTAGACTGACCTAATCTCTCCCACAATGAGTCTTTTCCGCGTCCGGCTGAACTGCGTAGACAATTACCAGTCTACTCCAACACCCTTTGACCCTGTTCTTCGGAACAATGTTCAACCCTCGCAAGTCAGTAAAGAGCCCAAAGTTCCTGTCATCAGAGTCTTTGGCTCTACAGAGACTGGCCAGAAGGTTTGCGCGCATATTCATGGCGCATTTCCGTACCTATATATCGAATATGCAGGGAGCTTGAATCCAGATGACGGTAAGTCAGAACCCGTGCGGAATTGCTATCATGCCACTTATATCTTTGCAGTGGGTGCTTATGTTCATCGTCTTCACTTGTCCATTGACGCTGCGCTTGGAGTCAGCTATCGACGGAATATATACGATGGTAACGCGAAGTATGTTGCTCGCATAACGCTCGTGAAAGGGGTTCCCTTCTACGGCTTCCATGTTGGATACAAATTCTACCTCAAGATCTACATGTTGAATCCGATGGTTATGACTCGGCTTGCAGACATCCTTCGGCAAGGTGGTGTTATGAAGAGAGTCTTTCAGCCATACGAAGCACACCTTCAGTACCTCCTACAATGGATGGCGGACTATAACTTGTATGGATGTGGCTATATCGACTGCAAGAAAGTCAAATTTCGAGCTCCTGTTCCAGCCTACGAGGAAGTGGATAATCTGTCTCATCTATGGCATAGCCATTCGGTCTCAGCCGAACTTGTGACGGATGAACCGACCCTGCCGAGAGTCAGTCACTGCTCAATTGAGGTCGATGTTTGTGTCCAAGACATTTTGAATCGGCACGACATCAATCCACGGCTCCTTCATCATGATTTCGTCGAGCGTCTGAATCCTCTGGCTCCAGATAAGAAGCTCGTACAGAGCATGGCTGGCTTGTGGAAAGACGAAACTCGCCGTCGAAAGTCGAAGATGTCGAGTCCTCAACCTGGGAGCAGTCCATTCCCTGCTGAGGTCCTGATTTCAATGTCAGCTGACTTTAGGAATTCTCAGCCTGGAGGTTGGATTCACGAGGCGGAATATAGAGAAAATATCATGGCTCTCATACTAGACGAGAAAAAGACGAGCGACGGTAAAGATATTTCTTTTGAAACCTTTGTCAAGCCTTCTCAATTTGAGTCCTATGTAAGAACAAGCCTAGAAGCTGTGGAAGATCTGTACCCAGAAAACCTGCGGCCCGCTCTTGGTTTGACTCAAGGCATAGCAAGGCCCTATCATGATGTCAATGACCAGGAGGAGACTGACTTCGATCGGAATCGCATTGTGGGCTTCGGTTTAAATGAGCAGGATGATTTCTATGATTCTGACGAAGATATCATGAGAGAGATGGAGCTTTCGCAAAGAAAGCAAGGCGACCATTTGGAAGAAAAGCCACTGGAACCAGAAGACATTCATCTGGAGGTTGATGTTGGTGATGAGCCTCGACCAGGCCGCGACAACTATGCGGCGCAATTCATGGATCACGCAGATACAAATGCCTCCGACAGTCAAATCAGCTTTTCCGAAGTGGAAAGAGCGTTGCC
Organism: Hyphodiscus sp. D1413; assembly: GCA_003988895.1. Classification (NCBI taxonomy): domain Eukaryota; kingdom Fungi; phylum Ascomycota; class Leotiomycetes; order Helotiales; family Hyphodiscaceae; genus Hyphodiscus; species Hyphodiscus sp. D1413. The sequence continues at coordinate 555,362 of QYAO01000010.1, read as the reverse complement.
TGACCCTGAAGCGGGACAAAACCTACTTTTTGACGTATCTGATTCTGGTTTCCTTTCAATCCCATCCACAAGTAAGAAGTTTAACGCCCAGATCGAGTCTAGCGGAAATGGGTTCAAACGATCCGAATCACCCGAATCACCTGCAAAGTACTCTAATCCTTTGGGTAAGCGCCAAAGGATGCAATCTCGAGATGCTTCACCCTTGGAGCAGAGTACATTGATTACGAATATTGAACTGGACAGCAATCGGCGACACCGCCTCAAGACAAGGACTGTGAATAGAGCATCTTCACTACCAGCAACTTGTCCCGAAAGAAGCTCCAAAGAATTTATCAGAGGCACAGCTAGCTCACAGGCACAACCACTTGGATTTCCCGTTGTCAAAGACCCTTATGATTCGGAGACTATCCTGAGGTTGAGCCAAAAAACCGCATCTCAGCCGAGCCACGACCCAAAGGAGAAACATGTTTCGTGGGATGATCCATTGCTATTGTCCTCGAGTCTCGACCAAGAGCCAAGTACGACAAGCTCAAACCGCCTATTCTATACTCAATTGCCCCAAGTAATGTCGACAGCCATCAAGAACATGAGAATTATCTTTGGATCATCTAAGAATAGCACGATATTGACATTCAATGAATGCCCTCCTACCTTCGTCGAAGTTATGTCAACCATGCAGGACTGCGGTCTTCCATCTGCTATTTACCAGGATGCCTTCTACAGCGTAGAAACTGATGTCCCCAAACGTCCGAGAGAATGGGCTGGAAGAGAGTTCAAAATTGAAAGCTCTACCGTACCCTATCTTCCTGATTTCGATCCAACGGGCGGTTCCGATGCGACCTTTAGTAGGAAGCAAGCCATTGTACTTGACAAATCCAAGGAGAAGAGAGACCATGAGCGCCGGCGTCGGGCTTGCTCCTTGAAGAGTTGGAACATTGCTGAACCTTCACCGACGTTCTCCGAGGTTGAGGCATGGTTTCGTGATAAGCAGGAAATTACCGTAACTCCTGCAGCAATGAACACGGCTGTTGTTGATCCTGCTACTAGTCCACGAGGGAAAGGAAAGCTGTCACAAATTGAGGGGTCAACACAGAGGAATAAGTATGGTTTCAAGTACACACAGAACCAAGTAGCTTCCAGTGTACAACAAGAGGCACAGTACATGAGTATCATGAGTCTCGAGATTCACATCAACACGAGGGACAAATTTATGCCCAACCCAGAAAAGGACGAGATCCAGTGCCTCTTCTGGTGCTTACAATCCGACGAAGAAGGCCTCGAGAGCAATGGGACGTCTGAAGGAACCTATGTTGGCATTGTGGCTCTTTCTGAAGATTGCACGATGGCAGAGAAAATCTCTAGGCAGGCTGCCGTTCAGGTTCAAGAAGAATCGTCAGAACTAGACCTCATCATCCGCATGGTAGAAATCGTTAGAACCCATGATCCGGATATTCTTACTGGATATGAAGTCCACGGCAGTTCTTGGGGTTACCTTATTGAGCGTGCGCGCCTGAAGTACGACTACAACCTTTGCGATGAATTCTCACGAATGAAAGCTCAGTCTCACGGACGATTCGGGAAGGATAATGATAAATGGGGCTTCAATAATACATCAACAATCCGTGTGACTGGTAGACACATGATCAACATCTGGCGAGCCATGCGGAGTGAACTGAATCTTTTACAGTATACAATAGAGAATGTTGCTTTCCATCTACTACATCGTCGAGTACCCCACTTTACATGGGCAGACCTGACAAGATGGTATATAAATGGCAAGCCTCGAGATCTGGCCAAAGTCTTAAACTACTACATTTCCCGAGTTCAGCTGAATTTGGATATCCTTGAGAAGAATGAGCTTATTGCCAGGACGAGTGAGCAGGCTCGCCTACTCGGTGTGGATTTCTTCTCGGTCTTCTCCCGTGGATCCCAATTCAAGGTTGAATCCCTCATGTTCCGGATTGCGAAACCTGAGAACTTCATGCTCGTCTCCCCTAGCCGCAAACAGGTTGGAGGCCAAAACGCCCTTGAGTGCTTGCCCTTGGTGATGGAACCACAAAGCGCATTTTACAATAGTCCCTTGCTGGTCCTCGATTTCCAAAGTTTGTACCCCAGTGTCATGATTGCCTACAACTACTGCTACTCCACATTCCTTGGCCGCATCGCCAACTGGCGGGGAACGAACAAGATGGGTTTCACGGAGTTCAGGAGACAGCAAAGGCTTTTGGAATTACTCAAAGACCATATCAACATTGCTCCAAATGGTATGATGTATGTAAAGCCTCAGATAAGGAAGTCTCTCCTGGCCAAGATGCTGGGCGAGATCCTCGAGACTCGAGTAATGGTCAAGAGCGGAATGAAAATCGATAAGGACGACAAAGCACTGCAGCGCCTGCTCAATAACAGACAACTGGCCCTGAAGCTTATAGCCAATGTCACCTACGGCTACACTTCTGCTTCTTTCTCCGGCAGGATGCCATGCTCTGAGATTGCAGATAGCATCGTCCAAACAGGTCGTGAGACACTCGAGAAAGCTATCGCTCTCATCCATTCTGTCAAACGCTGGGGTGCCGAGGTTGTGTACGGTGATACGGACAGTCTGTTTGTCTATCTTAAAGGCCGTACTAAAGACCAGGCCTTCAACATTGGCGAAGAGATTGCAAAGACAGTCACAAACATGAGTCCACGGCCAATAAAGCTCAAGTTTGAGAAGGTCTATTTACCATGCGTTCTTCTAGCTAAGAAACGCTACGTGGGGTTCAAATACGAGCATAAGAATCAGGCCGAGCCAGATTTCGACGCAAAGGGTATCGAGACAGTGCGTCGAGATGGCACGCCTGCTGAACAGAAAATTGAAGAGAAAGCTCTCAAAATCCTATTCAGGACAGCAGATTTGAGCCAGGTTAAAAGCTATTTTCAGAAGCAGTGCGAGAAGATAATGAAAGGCTCCGTCTCTGTCCAGGACTTTTGTTTCGCAAGGGAGGTGAAGCTTGGCTCATACAGCGATAAAGGGCCACCACCACCTGGAGCTCTCATTAGTACTAAGAAGATGCTTGAAGATGCCAGAGCGGAGCCTCAGTATGGCGAGCGAGTCCCATATGTTATCATCACAGGGGCTCCAGGTGCTCGATTGATTGATCGATGTGTAGCTCCAGAGGAACTTCTTGAAAGTGACCATAACGAATTGGATTCCGAGTACTACATTTCGAAGAATCTCATACCACCTTTGGAGCGCATATTCAATCTTGTGGGTGCCAATGTCCGGCAGTGGTATGACGAAATGCCAAAGGTGCAGAGAATTCGCAGGATCGATGCCAGTTTCCAGCTTCAAGGCCAGGCTGGAGATTTAGCCGTTAGGAAAAAGACGTTGGAGTCATACATGAAATCTTCGTCCTGTCTTGTGTGCAAAGAGAAGCTGAAGTCTGAGTTGTCCGTTTGCCCAGCTTGCTGGCATAATAAACCGATTTCATTGCTATCGTTGCGAACAAGATTGAGCCTTGAGGAAAAGAAGTATTTGGATCTGAATAAGATCTGCCAGACCTGCTCTGGACTCTCTCCATTAGACGAGGTGACCTGTGATAGCAAGGATTGTCCTGTCTTCTACACACGAACAAGGCAAAAAGCTCGACTGAGGTTGGAGAGCGCAATTGTGAAGCCAGTGATACAGGAGATATCTGGCAAGATGTCTGATTTGGATTTTGAGTGGTAACGGTTTACGATGTATTTTTGGTTCTTTGCTGACAAGGCTGGTGCATGCCTACGTATTATATAACTTGGAAAGCATAGATAAGACGAACCCTAAACCCAATGAAATGAAATACTTAATCCTCAAATTACATGATCCGCACGAGTGATATGGCACAAAAAGTTTTAATTGCATTTGAATGATTTGTATCTTTATCCATCTAATTCACATACACTTATAATACGGTTGGGCGTCGACATAAGGATACTTGTGCGTATATCCAGAGTCGTTTGAAAAACTAGGGTCACAAAAATTTCTTCAATCTTATAGGAGGTTCATCCTAAAGGCTACTTGTTTGGGAACTAGGTGCTTGATAGCTCGCAGACTCGTGGCAGTGTCGTATTTAACATAATCTTGATTCTAAGATATCGGGCTTGTTCGCTTTACATCCTTCAATTACTTCATCTGACTGTTCAGATTCCTCGGATTTCCTAGGAGAAGGACTTGTCAGCCTAGAAGTGCATTGTGAAAACAGGCTCCAAGCATCCATCTCTTCTCTGACTTCCTCTGTGGGTGCTAATGAAGGTTGAGCTGCTGCCTCTGTTTGACCATCATCAGAAAAGGCTCCTGGGAAAAGGATCGAGATGTTCCGTAACATATCATCATCTTCTTCTAGGAAAACGGCAGCGCGTCTGCGTTTGCGACCATTTCTTGCCTTACTTTCAATATTGCTATAATACCCAACAGATGTCGACGAAGATTCGGAAGACCTGCTAGAGCCTAGAGCCTACGGAAATGGAAATTTTATGAGGACTTTCTATAATGTGATAATCTTCATCAATGTCGATAGCTTGGATCAACGCTTCAGTGACTTTTGCGGGATTCTCTGAATTAGATTCAAGCCTGAGTGTATTCTGCCCTGGCCAGTGTATATGTTTCGAGACGGACTGTTTCTCCGTATCCTCGAGACTATCATCATAGGCAAATAAGTCTTCGGGTTCCCTACATTTATCATAGTTAGCAGCTTCTTCAACCATTGACTGGGGTCCTCGGGGAAAGTGACTGTTCTCATCCTCAAGACGAGGTCTGAGATTCCTCGAGGAACGGTCCGTTTCAGACTCAACGGCAGATGAAAGCTTTCGCGTGCAGTTGGCTTGGAGGCTCTCGGGTGCAAGCGGCACTTGAGATACATCTCCGAGTTTATCAAACACCGATAAGTTACTATTCCCAAGCGGAGAATTAAATTGAGAACTTCAATCTCTGAATTCCAGCAAGAGTCCACTGAAAGAATTTCATGGCCAGCTGAGCGGCTTGCGGTGCTGGAAGATGTCTCTTGCATATAACCATTCGCTTCTTCTTAACGCGGATTCGACATCCGAATCCCCAAAACTTTCATCAAGTAATAAATCAATGCCAGAACCACTACTCTCGGCACCATAATGGGCACCGCGAGTTATTCGTTGGGGCTGAGAGTCCAGTCGTTCGGTCTGGGAAGGCTGAAACTTGGAGCAGAAAGCCTGCACTTATGGCGCAAGTCATGGCTCTCCTTCTCCGAAGAAGCTTGAGATATATGTATTTGTTCTTTGTTGAGCAGCACTCACTGGCCATCACAGTCAGGTGGGCTATAGGCTGGGACAGGACCATGCAGATCCGATTCAGTATTCGCTGACCCACTAGGGTGGCTCTCACGATTGGTAGAAGTGTTCTTTAGAAAGCTATATGCATCGTCCAAGACGGCCTCGACGTCTGAATCCCCGAATTCATCATTAATGATGATGAATGGATCCTCAATTTCTCTGCAGGTGGTTTCATCAGTGCCTGTTTTCTTGGGCACGATTGACTTGGCGAAATTTTACTTCCTTCATGGGGCTGGGGCGATTCGCCATATGCTTGTGATGGCCTGGGGGGGCGGGGGAGGAAGTACGGCATCGATGGAGCTGACGCCTAAGCTTCAGCAGAGAATTCACCGATCAAACAAGGAAATCAGAGCTTTGGGAATCATACACGAAGATCTGCCACCTGACAATATTCTTTGAAATAAAGAACTTGGACGGGCGATGATCATCGACTTTCACCGCTCCAGATTGAAATCTCGACCGACTTTGCAGCGGCCGCGAGCCTCAAAACGACGACTACCTCAACCAGAGACAATTGACTAGACATGTCCTTGTGTGACATGAGAATCGGTGCTTATCTTGGTGGATTAGCAATTAAATTATGAATAACATTTAAGCATAAAGCATTTCCGGCCGCATCCGCATAAATTAGTCGAGATTTTTACCTTTCCTAGTTCTACATGCCCAAATGAACTCAAGAGGATACACAATTCTCTTTGCATTGTATAATAGGTAGCTAAGGTTACTACATTAGTATGAATTAGAAGTCTGTCTGTATTGGTGTGTCTCGAGAGAGAAGAAGCTCTACAGCACAGAGGGAAAGGTCCAAGTACATGGATCATCCAATCCTGGCTTTCAGACTTGGCTTTGTATATAATGTGAAAACTTGGATTCAACTATAGTGCGTCAGACTTGATATTATAAAAGGTCTTATATAAAGGAAAATATTACAATAAGAGGTAAACTGCTCAACAATATCAGAGGTGCCTATATTTAGAAGAAGGCTCTCAAAAGGGAGGGGCCGTGATTTTTGGCCGCAAGTTCGGTGTTGGCCTACGAATTTAGGCTTACTTGCAAGGAAAAGGCTCTGGGAAAAGGCCTGTTTGATGGGGGAATGATCTTACAGGGCTTCATTACAGAGCTTGAGACGCTGAAGGCCCTGTATTCTCCTTACTGTTGGCCGCGGCCTTCGTACTCCTGTTGCTCCTGTTGCTCCTCTACCCTATTATGTCAGCGAGGCGGGAATTCGAAGCGATAAGTAGTGATCCCTGCAACAAGTCAGGCTGATTGCCTTGCACGACTCAACCTCCAAGTCAAGCCAACTCGACCAACACAGCTGTAATAGAATCAATCTTGCACATCATTATTGATGCCACGATGATCCAAGGTTTGGTTTGGTTCCTCGTTGGCTTCCTGACCTGCCCTCTTTTAATTATCGCTGTACTGCTTCACGCCTACGTCACCTTTCCTATCCACGAAGACACGGCCTTTCGAGAAAGCGACATTATAGACCCAGGAGACGATGTCGATCTTATAAAGAAGGCACAGAAGAGCCTAGGGGACAAGTTTCAACCTCAAAGTCATGAAGCCGACGTTGCAGCTGGCTATTTCGCAATATACCGGGAATATAGCCCTGGGGGAGTCAATTCGAAGCCTTCAGGCTTGGAAAGGTCAAGCCCTGCTGGCAGTACGACCATCTCTGCGCCGAGTCCGAGTGTTTATCAGAGCATGTACAGGAGTATATTCGACAGAAAACCGAGCACGAGTCCATTGGATAATAAGGGTGCTGGGAAGCCGCAGAAGAGGGGTGGTAACGTGTTCTACGTGGTTCTCAGGTACATATTTGGGAAGGTGGAGGTCTGCGATACAGTCAGTTACTGATCCCGAGTAGACATGGCCATTTGATGCTATTCGACGACGAGGAACAGCTCGAGGTACGACACGTGGTATCTTTGGCCCACCATAATGTCAGCATCTATTCGGGCGGGGACGAAACACCAGAAGGAGAACTGTTCATCAAGAGGAATGCGCTTTGTCTTACGAGAAAGACGGACGCAGGAGAATTGACACCGGATGGCAAACTTTCGAAGCCTTTCTACTTGTTCTCGGAGTTATGCTCAGAGAAGGAGGACTTCTATTTTGCTATGCTGCGGAACCAGGAGAGGATACCAGACTCAAAGTACAATCCTCCAATACCTCTTCAATACGATGTCAAGGATATGATCACACTGGTACAAAAGTTACATTCTTCAGAGGAACACCTCCAAACTAGATGGATCAACGCAGTCATAGGGAGGGTGTTCCTAGCCTTGTACAAGACTTCGGAGATGGAGAACTTTGTCAGGGCGAAGATCACCAAAAAGATTTCCCGTGTGAAGAAACCCTCTTTTCTGTCCAGAATTGTTTTGAAGCATATCGATCTGGGAGCAGCCGCACCTGTGATCACAAATCCCCGACTAAAGGACTTGACTGTTGATGGGGAACTTGTAGTCGAAGCCGATGTGCGGTATTCTGGTAACTTTCGAATTGAGGTGGCTGCTACGGCCCGAATTGAGCTTGGTACTCGGTTCAAGGCACGAGAGGTCAATCTGCTCCTCGCTGTGGTGGTGAAGCGAATCGAAGGCCACGCAATGATCAGAATAAAGCCGCCGCCTTCCAATCGAATTTGGCTGACTTTCTCGACGATGCCGAAAATCGACATGACGATAGAACCAATCGTGAGTTCGAGACAGATCACATATACTGTCATCCTCCGACAAATCGAGAATCGAATTAAGGAAGTTGTTGCTGAGAGCTTGGTTGTACCGAATTGGGATGATATTCCATTCTTCCAGCCTGAGAGCAAACTTTGGAGGGGTGGTATCTGGGCTGATGAAAGAGCTGCACACCAAAGTGTTGATCCTGAAACTGCTGCTGCCGAGAGTGGAGATATTGATGAAGTTGTAAATCTGGAATCCGAACACTCGGAAGCAATTTCAGCATTACCAGAGTTCGAAAAGAGTATCACCATGCCCGCTATTGATGCATCACCACCAAGCGCTATTGTTGCTCGGAGAGCCACTAAATCCGCTTTGAATCTGCACAATTCCAAGGACAGTGGCTTATCCACTAGTATCGAGACCCGAGCTTCAACTCCTGAAAAGCCTCCGAAAGTGCTTCGTTCCGGGTCGTTTGCTAGCGCTTCATCTCCGATCGTCAGTACAGACGTTGTCAATGCCGATGCCTTCAAGAAACCTACCCCACCTGAGCATAGCCATGCCATGGCAGCTATCTCAGCACTGTCTAAATCAGATTCACCCTCTCATACACCAGTTGGTTCGCCGTCTGGGCCACCCTCCCGAATCGACAAGGCTGGAAGTCAGTCATCTGCATCGTCACGAGATTCTGCCAATTCAGAAAAGGATATCGAAAATGATTTGACACCTCAGCCGTCTCTCAGTGCTTCAGAACTCTCCACTCGTCCAACTTCTAGCCCCTTTTCACCCAGTCCAGTAATTATAAGCACTTCATCGTTCCAATCTGATGGTCCATCGGCAAAGCCATTGGGGTTTGGGCGTGATCTTCGACGGGAGAATTCTACATCTACATCTTCGTCAGGGAAATCTTCCACGGCTGAGACCAAACGACTTTCCCTAGCAGCAGTAACAAATGCAGCAGCTAATGCAAAAAAATGGGGCTGGAATGCCATTCAACGACACCAAGATCAAAAGACGGATGGGTCGACGGATTCCCAGGAACCTTCTCTGCCTCTTGTGATGGGCCGTGGGCGCCCTCTTCCTCCACCAGGAACACCACTTCCCCCACCTGATAGAAAAACGAAGACGGCACCAATTCCTGTCCCGAAACGGAAACCTATACCACCACCGACTTCACCTCAGAGAATTAAAAACTCTAGCAAAAGCTCAAACGGAAATGTCGACCGACACTCGCTTCCACCACCGCCTTTACCTAAACGCCGGAGTCGTGAAGACCAAGCCGATGGAGCCACGGATGATGGTCTGTTTGTTGTTGCAGCGCCTACTAGCGATTCTTTGCCAGGATCTCCCATGAGCGAACATCCGCCAGAGCTATCACCAGACCACCCGGGCTATATACGACCGTGGGTAGACGATGTTGAGGACGAGGATGAAGGAGTCCGGAATACGCCACAGCCCGTTGCCGATGTCACAGATCCCGAGAGCCCAAATAGTCCTAGCCCACCTCGACTACCTAAGAGACGACAACCATGTCGAGCAATGTCGACAAGCCCAGAAGAAGATGGCCATAAGTTACCATCTTGGCTTGCGGCGCAGGAAGAAGAGCAGAGGGCAAAGAGTACTTGGGTAGACGATGACGCTGGCTTACAATAAGCATTCGTGATTGTGGTGACCAAGCTGGAATATGCTATCTTGAAGCTAGGTGGGTGTGGATACGGCGTCAGCCTGTAGTCGTAAAGAGTATTAGCGACTTACTTGACTCGATCAGCATTGATGTTACGGCCTCAAAAATGGGAGCTCCATTCAAATGGAAGACGATGTACTTTTAGAGAGAGAGAGACCCCTACGATCTCCTTCTTCCTTTCTCTAATTTCAGTACTGACTGCAGTGTACTGGATCCTCATGTATCCTGTCCATGACCCAGCCCTGAGCCCTATAACCGTGACAGAATACTTCAGAATGTATACTTCAGAAAGACAACGAGCGTCTCTTTGTATTTGTACGATGCCCTGGACAGGTTGATAAGGGTCACTAAGGGATATCCGTTTAGCTACGAGCCCGCGTGCATTTTTTGGGAGCAGAATAACTTTATTCTAGGAGAATACCAAAGCTAGTTATATAATGAATATATAAATAACTATCTTTTTCTAGATATAGGTTAATAACTACTATAACGACACAGGTAAGCAGTATAGGGTCACGTGTAGTGGCATATAGGATTGCGTAGTATGTGATTCTATTGCTCCGATCCTATAGGTCTGGTACAAAGGAAACAAGAAATATGACCTCTATAGTATGGGAGAGAAGGGACCTTATATACATGATCGAACCTGGTCGAAAACCATCTAGTATAGGCTTCCCTGGCTGGCTGATCAAATTCCCAAACTCGCTTCCCCCGACTTGCTGCCCCTTGTCTTGGACATTCTAGACATCGTTGAAGGCATAGTCGGCACATAAACCCTCACAAGCAATTGTGTTATTCTTTGATATGGATGCAATTTACAACAAGTGCTAACTGGCAGTTTTGAGTATCCACACAGGCTTCACTATAACCGTTAGCATACCAGCTATATAGTCCGGCACATAGAATCTGGATATTGGTCGACTCGGTTATGGTGAGAGCCCAGGGTGCCTCACAGCTAACATTTGTGCAGGATGAGAAGTCCGGATCATAAGCGAAGAAAGATTCGTTGAATATGAAAGGAGAAGTCAGGAACGGCGAATAGTAAGGGCTTTCCGTTTGAATCTGTACAATGTAAGTCTATTTGATATTCAAAGTGAACAAAAAGTACGATAGAGGTAGCCACGGCAAAGTAATGACTTACCATTCCCATAAATATATCCTGTGCACCGGCGAGATTGTATTGATATACAAGACTATGCTCCGAAGCTGAGGCATAAAACCAAGCGGACCCTTGACTCTCAATCAAAACACCTCGACCCGTAAAGATGTTGATTTGGGTTTGGTTTGGGTCGTCAATGTCTTCAAAGCAATCATAGTCAGCAGGAAATCCCTTCAAAAGGTGGTACGGGCCAAAACACCGTGATCGGCCGACCATGCCCATATATTCTCGAAATAACCGTTTCCAGAACTCGTCACATGAAACATGAGAGAAGCAGCAAAGCATGCCGCACTAAGCAGATCCATTGGGCATTCAGCGACTTGCAATTCGGTTCCGGCAGCACCACCGACTCTGAAATGGCACTATGAAGATTCTCAAAGTTAGCGACTGATTGCTAAGTTAACAAAACAGGAGGATAGTGAGAGGGATGGATTAAAGGAGCCGCTAAATCTAATGTGAAACGAGAGGGTGGAAGTGTGAGTTCAACATAACTTACATCCCACATTGCTGCCGCACCCGTGCTGGTTTCCGCTACATTCTACTCCATGAGTATCAAACCCGCCGTTGGACCCTTGGTGGTGAAAAGGAGATCTTGGAGCTCTACTATTCCTTCATCCCCTGCGTTGCCAACTTGGAGCATAACCTGAGGATTTGAGATATCCTCGAAATACTAGAGAGATCGTCATCATCAGTCCTGTCTTGAAAAATTGGCCTCCAGAATCTCCACAGGGTCAACTCACCTCTCCCGAAGCAACGAGTTGCGACCATAATGAACCAACTATTTTTGAATTTTTAGGAATCTGTAGTAACAATAATCATTATCTTGAGCTCCGAAATCTGATCGAAGTGCCTGTATGCATGATCAGGGAACAAAGGTAGAGGGGAACTTACAACTACAGTGCTCGTAATTATGTATGAGCCTGTGGGAATGAAAAGAAGGAAATCAAATCCAGCGGTAACTGTAAAGGCCAAACTTAGATCAGCTGTAACATCAGTTACGCCATCTCCTACCGTAGAATTAGCGAGAGTTTCTGGTACCAGAAACAGGTCGAGATCTTACCGGGTATAGCGAAACTAAACTCATTAAGACCGAATATCTGGGAGTCTGTTAGAGTCGTGTATTGTGGCTTCGACCTCTCAAAATAGCCACCATTCGGCCCACCCATAAGCGATCCTATAGTCGGATGTAGCGTATCGAAAACGCCGCCGTTTACCCATGCACCATTTGGATTGTTGTTATCGATGGTAATCAGAACCTGCTCTTGTTGAGAACTGCCAGCACCATTTTCCATTACGATGCCGTTTGATACTATACCATTCATCGTAGAGTCAAGAAGGTGGATAGAGCCCCCAACTGTCGTCGTCACCATCCACATTGCATGCTGGACGCTATCGAATGTAACGGACTTCCCTATTACAATATTTTGCGTTTAGAAATGTAGCAAACAGTCAGGATCGAGGGTTACTCACAAGTCCAGCCCCAATCCCAGATCATATAGATCCCTGTAATGCTTTCGGCAATGATTATATTGCGTGTGGTGAACTGCTGATTACCGCCTACAGAATAGATGATTAAGCCCGCCGTCTTAATAAACCTGAGAGTGTTGAATACGTCTTTTGGGGTTACCTACATTGCATTCCTATACTACCACCATAGATTAAAATGTCCGACATGAAGCTACCACTTCCATTTTCCGAGTCTAAAAATCAGAATTCGCAATGTCTTTAATGTGTGCAAGATAGTAAAATGGAAAATCCTGACTTACAGATTCCTACTTGTGTGGTTGTAAAAACTGTTGTCATCACTATCTCAATATTCTGGAGGCTCGTTGCCATAACCAAGCTGTCAGCCAAAGTCATTAAGGTATTTAATGCCGTAGACATCGATTTCCTTCAATTTTGTGAAGTGGGTATTACTAACCTTGAGCAACTTGCCAATGAATGCCAGCAACTTGGGGGGTTTGTACATTCAACAGGATCAATGATAAGGTTACGAGCTTGCCGAAAGAAATTGTCAGTATCAAGATACCATTCAGCACCACTATCACCTGATAAGTAAACGTCGGTAGAGATAATTCCAAGGTCCACAAAGGATGGTGCTGCTAGTATGACTGGTAAGGAGTTCGGCTAAAAACAGTAAGCAACTACTATTCATTTAAAAGAACAGCGGAAAGCTTACATTGCCAATTAGTTGAGTGTTGTATTTCATAATGATTGGAGAGCTAACGAGATACGTTCCTGGCCAGGTATATTAGTTGCTAAATAACTCTGAGGCATGGAAGTCTTATTTACAAGGAGGAAGGTATACTACTGCTCCACGCGTAGTTGGACCGCTACAGCCATCTCCGCACCCGTCACTAAGAGCAAAGTTGATAGCTGCGGTATCGTCATGGACTCTGTCACCATATGCACCGTAGTATAAGACATTGCGGAAGATTCTACTTGTGTTCCCACCAAATGGAAGAGCGCCAGGAGCACTGTCAGCCAGAACCGGAAGGAACCAGTCGTTTGCATTCACATTGGGCACACTTACTTGTAAGTAAGTCGAGCTTGAGGGAGACCCTGGACATATCTCAATTTTTTTTCAATTAAACTAAGTGATTTAAACAGGACGTCCGCTTACTACACCGAAGCTGATGAATTGATCCCCGTGACTCGCGTTGTAGCCAACTATGAATGGCAGTCGTTTTTCTCAAAGACGTGGAAAGACTCCAAGAATCAGGCGTTAGTACAACCGTGCTTCTTTTGGAAAAAAGCAATAGCTCACCGTCCACATTACAGATCACTGAGCGACGCGGAGGTAGCCTCTCTCTTTAGAGCGACATTGCAACTGATCAAGACTGCCACTGAGGAAGCCTTGAATAAGACTGTTACTATTAATTCTATCGTTGTTCCTGTTCATATTGGAGTGCACGCTCTGGCTACACTGAAACAAGCCGCGATTGATGATGGATTGATAACGGAGTATCAACAACTTACTGGCAGCCTAAACGCAGATCGACTTGCATACAACCTGGATTCGTGTACGGAATTCAAGCTGCCACCAAACGAAAGTTGCGATCTTGAGTACACAAATTTGGTCCTAGTCTTCAATTACGAGCCCAACGCCTTTCAGTAGCCATGCTCGATGTTGGGCAGTATATTTGCCAGCCGTATAACATCGAACATTACTCACAGCTTGGAGAGAAGAGTGGCAGTATCGTAACTATTTACCTTTTTTATTATTGCACTTTGCTCTATCTATAGCAAGTACACTTAGCTCACACAATTCCCTTCTCTAGCTTGACCCAGCCCGACGCCAGGAATTATCTGAAAATCTCAAGCTTTATTTAGAAGCATTCAACGCAGAAATGAGAAAGAAGTGGTCGTACCAAGACGCACTGAGTTATCTGCGAGCCATTGTACTAAGTGGCGAAGCTTCAGACTTAGGCATGGAAGAGATGCGTCTTGCTCTTGCATCTGCTCTCCCAGAGTACCAGGACAAGTTTCGCATGTCATTAAATCCCCATTTCGTTGGCGCGTTTGGGGCTGCGCAGAGGGCGAGGCATATTGTACAGAATCCGAAGTTCCTTACCCCGTCAGATCCGGGTTATGCACCTGGGAATCCGGATGGACATATACACGAAGAGTTGTGATTAGTCATTTGCAGCTATTACGATGTTGGAATTAGCAAGAGAAGAGACTCTAAAGTTCTGACCTCCGTTGAGTAATCATTACAGCCAAATTTTGTTGTTACAATACTACTTACCTATCATTGTCACAAGTTCATATGCATTCACTTGACCAGGACGGAACATAGAAAGAATTTTTGATTTAGGGGTCAAAATAAGCTGTTTCTGAGCGACAACGATGACTGGCTCTGTCTAGCTCCGCCAATAGACCTCGGCCTACCTACGCTAAGGGGCATAGCGGGACAAACTTCTTTCACCGAGTACAGATCCGTTCTAATCCATCCGCCTTATCAAGAGGAAGAAGTAAAACGTCATAATTCAAGAGAGCTTGTTTATATATACAAGAGAGACAGAAAACTATAAAGTAACTAAGTTTCCTTAGGTAATTAGAGTAGTCACGAAGGAGCAGCCCTCAACTTTGGGATAAAGTCTAAACTTGGTATCATCTTATATTTGTCCACTCTCTATGTGAGGGGTTAACTGGCCCGAGCTGGTCAGAGGTCAGCTGACGGACCACTTACGGACCGTCACCAGGACAACGGGTTGTTTACGATTCAAGACTCTTGTATTATATTCTTAGTTCCTTAGTTTATTCTTAATCGTTCAACCTATGACCTGCCTCACCCTGAGTTATCGGAAGCAGCCCGTCACACTCTAGGTCTTTCTCTCAAACATCACTATGCCTCATTATGGCTACGAAAGACGTATTATTAAAACAAAATGGAGGACCTGTACCGCGTTGCCGCGACACGAGTTTACTAAAACCACGTTATACCAATAAAAAGACTTTGGGGACAATAAATGCAAAGGATACAAAGATGTACACTATAGAGCTTCGACGGCTAAGACGCCAGGACACATATGCTCTAAATGCTAGTTAGACACAAGCCTTTTTACTGTCAAGGATTATCGGTTCTGATTTTTGTAGATCAATGGAAGGAAATAAGGGAGACAACGGTCAAGATACATAAGGCGGCTGAAATTGGCAACGAAACGTACTTGTACTAGACGATAGAGGCTTCCGTGTTTGGATGGTGAAAGGGTGCATTAGACAGAGAATATCAAGCAAGATCGTCGATTTCTAGCAATAATTATACTATGGGATTGAAAACACAAAAATGAGACAATATGCTGTAGGAAAGGCAAATTCAGATAATTGTAATTGATGGCAGCTCTCCCTTACCTTCTTTAATCAACGAAATTGCGCTCTCTAACCCTATGCCTCCGCAACTTACGCCAAGGCGGTTCATAATCCAATAGCTGATGATATTTGCCGCCTTGCTAGTATAATATTAGCTTTTTAATTAAAGGTTCTTCAACCCACTCGACTATACTGGTATACGATCTGTTTGTCAAATCTCCCCCTGAAAATGCCTGACGAGATAGTTATAATAAAACACTATTATCTACCGGGAGTCAAAGAAATTACTGGGGCGGGAACGTTTTCGTTAAATGGGGCAGTCGATGAATCCACAGTTTTCAAATACCCTCTCGTGTCTGGCGACGACATAGGGCAGCTAGAGATCGAAAGAAAGCTTCTCGAAAATATTTGTCCGCATCCTCGTATCTGACAACTGAAAGGCTACTCGGAGACGGGAATCTATTTAGAGAGTGCTATGAACGGGAGCTTAGTAGAACATCTTCTTGACTCCGGCCTCCTCCCCTCTTCGATTTCGACTCAGCAGCGAGTATCCTGGTGTCGAGACGCTGCCGAGGCAGTAACGCACATTCATTCACGACGGGTTCTCTACTGCAACTTCTCGCCCTCGAATCTTCTTCTCGACCAAGACTTGCATGTCAAACTAGCGGACTTCCAGGGGGGGCTTTTATCAGAATGTGGTGAAATCCTTCTAGAGGGAGCAGCTGGCGATAGCACCCGCAGAACGCCTGTATCCCAGAACTACAGGCCGATATCTTTGCGCTTGGAAGCATGATGTACTTTATTATGATGGGTCATGAGGTATTTCTGGGTACTGAAAGTGACAGGGAGGTCGAAGAGAGGTTTAAGAAGAAATTGTTTCCGCAGGATATGCATGCTTGTGGTACAGTCACTCTGAAGTGCTAGATATAGCAATATGGCTCTGTGGATGAGGCTGTGGTCGACTTAAAAGCTATTGAGATGACGTTGAGATAATGTGGTCGATAAGGAATCGATGGTTGTTTGAGAACGTTCCAGTTGAGCGTCAGAGGAGAGAGCGCAACAACGAATGAGGAGAAGTTGGAGGTGCTGGGCGCTAGAAGAAAAGCTCTGAATTTGATAAAGATATGCCATTCCTTCCTCGCCAAGAAGTCTTCATCATCTTCCTCGGATTCCATTCTGTCGACTACGTCAAAGACAAGAGACAACACTTCAAGCTACGACAGTTTGGCCGCCATATTAATTTCCTACTGCTGCTCATCTGTCTCAGCCATGGTTATGAATTGCAGCTGCTTTACACCTACTACTCAGAAAAGTCAGACCTATTTTTTATTGAACGCTTTGATTGTTGACACTTTGTTCGCGCTCTTAGAAGAGTGAGGCAGCGGAGACGTTTCGTATTTGGGAAAACACAAAATCAATGCGCTATAAACTCTTCCTCTAACAAAATTTACGGTCTAAACGCTATCAATGCTAAATCAAGACCGTCCGCTATGGAGATAGGGTGTTAAATCTGGTCCTGACCTGCGGCCTTTAGAGAAATGGTGTTTGGAAGACTTTGAAGGTTTATAGGAAAGGTTACAAAGAAAGTCTTAAACTATGAAAGTCGTCAATGCCAATAAGATTAAGCTTAGTATAGTTCTGTTACTATTTCCTTCATTAAATTGAGTCTAGTTAAGCCTTTGTTCCCTTCTTTATAATCGAATTTATAGTAGTAGGAAGGAGAGGAGGTATGAGATGGCGGTCTCTAATAGTAAGGAATTGACAGCGAATATGAACTCGATGCTCTTCTAGGACCATAAAACCTTAATTTCTCAAGTACTGATCTCCATTCTTCTTAATTATATATTGATTCGTCGTCAGGCTTCCTTTGTGTACTATAAATGACCTTCTATCTACTAAAGAAGAATGGCATTCTCCCTGGACATCTTGCCTTACAGACCTCTACTAGTTTCCGATACTTCTTGTCGATATTTGAGAAGCTAGGCTCCTCAAATATATTATTGATATTACGAATCATACAGAATTTGCCTATATCCAATGAAGGGAGAAGTGAGCGCCTTTAAGCGAGCCGACGATTAACCAAAGCTTGGACCCTCAAAGGCCCCTCTCAACCCAGGACTGAATAATACCCTCATTACTCTCCTCATAAACCTTCACCTCCACAACCCCTTCCCTGACAAAAGTATTCGGCTGCACGAACTTCCATCTTGGATTGGGCTTCGAACACACAATCTGTCGCCACTGCTCGTATACACCCTCAACCGCGCACATGGGTTCGTAGAACTGTTTGCAGGAGGAAACATCGGCGGTGCAGCGCCAGATGTGCAGGCGACAGAGGTAGCGGCCCAGAGCGGGTTTGCCGTGTGAGAGGATCTTGGCGCGGTCGATGTGGACGGTGAGGGTGGAGGTCATAGGGTCGTGGGAGATGTGGATGACGCCAGCGCCGTCTTGGATGAGGTATTTGAGGATGGAAAAGTGGGCCTGCATAGGAGTCAAGTTTCCTAGAAGTTTATGATATAGAGGGGAAGTAGAAGGGAATAGCTTTGCATACCTGGTGGTGGACTTGACCCCAAGCCTTATTTTGGAAGTTATAATGCTCGAGAGCCTGAAGGCCGTCAACGCCGATATTGAGATAGGTGGTGTAAAGAACTAAGATTGACGGCGTCGGTAAGTTTTGTACATCGGTCGTGGTACAACTTACGGTCTTCAGCTGTGATTTCACTGGTATCAGTGTACCCGAAAATACCCAACATCTCCTTGTTATCCATGAGATACTCAGAAACCAAGATGGCACGACATTCCTCCACCGTTCCCGCCAGCTTCCCAAAGACGCTTGTCCATGTCTGGCCGGGCAAGTAGTGCGAACTTACAGCTTTCCCGCTCAGGGGACTGATCGGTGGGTTCTGCTTATCGAAGTTGTAGATTCCCGGTGTGGTCTCACTAAGGAGTTTACCAGTTCCATGGCCAAACAGCTCGTGGATAGCCGTAGTGATGAATCTGACGATGTGCGTGCTGCTCTTGAAGTGACTTAGCTCTGATGGCTTGACCCAGTGGCATAGTAGCTTGGGGTTATTGTTGGCGTTGAGACGATTCGCGAGAACGATGTTCTTGAAGCCACAGGTTTCTCTGATGTTTTCGTACTAAGTCAGCCGTCAGTTTCTTTCCATCGCAGACGTCTTTCCTGAAACTCACATTAGGGAGATTGGCGGCTTCGAAGACGATGCTACCGCATACGGCGAGCGCTAAGGGAATTAGCATGTCTCCATACTTACTTCAAGGACCGAGGAGTAGCTAACCGTGAACACTGGTAAAGTCAGGAGCTTTAGACAGACTCTTTTCAAACGGCCCTTTCCCTTCATTCACACCATCGACCGCCCATGGGAGTTGTCGAATGATAACAGTTGAACTCTCGACGAGGTTCTTCAATCTCGATGTCTCATCCGGATCAGCGATTCCTATCATGGCCTCCCACTCTGACCTGATCCCAGCCGGGTCACGATAAGGTTCGATGAACCCAATCAAGTTTTCTACTCGTGCAGACACATCTGTCACCCATGCTTTCTGTGACTCCTGGAAAGCTTCTAAGCTACCAGTGTGAAAGTATTTGACATAATGCGTCAAGAACTGGGTTTGCTTGCTGTTGCCTGCATACTCTTTTGCCTTTGTCAGAGCAAGGCAAACCTTTGACAATTCTTCAGAGTGATCGCCTCTTATGAGAAATATGTCATCTGCGAGTTTGTGTAGGTCGTTCGTGGGAACACCAGTCTCCGCAGAGGCTTGCAACAGATGGTAGATGGGTTTGCCATCCTCGACCAGTTTCCGAATTCGAGTATTCTCTGGCCTGATAGAGTATTCGTTCATGGCTTCCGACACCTTAGCGATCTCTTCCTGGGAAATGAGTTCAGTACCAGGATAATAGCTCGACTGCGCGCTTTTGCTAGGATAGCCAAGGTTGAATGGTGGGACTGCAAACAATGGACTGATGATTTTCTCTAGACCAACCTCCGTCTTGGGTGAGATATTTGCAATCTTTTGCATGGCCTCGACAGTTAAAGCGGGGACAAACTTTTGATCACCTTCGCCCTATTCAAAATCAGCGCTGGTACCAACAACAGTTCGCCTAACCTTACATAGAAGTTGCCCAGGTTGCATAGAAACAAGGCAGCATACTCCAGAAATGATGCCAGCTCTTCAGATGTGATATTGCATTGCGTTACCAAGGTGTCCCATTTACCACCACAAGCATGGTAGAGGTCCATGATGAAGTCGAAGATACCTGGGCTTTCTGCTGACACTTGCCGCATGATAATCTTGCTTCCATGCCATGCTGCTCGTGAAAGATAGTGCGCGTAGAACTTGTCACGTAGCTCGAGAGCATCGAAAATTGGCTTTATGACGAGCTGATGGATTGTAGCGCCGGGAGGCGGGGTGTGGGAGGTGTTGGTGGGAGACATGGTGTTTGATTCTTGAATGAACTGACTGTCGGAAGTGTTTGCAGAGGGAGAATAGAGCGGGTCGAGGAAAGGTTGAAGCGGTCACCTCGAGAGCATGAGGCTGATACATTTGGTCTGGAGGAGGGGTTGAATGACCCATCAGTCGTGTCAGGTAGAGGAGTTCTCGCCGCCTGAACTCCAAGCCTTTCCGACTCAAGGGTGAGAGCGAACTAATGCAGGATGCCATGCCTTGTCACAGTAATCAGCAAACGACCAGCTGTCGCTGTCGGACGGGACCTTTACCCGATTGGAACCGCCACCCCTTTGTGGATGTTTTCTTGAAAACACCACCAAAACTGCTGGCGTCAAATTGAGCACGAATCGAAGCCCCCTGTGTCTCTTGAAACTCTCGAGTCTCTACTTTGTCCAGTATTCGGATTAATGAGAGTACTGGCCCTGGGAGATCCCAATCAAGGCCGACGAATAGCTTCACTGTCTTGGGAGAAGAGCAGTATCCATCAGCTAACCAGCTTCACTTAATGGCAAGGTGTTTTTTTATGAACCACAGATGACTTCTGCTCAACTCTGGTTCTGGTCGGGTAGGCACAGCTTCCACAAGAGATTATTGGCCACACGAAGAGAACCAACGTGTTTCGCAATTCGCTTTTCGACAGTCACATGGAAGCTTTGCCGCTCTCCAGCATGCACGGGGATACAACCTTTGCTCACTTCGGTGAGCGGTAGTTCTCGCTTTGGTTACTCAAATTCCGTCCTCTCTCACACCAGGCTGTGTTGACAGTCTTTAACTTGCATCAAGTATCTGGTACAGTAGTCAACACCCGCGCTCGTTGCAGTCGTACCCATGACCCATATACATCTGGCCCGTTACCGGCATATCTTCTGATATAGATCTAGAAAATCTGAAAGTTCGAGAGGATGAAAGCTCTCCTGCGAAATGCAACTTTTCGGAAATGGGGTCTTGGTTGACGGTATGGCGAGATACCACGCTGGTGAGCTTTTCTGTATCTACGATGTGGTTTACTTGATTGTATACGCTAAATACAGTTCCCGTAGCGATCATTTGATATGCTTTCTCTGAAACACAGCGCAGGTAAGTCATCGAAGTGCCAGTTGCCCAGGGGTATTCCGAAGCGAAATTGATAAATATTTTCTAGTCGCCGAGAGTATGTCCTCGGATATTCGCCTCCAAGCAATAGAACTTCTCTTTGGGCTCGGCAATACGCATATAAAACAATGGCCAGGAATATACGTTGTATGCAGGCGTTTGGAAAAAAAGTTTGAAATCCTGCTATGCGAGGAGTTCGATGTCATCTGGAGAATTTTGAACCGAACGAGACCAACGGAAGCTCTGGAGGGTTGGCACTGGTGCCTCGCAGTGCTCCGGGGGTTTCGGACACTGCAAGTGGATGAAAATATGAGTATGGACAACGTCTACCAGTGTTTGATCCAGGGCAAAGCGGCCGAATTTAGTGCTTCTGAGAAGGACTACACTCTTCTTGCAATCTTTGCAGCACTTTGCTGGACGTCTATGACGCTAGACCCTGACCTGGAACCAGATCAGACTAATACATCGACTGGAAACAATCGCCATTTGTCTTTCGGCGCAAGAGGAATTAGCAGGACCAGCGAGACATGTCGGATTACCCTAAGCCAAACTGCCAAACGGCCGATCCGAAAGGTTTTCCGTGGTTTGAGGGGTACATTCGAAGATTTTGGACATATTGGGGCTGCGTATGAAGCCACAGATAGAGATACGCTATACGAGTCCAGTGTCAACTTCTTCTCACTGTATACAATAGCTCGGGTGCGGGTTAAGTGGGTTGAGGATCTGACATCTCATCTTACTTTCGATCGACAATCCCGAACACTTTCCGTATTCTGCCTGCCAACGTTCTGTGTAATTAGCATTCTGCGGACGCAAGAAATCAAAGTTCTTCAGCAGTGAGTCTCATTCACATCCCAAAAAAACCAAGCCTGATAGATCTACTAATCTCCTGCAAGGGTTTCTTCTGAACTTCTTGCCTCGAAATATTATACAGACAGCTTTAACCTAGACAACTCATCCCTCCACCGTGAGGTACTACTATCATATCGTCTCCTCTTCGGCCAATCCTCACACTCCCGCAACCTCTCCTTACACCTCCTCGAGCAGCTCAAAAAATCTTCCGGGGACATCGACCCATTCCTCGCCACCATCTGCAGCACCCCAATCACACAATTCCGCTTCCTCCACTGCCTCGCCAAGTCTGAAATCCCAGCCGAACCATTACCTACCTCCAATCTTGACCTCAGCAACTTCCTCCTCGAGTCCGATACCTACTCCTCCCGAGACGACTTCCCGTATTTCGGACCCCGTCTTCTGGCGGTACAGCAGTTTAACCTAAGGCAGCAGCCGAGCCGAGTCAGAGATATGTGGCGAGATCGGAGGAATCCGTTGCAGTGGTACACTTTTTGGGCTGTGTTGTGGGTGGGTGGGATTACAATTCTTTTGAGCGTTTTCCAGCTTGTTGCAGCCGTCATGCAGGCTTACTATGCTACTCCGAAATAACTTATTCAGGGCGAAGGGTGTAAAGACAGTTTAATAAATGCCAACAGTCATTCAACTTACTCCTTAGAGCATGAATGTAGGCGAGGGTGCTACCCAGGGGGGCTTGAAAGGTTCCAATCCAATAATCCAATGCGCGTATCACCGTAGCGGATATTTGAGGTAGTGCGTTTTTATAGTACCGCATTAGGCACCTGTGAATTCTCGGCCACAGTACTTGAGTAAGATCTTACCCCTTTAGCTTATAGAGAATGATAGACAGAATAAAGGCCGCCGTATGAGCTGACAGTCAACTTTGTGTATAATCCCACGATGCGCGCGTCGGTGGTGGAGATCACCTCCAGTCCTGGGTGCTCGACAGCAGCGGGGGTTTCCCAACTCTCTGATAGCAAGAGAAAGTGGTGATTGGGTAAGCCCAAGAAGGTTGTGCAAGCCTTTTGCTCTTCAAGACTGAGTTGAGATCTTAAACATCTTCTTGCCTGGGCTCCGGAACAGAATACCAGAAAGCACTTCGATTCGGCTCAGCCGAGACAGTCCAGCTACTTACTACCAACGTTACACTCCTTCGTGGGAATACTTCTAGTTTCAGGTTTCAAATTTGTACAGTATGCAGAATAAGCTCATTCGAACGAAAGTAGTTAATTGCCTAAAAGGTTTCGGCTGAAGTAGATTTCAAATGTACTATAACTATCCTCGGTGCCAGAATGCTCTGTGTTCACTCTCTCAACGAAACGCAACGCACCTGACCTCAATACTTTCCCTCAGCTGACCACTTGCCTCCGGATTCAAAACCGAACAGTGAAACCCTTCTTCAAAAACATATCAGTTTACATTTCATATCCCCACCCTACCTCAATTGCCAGGAAAATATAAATTAAACTTACGAGCACGTTTTCCCATAGAATCAGCATTGCGAAAGACGATCAAATCTTCCTCTTCCTGATTCCTCATGTAATACCACTTGTGCTTCTCATTGAAATGCAGGATGGCGTTCTCATCAACCCGATCGCGTCGGATGGCATCGTTGACGCGTATGTCGGTTGAAGGGTTGATGGTCGTCCAGTCGCACATTGCCAAGGGCCAGTCGTTGTTTGGTCCTCGGAGGGGTCGCCAAACGCTGGGAAGGAGAGGTAAGCTTCTTCCAAGCAGCTTGGAGGGCGGAGGAGATTGGAGAACGGCATACTTCAAAACATCAAAATCCTTGCCTTCCCAAAAGCTTTCCTGTCCTGGGAACGCCCGCTCAAGATTCATATGCGCGCCCCTCGGGGAACAATCACTATGTGGTCTTCGTGCCGGCTGCTCGACCTTGGTATAGAGTCTGATATTGGCAGGAAAATCCGGGTCTCTCTTTCTGACCTACATTCAGTTCCATCACATCAGTCGCGGCGCAAAATATAAAAGCAACGAGGGTATATGCAGACAAAATCATAACTAATATACCGTGCAGTCATAACACTCGATCCTTGAATAATGCGGGAAAGTCTCATGCAACAACGCTTCAATCTCAAACCAATACTCCTTTTGCACCTCCCTCTTTCTCGTCAACGCATCTTGAGCCTTCAAGCCCGTCTTCGCTCTGATGAAGCAGAAGCCGTGTTTCTCGAGATCCCAATCGCGAGGGTTGATGATGGGATACACCGTCACGGCTCTCTCGTCATTCTGGTGGTTCGAGGCGCGCGCCCCGGGGATGTGGCCAATGGGCACGTCGGTATCGAAAGGTTTCTCGATGTCGAAGATTGGGTCTTGAGCTAGATAAGAGATTGAAGTTTCCATGTCGGAGCGAGATGGCTGGTGGTGTGGTTCCTATCGACTGCTAAAGAAGTCTTTAGTTGGGCCTTCGCTTGGGGAGGGAGTGTCTTCAAAGTCCATGCAGCGTCGAGCCAGTGGTATATTGAGAGGTTAGAGCCTCTAGAAAGTTAATGCAAGGCCGTGGCTGAATATATATATCTCCTCACTCTCTTAGAAATATGGCTTCGAGTAGTTTAGCCCAACTCTACGAAGCTGCTTATCTCGCAGGCAAACTCAACGGGGAGCTGCGTTAAGCAGTTAACCAATCGACTGAGGGTCAGGTTTTGCCGTAGACTAGTAGGCCATTAGCCCCCGATCGCTCATTACCTATAAATAATTATATCCCGCCGCCTCTCCACCTCTCCACCTCATCAAACTCAAAACCAACACCCTTCCACCTCACCTCTAAAACAACCTCAACAACTTCAACCACAATAACATGCCCGCTGAAACCACCAAACCAGGCCTCATCCAGCCATGGCGAGAATGGTACACGGCCCTAATGTCTTCCAATCCCGAAGGCAAGGCCATCACCATGAAAGACGACGTCGACGCCGGCATGAACCCAGCAAAGTACGGCATGAGCCAACACGGCACCATTGCGCTTGATCCGCGAACCGATGTTGATTTCTCGATGGAGAAGGCTAAGCCTTTGAGGCCGGTCAAGTGAGTACCATTACTAATACAGAACGAGGAACTGCTGTGACTACGGGGCTAAAAGATGCTGATCAGGGATAATGGTGTTGATTTTCAATATACCCGAGAGTAAGGGTTCGATTCCCTCGTCAAGCGAGGACCAGGAATCGAGGACGATGCACAGACTTGAAGGGTGGGCAGGGGGCACCAAAGTGAGAGAAATGTACGAGGTGTGGTTCTGAGCCTTGTCTTTCTGTTATGGACAACGGTATTTTTCTACAATTGCGGTCTTCGAGAGAAATGCCAGGGGTGTTCAAGGGTGATTTATGATTATAATATTTGATTTCACTATCCACAGTAGGACTTAATTTGAGGCTCACTCATGCACTCTTTCTTAGCTGCTATTCAATGAAGTCATCACTGAAAGATTGGTCATGCAATTGGAAATGTTTTGTGTCACGGCCTCTTTGACAATCCCCGCGGCAATTGCCAGTTGAAACACCCTGGGACCGTTTTAAACCGAATATTATTCAAGCATTCAACCGCCCCATAAAGTGGTTGCACTGTGAACAGCATATGCCTGCAGGAAAACATAACCTCTACATTCTAGTACGACACGGCACTCCAGTTCAACGCCCTGCTAGAGAGGGGGCTTGGAGACATTTGCCAACACAGGAGGCTCGTGCATATGCAGCTTTGATGCTTAACTACCAGTTATAAATGAGGTAAAATGTAGTACAAGATAGGGCTCTGGTGTGGGCTTTTCAGGGTCATATGGATGCCCACAATTTTGCACCAGCTGTTCGCAAGAGTACCAGAAACACTATCTCACCGAGTATTCTATTAGGTTACATGCTTTCACCTCTGGCGAATTGTCTTGTTATCAAAGAACTAGTCGCCACCGGAGCAAGGCTTTGGGGCTGAATAAATAATTCACAAAGTCTTAATGAAACAGGCTTTATCTCCGCAAGCACAGCTCCAAAAATAATCCCCTTTACTAAGTCCAACATGTTCCTCCCCGAACCCCGAAAGTGCGCTATGCCTCTCAGCCATGGAAGGTCCGCTAAGGCTATGGAATATTTACCCCTCGGAAGAACGCATGAGCTTGTATTGCTTCAAATGAAAGGCGGGAATCTGCGTCGTAGATCATGACCCCCATGAGAAGATCATACAAGCTCTGGAAATCTGGTGAAAGTGGTGTTGCAACGCCTGTTCCATAGCCTCGCTCACTCAGGGGCTTCTCCAAGTTTCGCACACGTTGTTCCAGGGCGAGCGGCTTGACCTTCAAACGCCTGCCTTCGGCGTCTTTCGGAGTTCCGTCCGAGTTGAAGTACTTGTCTCTTCCCTTCCAATTTTGCCAGAGAGCCTCAGGTGGCTTCCCAAGCATAGCTACGTGGTCCTTAAGTGCATCGTTGTTCCATCCAAATAGCAGCTTAACAAGACTGCGGTCAGCGCAGAGCTCGTACAGAAGACACCCAAATGCCCATTTATCAACGGCGGACGTGAGTGCGCCGCCGAAGAGTATTTCGGGCGACGCGAAGGGAGCTGGCGTGAAAATCTCGTTGGGACATTCGTGATGGTAGAACGCCCCTCCAAAGTCGATGAGAAGAATCCGATCCGTAGGTAGACGAGCTTCTAGTGCCACTACATCACCGGGGTTCACCGTGTACTCAGGAGCATTGTTTCCCCTTGGCTTCCCATCCAAGCGAAGTACTTGGTGTTTAATGGGTTGCCCCATGCAAACATAGATTTCTTCTTCGGACCATTCGTGAAAAGGGAGAAGTTGGGAGAGAATATTGGATGTGTAACAATCTGTTTTGACCTTAGAACTTCCTTCATACATCTGAACACGATGAACCCTCACCTCCATGGGCAATGCCTAAAGTGTGAAGATATCCCAAGGCTTCTGCGATCTGAAGACCAATAATGCGAGGCCATTCCAATGAGTTGTAAGGTAATCCGGGCTTTCTTGCCAAACGTTCTCCGGCTACAGCGGTCACAAGGCACCAATGCTTGCCGTTTGGACCCTCAATGAGAAAATGATCGAGGAGTTGAACAACAAAATCTCGCCCTTTGTGGACCACTGTAGATTCAGTAATTTCCTGTAAGATGCGAAGCTCTTTACATTCGAGAGGGGTGTCGGCAGACAAGATCTTCAGAGAGATATACTTGTTTTCTAAGGTGTCCCTACCAAGCCAGACAGTGGCAAAGCTTCCGGAGCCTAGCTTATGAACAATTCGATATCTGCCATGTTTGAGAGTATCACCAATGATGAGGGGGTGGAGGCCATTTTCCCGGTATCGATCTGGATCCTCGGCGAATGTAGAAGGGGACGGGGCGTAGGTACGTGAAGACATAAGGGCTTTAGAAAAACAATCGAATCAGAGAACTTGAAGATTAAAGATAACGAGGACTTTTGCGTACAATATGTTGGAGGACGAAAGCTAAGAGGGTTTGCTTGAAGTTGAGAAGCTGTCGGGGGGAGTGGTATTAGTTTAGCGTGGCTTCCATGGTGTGACGTTGGATACCCTCTAACCTGACCCGTGACAGATCCGTAGTTATGTCCTAGCCTTCGCAAAGCTACGGGCACTCCCTATCCTTTCCTCCTTAGCGTTAGATCTTCAACGAAACTGCCTCTGTGTCCCCTGTTCATCTGCTACACTTCCGCCTACTACAGGTAAGGCCCACTACCAGGGCTCAGTAGATTGAGTTCGCCATATTGAGCTCTAATACTGATCAGTGAGTAGCCTTATTTACAACCGTGATAGTAAATTTACAATAGCTCTTAGATTATTATACACGGCTTTATAGAGCTTAAGTTATTCGTCCGTGCTGCTTCTCAACCCCGTTAGTAGATTGGCTGCCTACAAAGCAAAGAAGCGACTAGATTCTTCATCGTCGTCACGACTCGCTTTTCAAGCATCAGCTACCATGAGAAAAAAAACCAACGCATTGGAGTCAAATCTCGCTACTTTCATTTTACATCCTCTTCGCCCTCCCATCCATGCAAAGCAAAATAACCACCTCCACCTCCCTTCAACGCCAAAAGATTGGCACCCACCGATCATAGTCCTCCTCCCTCCCAAACTCCACCGCCTGCGGATCTCTCTTCAACAGATAAATCTCAGCCTCATCTCTCAAGCCCCTCGCCTCCTCGCTGTCATCCGAGTCCTGGAGCAGCGCCTCAGACAGCTTGAACAGGCCCCGCGCGTGCTCGACGGGCATGACGTTGGCGTGGAACTTTGTGATTTCGAGGGAGTCGCGGAGGTGTTTGCTGGGAAGTAGATGAATTAGTTAGGTGGGGGTTTTATAGATGGGGTAGTGATAAGAGAAGGGAGAAGTCATATACACAGCCGCCTCCACCTTCCCCTGATCAAGACACACCACCCCCGTCTTGTATATGCACCCCGCATTAAATGGATGCAACCTCGTCTGATCCCCCCTGAACCATATATTTTGTGCTTCGATGAAATTTGCTTCTGCAGCTTCAAGTCTGCTCCTGTGTCGTTCGAGGATCCCCTGGACGAAGTATGTGCTGCAGAAACGGGTCAACAACAATGCGAGTCTCTTGTGAATAACATAATTTAGGAAAGACAAAGTACTTACTAAGCGAGCATAGCCCAATTAAGTGCTTTCTCCTGTTTAAACTCAGCGATTGCAATATTGAGCAGTTCTTGTGCCTTTTCATGTTCACCAAGATACACAAGACACCTCGCTGTATTCTTCTTCGTCACCGTCGGCCAGTCGGCCTCCCTCCCCTCCTTGATGTTCCAAGCGATCCACGTATCCCTCGACTTTTCAAACCACGCCAGTGCCGTCTTGTGATCGTTGGCTGTGTTATAATTGTAAGCCAGGTTCTGCTCGAAGCCACCGAGAAGTCCGCCTTTCAACGGCTTTTCTCCCAATCGCATTTTATAACCTTTGATGTTGAGTTCGATCGACTTTTGCACCTTCCCGGTACTCTCGTACATGCTGGCTTGGTGCGATAACGTCGAAGCCGCGATATCAGTGGCCTGTTCTTTATTGTCTAGTATTTCCACGGCTAACAGATTCACTTCACAGACGTCTTCGAGATCTTTGAGTGCGTTGATCTCGTAGAGATATCTAGCTCGGGTTACTATGTAGCTTCCAAGTTGGCACAACATATCGGATAGCCCTGCTTACCTTTGACAATCCTTCAGAAGCTCGCAGAGTAGTGATGCCTTGAAATTCTTCGTGAGTCTCCACTCTTCCTTAAAATTGTCTTTTAGACTAAGGACGTGTTGAAGGCAACGATTACATTGAGCCCACTGCTGATATAATTGATGCTTATTAGTCTCATCTGACTGCTTGGGGAAAGCATGATACACCAGCGCCACTGCGTTATCAAAGGCTCTCTGTCGCTCACTGAGAGGGAGAAAATATCGGAATTGTGTTTGCACCATTCGATGGCAAGAGAAGACACGAGCATCTCTGTCCCGTTTGATTAATGCAAGGGTCAGGAGGGGTTCTATTGCCTCTGAGAAACTGCGTTTTAGATTAGCTGAGCTCCTTCCCCCAAGACATCAATCACACTTGAACTCATCAGTGCAAAACTTAAGATCTTCTGGGAGATCTCTGTCATCCTCAAATTCAAAGAACAGTTGTGGAATGTTCTCTGATACCAAGAATGATGCAATCCCTAGGAATGTCCGGCTATCTTTCTTCAAAGTAGCGAACGAGAAATCCCATACAGCCTGCAGCTCAGATTCGTGAGCCTTCCTGGGATTCTTCAAATAGATCTGCATAAATTCGGCGATGGTCCAAGATCGTCGATGAATTAAACCAGCCATGTGTGAGATACCTAAGGCATGACCGCTTAATTTCTCGGAAAGTGCGGATGCCGAGTGTCCCTCCGTTTGGATATCGTTGCCGATGTTACGTTTTAACAGGAATAGAAGAAATTCCGAACCGGTTTTTGCATCCCAGGAAGTTATTTCTAAACCCGAAGTGGCGGGCTCGTACGCCAAGGAATGGTTGCGTGTGGTGATGATTGCCTTTCCATGACTCGCTTCCGGCCAATAGGGCATCAATAAATCGGCTGACTCGACATTGTCATAAACCACCAACCATTTATATTCTACCCATGTAACAACTTAGCTCAGATGAAAAATCTTAGAAGAAGTCCTCTAAGAGTAACTTACTAGTTGATTGGAACCAATTCTGGACAAGAATCAAGTTATCGTCGTGTAAATTAGATTGTGCTCCTGGCAATTTTAGCCGCATCGCGATATCTGTGAAGCTCTGTCTCAAAGATGCCGTCGTCTCTCCATAGACCCAGAAGACAGCATCGTACTCGTTCTCCTCAATCTTCCTCTCGATGTATCTTGCCGCAATAGAGCTCTTGCCAATACCGCCCAGACCAAACAAAGCTATGGATTGGAAAGAGTGGCTTGATCCTTCTCGACCTAGGACCTGATCTATCTTCTCAAAAGTGTCGACTCTATCGAAGAAGCGGGATGACCTTTTGGTTGGTAGTATCAAGCAACGAAATTGCTGTGTAAATGTAGCTATATCAGAGGAGCCGTGGTTTTCTGGGCGTACAGCAACCAGTTTCTCAACTCGCGATATCGTTTCGATGAGCTCCTGGTTGGTAGCAGTGAACCGACGCTGAAGCAGAAGCCATAGGTCATCTTGTCCGTAACCATCATCTCGTTCATCGTGTCTATCTAGACCATCGATGTCAGTTCACCGCAGTAGGAGCTCTTCATCCTGATGATACTTACTATACTTTGTTCTTTCTCCCTCACCTCGCATAGACTTGACCGCACTTGTGAAGAACTCAACTAGCTGAATCTGGATGTCGAAGCATGCTTCTTTTATTTGGTCCGGATTCTCCTGAGACATAGTGTAGTACCCTTTGAACGCCTCTGCTTTATAGCCAAGAGATTTCAACATTCGTGGGATCTTGGAGAGCGCTTGCGGATCCTGGGCAGTGAGCTATTGCGTTGTGAGCAGACTGAACCTTGTAAAAGAAATGGCTGTCAACCAAAGGCTCACCTTTAGCAATACCCCAATGATACCCCAAAAGAAATCGGCTTGGAGGCCAGGGGCCAAGTGGGTCTCAAATATTTGAGTGAATTGATCGAGGTGGCCAAGTGTTGGTTTGATCAAAGCGATCTCATATGGAATTGATTTGCTAGAACCTATGCCTGCCGATTCCAACATCTCTTTTTGCACCAAATCCCACGAAGTCATTAGTCGTACCTGCTCCAAGTCATCAGGCTCCAATAATTTCTCACATTGCTCGATAGTTGCCTTCCAGTGACTATTGAAGAAGCGTTCTCTAAAGGAAAGTTGTCAGTTATTGATTCGGAGGACCGCAGCTTTGTGTTGACAACTTACAGTTCTGAGGAGTCCATTGCGCATATAGAACAGCGATAGCACAGCTTCCCTGACTAACACAAAGCGGGAATAGAATAGAGCTTCAAGATTGACGCTCGTTGCTCGTTATGGGGAATAGAAGGAGGGGCTTCCTGAGATAGCTATAGGTAGCGAAAGCAAGAAAAAATAGGCTAAGCCTAGAGAGTCCTGGACTTCAAATCATGTGAGTTTTAATTCGCTCTGCGTGTGAGGCGCCTGTACAACGCTTGCGGGAAGCTTTCTCCTAATCTAGTATAAACGCGGGAGAATGCTCGGCCAGTCATAAATACAAAGGGGGCGATATTATAGTGTTAGGAGATCTTTATGGATTAGATTCTTTATTATATATAGGGTCTATTCTACCTAGTTATCTCTATTATAAGACTATAGTATTAATTAATTATCTTGTATTAATTAACTTTCTTAGGTATATATAATTAGCTTATTAAGACTTTAATATATATATTAAATTAATATATATATTAAATATAGAATAGCTTTTCTCTTCTTCTTTTTTTTTCTTAATTTAGAATAATTATATATAATAGACTACTTTTAATAACTTAAGATAAGATAGCTTAGATAAGTAACTAAGTTATAGATTAAACGATTAAGAATAAACTAAAGAGCTAAGAATATAATATAAGAATCTCGAATATATAGATACTTATAGGTTATAAGCAATCCATTGTCTAGGTAATAGACTATAAGTAATTAAAGTAATCATAGTAGCTCATAAGTAATTTATAGCTAGGCTAACTCTAGTTAGTCTTAAGTATCTCTAAGAGTTAATCCCTTATATTATCTCTCCCTCTTCTCCTTCTTATAGTCTTTATAGATTAGATCGTGCTCTTATTGTCTACTTATAGATTATAGTCCTATCTATAGCTTTTATTCTCAATATAAGTATAAGGAGTTAATCTCTAGAGATATTTAAGACTGGCCTAAGCTGGTCTAAGGTTAGATAATCGGCCATAAGTAGTCCATTATCTAGACAATGGATTGTTTATGATCTATTTGAGATTCCTGTATTACATTCTTAGCTCTTTAGATTATTCTTAATCGTTTAACCTATGACCTGTCTTACCCTGAGTTATCGGAAGCAGCCCGTTACAAGGGGCTATAGTCAGCTATTAGACTTGGCTCTGCCTGCTATGATATGTGCTTTATCATCATAGGGTATTGCTGGTATGTAGTACGCGTTACCAAGGTCACTAACATTAAGCAAGACTTTTGTGCGCGGGTGGTTCCGCGACCACTGTTTGGGTTCGGCCACCATTTGGACACGTCTACTTGCTTGGGCACGATCACTTGCTTGGGCACGAACACTGCTTGGGCACGAACACTGCTTGGGTACGACTACTACTTGGGTACGACCACTACTTGGGCACGACCACTATTCGGGTACGACTACTGTACTAACTGGGCTCATAACTATGGCAAAAAGGCAGCTGTCTATTATCACAGTAGTAAGTTATTACTTATGCTATAATTGGCCAGATTATATAGTTTATATATGCCCGTTTTCATTATAATATATTATAAAAAGTAGAACTTTATTATTAATAATAAAGATTTAAAACTATATAATTAATAATAGATATATTATAGTAATTTTAATAATAGTAGTTATAATTATAATCATAAAATAGATATAATCTATAATAAAATTAAAGAGATATATTATTATATAAGGGATTAACTCTTAGAGATACTTAGGACTAGTCTAAGTTAGTCTAAGGTTAGCTTATAGGCCACTATGATGGCTCTATAAAAGGAGGTCTCATGAGAAGAGACGATCTATAGAAGTATCGTAAATTAAAGATCCTGTTGGGATCACAAGGATGAGTATACTCGATTGAGTATACTTGGTTCTAGGTCTGGTTTGGTAGTTGGTATGATGTCTGTCCTCTATAAGTCTACAGAGGGGTACTATGATATATATAGGTCTCCCTCTGTCTCGGCTACAGAACCAATCCCCTCTTCTGAGACTACGTCCCTTCTCGTAGGAGAGTTCTGTAGAATGCTTCTAACAGATTCTAAGCTAAGGAGAAAAGAAAAAGAAGAGAAGAACTATTCTATACTTATTACTTAATATATATATTATAGAATAAGGTTTATTATAAAAGTGTGAGGGGTTAACCCCTAAAGAGACTCGGGACTGGCCTGAGCTGGTCAGAGGTCAGCTGATGGACCACTCACGGTCTGTCACCAGGACAACGGGTTACTTATGACCTATAAACACTTATATTCAAGACTCTTATATTATATTCTTAGTTCCTTAGTTTATTCTTAATCGTTTAACCTATGACCTGCCTCACCCTGAGTTATCAGAAGCAGCCCGTCACAAAACGATTAAGAATAAACTAAAGAACTAAGAATATAATACAAGAGTCTTGAATATATGAGTGCTTGTAGGTCGTAAACAACCCATTGTCTAGGTGACGGACCATAAGCGGTCCGTCAGCCGATCTCTGACCAGCTCGGGCCAGTCCCGAGTCTCTCTAGGGGTTAACCCCTCACAAGGAGTGCGTATCAGTGAATCTATTGCTCTGATCCTATAGGTCTAGTACAAAGGAAACAAGAAATATGACCTCTATAGTATAGGAGAGAAGGGCCCTTATATACATGTCCGAACCTGGTCTAAAACCACCTAGTATAGGCCTCCCTACTGGCTGGTCAACTTTCTATACTTGCTTCTCCTAGGCCGCTGCCCCTTAGCACGTGACATCACCATGTGATATAACCAATCAAGCTCCTGGGAATCCACCAGTGGCTCCAACGTCACATTAATTCTTCTTATAATATAATTACCTATTTGAACGATCTCTCTTGCCTCTAGCCCGTGACACTTAGTGCTCAAGCAGCCTCGAAATCAAAAGGTTGTGCATGGCACTTCCCAAATCTTTCTTCTCTAGATTTACCCCTACCATCGGGTGGGGTGAGGGGGGTTAGGAACAGGTTTCATCTGAGTCAATCTACTCTTGCAATTTCCACATCTATGACGCTCGGGATCAATACTCAGATTATGCCTTTTGAACTCCTTGCCACAATTCTCACACTTCTTGACATATTTGTGGCTAATAATATAATTATGCTTGGTTGTGACCATGATATCTCTACCTTCAAACACTCGAGTGACCTCCCTACCCGACTTCTGAAATTCTTCCCCGTGAGCATCATCTGTAATTTTGCTAATCATAATGTTGGCTAGATGGCAAAACTCGTGTGCGATTGTGTTTCGCAAACGACCTTCGTCGTCGACAATCTTCTCGGCTAGCTCAATGCGTGTATAGTGGCGATAAGAAGGGGCAGGCTCGCCGTCCTTTCCTCCGGTAGATGGCCGTACGATCTCGCGCCTCCAAATTGCTCGTCCGGCTGTGGTTTTGAGTCTCTTGCTTTAGATTATCTTCACGCCTCCTGTTGATGCTGCTAGTCTTGAGATCTTCTCGCCAGTGATCTTCTTATCAAGTTCAGCCAGAAACGATTGGGCCAACTTTTCTTTTGTTTGTGAGAATACTTTCTTTGTTTCTCGGATTAGATCGCTATAGATAACATAGCCTTCTTGATTATATTTCTTTGGTTCCAATAAAGCTTCGAGGCTCTCGATAGTCTCCAGACTCTCATTCAGATCCGCTATAGATGCGCTACTATCAGACAGTCCTACGAACTTTCTTTTTGCTTCGGCCAATTGTTTCTTTATTCTATCGCCGATGTACATCTCCTTCATTTTGGCTAAGGCTTGTTGATACTCATCATCGAGATTGTCGTCACCTGTTCCTGAACTGGCTGAGGTATTGTCAACAGAAGTATCTTCAGTCTTGCCTCTGTTCAATTCTGCAGCATTGGCCTACTCATCAGTCTTCGGCTTTTCAGCCTTGCCTGCAGCACCGGTCGTCTCGGTACCTTTCGCCCCCGCAGCAACATTCGTAGTATGGGCTTCTTTGAGTAGCTCGGCCAGAGCAGTTTCCATTGCGTCAGAGGGATAGCTGGCATTTATTTCAGTTAGTGCTCGTTTTAATTGCTTAGCATTCATTTTATCGTTTGAGCGAGTGTCAACCACGAAGACGGCTCTACGAAGCCCAAGTATTCGGTAGTGGATGCAAGGATGCTACTGTGTTTTGGATAGATGGCTTTTTTAGTAACTCGTCACGCTATCAGTCCGATACTAAATCGTCGAAATCCTTGCTTGCCTACAGCTCTTCAGTGTTCCCAAGCTGAGACTTAGGTAGTCCCGACAGCATTTAGTTTCTCGATTCAATAAAAAGAGTTTCCCGAAGTGTGTCTCCCTCCACCAATCGACAATGTCGAGGGATCAAATTCCCACTCAGCAAGTGTACAATATCTCTCCAGCTCTTCCAAGACCCAGTTTATCTCGTTTCTGGACATATTATTATCTAGCAGATCTCAAAATTTTTGAAAGTCGTCTATCACTGGTTCCTTATTTGCCAAGCTCTTTCAAACTCTATTAGGTGCGCCGTAAATCGTTGCTGTAGTTTTGCAAGATCCACTGTGATTGTAGGGTAACGATCCTGTCCTTGTAAGAGGGTGATAAAGCGTGTTTGATGGCCATGTCCACAGATTCGATGGTTGTGCTCCTCGTCAATGTCCTGAGCA
This sequence comes from Hyphodiscus sp. D1413, assembly GCA_003988895.1. Classification (NCBI taxonomy): domain Eukaryota; kingdom Fungi; phylum Ascomycota; class Leotiomycetes; order Helotiales; family Hyphodiscaceae; genus Hyphodiscus; species Hyphodiscus sp. D1413. The sequence continues at coordinate 519,289 of QYAO01000010.1, read as the reverse complement.
AGTGTTCATACATACTCGTACTTCATATTTTGCCTCTCTCGCTCGTCAGGGTGCCTCTCGATAAGCATCCAAGTCATAATAGCAATTCCGATTGTAGCTCTATCGGTTAAGCGCATTAATGGCATCGAATAGTCCCGATTTCTGTCATAAGTCCCATTCAATGTACACCAAGCATTGACCAGCTCCGGTGCATCGGCTCGAACCCTACAGAAGAATGTCCTTCTGCTTGGGGGCAGCTCTGCATCAAGCTTTGTCTCTAGCTCAATCCACGATTGTCGTATGGTACCTCGCGAAATAAATCCTGCTATACTAGAAATCCAACCCACCGAAAGTAGCCTTTGTATTTGCAAGCACCAGGGGTTGTAGTAATTCGTAAACAGCCGAGAATCAACCAGATCACCAAAAAGGGGGTAAAAATGCTCTATTTTCTACGCTCTATCACTATAGGTCGCTCTTTATAGGTTTCCTACCTGTTTTAACTAGTAATTTACATCGTCTAGGCATTTCTGAGATATATACGCGAATCTATGATATCGTAATCTTATCCTATTCCTCTTGAATAACTACTCATAACTCTTTAAGACTTCTCTATATACGACGACGAATTTGCTACTTAATTATATTCTAATAAGCCTTAATTGGATTTAAATCAGGCGATTAAGGCAGGTGAATAATAATTAGAATCTAATGCTTTGATCATAGACGTTATATAGGCCCTATAATCTCTGAATGACTATGAGAAGGGTTATTATCTTCTTATAAAACCCAAGGAGTTAGAAATCCCTTATCTCAGACTATTAACTTATGATGAGCTTTGATAGCTTTAATATAGACAGATAGAAGATGTTCGGTATAGTATTTTTGAGTTATACTATTGCCTTTAGGCTTAATGTCGGTATTATAAGGAAGCGCGATAATCTCTTCTTCCTATATATGATTCTGAGCCTCCTACTCTTCTAGTGACTTATATTTCTATATAGATGGTTTTCGAGGCAGTTGAGGTTTGATAATTGAGTCTTATTCGTCATTATAGAACTTAAGCTTATCGTATTTAGTATATCAGGAAACCTATCCGGTAATATAAAGCTTTATGCCCGTCTTTTCCCCCTGTTCTTGAATATTCTCTAGGTCTATACGTATTCTCTTCTTATAAAGTATATTGTCTTAAGCCATAGATAAAGGATCGAGGTAGAATTCGTCTATAAAGATATGATATTACTAATGTGACTTGACCGTTTTATACTAGTGTTTTTCGCTATATTATATTCGTTTTTGACGGTTTATAGCTATAAGCTTCTTCTTGATATATATCATTTTATAGCACTGAGATCTATTAGTATATCGTTTGAGATTAGACTATAATATATGCTTTTTGAGTAGTAGGTTATGAAATGTAATTTGAGCCTCATAGACCTAATCTCGAACCAGGTTATATGACAGTGAGACTAGTATCTTATATATGTCTTTATCGATTGTTATATGTCTCCTAAGTTATATTAAAGTCTTATGATGACGATGATAAGCTTTAGAGCCTTCTAAGTCGCGTTATTATAGCCATCGAATAGTAGTAGTTCAAGAGATACTATTTTTGTTTATAATCAAGGGAATGTCTTTTGAGCTATCTACTTTATTATATGAATTGAAAAAGGAAGTTTTTTTAAGAGTATCATAATTACTAGGTCTAATAGGCCTATCGGGAGTTCTAGGACGAGCTTTTGAGCGTGTTTGTAGTACCATATTGAGTATTATTAAGGGGAGAGTGTCTATTTCGATATTATATTTTTATGCTAAGGCTAATTCTCGGCTGTTCACGAATTACTACAACCCCTGGTGAAGCATCGCTCAAGTAGGTCTTTGGTATCGACAGGTGATAAGTTGAGGTACGACAGCAGGTGGTCTTGGATTTTCTACAGTTCCTGAGCACGAGTTTCACTAGTCAGGTCAGTATGAGTCGTATGACTAATTCCGAGGATCCGTAACATTTCCGTCTCCGCACGTAAAATCCTGGTATCGCTGTAGCCCACCACATTCTCAACTGCTACATATCTCTGCTCCATCAGTCTATTTCGTCTGGCGCGTCGTTCATCCATCGGGAGGTTAAGTATCTCTAAGAAGAACATCCAACGCTGTTCAGGGAATTCCTCGAAGATTGGTGTGCAGATTTCCAAAGTTGAAGCCTTTTCTTGCTCTGGCAGGTCTTGAGACGAGCAGTTTCTGTTGGAATTCTGGGAGCTCCTAAAGAGGCACTTGGGAGTGAATTTGCACCCATGTTTGAGCACATTCCGAGAGACTCTGCTGAGCCGTGGCATCCATTAGAGAATCGACAATAGTTTTCAAAGGTTCCCGCAGGTTGACATTCTGAACAAAGACAGGTGGGAGTGTTGTAAGTAGGGAGGCGCAGTTATGAATCAGCATGGGTCGTACTTCGAGAGGCCAAGCAACGATAATATTCTTGAGCCATAGGCGATCGGCTGGCGCGACCTGTGTACATATAGCATCAACAAGTTCTAACTCTGCAGTTTCGACCAAGCGTTCATAGTCCAACGGCAGTACGCGGGTTACTTGCCGTAGAACCTTAGCTAACTGTTGACGATTGTCAATTATTGCAGTAAGTCGCTTAAAGTAAGGATGAATTGTAGTCCATCCTTTTTCGTATTGAATCAGATCTACCACGAGTAGTGGAACTCCAGGGACTTGTTCGGAGATTTGCACAACACATCTGAAATATATTAGCGCGATCCAGGGTAGGCAGAGGTTGTATTGTCATTAGAATGGTATCGATATCGTAATGCTGGAGTGGTGTATCTGGCTTCCTTGCTACTTCTTCCAGTATAGATCGTATGGTTAAGAGTGCATCTTCGGTAACGTTATCGCCTTGTATTGAGAGGTTTGCTGCCCTGCTAGATATGGTCGATGTGTTAACATCGCCAAAACGCAGCGCCGCGGCTCTCAGTACTTTAGAACTGGCATCAAGTAATAACACCGTGATTGTGTCTCGTCCGTTATCCGTAAATTTGCAACTCTCTGTTCCTGTGGTAGAAATTGTATGGAGAATAAGTCCAGAATTAGACCAAATGGAGATTCGATTCGACTAGAGCAAGCAGAGGAAGGATCCAAAAAAGAGGTGGAGGTTTGGCTTCTGGTTGGTGTTCAAGCTATGAGAGCTGCAGACTCAAGAATCATTGTTCCCTTTTGCCGGTTCCGTTTTAGTCTGTGTACGTGAGTGACTGCTGCTCTAGCCTGAGCGGAGCCTGAGCATCCTAAGTACACTATGAGTCAACCTGTGACGATAATGTGGCAACCATTTTGGCCTCCTGTGAGCTCCTATCTATACCTATATACTTGGGCAAAAAAAGGAGTGCTTTGCTTGATCTGTTAAGATTGTATTAAGCTCTTTGGCTATTGCTTCTGCTAACCATCTCGTGTCCCTATACCAGTCTCCTCCCCCCGTTTTCCACTTCGCCATCTGCTAAACTTCCCAAGGAGGGAGGGACAAAGTTCGCGAGAATCTAGGTTAGGGTGCCTTCCCATGAAGAGAGTGCGTAATATAATAGATATATCTGTCTACATTCAGTCGGTAGGGAATCCGAATTATGAATCTGCATTTCGATGCCTGCCTACCTCTGTCTTATAGGTGTATTGAAAAGGGTTGAGCTTCATGGTCTTCAGAACACGGAAGGAAACCCAGATATCCAAGGAAGAATTCTTCATCAATTCACTATAATACGCCTGCGATGAACAACGCAAAATGCTCCTTCCGGGTATCATGCCAAAGAATCCTCTATGATACCACTTAACGCCAGAAATACCATCGATCTACCGCCCAATCACACCTCCTGCCCATGCCCATAAGGTTTCGCCCAGAACCGGCGATCGGTAGTAATCAAGAATGTGGTAGAGAGAGATGAGCCTACGGTCAATGATATTAGTATTATTCCTTGGAGTAGACACTTGATGCGTACCGATATCGACTAAGTTCTTAGCGATGGGTTCAGTTGAGCGCATCAGCCAGAGCCCGGAGCGCAGCAGCCAAAGCATGACCTCCTGCTGGCTGATTCGCCTGACCGCCCGCATGGTGTTGAAGATGAGCACCCAAATATTGACGTTCGTTTTGGCGATCAAGACGTTCGTTTTGGCGATCAAGTCGTTCGTTTTGGAAGCCATTAAGCCCCTGCTGAGCAAGCTGAGCAATTTGTTGATTAAGTTGAGCAACTTGTTGATTAAGTTGAGCAACTTGTTGATTAAGTTGAGTAACTTGTTGAGCAAGCTGGGCATTTTGCTGCTCAAGAATCCGAATCATGGCAGCCCCATGTTCGCGCTCTGCCAGTACTGCTCGACCTTCAGGCATTTCTTCGTAATCGTCTTCGTCGTCGAGGTTGTTTACTGCGGGTCGAGAAACTTGGAGATGATTAGCCATGATTAAACCGACTTGTCGTGTCGTGGGGGTTATGGTCTGTTGGCTTGATAGATGTGTTTGAAAGTGGACAAGAGTTGGACTATCAACATACCTTTTGGTGTCGGGGAAGTTATAGACAATGATCATGTGATGTCAGGTGATGACACTATGGTTTAAATACCTTAGAGTTGCAGACTTTTCATTTCCGGCCTAGCGCTAAAATGCGGTAAAATGCGGCTTTCTACCTTTGCTTAACCAAAGGCCTAAGGCTCCCTGCTTTCTAGCTTTTACATAGAGTACAACTTGGGTCCAGGTATCAATAACCGTGCGTATAGGAGGCTTACGAATATTGCTACTCGCACCTGTACCTAAATGGAGGAGTACGGATACAGCAAGAGGGTTACCTTGTTCTGGGGAAGGTTTTACGATCTACCAATGCCGATTTCTATTAAATTCTTCGTGTTTTACTCTATTTACAAGTACAGGAGTTGTCAACATACTCTAACCGAACAACTTCCACCGCCTTACTAGCCGAACCACCAAAGACCAGAAAAATCGCAGAGAGAGCCATTGATGCAGGGCAAGATAGCTTTGAGGCGCGTAGAGCAAAGAATAAGCTGGTATATGGAGAGTCAAATCACGAGGCAGAGCAGGCAGATATTCGACTGAATAATATAAAGCGATTGCACGAAAGGGAAGCTTCACCGGCAATTGCCCAGCCACCATTCCGAAGCTCCAGCTAGTATAAACTAACTCCCAGTCAGGTCAATTGCAATCTGATCCCTCAAGCTCTGTCCCCCTCTCAAGATCCCCATCTTCTCCGCTCCTAGACACGAAATACAGCAAGCCACAAACCACCAGCCTCGTCTTGACTCATCTCCTACGAGAGCAAACGATCGCCCACCGTCGACGTCATAAATATAATGCCCATCCCTGGGCTTCACCGGCCCTTTACCGCGGATGACATGACGAAGTCAACCATCACAGAAGTCCAGTTCCTCTCACTGGGCCTACGAGTTCATGTGTCCGCCAATAAAGGTACAATGAGAATCCTCGTATTGGCGCTGATATGAATGTTGACATGATTCATGTTAAAGCACTTCTGGGCATCGTTGATCGCCATGACCCGGAGCAGGCGTACCGTCCAAATGGTCAGAGGGGTTAAGGAGAAGACTCTAGCTATCCGGACGGGTTTCTGTGGTGGTAGGAGATATTTGACCACGACGGTGATCTGGGAACGCAGCCTTTCCTAGACCGTCCCTCGGGCGTGGTACGGGATGTTTGTTTAGGGAAAGGAGACTGGGAAACGGACGACGCTCTGAGGAGTTGAAGCTGGCGGAGTTCGGGCTGAAGGCGACGGAATTTTCGCAGGGCGGGAAGGTGGACGGGATATCTCTTTTATTTGTTCGAAATGGATTTCTTGGGACATGTACACGGACCCTATTATAATCCGCTAGGCAGATATTGTTGGTTCTAGGCAGTGAATAGGCACTAATGAGAAAATAGCTTATATGGTGATATCTAAGGAAGCAAGAAATAGGGCCTACAGGAAGTGTCTCAAATACAACTAGGGTTACGTAATCTAAGCTAGCTAGGCAAGTGGTGGTTTCTAACTGATACTCTTCGTTCCTGTCTTACAAGAAGGTCAGTGTCGCTCCCGGGCTTTATCTCAAGGGTTACCATGAGCAACATCGCCATGTCCAAGCATGTTTGAGGGTTCCAAAGATGATATCTGTAGGGCCATGTGTGTTTTCCTTGGGTTCTTATGAGCTAGCTTAACACTCGAAAAAGGTTCAGGAACATCACAGATACCTCCGTTGGGAATACACGGACAAGGCAGAATATGATGTGGGTGGATTTAATCCGATCCGCTTTATTGTGAAATTCAGTCCACCTGCCTACTTTACTTGGCACTATGTAGTATTCGAAAAAGAAGAAGGCCTTGAAGCCTCCAATAGCTCAGGTGCTCCCCTTTTCCACCTCGAAGAACTCGGGATTCTTGTACAGGTCCCCATCCTCATTAAACCACAATCTTGTGAACACGTATTTCTCAAGCCCGTCTTTGACCCATTCCCCACATTTGAAGTGCACATCAATCCATGGCCCTTGAGATCTATATCGATATTTCATGATCATATCTCTATGTCTTTATTAGCTACTAGCTGCGGATGCTTGAAGGGGCCTTTGAGAATACTTACTGCACACAGGCGAATGCGAAACCATTATCTTTCGCGATCTTTTGAATGTGCTCTGTGATACGAGATTTCTCTTCGGCGTAGCGAAAGTCATCTTCCCACCCGATGTATTCAACACTAACTGATTCGGCCATCGTGATATACTGTTTGGGACAGGATTGTGGAGATAGTTCAGAGGGGAGAGCGTAGAGAGTAGAGTGAAATGCCGGGAGTTAAGATTGAAGGGCAAGGAGAATGGCTCACAAGAAGTGTCGTGGTCTTGATTTGTCCGCTACTTGGCGGTGACACCGGGGTGGGCAAACCCTGGGCCCTGCATCTTAACGATATCCTGCCAACTTTGACCCCATACCACCATCCCATATGCCATGTCGGCCATATTACTAGCATCTGAATACAGAGTCCTCAACCTTTACCACGCAACTCTGAGCGAAATTTGAATTTGTTTTTTACACTGAGCGAGTTGGAGAGGTGGTAGGATGGCCCTCGCACAGGGAATACTGAAAAGCACCAAGGCCGATAAGCCAGAGAGACTCGGTATCTACATTGTATCACTGTAATTGATTTCTGGCACTGCCTCTCTGGCGAGCACCCGCTGTGCATACTCTTCTCACGGCCAGAGCTGAGGAAGACAGCTGGTGCTCTTTTGCTTGTTTTGACTACTTGGACAATTTTCTCTGAAATTTCGACGCTTTAAAGATGTAGCCCGCTAGTGACAAAAAAGCTGCAGGAGGAATCTATCGACTCTATAGTCAGTGAGTCGTGGTTGACGATTTGGATGCTAGAATAGAGTCAGAAGTGGAGGGGTCCAAAACACGTTAGTTGTGTTCGATAGCGAATCAAAACAAATTAGGCAACTGAACTTGAGAATAGCATGGAAATCTGGTCGTTACCAATCCTACCATATTATAGAGCCAAAGATCTAATAAAACATGGGACCAGGGTGAAGATTATAACAGCGAGACAAGGAATAGGCTAGAGGTAACGATTCTAGTCGTTCTATAACCATAAACTGACCAGGAATACTACTTAAGAGAAACGGTAGTAGCCAAGGGACGGAAAGCATCCTCAGAGCACTAGAAGATATGAAGGCATGTAAACTTAGGGCGTATTACGCTGAACTCAAGGGAGGCAACAAGGAGGCTGAAAGCGAGCCATTCAGAGATCAAAGCAGACGCAAGGGAGTTAGTTCATGGGGGAGGAAGTAGAGGTCAGGGCTCAACTCGCAATGACCAAAGCACAGTCGGTAGACGTAGTATCGATCAAAAGCAACCCTCAGGAACTGGATCGGCGGAATCGGGTTCTGGCAGATCAACAAAGAGGGTGGTGAGGATGCGCATACGCTTCCGTCTTCGCAAAATCAGTCAACCCATCATCGTCAGCTGACCAGTCTGATGCCAGAACGACACAAATCACCACTCGATCGACAGATACTATTCCCCCTTACTTTTCGATAAGCATATGACGAATGCAAGAAAAGAGCAATATGGTACTCGATAATATCCCAGACACTAAAAGGCATCTCAAGAAAATCGCGGATTATACTGTCGGACTTGAATCATTTGTATACGAAACGGCCATCTACAGAGTCCTTAATGAGCACAAATTCAAGCGTCATAATCTTCCCGTTGCAACCTTACCATTCCGAGCGGTATAATTCAAGAACGCCTTGCAACAACGCTTCGAATACAGAAACCAGGAGAAGGAGCCAGTGAGCGAGAGCACGGTGATTCGTTGGACAACACAACTCGTCAGCCCGGAAGCTTGTCTCGAAGAGCTTAGACATGTTCATAGCGATCTATGGGCTGCTAACATCCCGCCGACGAAAAAAAGATCATGTCAAGCTTTGCGATATCGACGCGACCGCCAGACCGGTGTCGTCGCTGAGAACCGCGACCCTAGGAAATTTCCGACTTGAAAACTTTCCGGTCGTAGTGCTCGAGCGGACCTTCATTACAGACATGTGTCCTGGTTGCAAAATTGCACTACTCATGGACGATCATGACTTGGGACTCCGGCTCAAAGTGTACCATGAAATCTTGCAGATTGCAAATACAAAAATGTGGTGATGAGATACAACCCGCAGATGGTTATATATTCGAGAACGGGACTTACTATGGTAGTATCTGTATGGGATGATTGCAAATATGGCAGTTGAGAACATGATCATACTCGACATAGTTGTGATCAGTAGAGAGACTGGCCAACAGAAGGATAATGTCCCTTTCAGATATTCGTCCTAGCAGAAGCCAAGGTATAAGTACGCGCACAGAGTTTCGCCTTCTGCCTCGTCCACGTGTTGGAGGAAATTCACTTCATTCTGCGCTTTAACATAGTCCAGCGCGTGCGTACGGCGGCCTCAGCCCTACCTGGGAATACTCTTTAATCGGCTTGATGGTGAATTCGTCAATCTTCCCTACGTGGCTGGCCAGTGGTCGCGATGAGTCGAGCTAGCTATGAACATGTCGAGTCCACTCTAGAATGGCGTGGGGGCGGGCTCAAGGAGAGGTCATGGCCTCGGATCTGGCCAAGCCTGACCGTTCTGCAAGGGCAAGTCTTTTCAACCCGCCAGTACATAGCAGTCCATGTCACATCATCTTCTCCCCCTTTTGCACCAGACTTGGGTAAAAATACCATGATCGAGGTTTGTCGATCGCCTTCCATCTCAAGTTTGACCGAACCGCCTTCCACCCTGGGACTAGACATATTTTCTACGATAAGCATATTCTCCGTATCCTGCACCAACACCAAATTCGCCCCACCAGATCCTCCATCCCGCTACCCAACTCCCCGAGAAAAGCTCTCCCGACATCCACCACCCCCGCCGGCACATAGTTGAAGAGATATGCCGTTCTGGATTGCGCAATCTACCAGCAATCCCAAGGACACCAACACGACGCCAGTCTGCCAGCGTCAGGTGGGCGAGATGGACTTGATCATGCTTGCGTGAGTAGGGTTTTGGCATTTTTGGAAAACTTCCCAAATACGAGTACAGGTAAAATGAAGGGGCAAGTCACATGAAACCGGGACTCTTCGGCATTTGACAGCCACAGGCGTGGAGATAGCTCTACATCGAGCTGCTGTATCTAGAAGCTTGCTGACATCTGCAGTAGCTAGCTCATCTGCCAACCCTGTCTCAGGATGGTACGTACCCTGTAGATGCTCAAACAGCTGCTCCACACTCCTTCTCTGTATGTACGCCCGTAAAGCTGAAGTAGGTGGAACTTTCTTGTTACCCTCCAACTAGAAGCGCTTGGTAATCTCTAAGAGGGGACTGTTCAGTGAGGCAACAGCGGAAATCTACGCCAGCGAATTGAGACGATATTGGCCTGCTCAGCCTCAAAACAAGGCGGAGAGTGTTTTTCTCCGGTCTCATGCCTATCTTCGGGTGCTGCTAAATTTGATCGTTTTTCCTCTCCGATGGACGGGAGCATAAAGACAAGGCCCACATGAACTTACCGTTGGGAGCTTGGGAAGTCCTTCAGAAGTAGCGAAACGTTCAACAGGGAACAATGTACTGACGCTGTCGCCCACGGGGTGTTTTTTCGAGTGTATAGGCCAACGTGGATGGTTTAGAGACCGCCAGATCCGGAGGGGTGGCTAGACTAAATGAGATCCATGTCTGCCCGCTGGCTTTGAGAAGCAGAATGAAGTGGATGGTGTGGACTCGACCATATTCACTTTACTCTGCAGACATTATTCAAGAAAGTTATTCTAACTGCGCACATATGTGTTCCAGTTTACATTGACATGTCAACCTTCAGAGAACTATGACGTTCCTCCCAAACATTATGTTCTTCCCCTAGATTACTCTGACTCTTCGGTGGTACCCGTTGTCCTTCTAAACCTTGTTCACGTGCTCGTACTCTGCTGTAATGGGTATCAGCTTTTGAACCGGAGAGATGTCTTGGCCCAATTACCTTCATTCATGCGCACAATATGACGTGGAATCGGCAAGCCGTGTCCTCTCTTCTGCTTGCTAATGGATGGAATGGGCAGTTTGTGGCCAACAGCTGGTCCGAAGTTGGGCACTCCTGCTGCTGAAATGCCCCAAGTCTGAGTGATCGTGGTGCTGTCTGATACAGGCAATTCGCCATAGACGGTGTTGGCTGTCTCGCCAGTCCCATCCTGGAACGCGGTGTAACTCGGCTCTTTGGTCAGGACAGTCAGAGGTTGAGTGGCTGTGTAGACGATGGTACCAGAGCCCGAGGTAAAGACGCCGTCGTTTCCATCGTAGTCGCCCACGATATTGAGCGTTAATGCTGAAATCGGAGATTCATATGCAGAAGTGATCTTCTTGCTGGTGCCGTAGACGTCAAGGTTGGTCAAAGTCACAGATGCAGAAACAGCCTTGCCACCTGGAGGAGTATATGTATAAGTAATACCAGTGATGACATTGGTAGAGCTGAAGGTAGGAACAATATTGATAGTAGCACCGGCGGGGATCTCATTAGCCGTGGTCAGGGTAGTAATCTCCGTGTCGTCGTTAATTGTTTGGGCATCCGTGCCGGCTGGAACAGTCCCCTTCCAGTTATCAATGATACCATAAAGAGTCTTGTCACCGGGTTCCGTAAACACTACGTATTGCTGCCAGTTGGGAGTGGTACTTGGGGCACCAGAAAGCTCCTCTACAAACATCTGGGAGTTAGTATTTTCTTGTCCAAGAAAGTTTCAAGAGGGTACGAAGCGAAACGAAGTATATAAGCCGAAACGGAGGGGTGTAGGAAAGTACGAGAACAAGGGGTAAAAGCTACTTACGGGCATAGCCATTAAGTTGAAAGCCAAAGCCATTAGAGCTGGAGATAAGTGGCTCGGCAAAAGTAATCTCAACGTTGAGGCCAGTGATAGCATTGCCACCACTCGCAAGGAAGTAGTTGAAATTGCTGCCTAAGCCTTCTGAAGGCGGTGCGACAGACATTGTAATGTAGTATTTGAGCTGAGAAACCGGATTGATTCAAGAAAACGGCTTTGTATTCTATTTGAGACATGTCAGTAATATTTCTATTCATTGCCGATAGTCCCATTGGATTAACCAAGTATCTATGGGGCGAATACATAGATCTCGGATTTCTTCTGAGATTTCTCTCTGTAGTAGGAAAGAATCGTTGTAGATTCTATGATTTAGACTTATGCTAACAGAATTGAAGACTAACCCTTTGATGAAGCTCGTCCGAGAAAGATATTTATGAGAGGATAACAGATCAGAAAGAGCCGACCAAACGGCCACAGTACACCTTTTATATACTTCTCAGCATTCGCCTTCTCATACATATAACGCCTTTCTACGCACATAATACGAATCCTAACCTCATAGCTACGTTACAAACCAAGACCGCATACCACTAAGTACAGCGAGTTGCCTATCATGGAAATCTTATTGATGGCATCATAATACAAATAAATCTCAAGTTTAAGTATTACCTTCCCAATTAGGGCTTGAGATAATCCTCTGCTCCCCCCCTTCCTTATTAGGCTATTAAATATTAGTCTACCTTCCGTAAAATACTTCGCCTCTACCAGGGACATCTCAAAGATTAAGCGAGACCAGGGGCGCGAATATCTTACTATCGTCCCCGCTAAACCAATCGCCAAGGATCCTTATATTTTTACTAGGACCCATAGTAATCAGCTTAAAGCCGATGATAATAACACCTCAATTAGGATGGTAGTCTTTACAAGCTAATAATCTCGGCTGATTTTAGAGAAACAGTAGTAAATATGACCTAAGAGTGGGGGTTCGGCTCCTAGTCGGGGATATGTAAGTCTGGTTAATCGCTATTAAGAATGTCGTGATCAACATAGAAGGAAAGGGTCCATAGGTAGATAATGAAGAACTTTGGGGCCTGGATCACAAAGATACCAAAGCTTTCTTCCTAAATTAGACGACAGATTCGAGGTAACAGTTAAGCAACGAATTCATTAAGCTCATCTGACTTATTGTCCTCGGTTTTGGGAGTTAGGATTAGTAGAATCCTTTTGCAAATTTTCGTCAGAGAAGGATCTGAAGGCATATAAGGAGAAAGTAATGAGTTGTATTTAGAGCCGGGCCCTAGAGCCTTCTCCGCGGGGATATGAATGCCATGTCAGACGGCATAGATCGACACAGGCTATAAAGTAAGCGGTCGTAGAAAGCATTCTATAGTAGCGCAGAGGTATTAGTATTAATAGTTCAATAAAAGTGGAAGGTGATTTAAAGCTCATATACGTTCGAATTCGATTGAATTCTTACATGGCTTCAAAGCCTATTCTCTACGATATATGCCACGACTAATAACTTGATCCTTTTGCGAAAATAATTGTAGATCTTGACCAATGGTACTTTGGTCCTATCCGAGCCCATCTATGATGACAAGTCATTTACCAGATTCTAGGTCTCGATACCGCCATCTGTATTTATGAAAATACAGATTCTGAGTCCCATCATATATATGAGAGATAGATCTACATAAATATTAAGAGAACTAGAACAAGATATGACGATCTAGTTTCCTGTTCTATTGGTTGGGGCCATATTTCTAGTCAAGAAAGAAGGCTGTGTATAGATACAAAGCCGTGTCAACTAACTATCAAACTTGTGTATACTTGGTCCCTTCTTGGAACCCTTTGGATGATTCGTCCCCTCGTGTCTAGACTTCGAAATCTCTCGAGCCATCGCGCCATTGATTATGGTTGACTACTTTCTGGATGATGTGCGGCTGTAAGGACCTAGAGCATTCAACTTGTATGTATTCAAAGGAGGTTCATAGGATGGCGCAGGTTTACCTCATTGTCTTTCATTGTCTTGTATTGTAATTGCTTGTCTGTAGAACTTTATCGTCGATTATATCGTACCTTAGGTTTTCTTTTGTATGTCTTCCATGGGACTTGTGTGCTGTTGGTGGGCTTGTCCACCGCTAGCAATCAAGAATATTGTATATTAATTGTATCTATAACCAAGGAGGAGATATGGATTTAATAATGGCTAAGTTCATAGTATAGGCCTATGTTATTCAGAATCAGGTCTGCCATAGAGAAGCCAGACACTTTGTAAACGCGTCTAAATGGGACGACCTGGTCCAGTAACTCTCTATGATTCTTAAAATACTATCTCCAGTATCAACAGAGGCTTTCGAATCACTACAGAACCTGATCATCTAACAAGATACTTACGCCCTTGATGAAACAAGTAAACAGAACCTAGCCAGGAACTTACAGAAATGTACCAGAGCTTCTCAGAAATCCCTCGCTCTAGGCATCCTTCAAGAGGACCGGATTCAGTTCCTGATCACAATTAACAACAAAGCCGAGATTTTACAAACACGAAGTATTTAGTGCTAGGGAAGGCAACGGCTATGAGGTATGAGGATCTCATAGAAGCAAGAGCGAAGCGTGTCGTAAACTTCTTTATGTACCTTGACTGAGTGAGAACATGGAGGGGTTGGTGCACGGGCCGATATATATATCGACTGTACTTGGCCTACAAAAGCCAGTCCCACTTCTCACTCCGATTCAGCAATCCGGTCTCCGGTCCATCTATCATCGGCATTGTCGGAAGGCTTGAGCAGGGGCAAGGCGCTGAATCCACGAACGGGCACTGAGTGATATCGACGATTACTTGCTAATGAATGTGATCTTGTTGTGGTATAGAAGATTGGGGGAGACTCTGACTTTGATCTCGTACGGAGCAGAAGTCAAGCCTTGCCGCCATAAAACCCACGTCTTGCAGCTGGCTCGTCGATCCAACAACTCTCCTCAGCATCATACCATAGATTGAATGGATGTATGGATGGACCTTGTTGGCCCGGAAGCGAGTTCTGAGGCCGCGAGGGTGTCAAGGACTTCGATATCTCGTTGGGTTGTTACTTTTCCCTCTTGGCACAGGCGGATCTCCCTCATATATACCAAATTTGGACGAATTCCATGGCTCAAAGCAGCCCATAACATAGCTGCCTGACCCTTTGCGGGTACTTCTAGGAATACCTAAGTATAGAGTGCTTCTCTTGTATAGAGACGTTAGCCTCTAAGTGTTAGAAAGAGGGTTAGATGACCCCGTTAAACTCACCTTTTATATAAAAACTCCTTCTGCCCATCCTTCCCAGGCCCAATCGAACACTCATCTGGCCATTACTAACGTCTTTAAAGGTAGTAAAAGTACTTCTATTCTTTTGAGCATTAACGATATGCGTTTGTTTACCAGGAGATACCTTTCCTGTCTACCATTGTTCCTAGTAGTTTGTACAGGGATGATAACCGAGAATAAACACCGAAGGAAACGCTCGGGCGCACTCTAAAATATAAACTTAAACGAATATCTACTTACCCGTCTTGATACTAAACTTAAACATAAACATTATCGAATATAAGTACAGCTACAACCTCAACGTTAACAATTCGAGATTCATCAAGTAATTTACCAAGGATTCTCGAGACCTTCAGCTTAGCGAGCATGGGCCATTAGCTAAGCCCGAAAGCGGTCAGCCTAAGATTTTCCAAGGCTCCTCCTCCGCGTCCATTTACTCTCAAGGCCACGAACCTCTCAACTTCGACCAAAACACAAATTTTACCACACCTCCAAGATACGAAGAATTCGACACGATAGATTCTCTACCTCAACTCAACCCACCAATGGTGGCAGAGCATCAACCTCCTGTTGAGAACAACGCAGACGCGACCCCACGAGCTGCGCTCTGTAATTGTCCCTGCTTCGAAGTTGTGGCACCTACTTTCCAGCCACTCCGTGTACTTGCACGTGCCCTGCTTGTACTTTCCCTGCTTGGACTACACCTACTATTACTATATATACTTGCAAGTCACGTTATGCGGTTGTGGTGGCTTTCGGTGTGGTTGCCGGCGGATTAGCTCTCTGGTTCTGGCACAGTCATTAACTTGGTATGTTTCTGGGACTCTATATAGCTGCTCTACTAACAAGAATAATCCTAGTCGCCATTCGTCCGTCATTGACTCCCGGTTCCGATGAAGCTATCTTTTCGACCCATAGCTTCAGGGGAGCTCTACGACGGATGAAAGGTCAACGACTTTACTTTGATCAGGTTCTCTTATGCGTTGGGAGAAATTTGGATTTGATGAGAGGCAGTATACGGGCGTTGGTCTTGGTCCTGGTCGTTTCCGTACAACGTTCAAGCGTGATTTTGCAGGAGGAGCATCTTATGGCAAGGGATTACTTGATTCCAGAAAAACAAAAGCGATTTCCCTCAAGAGTGATTTTCGGACAAAAGTGATTTTCTTACCATTCCTTCTAAGGTTTCTGGTTTTCAAGGAAATCATATGCCTAGGTGTCTGCGGCTTGTAGGCTCACTGGGGCGATATTCAATAAATATATATATACTTTTAAATAATTATATATTAGTAAAAATATGACTAATATAACTAGTTATTATTATAGTATACCTACAAAGACCAAAATTTACTCATTTTAGATAAACTATACTAAATCTACAGCTCATACTAATACTTAGTCAAGAACAATATGAAGGTCGGACAAAGAGACTGATGATTAACTGCCTTTGATATTCAAGACGTACCCACATAAGCAACTGATATAACCAAATTTTGCCGTTCTTCCTTTCTTTGTTATTTCAATACTGGTAATCGCTCAAACAAGCTTGTCAATCATTGATATTCCCTCGATTATCCTCGGCAGGAAAATCTAATACTTTAGCTTCTAAAGTGAGGTCGTTAAGTATCAGAGATGAAGCAGATTTATCTTGGTCTTGAGAGACTAGTCCTATTATTTCTAGTATCTCTTTATATATATCAATCCCAATGCAGCAGTCGTATCATGGGTTTTATCCCACGGTTTGTTGATACTTTAGTTATCTTCCTACGTCCTCCCGAACCACTTGAACCGACAACGACAAAAGCAAGCAGCACATCGATCCCGGAACTCCAAGTCATAACATCCTCGCCCTGCTTGCCACCGGCGTACAAGATACATATATTCTCCCACGTCCCACTAGTGATCTATATTGAGAATTTTCTCACCCAATCCGAAATAGACTCTCTGGTCCAAACCGCGCAAGTCAGCCCCCTCACAGTACGCCATGCACATAAACTAATCTCGAGTCAGCGATCCATTCTTCCGTGCATCTACAGTCCGTGATTCTGATACTTCAGAAGACAAGCTGGATCGCGGCCGGAGGAGCAAAAGCGCCGCTCTTCCTTTTGACAACAACACACTTTGCATCGCGCGACGGGCAGCTACTTTCCAAGGGCTGCCCATACAGAATCTAGAGGTGATCCAAGTTGTAAAGTAAGAAACTGACACTCTCAGAATCCCACACGAATTTGCCATCTTCTGACTTGCACCAGATATGAATTGAATGACTACTTCAACGAGCACATGGACTGGTTTGGCCCCTCCTTGGCTGTAGAAGAAACATACGCCGGCGATCGGCGCAGTACCTTCTTCGGCTACCTACGAGCTGATAACATTACCGGTGGAGGTACGAACTTCCCGCGACTCAAAGTCCTGGAGAATAGGGAAGGATTCTGGTGCAGTTTCATAGAGTGTCATAACTCTAGGGAGGAGAGTGTGACTTTCAAAGCTATTCCGGGAAATGCAATTTATTGGCAGAATCTGCAGGACAATGGCACGGGATTGCAAGAAGTGCTGCATTCAGGAATGCCAGTAGAGCACGGGAAGAAGGTCGGCATAAACATCTGGACGAGACAGAGGAGATTTTGGGAGTGGTGTGACAAGAGCCCGTGGGGAATGGTCCCTGCGAATGTGCCCTGTCTCTCTGAGTGAGGCGGGGACTGCGTATTTGCGCAATACCACAAGTCAAAGTTGGATATTGATATTCCTGTCTATGGATCTACCGATTCCAGTCAAAGGACATGACCTTACCTGGACATGATCACTGTAACCCACTCACTCCACTCGATTCGTTCAGTAACTTCTATCTGGATATGTCATAGATGAAGTTCTTGATCCTGGTAGGCCTAATATTAGTTTCGAATTCTTCTCGCATTGCTTTCTAGTCGTTGGCGTACCTGTATCTCTATACTTAATCTATGTTTCTTTTGATTTGCACTCCGACACACCCACAACCCCAAAGGACCTTGGTGAGTCATGCTTGGATTTGGTGCTTGAGGAGACTTCCGAACTTGTACAGTAGTCATTGATGTTTTGTATCCTCCCAGGTCTGAGCTTGTTGAAGAAGTATTTGCTTCTTGACATTCAGGCTTACAGTAGTAAGTTCCAATGTTCTTGTTCGATCTAGAGCAATCTTACTCAAGGAATAGGTTGTACCTCCATTCTGCAGGATGAAGCCCTTCCGACTCTGACGATTTTGTGTTCTGCCACAATGACCTACCCCGAATATCTTGATACAAGATTTTACAAGCGACTGGGCCCTTCTATTGTACTGGAGGAGAAAAAATATGATATTCAGGAGCCTTTGAATCTGCTGAACTTGTATCAGGTATCATCCTGTATGAAATACCAGCGGAAATTTGTTGCTGACTTTCCGGGAATACAGGAATCATCGATTGCTAATATAAAGGACGCATGAACTTCTCTAGTCTTTGGGCAGATATAATGGTACGCCAGGGGGAACATAATTGGAAGATTATACACAAACTGAAGCAGAATACGGAGTCTTCTATTGGATGCAGGAAGGGAAAGCCATTTTGGCTCGCGGCTCGCGCATGAATCCGAACCCACCCAGTATCTCAATAAACTCAGGGGAAGAAACTGACAGGCATAGCCTATAATACATGCCGACTTTGTCTCTGTCGATAGTGGGTCAGGCCTTGTCCAGTGCGCACTGGGTCATGGCATGGATGATTATGAAGTCTGCAAACGACTGGGGATTGAAGCTTTTGCCCCTGTCGATAACTTTAGTTGTTTTGTACAATCTGTCTTCCCTGATGATCCAGAAGCGCTGAAGGGCGAGCTTGTGCTAGCCGAATGAAGTCTTAGATTTTAAACTTACTTCGAGATAAAGTTACTGTCACTGAAAAATACAAGCACAGATACCATTATAATAGGAGAAAATTCCTTCCAGTCATTACTCGTGCTATAGAGCAATGATTTACAGACGTGGCAAGTATCAAGAACGATGCTGTTCAATGCCTAAAAGATGTTAATTTCATTCCTGCCAGTGGACGAGGTAGATTGGAGAATTTTGAGAAAGAGAGATGCGAGTAGGGTATATCGAGACGCCGTGCTTGAGGCGCTCTAGTACCTGCCTTGTACAGGAAAGATGTGGTTTTACGGTCTTTACCGATACTAGCATTTCTCATATTATCAAGGTTATTGATGAAAAGGGTATGGATGCTTGGTACATCGACGCTCCTGATGATCATGCTTAGGTAGTTCCAGGCTTGATTGGAGATACAATGGATGTATGGTTTGACAGTAGTAGTAGTTGGATGCAAACAGCAAAGTAGGTAAACCTCCATGTTGGAGAAACAGATCAACATAGAGGTTGGCTTCATGTTAGTAGATCTGGAGAAGACTATGCTCATTACAAAGCTCTACTCACATATGGATTCTTGCTCGACGATTTTGGGAAGAGGATTTCTAAACCGGTAATATGATTTCACCCGACGAAATCATGAGTGGTTCAATTCTGAGTAATGTAGGAAATTCTTCCTTATGATCTTGTACAAATTATTGACCCTGAAATAGATCGATATGTATAGCAAACTGAAAAGCGGCAACCTTGGTATTGACATATTACCACTTTGAGTTGCTAGCAATGACTACAGCAAAGACATCATCGTTGGACAACCTTTCCTGGAGACGGTAACTCCAGCAGTTACCATTGACAAGATTGGATCAGATCGCACTGGTCCAGCTCAAGGACGTGATACTGGAAGTCGCATCAGCTTACAACAATTACAACTTCCACAAAGCCGCCCAAACTATTGCTCGTTGGCTTCTTCTCAGCCTTCTACATGAATGCGATTAAGGACTTCCTACATTGGGATGAGATTTATTCTGGGGTATGAAAGGAGATATTCTACGGTCTGTTCAAAATGTCACCACCTATCACTCCCACTTTGATTGAAGAAGCTTGGTCATTCGACCTGATTGGAGGGAAAGGCCTATCAAGTCCACTCGAAGAGGGGCATAACTATCCATTCCATATCTCCCCGGAAAAGCCTATTCCTCTACGAGCCGCATGCCTATCTACGGAGACACGAAACGATATTCCATGGCTGCTGAAAGCTTATGTGGCCATCAAGAAAGCACAAGAGGATGGTCAAAATACAAAGTTCATCGGCCCCTCCCTTCAATCCTTTGTGATCTTATTACTGCGTCCCAAATCTTACGAGCCGTTGGACAAATACAACGACGATCCGATGGAGAGCAATCTCGCTTCGGTCCTACCGCCCAAGGAAGCAAAATGTCCAAAATATTAGAGATAGGTTACTTCTGTTATAGACAAGCTTTGTAAGAGATGTTGGAATGTTATCAACTCTACGATATTAGAGATTCCTCATGAAGTAAATGCCGTTTAAGCCGGAAGGATATAAATTTACATACGCAAGGAGATGTCAAGGTATTCAAGATTTTAATAGAAAAGACAAATAGTTTCTTCAAAAACATTAACTTTCTACTCGTTATTGTTCAGCCAAGCTTCATCTTTGGTCCGAGGATAATTTCCTCCTCCAAGTCTCTCTTACGATCTCTTCAAAAATCGACAATGTCATATCAGTTCGCAACTTCCGGACCAGATATTCTACTAGTCACCGTGACAGATAGCCTTTGGAAGTTACAAATTCAAAAAGCGTTTTCGTAGTTCTCGGTTCAATGTCTCATTAAAGTTTTGAGTTGAATATAATATGATTGGTGGCATTAATCACTCCCAAGCTCATTTGCTTCTGTTTTCCCCCCTAAATTTCACTTACAATTAATATAAAATACGCATATTCTTAAACATACACACACCGCTTCACCCCTATTTATGACTAGGTCGGTCAGCCCCAAGCCAGGTAAGAGCGAGACCAACCACATGTCTTGGAATTCTACCTAAGAAGCTGCCTAGCCCTAATTCGCCCACCTTACAGCCCGTGTGGTAAAAGAGCCCCCTCTTTAACATCTGAGCCTAACGCCTACCCGTCTGCTTTTTTTCGAGTACATCTCGACCGCCACTCGTACAGCACATATCAAAGAGGGTGCTAAGCCAGGTGATGATCTACAGTGTGCCATAAGTGGCTCGGAGTGAAAACTCCGATCTTTTGCATGGACGGCTAATGGATTCCACCGAAAGTTTTCATTGCATGTACTGTGCATGCTCCCGCGCCCTCTCAGACTCTGCTTGAATCCCATGCGTTGGCATGCACCATGGTTCCAATGTAGTAGTATCAGCCGACTGTCAACTCCAAACCCTGTAGAAAGCATCTTGAGGTTGCAGCTCTGCCTCCCAAGGCTTATTTATCGTTTTAGGTAATCGAGGGATTATTGCTATTGGATCCTGTTGCGGCTCTGTTTGGCAAGGCTCGCTGTTAAATATATTAAACTAGTATAATTCTTAAATCACCGCGAGTAGATAATTAATAGTAGATTAGCTATTCGTCTTGTATTTTACATACGCTCTTAAATCTCTGTTGGATCCAAATTCAAAATTCATTGGCCGCCAGCATCCAACTGCTCCAAGATGGTGGCGTCAATCACCGAAAGCGTTGACCATAGCATTGATCAAATCCAAATCAAGTTCTCGTCTGAAATCTTCAGCCAAGTAGATCAAGAACCCTCATCTAGCAAACACGAAATCGCTCCTACTGCCCCTGAACTGTCAGTTCAAGATCAACATGTAGAGCCTCTCAAACTCTCGGGAGCACTTGATAGCTTTGAATATTTCGATGTCACTCCAATCCTCGGACGAGAATTTGTCGGTGTCAATCTTGCAGAGTGGTTACGCGCATCTGATTCCGATGAAATTTTAAGAGACCTTGCAATCACAAGTAAGACCATCCACGATATCAATGAACCTAGTTAAGTCTTCCAAGTCTCTCAGCGAGGGGTTGTCTTTTTTCGCAAGCAAGACGACATTACAGATGAACTTCAAAAGGAACTTGTTCAACGACTTGGAGAACTTTCAGGAAAGCCAACAACCTCTAAACTTCATATCCACCCAGTGGCAAACTCGAGCCGTGAGGGTGGAGGAGATGATGATGAGATTAGTGTGATATCTTCGAAACAGGCCAAGAAATTTTACAAAGACAGGCCTCTTGATCAAATCGCCAAGAAACAGAACGGTGGAGAAGGATGGCATTCCGATATCACGTTCGAGCCGATTCCAAGTGATTACGCCATGCTACGTCTCATTCAGCTGCCTAAGACTGGTGGAGGTAAGTTCTGTCGCCTGGAACCGAGCAATACTAACTGGTAAGATACGTTGTGGGCATCTGGCTATGAAGTATACGACCGCATCTCTAGTCCGTACCAGAAGTTTCTCGAATCATTGACTGCTACCTACGCACAGCCAAAGTACAACGAAGCAGCTGAGAAACATGGCCTCAAGATCCACGCCGGACCGCGCGGAGCACCAGAAAATGTTGGTCAAATTTTGATAGCAACTCATCCTGTTGTTCGTACCAATCCAGTCACAGGCTGGAAGAGCATCTTTGCTCTTGGACATCACGTCCAAAGTATAAATGGTCTTGTTGAAGAGGAAAGTAAAGCTCTTTTGGCTTGGTTTGTGAGACTCGTGATGGATAATTATGACTTGCAATTAAGACATCGCTGGCAGAACCCGAACGATGTTGCCATTTGGGACAACAGAAGCTCCTATCATGCTGCTAACCCTGACTTTTTCGATCATGATTTGGGGGAGAGAATCGGGCACAGAGCTGTCAGTCTTGGGGAGCGACCTTATTTGGATTTGCAAAGCACAGGAAGAAGAGAAGCTCTTGCAGCTTCACAT
The DNA here is from genome assembly GCA_003988895.1 of Hyphodiscus sp. D1413. Taxonomy (NCBI): domain Eukaryota; kingdom Fungi; phylum Ascomycota; class Leotiomycetes; order Helotiales; family Hyphodiscaceae; genus Hyphodiscus; species Hyphodiscus sp. D1413. The sequence continues at coordinate 496,823 of QYAO01000010.1, read as the reverse complement.
GCGTCAGCGAATGGTCATCTGTAAATAGGAAGGCCTTCTTAAAGCTTTGAATTCGGTATGATAAATTCAAGCTGTTATAGGATGACAACAAAAGGAGCTCAAGTTTCATATCCACTCGGTCATCCTTTCAACGCCACAATGTGTAGTTTCTTGTGAGGCTTTGACGCAACACAATTTCCTTCTAAGTTTTCAGCGCCGTTGAGTACGACGTCAAGTTATCCCACGCTGAGACCATATTGCCTGTCTGCATCGGCCCAGTTTTGCTGACTAGCCTGACTTTGTGCTTGGTCAGAGCTGGACTACGATGAAATTAGAGCTGGCGTTTACAAGCAGGGCGTTGAGCTCTTGCCAATTGAAGGCGTAACATTGGCAAAGCCGTCGTTCGGGAGTAGCAACTCGTTCTTGAGCAAGTATATCCTCGAAATCCAGCAGCGGACTGTGGTGGTATGATATATGTGTGGCCTCAACGATGATTTTAGGTGATATGTCAGAGAGATCGTCTTCTTCGATGTCGCTCTCGCCCGAACTAGAAATTATCGTACTTTATCGATGAACTCTTCGTGACTGTAGTTGCAGGCCGATCTATAAATTTTGTGCTATGAGTTGCGGTTTGTAGTGTTTTGTTTGAAAGTAGAGCAGGGTCGTAGCATGATTCGACAGTTTACTGACCGCCAGTCGCCACGCCAAAGGACAGATGCATATGTTAGTTTTTCCTTTGGCAGTATGTAAGTGGCCACCTTCATGTAGTTATTTAGTACGGACAGTTTTTTCGATGCACTGGGCTTGTATTGTCTAGGCCCATAGAAGAGTCCTTGGGGCATTCCGGGATATCGAAGCCCTTTCTGTACACAGGCAATCTCTCTATGCGCAACCATATCAACGTACTCCTCAATTGTAGACCCTAGGCCGAGATCAATATGACATGTATTTAAAATGTAAAGCGGAAGCTTACATGGCCTACGATCGATATCTAATACTCCTTTCCCAAAATCGAAGAAGGAACGATGGTTAGTCGGCCCCATTTTGAACTCTGTGCTATGTATTTCCTTACCGTTTCGTTTCCATCAACATATAGCGGCATAGTGGTATCAGACTGAGGGAGGCCATTCTTATAATACAAACCTCCGAACTTTGTGAACTTGATCGAAGCAAGTACCTTTTCGATCCCAACAGCCTGTTTCAAGATTTCAGCCTTTTGCGGACCCGCCTTGTTTCGATATTTTTCCGCCGACAATTAATTGAGAGCATGATGCCTTGGGGGTCGCGATTCAAAGGGAAGGAAAGCAGGAAGTTCAGTAGCTTCTCAATTGAATTGTATTGAATTGAATATAGTGATAGTAATAGTAATACTTATACAGTAGCTAAAAAGGTGGAAGTAGTAAGCCTACATCACCCCTGTACAGCGTGCTTCTAAAAGACGCTGGAATCGTGCCGTTCTACAAAGGCTCTAAGTATCTTCACATTTTATTTGCGATTATCGAGCCGAGAGAACTGGGTATGTCCTTCTAGGAAGGAGATCTTGGGCTTGGGGCCGAGTAAAGAGCCAATTTTTTCTTGCAGCGCAGAGTCGAATTGGATAGAGCAGCCAAAAATAATATCACCTATTTCGAGTGGCAGAACAGCGCGAAGACCAGGGAGTGTCAGATCTTTTTGGAGAACCCACTCTGTAACAAGGCTGTATCCGCTCTTACTTCGATATGGTTTCTAACCCCAAGTCCCCCCACCCCCACCCCGTCCTTGCCTCTTCTGCGCACTAAGCCTCCAGTCATCCTCCGCGGCAAACTTATTATAAAGCGGCTGTATCCTCTCTGCCTTCTTCCTCTTACTCAACTTATCCGTCGGCGCTACCTTGAAGAAGGTTGGTGCCGATTCGACAAGCCACTTTGGCTCGATGCTCGTAGTGCACCGCATGTACTCGCGCGTTGTGAGCACAACTTCGTGATAAATCACCCATTCGGCCTGCTTGCCAAACAGTGCGGAACTCGGATGAAGATACACTGGTGTGCCTTCGATGAGAGTTTTGTATCCTTCTTGCGGGTCTTTGCGTGCGGAGTTCCGGAAAAAGCCAGAGCAGAGCGCTTGCCGGACCTTTTGTGTGTCGCGCCCGCAGGAGACAATCGGGTGTTTATACCGCTCCATAATCTTCCCAAGCTGATCCCTCACATCCTTCGCCCTGCGCATGCTTCGCGCTTGGATGAAATTCTCAAAGCACCAAGGGTTAGCATATTTATTCTGTTTCCATGAGTTGTAGACGTTGAGTAGTGTAAGGTGGTCGCCGTGCGGATCGTGGAACTTGGCTTTCTTCTGGTCGGCCTGTGTTTGCTTCTCCTTGGGCCGGTAGAATATGGTTGGCATAGAGAGCATGGCGACGATACTAAGAATCTCGTCTGAGCAGCCAATATCTACGGCTGCGATGAGGACTTTGGCGAGGGAGGGGTCCATGGGAAAATCAGCCATTTTGCGGCCGAGGCGAGTGAGGAGACCTTCGTCGTCAAGAGCGGATAGGGCGTAGAGTTCTTCGAGGGCTATTAGCATTGTATTTGTGGGCGGAGGATCCATGAAGTCGAAGTGTAGCAGATCGTTGATTCCCATAGCTTTGAGCATCAAAATGGTGTGTGATAGATTCTGTCTTTGGATCTCGGGAATAGAGGTAGGGAGCATCTCGGATTGGAACGCAGCTTCAGTGTACAGACGGAAACACTTTCCAGGGCCAGTTCTTCCTGCACGTCCAGATCGTTGCTTTGCTTGAGCTTGAGAAATGGGCGTCACAATGAGAGAGTCCATTCCAAGCTTGGGATCATACGCATTCTGTTTGACGAAGCCAGGATCGATGACATAGTAGATATGGTCAATCGTAATAGATGTCTCCGCAATGTTGGTAGCAATGACGACTTTTCTGCTTCCAGGAGGAGCTGGATCGAAGATCTTGCTTTGCATCTCACTAGGTAATGCTGAGTACACCGGGAGAATGATCAGCTCGGGAACACTCGGTCCAAGCGCTTTCATACGCTCGAATAATATTTCACAGCTGGTATCAATTTCCTCCTGGCCAGTTAAGAAAAGAAGGATGTCTCCAGGGGGTTCCGTGAGATGGATCTGCATCACCGTAACTAGAGCTGCGTCAAGATAATCAGACTCTGGTTCACGAGAGTACATGATCTCGACAGGGAAAGTTCTCCCAGGAATAGTAAGGATAGGGCATTCGTTAAAATATGCCGAGAATTTGTCGGCATCAAGAGTCGCGGACGTGACGATAACCTTAAGGTCTGGTCGACGCTTCAGGGTCTTCTTCAGCAGTGCGAATAGAACATCAGTCGAAATTGTACGCTCGTGTGCCTCATCTAACATGATCACAGAATATCTCTTCAGCTCTGGATCCATGAGAACCTCTCGCTCCAACATGCCATCGGTCATGTATTTGATCTTGGTAGCGGCACTGGTGCAGTCTTCGAATCGAATAGCGTATCCAACCTCCTGACCTAGTTGACAGCCGACCTCTTCTGCAACACGTTTTGCTACCGACATAGCAGCAACACGACGTGGTTGGGTGCAACCGATCATGCCGTTATTAGCAAAACCTGCTTCAGCCAGATATTGAGTCAATTGTGTTGTCTTTCCCGAGCCAGTGTCTCCAACTACAATTAGCAGTTGATTGGCATTTACAGCCTTGATCAGTTCTGACCTGAATCTATAGACTGGCAGTGATTCTCGTTGTTGCTTGATCGTCATATCTGTTCTTCGTCCGAAAGACTGTTCCTTATTTTGTGTCGCTTGCTTCCATTCAGGTACGACTTCAGTTGCTGTTAGGGGTTTGGCGCTGCGTAGATCACTAGCGAACTTTCTCTCATCTGGCGGAGCCATGGGATCATTCCACTGCGCCGATAAGTCAACCTTTGACCCTTCTTCTGTGGCCTTATCCTGCGCTTCTTGTTGCCTTAATTCTCGTCGGTCTTTCGCAAGAGTAGTCCCAGCCATAGCAGCTCGATTCATGGAGCCATCTGGAGCCTTGACCACCCGAATAGGAGAGAGTTCAAGAGACTGTTTGGTCTGTCCGGCCAGAAATGGCGGCTCTTCTTCTCGTAGCTCGATATCGACATCTTCCTCCAACTCCATTTCTCCCTCACCGTTCAAAGTAGCGTTGTATTCTTCATCGAGATCTGGATAATCCGAAGCCTTCACAACTCCAGAAGCAATAAGTTGCCGGATTTCCCATCGCTCTGGAGAAGTCATTCTCTTCTTTACCTTCCGAGAGTTGTTTGTCATTTCTCCTTCAAAGACCAACACCTTATCGTCTATCGGGCCGTACCCGATGTTGTTCCCGCCTAACCTCTCCATATTAGCTCCTGACTGTATTATTGGAGCCATGTCTCTGCCGGTTTCCTGATCAACATCTTTCATGGAAAGACCGATCCTGGAACCTTCAATCTTGATGACCTTGACCTTCACTGGCTGGCCCCTTGATAGAAGATCCGAGGGGTGGTTTACACGCTGACCCTCGACCAAGGCTGACACATGCACCAGGCCGTCCACCTTCTCTTTAACCCGATGTATATTCACAAATGCTCCAAAATCCTTCACTCCCGTAACATGACCATCATACACTTTGAACAAAATAGGCTCGTCGTCAATCTCGGGCTTAGGAGGCCGGCTAAACTGCCCATCTTCGTCCCGTCTTCGTCTGCTGCTGTGTAGGCCGTTTCTAGAACGCCGATAATCATCCTCGTCCTCATAGCCGTTCTTCCTCCGTCTTCTATCCTTCACAGACCGTGACCGTGATCGTGACCGTGACCTGTACTTCTCCTTTCGACTTCGACCTCTATCATGATTCTCGTCAGGGCTTCGACTCCGCTTTCCACTAGTCCGCGCAGGCTTGTCTGCCCTCGCCTTGCTCTCAAGTGTTTCTAACAGCGCAAGAGTATCATCTATGGCATCTGCCCCGTTATTTGCCCCTACATCTTCATGTGCATCCACATAGTTCTGCCACGGCAACTCCTTGTCCGGCAGTGCAAGGCCCTTGAAAACCTTAGACTTCTCCTCCACTCTGTGCGATCCATTCTCCGCCTTGCCACTTGTGTATTTCTCCTTCTTGTATTTCGGGTGGATAGTCCTGACCAAGTGGTCGATACTCTCGATCAAGCTTTGAGGAAAATCAGCGCCAATCGCCTCCAGCTTCTTCTGGAACTCGTCCAGGGACTTGCATTCTGCATGCTGAGCGATAACGAACTCGGCGAGGGTCTTATCGCTGATGCCGAGATGGTTCTGTAACTCTGAGGTCACTTTTGAAACTAGAGAGAGCAGTTCAAAGGATTCGAGGTCGTCCATGACTGCGGTGTTGCGGATGATTCTGTCGCAACTTTTTTTGAAGATGTGCCTTGCTATCTATCGTTTTCGCGCCAAGCCTAATCCAGTCGACGCCACTTTCGACGCCACAGCCTTTTCTGGCCAGAAAGTTGCAGGTTGAAATATGCTTCTTGATCTTCTCATAGCTCCGCATCTACATATCGGTGGAAGTTGAATTGGCTGACATGCTGTTGCTGTACAGGATACTGCGAAATCAATGATTTTATTTTGGATACGCTAGCACTATTATGGCTAGCTGTATTTTTATATCCCTGCATAATGCCGCTGGCTTATTGGGTCTCCTTCCAGTTGAGAAAGCTGTCTCGCCATCCAACCACCAGTCTCGAATTTAATTACAACACTAATTCTAAGTACCGCTTTCTCCATCATGTCGACGGCAGTCATCGGCGAGGAGCCGTCAGCATCTTTGTCCACGATAACAACAACAATGGCCATGTCAGAGCCTGGTAAGTATTAGTCCAGTTAGTAGTATACAGTATACAACTATCCCTGCTCTCTTTTAGCGTATCGCCTATGCTACTGAAGAGATCATTACTGTCCATGGTATACCTTCACAAGAGTTTACCAAGTTTTTCGAACAAAGAGAGGAACAAGAAGGCAAACTTCGCAAATTCCTCATATCGCTATATGTAGCCAACACAAAATGTTTGATTATCACGATTCTAACAGCGGAATATGAAGGCCTCCATAGAGGTCTTGATGATCATTTTCATATTAATGCTGTATCGATGGGCTTAGGAAGGGAAGTTGTTAGGGTTAGTTCTACAACATTTATGGAAAAAGATACAGATGGAAATATTACTTCGGAGGGAGAAGGGGACTCGTGTCGAAAACCAAAATCAACGTGAACAAGCAAAGACCAATATCCAACATTAGTGATCGAGGCTGGTTGGTCACAGACTCAACAGGCTTTACACGAGAAGGCAAGGTGGTGGTTTGATAAGTCCGATGGAGATGTGAAGATTATTTTACTTGTCAAGATGTCTCCTAGATCAAACCATATTCGGATAGAAAAGTGGAAGCTTGCACAATGTGTTCACGTTGTTCAGATTACTCGAGCAGCTAGTATCGACGATACCCATCCGAATCGATTCGACATAGTGACTGGCGGTCCTCTACAGCTAGAATTCATCGACATCTTCCTCCGACTTCCTGCGACAGCCAGTTCCGCCAGGAGAAAGAGATTTGATTATTGACAATACAGCTCTACAAGAATATGCAGCTGACTTCTGGGAAACCATGCATTAGAATGAGGCGAATTGCAGTCTTCTTCAATCTTGTGTTAGTATTAGGTCAATATAAATAGGCATATCAGGAGTGAAACTGATTTCGCAGCTTACTGTATACATGAGGAGAGCACCAAGTGATTGTTTAGTGCTGACCCGGTTATCTTGACATGCTCTTGCAGCTTGGACGACAACAATTGCTATTAGAATCAGCAAGTAGCTATCCTCAAGTCGTCTCCACCAGCCCCAGTATGCCATTAGCTTGCGTGCGATAATCCTGTTATCAGACTTTCGGGTCTACATTCTTGAGAATGGGCCAAGTTGAAATAGAAATGAAGGATCAGTAGTAGCATCAAGTGTACTCGCTACCTGCTATAATATCACATGTTTCAATTCGGCGGGAGGCCATGAATTTCTTGCGGACCATGCGCATGTAGGCAAGCAGACAGGCAGATGCTTGGGTCATAAAATTGACCAACTTTGGAGAGAGTTGCAAACATCCTAAAAATCAAACCCGAAATCATCAGCGCCAGCACGATCCTGAAAATTAGCACAGGCTCATGCTTCAGAAGCTCCATTAAGCTTCAAACCCAGCACATATGAAAGCATTGGCGTATCCTGAACCGAATTGCGGAAACGAAAAGCGAAGAAATCTCAAGTCAAGAGAGAAAGCATCCAACCCGAATCTCACTGTGGAACTGAAAGCAAGGAAATCCAAGACAAGCAGAGAATCCACCCAGAAACGCATTGCGGAAACAGAAAATCAGGAAATCGAAAATAAGCAAGGGAGAAATCATCCACCCTTTTGTTTCCTCCAAGTCAACCTGTTTGTCTATCCCATTCAACCACCGTTGCCAGACACAACGATAGGCGGCCTTCGTAGCCACTTTGTCTGTGAACTTTGGCGCCCCTTAGTCACTCCATTCTGGCTGACCAGGTTGAAGTCTGAAAATGAGGTGCTCACATTCACGCAAGATGCGACGCCATTCCTCACGCTCTGGGTCAAAGTCAGTATACGTCCACACCACTACGGATCATGGGGTAGAAGCCTTACTGCCATGCGGATCATTAGGATCATTGCCAAGAAGGATCTGCCTTGCCTGCTCTCTATGCTCCTCCAAAATCGGGCTCTTCCAACGTTTATATCTTGTGCAGAGAAGCCTGGAGGGCCACTTTTCGGTCAAGCTCATGGGAAAATCCAAGTCCTTCCCCGCCTCTGTCTCCGCATCCCGCACCTTAGCGTGGATAACTTTGAGATCTCCCTTCTTGTTGACGTACCAGTTCTTATACTTGTCGAGCCAAGGACGGTCGTTGTCTCTATAAAACCGCGCCGAGAGGGTCTGCTCCGACGCTTGTTCTTCGTAGCGACTGGGAAACTGTTCGAAGAAGAGAGGGAGCATCTGCTCTTTGAAGCTCCAACCACGATCAATACGGTGATAACGGATCCAATCGCGCATCTCGGGCGTATATGGCTTATTGCTGTGGGGTTTAGGATTGACGTAGTTGGGGCGGTACATTTCGTAACGGGTAGGGGGCCGTGGAGTCGGAGGAGCTGGGTTTGGGGGAACTGGATCTACAACTTTCCGTCTGCTCTTACGGGGGGTTCTGTGGGCTTTCTTTTCCTGAGAGCCAGGGCCGGAGTTTTGCTGATCGGGAGACTGTAATGAGTGCGGAGACTGAACGGTGCGGCGCTTCGAAGGACATGGAGGGCTTTGCTCGTCGATCAAGATGGGTTGCGACGGATCGCCACCTAAGGTTGGCGCAACGCCTTCAGTGTTCTGGGTTTGGGCAAAATGAGCAGGCAACGGAGTGTTGACTTCAGACCTCTGAATTTGGAGGAGACGGGGAGTTTTGACTCCAATCCTCTGAATTCGAACAAAACGGGGAGGCAGTGGAGTGTTGACTCCAGTGCTCTGGTCTTGGGCAAATTGAGAAGGCAATGGAGTGTTTACTTCAGAGCTCTGAATTTGGACAGAAGGAGGAGGTGAGGGAGGTTTGAATTCAGAGCCCTGAATTTGAAAAAGACGGGGAGAGGGAGTATTGACTTGAGCTCCCTCCTGGTTTTGGGGGAAATGGGGAGGACTGGGAGGAAACGGAGTGTTGACGTGAACTTGCTCCTGGTATTGGCCAAAACAGGGAATGGACGGACTGTTGACCTGAGCATGCTCCTGGTTTTGGGGGAAACCAGGAGGAGACGGAGCAATGGCTTGACATTGCTCCTGGCTTTCGAATATGCAACCTTGGGGTCGACGGTCCGGATTTCCATTCCTGGGCGGCGTAAGGGGACCGATAGATTGCAACAGCGTCCCGATGGGAGGAAGTATTGTCCTCGAGTGGACCATCTCTTGGTTGACTGGAAACTGCCGGACCCTCCTTGGAGGCGGATAGGGATAAATGGCCAAATATCGAGATGACGGGTTCGAAACTTCGCCGAGTTCCCCCAACTTTCGTCGGGCCCTGGGTGATACTCTCGACATTGAGCAAGCAATACCAATCATCTCGACATGTCCTTTATGATCTTCCGCTGTGTTGAGACAGGCGGAGATACTCATCTTGCTGCTTGCTCTGAATCGGCGTTCTCGATCTAGAGCAATTGTGATGTCCATGCTGCAGCGTGGATCAATATCTACGGAAGAGAGTTGCATTGTGGATATCTTTGACCCAACCAACAAAGTTATGTCATTTGGCAATAATTGGAGATGAGCTTCAATGATTTCGATGGATTAAGATGCCTGATCAATTGAGAAGATAACAGTTGGTGGTGATAGAAGCTGGTGAAGAGAGATCTGCATAGAAAGGAATCGGATGGGAGTGGAACTTGTGATGGAAGAAGTCAATGAAGGGAACAACTGACAACGGTCAAAGCTACAGCCTTGGACTTACCGATGTTCCTCGTCACCGCTGCAGCACCTGCATTGATTCTGGAGGAATGTGTGTGGAACAGGGTTCTTAACCGGCAAGTGAACTGGTGCGGGTCGTCCATGCCGTGCGGAGGTGCAATCTGCGATCTTCAATCTACCTTCTGCCATCTGAGATCTAATCAGAGTCAATGCTCTTGCGAGAGGAGTTTGTTGAGTCGTGAGGCAAACGCTTGGCCCTCCTTGCAGAACCCTTGTCTTGACAAGTCACAATATCCACAACATCCACGATATCCTTACATGGTCAGAAGCTGGCGTGTGTCGGTGGTGGGGGGTAATAAGGCTGGGCCCGCCCTTGATTAGACCAGAACCTTTTGGGAGGTGCATTCATTCTGCGGTCTCCCGTCTCCTCAGGGATAGAATAGCATCCATCGATGTATCATAATATTACAACTTCCCGTGTCAACAGTGGCTACCGTCCTTTCGCTAGGATGATTGGTATGGAATGCGAGCATTTCCTTGTTCTGGTTCGAAATAGCGAGGAAGAGGGAAAAAGCAAAGGAGGAGAAAGGGGGGAAGAAGAAGAGGAGAGATCTAGATCCTGTCAACCGTCCGCCTTAAGTTCTGGGTACGGGGGTCACCATCCGTCACCCGTCAGCCGCCACTTAAGCCTCTTCCATCTGAGAGGTGGTAATGGTGGACAGTGGTTGCCGATGTCAATCATTTCCCCTTGTTAGCAAAAGGAGAGAGAGACGAGTGTGTGGAGTAATGATGGCTGAAAGCCTGAAACCTGGCTACATGTAGTACGACAGCTACTAGTGGCAGACGTTGTTCTATCGTTCGCCGTCGGCATGGAAATACTAGTGTCCAACTCGAATACGATAGAGATTCAAAAGCAGGAATACAAGCAGAGATCGACCAATGGCGGGATGTTCCGTATGCTAGGGAGAGGGTGGGGGGAGGGGAGAGGGGCTAGGATACTGGGGGAGAGTTGGGATGCTGGGACGGGCGAAGAGCCGGAGAGCTGTTGCGATTGGGTTTCTAACGGTACAACGTTGTTGTACAAGTCTCAGAGTGGTATTTCCTTGTTGCCTGATATTTGCCGCTTCTTGCTTCTTACTTGTTGCTTGTACGAGTGGGCCTTTGCGTCCCACTTTTGGGAACCCTTCGCCGTCTAGTGGGACGTAAAGGCCCACATTTACACTGCTTGAAGCTAGTACGAGTAATACCGTACTAGAACTGCTCGCGGAGGCGGGTTGGGGAAGCAAGGGCGGAAAAGGGGCTGGGGACTGGGGACTGGGGTTGTCAGGCATGTATGTATGTACGGCCGAAGACCCAAGAGTCCAACGATTCTTTGTCTTTTATCTGCTTCTTCCCCGCGATGGGCGATTGAGAGCTGGTCACCACCTGTTCATGAGAGACACATGCCATCCGATTCTGAGAGGCATGTCCGTGATCGAGAGAAATGTTCGCTATCGAGAGACTATGTGCCTCTGCTCTAGTCAATGTTTCAGCTACTAGTACCATATACTCGTCTTCTTTTCTTTCACCTGAGGACGCCTCTCTCTGTAAAAGTCTCAGCCATAACTACTCCCCTCTCCAATAATGGTTTCAGCTATTACCATCATACGATTTTCTATGTTTTCTTTTCCATAGTTACCCCTCTCTAACAAAGGTACTAGCCATCATTGATCGTCTGTTGTTTTCCCAAAGCATACCCTCCCAAACAAAGCCTTTAGCCATTCTGTAATTATAGCCAATCCCAATCGCCTCTTCTCTTTTCTCCGAGAAAGTACGGGGGAAGAAGACTGCCCCTCCTCTAACAGCCATTACAGCCACATTTCTCGCCCGCCGCACGAACGTTCAGTGTCTCCTCTATCCTACTGTCTAAGTCCAGGCAAGGACTTCTCTGTCCTATTTATGTCAGGTATTTTCCCGCTCGTTTAACTGATGTCAAGTGAAGTTCATTGCATCTGAGTATAATTGCCTTGCTCTCCATTCTCTGCAGAGCAAATCCCATATCTAAATTTGATTACCCTGGCCCACATTTCGTTCACGGGCTTGATGACCCTGCTCTAGATCCCCTTCAGAGCAAATAATCCTACTCGGTCTTGGGTGCCATATTCCGTCCTTCTAGAATCAATCCTCTTGGGATTTGGTTGGCAGACATTAAATATACGTCACACAAATTACATCCTGGCTCATGCATTTACTCGGTTCGGTAAGTGGCACATACAGGTATTCTACCATCTCAGAGTTTGGGACTAATGTCGTCAAGGCTGTCGACGACGCCCTGAATGACACGGTCGAGAATTTCTCCCTCTCTGTAGTACTGGAAAACGGCGAAACGAGAACTTTCACCTCTGAATCCCTGATATCGCTGTCCATTTCCGGCGGCTCATCTAGCCAAGAGTTGCATTACATAGCTCCTGGTACTACTGCGGAGGAACTACAGAACGTCCTTGGTTCGTTGTTCATCACTCTGTGAGCAAGCACTTACAATTACTGACCAGCCCATATGCAGCCCATCATGAAGATGCAGATATGAACCCGCCTCTGATAGGAGGAAGTACTGGTCCAGGAACAGACCCAGCTGTAGATCACACGTATTTGAACAATCAATTCTCTTTACCAATTCGGAGTAGGCGTCTCTTGCAACCAATACTCAAACAGCGAAATGACGTCGAGCCAACTAATAGAGAGAAGAAACGAGTTCTTTTTCAAGAACCCGACAGAAGGGCGAGCACGCCCTTGCCAGTTGTTCAACCACCCGCCGGTACTGGTGAGTATATACGACTTACCATTGGTAAAGAAGTACTTGTGATAGAGTATCTCACAACGCAGTTCAATGATATTCAACAGTCTTGCTGCAAGATGATTTGCAAAACTTTTGTCAGGATAGTCGAGCCGAAGAAGCAAACCAAATACCCTTACAGCAAAAGAGACGAGTCGGCGCCGCCATGGTGGCCCAGAATAACTGAAAATGGCAATGTCCGGCATATCGAGCCTGATCGCCTTCTGAGAGCGGGTGAGTGCATTCTGATAGATGGTCTTCTGACGTGGAAAAAAACAAGACTGATGCTATATAATAGAGCGAACCCTGCTGCTCATCCATATTCTGTTCATGATCGCTGCGCAAAGCTCAGAATGCGAGAAGCTGAATATCACAATCAAAAAACTTGAACAGGTGACAATGGAGGCAACACATGGTTGGTTCAATGACCCTCACCATCCAGAAAACCTTGCAAAAAAACCCCTCCTGCAGGAGATTTTCAAAGTCGCCGCGGTACTAGAGCGTTACATGAGAGGAGAGGTAGGTAAGTCGCTGAATTCTACTAGTAGATGAGTTTTTGACTGATTAAATCATACAAGATGGCAACGCGGATGTTTATATCAAGCGGCGTAAGAGCGATGGAGCCGAACTTTCTGACACTGATGCCGATGGCGAGTCAGATGATGAAGTAGGAGACAATGGCGCAGAGGAAGCTCAACCTCCTATGAACTCACGGATACCATCTGGCATGGTACCTCGGCCCATTCTCCTCCCACGCCCGCCCCCCCTTCAAGAAATGCCCAATCCCCAATTCATGTCCATGGGACCATCCTCTGTCAATCCGAACACCCAGCCAGAAGTGAGTGACAACCCATTCTTTGTCCAATCCACTTTACCAGGCGTCTACGTCTTTCAGTCTCAGGAAGCCCCGAGGCCTCCACAGAACCCCTTTCGAAGTCCGGCCAGACCACAAGCCTACCAGGAGGTCTGGCATCCGGTGGCAGCGAGTGAGAACTGGACGTCGAGTTTCAACAGCTACCAGCCCACACCGCAGGCACCAGTTCGACGAAGGAGGAATCCATTCTCAATCTCTCGCCACTGTGCCAACCAACATTACGTGGTTCCCCCTCCCTTTATTCCTCAGCACGGTACTCAGCACGTTACTCCTCAGCACTTTATGCCTCCTCCAATGTTCGCTCAGGAAGCTCTGCTACCTCACCAACCCATTTCTCAGCAACCGTCTCTGACCTGTCCATCTCTCACCAACCCATCTCATAGCAACTCATCTCTCACCTGTCTACCTGTCCATCTCTCACCAACCCCTCTCTCACCAACCCATGTACTATCCCCCACCCACCTCCTACTAGCCGCTGCCCATGCCCCCTCCCATACCACCGCACTTTGACGTCTCACTAGCCGGAATGCACTACGAACCATACAAACCGCATCGTGGGAGCTCACCATGAACCAGCAGTTCCATCCACCTCCAGCCGATAATCCATGGTATCTGGACGATTTCAAAGAGGAATGATTTCGATGGCGCACTGCTTCTGTAAGTCACCATGCGCAGAATTCAAACTTCTTTGCAGTTGTATCTTTGATCTTTCGAATGCTTATGATGCGCAGATCTACCTCTCAGTCTGAATATATTTAGATGTTTGGCAAATGCACAGCATTTCATTGCGAAAGTCGGAACATGGTTAAGCGATGGAAAAGGGGGTTTTCGGCTGTTTTTTTTAAGCGACTAGTTACGAGCTGGGTGCTCATGGACACCCATATGCTTTTACACGTGACCCTCTACTGCTCCGTTTACAGCGGGGCTCACTAGAGGATGGCTCATCATATGCCAGTGAATTCTACGCCCATGTGATTTGTACAACTTTAAGAATTCAATCAAGTACTACGCCTCTACGCCTCTATGCTAGTAAGTTCGACTCAAATGTTATCAGCGCTGATCATTTAATCTGGAGTTCAAGTTGTGATTTTGCGATTTTGCGATTTTTCAACCTGCGACAAGGCAGTTCTCATCTTCCGCATCAACCCCGCTTCAGATGCCAGGCACCAGCAGCCCTCAGGCAGAAATCTCAGTCTGCTGACCGTCCAGAATAATTGGTTTCCGTAAATCTTCTGTATTTACCAAATCCCCAATTTCCGTATTTTCTCCCCGGCAAGACTAGTTCCCTCGATCACCCCGACAAAGGATCTCGACGCGAGCAGCAGGACGGGTTCGGTCTGCTGGTGTCCGTAAACGGGTCGGTCGACGGTTTCTTACCGCGAACGGGACAAGGACCCTGTCGAACTCGGTGAACCCACGTTCCTTCCCGTGTGGAGGTGCAACTTAGACATCGTTGCCTCTCTTCTTTGTTGCTTTTCACGGGAGAGAAGTTGATCAGAAAAGTGCTGCAGGTCTGCTTCTCCGATGGTGCACAGGAGAGCTGAAAGATGCCCAGAACAGTGTTCCACAGCATCGCAGGAAGACAAGCTGACCAGGACAGTCCTGCAGGGAGGCGTCTGCAAGATTGCACGGGAGAGCACTTAATGAAGAAGAGTCCAACGGGTCTGGTGTCCTCCCATCATCCTCGCTCCGTGTCAATATTGGACTATCGATTCCCTGGATCTTCTGAAACTCTCGAAGGTCTACAACGTCGCAATATCACATCTCCAGCCTCCAGGTTATTCGAGTTACGAGACGGAGTAATCCGCAGGTTGTCAAGCCTCGCTGCAGAGATGTAAAAGTATTCCAAGTAATGCGGTTACACGACACCGATCACATCGCCTTTCCCAATCCCCATCAATCCACACTCCACGTCTCCCGACACCGCATCAACCAGGCTTTCGTCGATCGCCCCCTCGAGCCAAGTGACGCCAATCAGAAGAGGCCCCCCGACCACACTGGCCGTGTTGAAACAGACGGCCGCCTCGATCCCCTGCCCCGATTGCGAGAACAGCATCCTCTCAATCCCCCACCGCCCTGCAGCTATGCGTCCGTCAAACGCGCCCAGGTTCGATGACTCGAAGGTCGTGCGTCGAGGCTGGTCGAGGCAAGCCCGGAACATCCGCAGAGGATCTCTCACCCAAGGCACCAAGCCAATATCCAGATCATGTGGAACGCAGGCGAGCTTTGCATGCATCTTTTCCATGTACGCGCATGCAACATTCCAGATCGCGGCAGAGTGTCTCTCATCACTCTCGGTGAGGCGGAGGGTCGAGATGACAGCTGAGGAATACTGAATCGTCAGCCCCGAGGCATGGTTGCCAATCTCCTCCCTGGAACCTGGCTCGAGGAGGTGCCGCATCGAATATGGGATACAGCCGGTAAAGCTTGTCGCTTCAGGAACACGGGAAGTCAACGAGGCGACAATCAGAGCGGTCAGAAGACCCGACACGGTAGTTCCTTGTCTTCGGCATGCCGGTATGATGCGGGAGAGGTGCTCGGCATCGATCGAAATAGTTTTCACCCGTGATGTGTAGTTCTGGATGTGTTGGCGAAGGCAAGGCGTAGAGACCCAAGGAGGGGGTGCCTTCATCCAGGCTGGAGTCAGGCCAAAATATTCCCACACTTTCTTGAAGAGGAATCCCCACGATATCTTAAAATCGAGCTGTTGATCGATTGGCCGAGGGAACACGATCGATTCTGGAATTTGGAGTCTTCGTCCCTCTGCCTTGGCAGTTTCTGCTGAGGAGTTCAAAGCTTCGAGGACAGAGGTGTGGAAGACGAAGCCGCTTCTTCCATCCCCAAGAACATGGTGGAAGGCAAAGATTGCATCGAAGACTACTTCCGAGGAGTCTGTGCTGCTGTACTGAACAACAATAAGTTTCCACGCGGGTCGTTGATCTAAATCTCGAAAGCGCTGACTATGTTGTTGCCCAAGAATCTTGTCCAAGCTTTGATGATCATCGATGCCATTCAGATGCACATATTTAATATGGGCTGAAAGATCAATCGCATCAAGGCGAACGAAAGTTGGGTGATTTGTATCGTCATTGAGGATACCGGCACACAAGATGGGATGGCGGAGGATGGTTCTGCAGACCGCGGCTTCGAACGACTCTTTCCAGTTTTTGATGTTGTCCTTCGCAGCGTATCTTGCTGTGACGCAAACGCAGCAATAGTATCCTAGGAAGTGTTGGATAGTTCCAAACCTCTCACTGCTCTAAGTGTCAGAATCGGCCCAGGATTGAAATGATGTCCTATGCTCACCTTTTTCCAACTGGTCTAGACATTTTGAATTAAGTTTCGCAATTGTCAATTCAGCATCGAATAGCTAGTTAATTTGTTTGATCCGAGATTTGAATCCAAGAACGATGTTGCATTTATGGCGAGTTCTCTTTGTGGGCGCAAAGAACAATATGAGGATCGCGGATAATCGAACTTTGAAATTCTTTGTTGGGAAGACGGGACTCGTCAGCCAGGCACCCATCGTCGACTCACTCATGGACTAGCAGTGGGGCGGGGCTGAAGACGGAAAAAGATGATCTATGAGAACACCGAATAAAAGTCTCTGCAAATTCCACCACAATTCCATGATTCTCAAAGTGTCTTCAAATCGTGAATCCAGCCTTTCTCTGCAAGACTCCATATAGCATTCATTCTCTCGTACCGAACGATACAGAGTACCCAAAGACATCACTATGCAAGGCAATTGTGTTCTCCAAGAATACGCTGATGAGATACCGAGTACGGTTGCACGAGCTGAGAAGATGAATCCAAGAACCTCAAGTAACTCGATCACTCGGACGATGACTACAGGTCTTGGGAAGGAATGCTGTAACGCAAGAGTACACTCCCCGAGGCAAGAGGCATAGATCTTCTTTTTTTTGTCAAGAAGTGGCTCGAAAACAACCAAATGTCGACTTGACAGATCCTTAGGGCAATGGTTACAGAACTCCGCGCTGAGGATAATGAGTCAGTACCTCCACAGTGACTGCTTACGAAATTCTAGAGGAAGAAGCAGCTGCAAACATCAAGCCAAACCAATCGCAAAAAGGAAGTGACATCAAAAGACGACTTGACCGTTGGTCACTGGTATCAGCAGGTTCGGCGGTCCTGTTCAATCTCCCGGAAACGGAAAACCCCACACCGTTATGGAGACCATCAATGCCACAGGCAAATGCGAAGTGCATCCCTTTTATATTGCGCATGGCGAACTACCATGATGGCATGGCTCGATGATGATTTGACAAGAGTGGAGAAGGACATGACGTCCGAACCGGGGTATGCAAGAGACGATATTGCTCTGTAATGGCTTGATCCTTTTATTTCCTGTCCACAGATCACAAATAAGGGAGAGACAATAGCATATGGTTTCTTCGCGATCGAAGAAAGCCTCGGGCAGGCTGCTATTTGGCCCTCAGATACAAGCTGCAGTCTGGCCGTGGGAGGTATTCCCGCTCTCGAATGTCTGGAGATGGGGTTCGTGCAGGCGCACAGGGACCCCGAAAACCCAGATGAAGCCGCCATAATCGTGGAGGTTCAGGTACTATCATGGCTGAGATTCTGCGCTTGCAGCATGCTGAGAAGCGGCATCTTGATGCTTCTCGTGGGTATGGCAACCCCGGAAGAGCATCAGCTGATGTGCTAGCTCTGCAGGAGGATCGATCTCCGCCTCTTCTGAATCCCCCTCATCGCCAATATCACTATTCGCATGTGTGAGTCGATATCGTGGCGGTCGAGAAGAGGGCGCCAGTCGGTGTCGGAAAGCTCAGGCAGAATATCGAAGGCCATTCATATATACCAAGAACGCTGTCGCTGGCATCCTTTACTTATTTGGCTCATGGGATGTATCCATTGGGAGCTGTATATTGTGTTCGTAAAAAAAACCCGTCGTCTGCCGTCGTTTGGTGTGCTACTTACGGTAGTTCTTGGAAGGTCAAGATATTGCTGAAAGATCTCCTTGTGAGAGATTGAAGGCATGCTCAAATGCGAATTGTATTCTGCTTCGAGCCTGTTGGCGCTGGATTTGGGTACGTGTAGGAGGAGGATCGTGGTCTTCAATATCGTGGGTGGCAAGTGAGCCGCAAAGAGGTGAGTAAGGAACGCTTTAGTAGAAGGGCAGGAGGCTTGATCACGTGAGTGGTTACAGTAATCTCTGGTTATAACGAACGGTTCCTACGGCTTTTGGGTGTTCGTTATAAACAGAGATTACTGTACCCTCGTCATCTGCGCACATTTCCCCCCCAAGCAAATTGGATACATGGGGGATCCGATACTCCCTCGATAGGATCTTCCCCGGACAGGCGATTTTCACCCTACCTGGTGCCCTTCACGAAGTCAAAAATGACGATACCAATTATGCACTTGCAACAAATGTGCTACTGGAAACTCCAAATCTTTCTCTCGAAGGTTACAGCTTCTGTTCAAAAAAATTATGTCACAGCCATTATGACAGGTACTCTCTTACAGAAGCTCACTTAGCACTGCGAAAGCGATATCCACTAGATGCAGTTCAAACAGAGGCGGTTCAAGCAGACGCACTTCAACCAGACGCAGTTCAAACAGTCGAAATGCCGTGCCTACCGCAAGAGCCTCCAATTTTACAGCAACAAAGAATTGTAGCGAGAAAAATTCCCTCTCAGCGGTTAAACGTGTCCGTATCTGCACAGTCGTAAGTTGTTGGGACGAAAAGGAAGGCGGCCCCGGATAAGATCCAGCCAAAGAAGCTTCAGATTGTACCTCAAACACAGTTCCTTTCTAACATGGTTTGTGAGGAGGGGGCTTTTCATCGCTTGAGCACTTTAGTTTATGGCTGGCAAGACCAATGGAATTCTCCTGACTTTTGCAAGGATAGCGACTCTGCTGTGCGACTTGTGCAGATCATTAGTCCTGCTGAAGAAAACTCAAAGCTTGCCCAAGTCTCAAGTCGGGTCGGAAAGGTTCGACTCGCCGAGATTGTAGACGAAGGAAAGACGGACCGATTATCTGCGATCCAGCCACTATCAACAACTTGATTAGCAAGCTTAAGTGGCAGAATACTAAAGCAAATCGTGAGAAGCTGCATAGGTACTTGCAAGAAGGCCGGCGGTGGAAAATAATACGTGGTACTTTCGATGGCCTTTTGTGCGTCATCCCCACGCGGCGAGAAGGGAAGGAAATATCCGGCCGTACGTATCATGACCTAAGCGGGCTCGATATTCAGCAATTCCATTCGCTTTGAGTTCTAACGAGCTCATAAACCTTTGTGTCGAATAGGGGACTCTCCTCGAGTCGTCGATTTTGCATAATATCGAACTTCCGTAACTGAAGTGGGAAAGCGAAGATCCTCAAACAATCAGTCAATTATCTTCCAAGGGGCTGGCCCCTTTTCTGGAGAGGTTTTCGGTGATCGAGAAGAGCGAGTACAATGTCGAGAAGTATGATTGGCTAAAACTGGATTGTTGGGCTTCGGAGTGGCTAAAATCTCCTGATTGGATTCCTGCTTTCTATACGCAATGCGGTATGTGCAACGATGGAGGATGTGATAAAGTCGACGAAGAAGGATGCAGATGTATAGCTTTGTGTTTGCCCAAGATCCAACCTCAGATCACGAATAGACGGGGAAAGGGGCAAGGTGTTCGAGCAATCGATATGGCATATCTAAAGGATCAAATACTTGGGGAGCTTCTCGGAGAATTCGCCCCTCTGAATACTTTCAATGACGAATGGACTATGGTTCTCACTAGGGAAGACATTGATGAGCCTATCGCCCAGCTCTGGACGGAGGAAATGGGTAATTGGGTCAGAAAACTCAATCATGCGTGGGAGCCTTCCGCAGCGTTTTCCCAGTTAAAGATATCTGGGCGCTGGCGGGTAATGCTTACCGCAATCCAAGATATACCTGTTGACGGTGAAATAATTGTTTTCTGCAGACCGGATTTCCCACGAACTCAAGGGAAAACGTGTCACTGCGACAAATGTAGTGCTTAGATAGTTGGCATTTCGCCATGCACGGGCCACCATAGTGAATGGATGATGATGGCCTTTGCACGGGTAGATACCAATTGCATATTTACATGAGAGCAAAAGAAGGGAGGCGATATTGAGGCTTTGACTTTCTATACGCTATAGTGACATAGAATCTGCACTAACTTAGCAACTATTTCTGTAAGACATCATAGAGCCTCTTCCAAACATTGCGTTGTGGTGTGCAGCACTTCTTTGCATATCCCCTTTGCACCAACGCAACATTCTGCCTCCAACAGCGAAAATCTATGCCGGGTAGCGCTTGTTCTAGGAGCCTTCAGATTTCACAGGGTTGTTCTTCGATAACGCCAGATCAGGAGGGAACGAGCCTCTATACTTTTCAGCGCCAGGTACCTAAGTAACATCTATCAAAGCGAACAGAGTCTAAGCAAGAAGGTAGCACGCTGGACTTCTTGCTCCTCCTCTAAGATAACCTTCTCTTCTTTCTCAACAGATTTCTTTTGAATGGGACCTCTGAGTGCTGCACGCATAGTATCACCATGGACGATGAATACCTCCTCGATCTCTGTATTTTCCGGGTCCGCCAAAACTTCATACTCCATTTTTACATCATCCGTGGACGCCAAGCCGGCCTTCTTCCGGAGCTTTTGTACACGGTTGACGACCTCTCTCGACAAACCTTCTAGTTTCAGCTCTCGACTAACCTCGAGATTCAATATAAGAAGAACTTCCCCATCAGTATTTGTCTCAAGTGTTGTTGCTTGGTCTTGCCGAAGAGACCGTCGGATGACTAGATCTGCAGCATCGACTTGTACACCCTCCACAGTAATGCTCTTGTCGTGAGTCATTTGGCGGACCTGCTCACTGCTGAGTTTTGGCAATGCTGCAAATACCTTTTTGGCGTTTTGTTTGAGCTTCTTCCCGAGGACTGGGAAGTCGGCCGTCACGCTGTATTGCACGTCGTACTGAGCTTCGTCTGAGGTGGCAATGAGGTCGCGGATGTTGAGCTCACGGCAAACATATTCTTGCAGTAGCTGTACGTCTTCGAGGTAAGTGGCATCGGGATGTAGCACGACCAAGCTCTTCAGTGGCGTTTTGAGTCCGATTGCCCGTCGCTCACGGGCGGTTCGACCAAGCTCGATGATATTTTGCATGCGGCTTACGCGGCGTTCGATAACCTCATTAAAGTATTTCTCCTTGGCAATAGGGAATTGCGCGAAATGGATACTTCGATGATCCTCGCTCAGCAGCGATGATGGGACGAAGGGTAAGAGAAGGCCATAGATCTTGTCAGTAATGAATGGTGCAAACGGTGCAAGAGAACGAATGATGGTAAAGAGCACATCGAAGAGCGTGTTGAGAGCGTGAAGTGTATCTTGCACACCTCCAGAGCCTTTGAGACGGTCACGATTAAATCGGATGTACCAATTAGTAGTGGCCTCGATATGGTTGAGGATTAGAGGGACAACCGTGTACAGGTGGTATTCTAATAAATTGTCAGTCCTGGGGTGAAAGTACATGATCAAGTTATTATACATACCTGCCATTTCCTCATCGATGCGCTTTACAAGACTCTGACAACTTGCAAGAATCCACAAGTCCATGACATTGGTTGTTGAAGGTCCACTTTCACCACTGAAAACGAAGTCGATCCCTTCTGTTTTCTTTAGTAACTGGACCTGGCCCTCGAAGAATTTATAGCTATTCCAGAGTGGAAGTAGAACTTTTGCTACAACCTCCTTGACGCCACTCTCCTTGAAACGAAGAGATTCTGCTCGAACGACTGGCGAGTTGATAAGATAGAGTCGCAAGGCATCAATGCCGTAAGAATCGATGACATATTGGGGGTCTGGGTAGTTTTTCAGGCGTTTTGACATCTTTTTACCATCTTCCGCGAGGACCATACCATTGATGATACAGTTGCGGAATGGCGACACGCCGAAAAGATGGGTTCCAATTACGACCATTGTGTAGAACCAGCCCCTCGTTTGATCTAGACCTTCCGTGATGAAATCTGCTGGAAAGATCTTTGCGAGACTACTGACGCTGTCTTTTTCAAAAGGATAATGCCTAGAAGCATAAGGCATTGATCCAGACTCGAACCAACAGTCGAAGACCTCCGGGATACGACGAAGTTGTCCCTTCCCTTGTCTGCTCGGAATAGTGATCTCATCAATGACATCGCGATGTATGTCGGTGAGTTCCCCACTATATCCACTCAGCTCTTTTAGCTCCTCGATGCTGCCCACGCAAATGACTTCCGAGAAGTCCTCACTAACCCACAAAGGTAGTGGCGTACCCCAATATCGGTCTCGAGAGACATTCCAATCATGGGCATTTGCGATCCAATTCATGAATCGTTTTTCTTTGACAAAACCAGGTACCCAGCGCGATTTATCAATCGTCTTGAGCATATCTGGAATGATAGGACCTATCTTGACAAACCAAGCCGAGACTGCACGATAAATCAAGGGAGTGTCGGATCGGGGGCAATGAGGGTAGCTGTGCATGATCTGGGAATCCTTGACCAGCCGTCCTGTGTTTTTGAGGTGCTTGATAATAGCTTTCTCGGCATCCTTCACATGTTGACCAGCGAACTCGACAATTTCGTCGGTGTAGTGACCATAATCGTCAACAGGATTCGGTGGAAGATTCGTCTCAGAAATTATGCCAGCTTTCATCGCAATCTGGTAATCCTCTTCACCGTAGGCCGGAGCCTGATGAACAATCCCCACGCCTTCCCCAGCCACAACGTAGCTGTCTGTTAAGACTCGGAAGCCTGTAGACCGAAACTTTTCTTCGTAATACGGAAACAGTGGCTCGTATCTCCAACCATACATCTCCTTCCCCTTGAATCTTTCGATAACAGTATATGCACCGTTCTTCTTGTCCTTGTCACTGTAGAGCATCCCAAGGGACGATTCGAGCAGCACATAAGACTTTCCAGACTTCTTGTCTTGTACTTTGACATATTCGAGATCTGGATTGACAGCAATTGCCAGATTCATGGGGAGGGTCCACGGGGTTGTTGTCCAGGCAAGAAGGCACGTCTCTGGATCATCGACGAGAGGGAAGTTGACAATGGCTGTAGGGTCTTGCCTATCTTTGTAATTTTGAGCAGTCTCGAAGTTGCTCAATGGAGTGGCCAAGGCAGTTGAGTAGGGCATAACTTTGTATCCCCGATACACAGCATCCTTCTCGAAGAGTTGTTTGAAGACCCACCAAACAGACTCCATGAAAGAGGCATCCATGGTCTACGCACAAGTTAGCTCTTACTGCTACTGTATCCTCACTTTCCGCAGACTTCGATGGTGGTTGACTTGCCTTATAGTCGTTCTCAAAGTCAACCCAGCGCCCCAAACGGGTGATCGTTTGTCTCCACTCGTCTGCATACCGCATGACGATAGCTTTGCATTCAGCGTTGTACCGGCTAATCCCCAACTTCGCGACCGCCTCCTTCCCCGTGATGCCAAACTTCTTATCAATCTCGTATTCGATTGGCAATCCATGTGTATCCCAACCGAATCGACGGTTGACGAGATGGCCCTTCATTGCCCAATATCTGCAGACACAATCCTTTATCGTCGAGACCAACAGGTGACCGTAATGGGGTAAACCGGTGGCGAAGGGCGGTCCATCATAGAATGTGTACGGCGGCTTGTCTTTGGAGAGCTCCTGGAGACGCTCAAAGGCACCAATTTCTTTCCAATAGGCTAGGATGGCCTCCTCCTCACGAGCGAAGTTGATTGCCATTGTGCGTCTATGAGGCACAGGCGCGAAAACCGCGTCTCGATGTACGCGAAGTGTTGTAGGAACGCTGGTTGAGAGAAATCGTGAAAGTTGCAAGAGGGTTGAGAAAAGAGGTGAGTCAGAAAGATGATCAACTCGAGATTGGCGGGGCTGGTGTGGCGGGAGTGGCTGTAACAATAAAAGGGTGTGGACCTAACAAAGTACATGTGGATCTTTTCACCTGTCACGTGAGTGCACTAAAATGCCTTTCACCCCACAAACTAACAAACGTAAACTTAACCTTTCGGGTACTGCCTAATGAGCCGCTCCTCGCTAGTCAAGCCGTGATCATTGTCTGAGTAATCCCTTAGTAATCACAACTCGCTGCCATGGTGTTGTACACAAGAGGCGCCGGATGCTTTGTTTGTTCTATCCTAAGCTTTCTTCCTAATGTTGCAAATCCTACCTAGTTGTAGGTAGCCTCGCTATTCCTGAGTCATGACTCTTCTTCTATCTCCTCCTCCTCCTCCTCCTCCTCCTCCTTGATAGGATCTGGACTCCGTTGGCAAGGAAACCACAGCAACAGGGCAGCACAGAGATAGAATGACTTAAAGGCAACATCGTCAGCGATTGTAGCCCATCAGAGAGGCCTCTGAGACGAAGAAGACCTACCATTGCCGAAAAGTACGGCAATCCTAGCCCCTGTCCATCGATCGCAAGCCCCTCACGGAAAAGCTGCATCATCAGTGGTCTTCCTACCGTGAGACCAGCGGTAGTACCAAGTGCCATCCATGTACACAGCTGTGCGACGGCGCTCGGGTCTATCAAGGTAATCATGTAAGCTTGGAGGGTGATCTTGAACCCGTCTCCAAGTGCAAAAATTGCGAGTGCTGGATAGTTCCACAACAGCGAGTAAGCCAATGTCTTCTCATTTACAGGGCGCGGAAAGACTTCAATACCGGGGCCAACATACATCCAAGAAACGCCACAGTTTCTGTACTCAGGCCGATCAAGCCCGAGCCGACAGCGAGAAGAAAGGCACTTGCACGGGCAATAAACATCTCTATTTGACGGTCGGTACCGGCAGATCCTCTAGCAGCAAAAGTTCGACGAATGAAAGGGAGCAGGAAGGAGAACAGCAAAATATTGATGAGTGCTTTGAACGATATGATGTAGCTCGACTAGTGGCAAGACGTTAGCTTTGTTCCAAAGTTTCCACGGCACCACAGTTGGCAT
The DNA here is from genome assembly GCA_003988895.1 of Hyphodiscus sp. D1413. NCBI lineage: Eukaryota > Fungi > Ascomycota > Leotiomycetes > Helotiales > Hyphodiscaceae > Hyphodiscus > Hyphodiscus sp. D1413. The sequence goes on along the minus strand of QYAO01000010.1, from coordinate 471,740 downwards.
TACCTGAGCAATCGTCCACCCAATTTTCTTGGAGGAATATTGCTGCAACAAGAGGTTGCTGGACCATGCGATCGACCAAATCAGCAGTACGGCAAACTGAACAAGAAGTTGACTTCCGGAACCGGGTTTGAGCTTTGCGAATGGATGTGGTATCCAATCAACAACCGCTTGGTAGAGTCTGTCAAAGTAAGGCCCTTTGGTCTCTGTTGAGCCCCCACGGTCGAGCAGCACTTCTAATTCCGAATGGTCTCGAGTGGGAATCCTATTGATACGCTGTTCGAAATTTCCATCCGCCACTCTAGCTTGTCCGTCATCCGAGAGCAAGAATCCGCCTTTTCTCGCTTTCTCAGTCGGCATTGTCTCTGGCAAACACAAGACACAACCAAGAGCAATCGCTGCCACGGCAACACCGGTCCCGAAAGGCAGCCAGAGGCCGAATCCCATCAATACTGCAGACAGCCCCGGTGCAAGAAGCTGGGTCGAATACTCGGCAATCTCAAGGTAGTAGAATAGGCGAATCCGTTCTTCTGGAGTTGCGATATCTGCCACAACAGAGTATATAATAGCCGATACCACCTTTCCTCCGCCTCCCAACAACTGTAAGAATGCCGTAAATATATACGCTCGTGTGGGAAATACGTTATAGAAGTAGCCTGCACAGCTACGCCTTAGCATCGTCCTCATGCCATCGAAAGAGAGCGACAGAAACATACCGATCATTGCAATCAGGATGAAAAATGCTACTTCGGCGCTCGCATTGAGACAAAGCACCAGCTTCCTCCCGTACTTATCTGCCACAATACCAAAAGGAATCGTAACCGTCAAGGCTGCGGCAGGGTATTAGGAAGGGCTTGCCATTCTAGAACATGGGGGGCTGCTTTACCTATCACTGAAGTGGTAAAGTACAGCGTGCTATTGATGAAAACAAGCTCTGCCTGGACGGGTGCAACTTTGCAAAGCTCCTCGTCCACGTCTCCATCGCGATCCACCTTGCTCGGATCTTTCTCAAGGTAGTAGTCGCGACATGCACTCATTTCGAACAGACGCAACACAGGTGATGCCATCAGCGCTCCGAGCAGTTGGCTAGTGAAGACGATCAGGAAACACGCGGCGAATGCAAATCGCTTTCGGCGCGCCGTCAGCCTTGGAGGGGTGGCAGCGTTCGCAGATTCCTGGCCGTGCCTTCTGCTGGGTTCATCCTCATCCTCTGTCTCGAGGGTTATGGAGCTCATGACTTATCAAGATGAGATATACACCGTCCCGTCGTCCAAAAGGGTGTTGAGGAGAATGGAGATTGGAGCGTGGAGGCTCAAACGGCGAGTTGAGTTGCGGTCTGACACCACGCATGGCACCCTTGGAATTTACGTGAGTACTAAAGGTATAGATTACGGTATCACGGTGATTTACGGTGGGATTACCATGTACGATCGAGGTGCATGCGCCAGTCCAGGAGAGGATCAGATCGCATCTCCTGCAGGCTATCTACGCCTAGCGTCGGTTGAAGTGGGGGGAGGGGTCAGACGCACTTAATCTCGAAAGGATACGACCCGATCAATACCCTCGTGAATAAGACCCACTAGACCCGCTGAATTACCTTTGATATGGGTAGGGGGCGCAGTATTACGTGGGGGTGAAGGCTGCAGCGTGGGCCTCCGTGCACGCTGTCAAGATTACTGAATAAACACTCCCTTTTTATATAGTGAAAACTGATATGTCGGTGGATTTGCTTAGATGTCGAATACATCAATATATCACTCGCACATGACGGCATGCGGAAGAGACTCAAAGCAGTGTTTCAGGTGATGGTGGGAAACCTGGTCGTTGTCATTGTTCTCGACCGCCTTTCTGTACAAGTGTCTGGTTCAACGCCTCAAATTCAGCTTTGAGCGATGGCTGGAACAGGCATGCATGCACCATCAAAATTAATCTCACATGAAGGCGTCGAAACACATGTGAAAATAGATGTGGTGCATCTCTTGACCGAATTCACTGAATCCCCGCTTCTATTTGTCAAACAGTGGAGCTGATGGAAGACAGGAATCACGTAGAATTCTGTTTCAGTACATTCCTTGCGAGGGAATGATTGAGATGGCAATCTTGCGCTTCGTCCAGATCTGGAGTTAAAATTCCAAAGCTGAGAAACCCTTAGGTAGTCACATATTATCTCAACTGTATGTAGACTCACTTCATTATTAAACTTGAACAGGGTTGTGCGCGAGGTAAAGTTAATATTCCGAGACTCAATCATATCTCTCAAACAACGTCATCCAACTCCCAAGCTCTGACTAAAAGGTGGACTCGCCAGTCTCCCAGCCTACATAAGTGTATCTCCTTATATCATACATACAACTCCTCGTTTCTCAATCATGATGATACCCATGGCCTCCCGTGAATTCTGGGTCGTTGTACCCAAAGACCTCTGCGAACTCTTCTGACACGGGCAATGGCACCACATCTTTTGGTTTTCTCCAGGGTCGAAATAAGTCATTGGGCACCCTTCTTCCCTCTTGCCACTTCATAATTGCCTCAAAGTCCCCACACTTCCGATTGATACTGAAATCTGGAAATGGATATATCTGCCCATCCACCCAGTCCTTTGTAACGACCTCCGTATTGGCGTCGCAGACAAGGTGCTGTAACAACATATGCAGACAGTGTGAAGTATGAGAAGCATGAAGCGGTGACACCTTGCCATCCGGAAACTTGTCACTGAGGTAGTAATCGAAATAAATCTCCCTGCGGAGAAAGTTCAAGCAGTGGATTTTATGTAGGATGTCCAACTCGCCGGCGTAAGCATTAGGTCCAAAGCCGAACCCTTCAGGGAAGTGAGCCACAGTATGGGGATCTTTCCCCATCTTGCGGATTTCAGATGAGCTGATCCAGATCGAGTTCATATTGCTGAGGTTGTTCCACGCAGCATCGACTGCTGGGCTTGGCGGTTGGCGGAAGATGGAGTGGTCTACATCGATAACCGAGCCTTGCATCTGCTTCGTGGAGTATTCGATGTCGATATCTTGGAGCATCGGTGCTGGGGAAGATTTAGCAGTGCAGACCCAAGCAGTGGACTTCTCAGAATCTCCTACAGTATGCATTCAATTGTCGAACAGCAGCATTTTTACTTGATATTTCTCTCCGAGAAATGATGGACCAGAAAACGGAAGACAGCAAAGACATAAAGAGTACCAGGTTAAGCAGCAGCAAGATATTTCTTTGCTTTTTGGTGGGATGGTTTTGACATGTATGGGTGGAGTCGTCTTCATCAGACTGAGATGGATAAAGAGGATCCTTCTCGTCCTCAATGATCTCTATCCCAGGAGATCTTTTCTTCCATATCCATAGCATGGTGACTGTGAATAGCATAAGCTGACAGTATCGAGCGCGATTTTGAGAAAAATGTTTTGGGAGATTCAGCTCAGGAAGGCATTTTGGGAAGGGGATGGGCCGCTGTGTAGGGTCAGGCGGTCACATGGGAGCTACATTGCAGAAGCTGCTTTTGGAGACCGGGATCTTGCTGTCGATTTCTTTAGTCTTTCACTACACCCCCTTCTTCTCTCCATCCAGGTGCGGTAGGAATTCCAGATCTATAGGCACGGCAGTAGGAAGACCAGCCTGACGACGATCAGTGCGAACGAGGCTGGGCGATCAAGAGGCACGATATCTCACATTTGCTTTGGACTGAAATTAAGCTTGTTAAGATGTTCATAAGTTTTCAACTACAGTACAAATGAATGTGGTGTCGGAAAATCAAATAAAGTGCTTCTTTGCAGGGGCCTCCATTTGTCTCCTCAAAACATTGCTTTATAGCAAAAGCTGCCCTTTGTGATACCAGTTGCCTAGATGTGTATACCCATGGCACATAAAAACCATTTCCAGAAGACGAAGTCTTTGCCTTGCGGTTAAGCGCTCCTGATACCAGCGTGATGACTAGTCGAAGTCGATGAGAGTCTCCCCCTCCAACGGACCACGTTTCTTATCAAAGTCAATGAGCGTCTCCCCTTCCAAAGGACTACGTTTCTTGTCAAAGTCGATGAGAGTTTCCCCCTCCAAAGGACCACGCTTCTTGTCAAAGTCGATGAGAGTTTCCCCTTCCAAAGGACTACGTTTCTTGTCAAAGTCGATGAGTGTCTCTCCCTCCAATGGACCACGCTTCTTATCAAAATCGATGAGAGTTTCACCCACAGCTGGGCTTCTGACGGCTTCGAGAATTGGAGCTGCAAAGCTGCCGAGTCCGAAGACTGCAAAAACGACGATGGGATTGAATTTCATGGCAAAGATGATGCTATTTGCTCCCTGATTCGTAGTTGAAAATAAGGTTTAGATTTGCTGGCCAGTAGAGTATTGGAGATTGTGGATCGAGGTTTGAGAGGATATGAAGACTTTCCAGAAAGAACAGATGAGATACTAATAGAAGAACGCTCATTAACTACAGCACATCATTCCCGCATCTGACGAGACTCATTTTTCAGCCGCCCTTTGAGAGCAAGATGCATAGCACAAGTCAGAAAATCTGCAATGGCCAAGACTTGCATCAATTAGCTTGCTTAGAGACTACAGGTGCTAGAAAAGACAGACTGCATGAGTACAGTGATCGCATGACTATCCTGTGGATCAAAATGGGTAAAAGTTGACATAAAAGATAAATGGACTAACGCTTGTACGCAGATGATGGAATCCACAACCTGGCCAGAGCTGTCCAGTCTACTCGGTGTGGAGGATTTAATGCAGCTTGCTGAAAGAAGTTTCATCTACTGAAGCCTCATGTAGGATAATTATCCAAGGACAATGAAGCACGTAACCAGCCCCAAGTAGTGCCATGTAAATGTGGCAGGAGGCCCTACACTGCCTGTCTGAAGCAAAACTAACCCCCGTGTTGTCATGCAGACGGCCCAAAGTATTACTGTCGGCGCGGCCCAGAACCTCTCATGCATATCCTCTCCATGTTTGAGCTCATCAACTTACACGTGGAGTAAGTGAATGGTGCGTAGCATAGAAGAGATCCTTGTACAGAATCTAGCGACGTCAAATCACTGTTTTTACACAGTCTCCAATACCGGTAAGCCTTTGAATGCCTCTGGGAGAAACTGACATCAGATATCCCTGTTTGGCGGAATTTGAAGTGCATCTCAATGCCCAATCTTCCACTACCCGAAGGCTGAGGTTAGTCTCGTTTAGATGAGGCTCTGCCATCACAACCAAAGGGTATCCTTCATGCACTGGGATTGATTAGGAAATGCACCTGTGATTACGTTCCATTGTAAGAAGCACCTACAGGAAGGCGCTTTTTATCGGGGTGGCATGAATAATAGCGGGATTGTAAACTGATTACCCGACCTATTATGATGGACATAAGCTCTAGGGCTTTACAAAGGCTCAACCATTGGCCATTGGTAGCCTCATTTAAAATGAAAGATCTCTAAAAGATCACATGTGATACATCAAAATTTCTTCCAGGGTTCTGGCAGTGAAGATCGATAATTTTTACCATTTCACCGTTTTACTCTCTTTACGTAAATATTGCCGTGACTTTGTAAACAAATGTTGGTTCTTTCCCAATGACAATACCATGCCAAACAAGATGCCTTCTTCACTTGGGTCAATATTCTCTAGATATACCGAGCTCGACCAAATCGATAATCCTATACAAAAGGAAGACTGTGAATTAGAAAGTCAAGTCGAGTTTCAAAGCAAGTTAAAGTGGATGAGCTTCCTCGCCATATGGGCACTCCTCACGTTCATTCTATTAATCTGGGTCATATCCCTAAGTCTACAACTCACAAAGACGTCCACGGAACTTTTGACATATGAGTCTGGCTTTGATACTGAATTTGGTCAGTCATGTACTTTCTACTTCACTATCATGTCCATATGCTGATAACAGCTTCGGACAGCTTCGGCACGTCAGATTATTGCCCTGCGGCCTGAAACATTCTCTGGAAATCTACACTTCCACGAAAATGGATCTTCATTTCTACGGACAGAGCCAGGAGAGCTTCAATATTCTGGCCCGCCGACTCCTGAAATCGACATGAATTGGCATCAACTGACAGCTAGTACTACTCTCTTCCTGTTTCTTAAAACTCCCTTCGTACTCTTCCACATAGTACTAATGAATTGAAGAGCGTTACTTCTACTTGACAGAGGATGAAGCTTTTGACGCCTGGGGATCAGCGTACGATGGATATTTCGACACCATCGATGGGAAGAAGAAATACATAGCAGGGTAAATAGAACCGGACCTCGAACGGCAGAAAATGGCACTGACAGCCTGTTATCAAAGCCTCGACGTGCTGCATACCCTTCATTGTGTTGTGAGTATCTTCACATCTTGTTATTGAATCTATAAAATCTTTCTATTGAAGACGCTGACCTTGGGATCCCATTTTCAGAACATGCTGAGAGAACTTCTCGATCCCGAATACTATGCAGACTCGGTTCACATGAGTCAGAATCACAACTGTACGATCTCCATTCCTTCTACTATGGAATAATCACTAATTGAGATGCCAATACAGATCATTGTATCGATCAAATTCGACAATACTTGATGTGCTATGGCGACTTGACGCTCGTACAGACAAAGTGGAATGCTGGGAAAAACCGACTTTATGTCGAGTCTAATATGGTCCACACTTGCCGTAACTTTGATGCCATTCATGACTGGGTTGAGACGCAAGATATTGTTTATTGACGTTCTGGTATGCAATAAGAAATCAACTGTTTGGAATGCGCAATCATAGATTGATCGACTACGTGAAACTTGCGTTCCTCCTTGAAGCCCCAGGACATTTATGGCTTCAACCTTACTTACTCTCTTCCAGTTGTGCCATATGTTTGATAAGGAGTTGTAACTTGTCATCCACACGTCGGAGCCCCCTTTGATCCCAGGCGTTAGCATACTCTATATGACACAAATCCATCTGCTGCCGCTTGCTCAGCCCCAGCGTATTGTTGACGATATTGTCAAGCCTGTCCACTTTCAGACTACAGAAGATATGCACCAATTCCTCTGCGTAAGAACCAATGTAGCCGCGCACTACGTCCCTAGTGATGCGGTCGTTGTGGAAGTCGTAAAACTCAGTGCCGTAGATAGAATGGAAAGCCCGGCATTGTAGACTTCTTCGGGGAGCATCTGCTCCTTCAGATGAGAGTACACGTTGAACAGATGATCGTAGAAGGGTCTTTTGAGGTGCTTGTTGCTCGCTGTGAGCTCCTTGAGGAACTCGAACTTGTCTTGCTGTTGTGGTTGACCCGCGTCGGCCAGCATACTGGGAGAGCTGCTCGATTTTTGCTTCTCGTTCGAGGTGTGGGCGAGAGAGGCCATCTGATCTTGTAGTAACAAGCGTCTGGCTCAGATGTCGGGCTGGCGTGATAAGGTATGGAGAAATGCGCAGACAATATAAGAGTAGTCTAAGGATTTGGCTCGACGAACAACAAGCGTGTTAACGTAATGCCTGGAATTCCGTTCACTGCTGTGGAAAAATGACTGTCTTGAGCAGACCCCACTGTGTTCGATCTCGATAAGGGAGCCTTCTGGCCTAATACGCCACTACTCGGCAGAAGTGGGACACATTTCAGCCTGAAGAAGAGGCGCAGTTGGCCAAGAATCTTGAGTAATCACTCACCAATCTCCCTCTATATATATATATAAGTAGAAACTCTTCTATGCTAGTAGAGTTAGTTATCTGAACCGGTGGACCCTAAGTCAGGGTAAGTTTACCGTAAGTTAGGGTAAGCTCGCCGTGGCCTGTCCGCTAAGCGTCGCGCTTAGCGAGCCCAGAAAGTAGAATCGTCCGTGTGCGGATAGAAGCCCCAGGGGGTGAGCCAATGGATATTTGATGTCTGGAATGCCGCTTTTAATACTCAAACACCACTTTCGAGCATACTGGAGCTCCTTTCCACTCATAATACGAAAGTAAACAACAACAACAACAACAACAACAACTTTCCTCGCCAGCTCCCCAGATCGCTCCCTCCTCTCGAGTCCCCTCTCAACCTCTCGCGTGCAATGCGGCAGCACATGCCGTAGCCTCTCGACCTGGCTTCCCAACGCCGCCCCAATCCCCGCTTCACATACTCGACTCCCCTACCGTTGAATCCTCCCCATGCCTCCCTAGACGTACCGTCGTCCTACCCTCCACGCTACACACCGGGCGATCTCCACCCCGCCAACCCCGACACCAAATCCTCCGTCCTCCACCCGCGCGTCGCCGTGCTGCTCGGCGTCGAGAAACACTGGCATCTCCCATTGCTGTTCTGCAGAGCGCTGAGCACCGCGCCCGCAGCGTGGTGGGGCCTACGATGTGCGTTGACGTTCATGGGGGAGCTGCTTATGGAGGAGGCTCGGGATGCTGCCCTCGATGGTGTCCTGGTTGGCGCAGTGGGCGCACCGTGGAGTGTAGAGAGGAGGTTTAGGGTTACGGAGGTGTTTCTGGCCGTGCTTTGGGTACGTTCTGGGATTTCGTTCCTCTTGATATTGAAGGCGGGATGCTGGATGGCCGAGGAGAATGCCGAGGAACGAGGTTGAGGATGCGAAGGATACTGCGCGGGGTGGTGATGTGAATCTCTCGAGTGAATGTTGGCTGATTTGTACTGGTGGAAGTGTTGCGCTTCGGCGTATCTTTCGTTCTATTTCACGGACTGTCTTATGTCACGCTGGTCAGTTCCTTCTCTCCCTTGCCAATAATTCATTCACTAACTGACGGATTGTACAGGCTCTTGAACTATACACCCCAAGGCACATCTCCTCCCACCACCAAAAGCCACTCATCTAACAAATCCCAGCGACTCTCGTCCGCCTCCTAACAATAAACTCTATGAATGCCTACATAACGTCCTGGGTCCTCTACATCTCAGGCGGCTCCGAAGATCCTCGTTTACTTCTACCAGCATGGATAAGCATAGCCAGCGTTCGTCTACCAAAAGCCCTCTGTTCCCTCCCCATTATCTCCCCTCCCTCATGATCCAAACACCTCTCTGACCTCCTCCACAGACACTAACATTCCTCTATCACCTAACCCATCCCCGCCTTGCAATACTGAAAGAGACCAGCCTCTCCATCTCGGTCTTCAGCATAGCATCTTTCATCAGTATGGTAAGCTTGCTGATGCAACTGCATTTGACACGCGCAAATGATCCGCCTGTGCCCCTGTTTCTCTTCGGGAAGAGGGCTTGGGAGTACGTTCGCGTTGCAGTTGGCGCGGGGGTTGTGCGTAGGAGAGAGGGTGCTGAGGTAGGATGAGAAGGGGCGGAAAGGGTTGGGGGAGCGGCCATGTCGTATTGAGGGTGTGATACTCTGCTTATGGGCGTACGGAATGATCAAGACCACCAGCGGGATGCAAGGTTTTTAGGATACCAATATCAAGCTTTATCAAGCATAGTCAAAAAGTTGAAGAGTCATTCAATGTATATTTTTATTGCCAGAATGAATGCCACGCCCCAGTCCGTCGAGGAACGCTCAGGCAAGCAGCATTCCCTGTAAATACACATGGATTTCTGTTAAAGCAAACTGTTGCAAATTCCGAAATCCGTCGCGAACCAAGCAGTGTGTAATTTCTTCCCAGGCTGCCCATCCATACCAATGCCATCATGCAATCTTTGAGAGAATGCGGGTATCATCGAAAAACGCCCCATATCGAACCCAAGCTATGATAAAGCGAGCTGATCGACCTAGCCATCGAGTGAGGCGAGGCAAGAAGTTGAAAGGAAAATTGGTAGGGCAAACAGACTTCTATCGAAGCTCACTCGTGGGGATGACTGGTGGGACGGGAGACGATGGGATTAGAAACCATGGACCTGTGGGAGGTAATTGTTAGCAATGTTGAATGTTGGGGGAGATAAGGCAGCTTCACCTTGATGGTCTTGGCATCAAGTTCGAGACCTTCTTTCTTGTCGGTGAGAAACTCCTGAACATCCTTACGCTGATCTCCCTGGAGTTGGATCACCTCTCCCATCTCAGTATCGACGACGATGGTGCCATTACAAGCTGTATTGTTTTCAGCAGTTGAACGGTGACTGCCAGAGAAGTTGAGAACCGGGAACTTACCGAACTTCTTCTTGATGACCTTGAGGATCTTTTTCTGATCGAATTTCTTGGGCAGACCTTGAACAGTCGTCAAAGTCTTACGACCATTGCGCTCTGTTATTTCAACCCAAGTCAGCACCTTATCTCGTATCGTGGCGTCACACTCGGGGATGTGTGCGAGAAGCTTGGGATATCACTTACGCTGAATACGGATGTGTATGTAATTCTGCGACTGCTTAGTCTCTCCTGTGTCTTCGTCGGCTTCGGCGAAGGGGTCTATGTGGCGAGAAATATCAGCAGCTGAGCTTGAAGATACTACCGAATGGGTTTGTCATGGGGAGCATCATCATATTGTCCGCAAAGCTGAGGACTTTGCAGACAGGAATGATATACTGCTGATGTTGACGGCCTCATAAAGAAGCCTGCTCGAAAACAGGAGCGAAGACTCACCGAAGGTCTTGAGATTTTCGATTGACATAAACTCGGGTGTTCCTGGGTCTCCTTGGGTTGTGGTTTGGGGTATTGGTGTCAAGAGAGTAGTTGCGAGAACCGAGTCGCTGTGTCAGAGGTTGCGAGTATTTGTTTGAAGAGCGGAGAGTTGTAGGACGAGGTTGGTGTTGGTGATGAGTGGTGAAAGTGATGGTAATTGACGTCGACTGGAGGGGAAGAGAACGGCGGGGGGTGAAGGAGCGAAGCGGCTCCGGCCTTAGGCAACGAGGCCCTTCACTGATTGTGAGGCTTTTGATTGGTGTAAATTTGTTCACGTGATGTTCTGACGAACGAATGCAGCCGTGAGAGTTGTCACTACTGCAAGAAGTTATTGTTAGGAGACATTGCAGACCATATGGAGAGCGTGATATATGACAAACATAGCAAGACATTCTCGTTGTAGAAGAGAGGCATGTGATTCAAAAATCCTTGATCTGATATCGCTTTCTAAAGACGGCCCAAGGCGATATCCCGTCATCTGGAATATCTGCTCAACATCGAATTACATAGCAGAAGACCGAAAGACCACTTTGATCTTCTCAACCTTTAGCATCGTAATTATTGGAAGTATTCTATGGATCATTATAGAATCACCGTTCTAAGGGGGATATTATGGAAGTAGTGGAAGGGTCCATAGCCAAGACCTAGGGAGTACTACTAAAACCAGACCAAATACTAGTATACTCTAGCGAGTATACTCACCCTGTAATCCCAACAGTAATATTCCGCCAACCTCTGTCCACTTTCAATCCCAGATTCGAGAGAGGAGCAAAATCATCGCTTGGACAATCGACGAATAATCTTGTAGACCAGAAAAGACTTAATATTCTACAGCCTTTGACTCTTGAATTATACAGCCATACACACACTCCAGGTATCTCTCTCCCTTATATATACACCTACTCAAATCCCTTCGGTATCAATACAGACTCGGCGTAGCAGCAGGAGCAGCAGCCTCAGTGCCCGTAACCGTCTGTCCAGGAACCGGGGGAGGAGGAAGAAACATCGGAAGATAAGTGACAGCGAGGGCCATTACTACAATCCGCAATCAGCGTCTTTCCTGTTCGCGCAGGGGAGAGATACATACTTGACATCCCGATGGAGAAGAACGCAGGTTGGCTGCTGGTCTTCTTCGCCTCTTGGCTCTCTCCCAACCAATTCTGCACTGCGAATACCACCGACGCCCTGTTTGGACGCATTAGCTATCACCCTCTGACCCTTCTCCCAGCCTCTGCGACCTCTGCCACGGCTCGATCCAATTGAGACGGGGACGAGGACGGGGCATCGTACCATCCGACAAACTTGTTCCGTGTGAACATCGCAGCCATGGGAAGCGTGCTACCTAGAGTTCCACTGATGTCGCTGGCTGCTTCTTTCGGGGCGGGGGTTTGGTAGGGGATGACTGACTAGAATCAGCTTGGTGTTGGGGGTAGAGGAGGGGTTGGGGAAGGTACTGAGGTCCGCACGACGCATGTCTTTCTTGGTTGCCATGTTTACGTTGGTGGTGATATCGAAGAGCTTGCTGGAGCTGTGAAGAGTTCCCGTTGTCTGTGAAGCGCGAAATTGCTCTTCCGGGTGATGCTTAGTAAGCAAGCTGGCTGGTCTTCTATCAATCCACCAGGAAGGAAGGCTTTACTATACATCCGTCCATCAAATTGAGTACTTTAATATAAAACCCATATCTCGCGCCTTGATTGTTATAGCCGAAAAATCGATTGCACAGCGTAAATCTCATTTCGAGTAGGAATCTGTTCGTTTAGTCCAAATGGGATGGACGGCCGGACTCAGTCAGCCTATTAGTTTCCAAGGCTTAGAGGTTCAAAAGATATTACTGAGAATGAAGACATTCTTCTCTTACCCGAAGCAATCTGCTTTATTATGGAAATGATTTGTTTCGTAACTTAATAATGGTCTAGACGGCCCAAGCATCTTCTCAGAACAAAAATTTCGCGGCCGTAAACGGATGGTCCAAAAGACAATACCCTCTTTCTACAACAAAGAAGACAATAGCTAGCGTAACCAAGGTCAAACCGCTCGAAGAAGAGGGGCAAAGCGGGGAATTTCCCCTGGGAATGAGAATTCCATGGATGGGAAGGCCAGCCAACCTAGTATTCACGGCATCCAAATGAGATCTATACAAAATGCTAAAAGTATCCTAATTTGGAGGACTTTGCTGAGCCGCAATTTAGAGAAATCGATATCTCCATTTCCATTATAGGACATTCATTTCGATAGCTCTATGTTGAGAATTAAGGAAAGGCTGGAGAGGAGGTTGGTTTCTTATGTAACAAGCTGGAAGTACACATATATCTGGCGGTCTCTCACTCTCACTCTTAGTAATAGAGCATACAATACAGAGTATGTTTAGACCTACTTGCTATTCATTGACCTTTGATAACATCATCGATTCGCCGATTCCTGACACTCTAGGTAAAGGCTAGTGTACATAGCTGTTGCAGGAATTAACAATATAAAGGTAAAGAGAGGGATATTGATATATACTCCTAAGTTGTCCTTAGACGGGCAGGTATTAACAAGACAAAGGTACAGAGATAGATTCTGATACCTCTTCGCTATTCACTATTTACAAGTAGATCGTGGGACGGAACAGGAAGAGGAACAGTAATAGTTCGTACTGGGAAGAAGAGTGAGACACATAAAGCGTGTAGGTAGGGGCTCCAGTAGCTCAGGGAATACTCTCTTGATGTGGAGGAGAGAGTAGAGCAGAGGGATATCGAAGAGATATGAGTAAGGCCTTTGTAGCACTACGTATATATATACCCGTACGGGTTTCTCCCTCATGGATAACATATGAATGAGTTATCCTGGAATTATTACTACTGGGTAGGTTATGATTTTTATAAACGTACTCACTGGGGAGCGAGTATCCACATATCTACCTACTTAAATATTATGTAACCTGATAGATAACCTGGTAACTAACCTAGAAAGCCTAATTTTCAATAATTAAAAGCCTTAGAACGACCAATTTAAGAGCCTATAAAACAATTCTAAATATAAATATAAATATAAAAAAGGCATAACAATATACCAATGTTATTATATATTAATGTCATTATGTATTGATGTCATTATATATTGATGTCATTATGATATAATTATATCTAAAAGAATATAAATAATATGGTCGAATCGCGAATAGCTTAAATTTAGTTAATTTTACAAAATAAAAGTATAGATACATCAGTAATAGCGGCGTAATTTTATAATTTAATAGCCCAGCTTCAGAGGTAAGTGATCCTTGGATTGGAAGGTTCCGATGCTGCAGTTGGCGGTGTCTGAAATAGATTAATCTCAAGCACCTAGCAAGAGTCTTCCCTCAGCCTCACTGCTCTATAGACCAACGAGCGAGCGTCCCGACCCTCCATTCACGAGCGAGTGGAGGTCATCCGACCAAGCACCAATTGTTTGCCATGGAGAATCGACACCGAATGCTCAATATGCATGTATCCCCATTCCCGATCCTACTGTGTGCAGAATCCCGCAATCCACCATCCTATTACAGTGCCACGTACATCCTCGCCCGACGGACTATCACAAGTCAAGCCTGACGCTTGGTCCCTTGAGGTTTTCAACCAGTTTCTACTCTTCCACTTCTTGTTCTCCAGTTTTCACAGGATCTGAAAGAGATAATGACAGGAGGATTGCCCTCTACGACTGGTCTGTTGGGGTTGTGGGATGGTACGAACGACGGCGAAGATGGGTACCTTGGTGGGGCAATTTTGCAAGTGCCGCTATATAATTTCTAATTCACAATAGACTATGCGACGGGGGAGACGAATGTAAATCGACCTAGGGAGTTTGATATCGAAGTCCAAGACATTCGCAACTTTGATCCCCAGGTATATGCTCTAAACCCTTGTCTCTATTAGTGCCTACAAATCTAGCCTGACATACTACCCAAGCCAACGTTGGTCGGTAATGGCTATCAGCTCGTCGATATCCCTACTGTGGTGACTGAGGAGCAATTTACGGCATCTAACCAGACTGAAGAAGGCAAGGCATTCATCCAAGACGTTTACTTCAAGGAGTGCAAGAGAATCATAGAAGAAATTACTGGAGGAGCTTCTTTCATCCTGCCAATATCATTCCTTCTACGTGAACGGAAAAGTCCAAACCAGGATACCAACGAGAAGATCGACAATTTTGAACCGACATATGCTCCACGCCCTGTAGCTCACCTCGATCGTGATCCCCCAACGGCCATCCCCGTCCTGGAGGAAGCGGTGGGTGTGGAAAAGGCTCAAGAACTGCTCTCAAAATATGGCCGCTGGGCTCAGGTCAACGTGTGGCGGCCAGTTGGTGATTTCCTACCACTCCTTCATAGAAGCACTGATGCTCATCAGGTGGGTGATAGGGACTCCAGCCGCCATGTGGCCACTTGTCTTCATAAACCACGATCGTATCCCAGACTGGAGTTACGAATCCCATGTTGGCCATGTTTTGTGCCAGAATGAGCCACGAGTTGCTGGCCGCGGCGAGAAAAGCTATGATTGTGTGGTAAAACACGACGGTCGATACGACTACCACTATGTTAGTAATTTGAAACCAGAGGTGAGTCCAACAACATTATACAAAGGTGTCAGCCTCTTCGAAATACTGACGAATCTCCTTTGTGTTAGGAGTGCCTTGTCTTCTGCTCTTTTGATTCCTTTCCTAAATTCGCTGTCCCTCACAGCGCTTTCTGGGATAATAATGTTCCTGACGATGCTCCTAATCGCCGTTCTATCGAAGTGCGCTCAGTGGTATTCTTTTAGGTAGTCGCTGGGAGTTGAAGGATTCTCTATGCTTAGTTAGTAATGACGATATTACTAGATATCAATCTATGACTGAACTGGAATTTCACTTTCGATTGCTATCAAGTGCTACGTCGGACAGACATGATCAGTGGAACCCAAGTAGCAAATCTCGTTCCTTTTTTACACTTGGCATTTAGAGAAGATGTATAGTGATATGACTGCGAGAGTCGAATGGCTCTATTCCTTTATTCATGAGACTTGCCCCTACCCCGACAAACAAGAGGTAGCTGGCATAATGAGAGCCTTTCTCAAAGGTTCTCTACCTATGCCAGGCCTAAGTCTTATTTTTGCTCATTGATCGTACATCCTGATGAAAGATTTTACAAGATCGATATCCTCTACGAACCTCGCGAAAGTGGCTGGGACCGCAATTCGAAGAGTTTCTTCTCTTACACTCGCATATCAATATCGAGCTAAACTCAACTTCTGGCAACCCTCCTACAGATCTAAAAACGAGTGCTATCTATCACAAAGTAAATTTCCATGCCCTTTCCATATCCTCAGCTGTTGCGAAGGTTTGATCGTGGTCAAGTTCCTATTTAATCAATATAAAGAGATAATCAGTCATCATAGAGTGTCGCTGTGCCTCTGAATCTTGTAGTAGATGACTTACCTGCATCTCCGCTAGAAAGGCCAGGACATCACCTTGGCTGCTCACCGATCCGAGCTCTGATATATTTATCAAAATTTATGAGCAATCCAAAGGTAAACCTGTCAAGATTACTGGGTCAGCACTAAACAAGCACTTAATAATCTATCCAAATATATGGAGTGAAGACTCTTCCATACCATTAGAGTTAACTTATCATGCAATTCACTCAATTACCGACAGATCCGAGCAGCTGTCAAGATTCCGACTGCCTCATTCCCAGCTTAAAAGATACGCACCCGTTCCAAAGCGCCATACAAAGCAATATTTCTGAGGTCTATCAGGCTTATCGCTTGGCTTTTATGAAGAGTCCAACGATAGAGTTTTTAGTCAGGATAGGTTTCAAATCTCCCTATTGACGGACTCGGGAAGACGTGTATTCCAGCATACTGTGGCCTTGTTGATCAACCAATGCCTCAGTGGTCAGGAGCCGAAGACTCTACTGACAAGCGAACTATCGGCGCTCACGTATCCAAGATATATTAAGCTGGACAGAAAGGGATGACAGATTTGCTATGGTGAGCAAGGAGTTGGGTTTAGAAGATGTAGTTCCTAGCGGCGCTAATTATCCCGCCTAAGACAGTCTAACATCAACTCACAGCCTGTCTTCTACCTTTTCATTACTTTCAAATCATTTATAATAAAAAACATTTGGTGGATATTATTCCTTCTGGGCCGGTGTAACATATGGAACGTATATAACTCTAATACTTAGACAATACAAATGAACAGTTTATATAAAACTTTCGATCAGTCCTGATGTATTCATTCTGTTTTAGATCATGAAACTCTCTTGTCTATTCATTAGATAGCTTATACACCTTAGTTTCCAATATTGGAAGATAAAGTCACAACCTCCGTTAATCTAGTCATCCTTGATGGTCAACAAAGCTTCAAAATTATGCTCACCTCTTAGCCGACATCATGACTAGGCTCAGAGGTGATTGTTTCTTAAAACGGCAAGAAAGATTTCCAATCATTGGAAAGGTGTCTGGGAGATGATAAGTACATGGTAAATTTAGTAACAAAGGATATAAGAAGGGCCCTACTACGGTACCCTCTCTTCCGTGTATATTCCAAAGAGTCAGAATCTTCCTCCCTTGTTTCAGAAGCAGTATTATGACAAGCCTCATATCTAGGCAACGCGTTCATAAATCCAAGCACCCGAGCCTGTTGTATTTGGCAAGAAGACTTTCCCACGATTCCGTAGGTTCGCCAGCAATGCGGACTCCATCTTTGGTTTTTCTTTTGTAAAAGAGTCTATGAAAGCTTCTGCCTAACGTGGAAGAGGAGGTACGGTTCCCAATATGCGCCTCAGATGACCTAAGAAAGACCAGTTCAGCGAGTATACATATATTTAGCTAGTAGGACCTACGAATAGACTAAGAAAACCAGTGAGCACTGAAAGCCCAATACCAGCTATATTACTTCACACCCGGGGAGTTAGATATCGTAGATAGTGGCCCTGGTTGAAGTATCACTTTACCCGCAGGTCTCTTATCGCCAAATATTATAATGAGGCAGCGTTTGACCTTTATGAATCTTCGATTCGCTGCTTTGGGTCCGTGATAGGTCATGCAGAGCGTTGACTCACGCGAGATGAATTCGTTGGTTGGTGGCAAATCTCCTAAATACCAAGCAGATTGGAGCGTCGGTTAGTCTTTAGGAGAATACAGGGCCTTCAGCGTCTCAAGCTCTGTAAGCAAGCCCTTTACTCGAGAGAGTCGGAGACTCGGAACGTTGGTACGCCGGTGATGATGATCACGTTACTAGCATCCAAGATCACGTTACTTGCACGGCTGCTGTCGCCAAAGCCGTCTACCCGGTGCTAGCATGGCATGTGTTCATCTACTATCTACTATCTACTATCCACCATCTATATCCCCATCTATATCCACCATCTATACCCACCATCTATATCCATCCCTCGCATCAGTAAACAAAACCATCTGCCATCGTATCCAATTCCAAAAACCCCGTCGCATCTCGTCCTCGAGCGAAATGGCCCAATCATGACCTCCCGACCACTGGGGTCCAGACAAGCCCCCCAAAGATCGCTGGCTTCAAATCTCATTCAGAGACCCTCCGCGCTGCGCACCCCCTCTCACCACTTCCCTGCCTCTGCGCCCGCGAGAAAGAACCTTGACGCATCGGGCGACTTGTCCATAGACGGGTCTGATGCCGGACGACCTGGTACCACGCCGCGGAACGGCGGTTCGCGCCTCAAGTTGGAGATCTCCAAAGACTCGAAGACCCCGAGCCCGCGCGAATCCCCAAAGCCAGCCTTGGATGCGACCTCGACGAGGAAAGCTACTGTCCCTCCGCGAGGGAGACCTCAGCTTCCCTTCGATGTCCCGAGTATCAGGAATCGCAGTCCCCGCGCCACACAAGAAGGTCAGGTCTCGATTCCCATAAAGCCAGTGCCTCTGCCGGTGAGGCCAGGACGACATGTGCCGCCAGCTGTCAAACAGGTACGCCAGGCGCCTGTGATCCATGCGAAGAAAGATGGTCGCCCGAAACCGTATACTTTGGAGGTACCCGCAGCCGCCCCTCGCTACCCCCTCAAAGGTCAGTTGGAGTCTCCCGCTGTAGAATCCCATTTTGCTGACTTCACGAGCCCGTGCGGACTTCTTCCCTTGGGTCGGAAACCACCCAGAAGACCGATTCTCCGAGTCTGCGATTCGACAGGGCTTCTTCGATAAAGCACAAATGACACAGAATGAGACCGGGTCAGCGAAATCATCTCTACTCCCAGCTCTCAAACATAAGGCTGGACTACAAAATCTATCTTCTCTGTTCGCAAACATCCTAGCGCAGCGTCGAGGACATGGTCGGATCACTTCGGCCTCGACTTTCAAACCTCCTCCACGAGTCACAGTCACTGATACGAAGAGGGAGATGTGGTTGAAGGACTTGGCGAATCCAAAAATCTCCTTACGGCGGCTCAGCCGTTCCATACCGCACGGCATCAGAGGAAAGATTCTGTTGGACCACGCACTCGGCAAGAACATACCTATTGAACGAGCTGTTTGGTTGGCCAAGTGCGTCGGGGCCAATGAGCTTAGGTCGTTCAGAAGGAAAGGTCCCGCGGGGACTCTCGCTATAGGAGGCGAATCCAAGTGGATACGAGACTTCACCGTCTGTGTAGAACAATTTCTGGAGAGTATTGTAGCAACATGTGGGGAGAAAGACTTTAGAAGCAGTATCAACTATGCGTAAGTTTCTCAGGCAAACATCCCTGGAGCCACTTCACTAATATCCGCTGTAGTATTCGATTAGCTGCCCATTTTTATGCTGAACATCTACTTGACAACGAACACTACATGGATTGGCTTGTCTCATCGTTAGAGACCAGCACGCAACCAAAATTGCCTGTGTGGCTATTGATAACCCAAATCTATTGGAAAGATCTGCTGAAATACCGCAAGTATGGATGCCGACTCTCCTCGGCTCTCATGAATCAACTGGCTGAGGTATGCTCCTACGCTCCTCAACTACCATCAAGCTAACACTCTTTCAGACTGTGGACCACCCTGACCACGATATCCTCGCTCCACTATCCGATCGACTGCATGACCTGATAAAGAGGATGGTGGAATCAAACCCAGAAAGCTTTTTGTCCCCAAGCGTATGGGCAAAGCATAGAAGTGCTTTACAGAGCAGTTTCGCTGTGGATAATGCCCATTTCTCTGCCCTGTTGAACTCGATCGATCATCGAAATAGCCGATATATGAGTCCTGATTTCGCACCGAAGCTCTCTCCTCGACAGCGACTTATACAACTACTCGATGCAACACTCGAGAAGCCGCTTGCTACGGACCTGCCTGAGTTATGCTGGCAGATCGACGATGACAAAGGCATGATCATGCAGACTATCTTAGCATGGGCCTCGTCGTCTCACCGCTATGGAAACACGAAGACATTCGTTGCGGCTCGCATTCTCAGGTTTTGCAGTCGGTCTGGCGCTGATATCAGTGAAGCGGTTCTCAACTTTCTGGATTCCAAAGCCTCCCACTCGGGCTGTGACAAAGCGGCATTCTATCACCTTGCCTCGGAGCTCGCCCGTTCGGATCATTTCTCCACGGTTGGTTATCTTCAGTGGCTAATATCTCGTGGTGGAATTTACGACGCTGCAGAATTTGCTCGAGACGGTCCTTGCGCAACACGGCTCTTGGTTGAATTACCGATACACAATCTTAGTGACAGCATGATTTCACTACGAAGGACATTGCTAGGTCGTGCCGGATTCTCCGAAGACCAAGAAGAAGAAGGGACAAATATCTTTAAAGCTTTGGTGAAGAAGTCTCTACCCGCGACGCAGGCAATCATGGATGTTGATCTGGGTATGGATTTCGATAGTGAAAGAACACTTGAGGAGCTCGCCGCAGGACTCAGTCGTTCAACCAAATCGGGAATCGGTCTCTGGCTACGACAGACGGTCAGATTCCAGATCCGCCAACCTGCGAGAGCTCTCAGAGATGAGTGGAAGAATGCTCCTAGGAATGGAAGGACTTCAGCAATGACCGCGACTTATTTCAATACGGTCCGACAGTGCTTGGAAAAGATGGAGGACTATTCAATGCTCGCGGATGTCCTAAAAATTGTTACAAGCTCCAATGACCCGGACCTTCTTGCCTCATGTGCGGATACTCTGGACTTACATCTTAATACCTTCGCAGCTATCGGAGCGCTTGGAGATGTTTTCGATATCCTCGTGGGTCGCCTACGCTCCTTAACCGATGACCTCGATTCCATCCCACGAGTCTTCTTAGTAGCTTTGTCAGATCTTGCGGCAAGGATACCAGAACAGAGTACTGTTGCGCAACACCTCGCCCAAGAACTTACTCGCAGTGACAGGAAGACCGCTGCGGACGCTTGCTCACCGGTCTCCGATCATATGGCATTGATGCAGACTGATGAGGCCGACTTTACCGATGAAATAGAAAAAGTGTTAGCAAGCGGCAACAGCATGGACCAAGCAACCTTGGAACGACTGTTTCGGAGGATCTCCCTACGGTTGGAAGAATCATGGACAAAATCACCAGAACAGCACAGGAGCTGTGGATTACTCTTCACAAGACTAAGAACTTTCGATGCTCAACAATTCGACCTGCTAATGGCTGCCTGGGTGGACCGTTTCATACAGATGCCGGATCGCCCAAGCATTATACATGTCTTAGGGCCTCTAATCAGCTTCGGATGTCTTGCCCTCGGCGACGTAGTTGTCAATGGAGGCACCATATTTGAGAAGCTCGATATGGGTAATCCAGCGAAAGTCGATATTGCCCGCGAACTAATGTGTCTGACTATTGCTCCATCGAATATTCCAGAAATCATGACTCCGGAAGAGGCGTACCGTCTTCGCGTTAAACAATCTCATCTTCAACAGGACAATCTTATAGAGACTTTGACTCTTATCCGTCGAGCACTTGAATACATCGATTATAAGACTAGCAGTGCATCGTTCCCCGCGATTGACTTTGCAGATCCAGTTGTGTTGTATACGCTGCTGCAGCGGATTGTACTTGTAGATGCAGATTCTGCGACCAAGACTCTAGTACTGCCGCTTCTCAAGAATGGAGACGAGAGAACCAGCAGCTCGGTTGTTGCCATTATCGATTGGCTTGTGGCAGCAGGAAAATACGAGGAAGGAGCGAAGTCGATTACAATCGACACAGTTCTGAACCTAGCTGACGACTTCACACTACCATTTTGCCAGGTGAAGCTTGCTTCGATGTTCGCTGTGGAGGCTGCCAATATGAATGGGACAGACGATGAAAGCTTGGAACACAATTCTGAATCCCTCATCGCGCTCGACATCGCCATAGACACGACAGTCACTGCTCAAAACACGAGTTGGACATGCATAGTCCCGCTCCTCGACTCGTCAATCGCGCAACACATTCGACGGCGAGCCGAATTTCAATTTCTAGCTGTGTTCCCTTCTCCGATGGCCTTGATTACCGAAGACAACATGCCAAGTCGGATGCAAGAAGCAGAAAACCTACTCTATGTCGTCAAAATAACTTCAAGCATCAATTCTTCCTCGGCAGCCAGCACACTTGCCCCCAAAATCGTCTCAACGCTCAGCAACCTCTGGCATCTCCTCTCCGATATCCAAACGCCCGAGACCAAGACGCAGATGATAACGAGATGGACCCCCCTCATTTTCTACTTTATCACCCTCCGATCCTCCATATTCGAAGCCACGAAAACCGGCCATGAAAACCGTGCCAAAGTGATCCTCGCACTCGCCGCCCTACTCCTTCAACTACAAGCCCTCGATATAAGCAACGAATCGGTGACTACTCTCATCGAGCAGAATTACGACCTAGCGCTCTACCTCATCGATAATCTCCCAGATGACACACGCCAAGACTGTATTCGCGGCTTGCGGGAAACGGTCTCTAATCCGCGTATCTCGTATCTATTCAGCATCATTGGGAATCCTTCGGAATGGCTAGTCTTGAGCCAGAAAGAGAAGGGCCCGCCTATACCTCGTGGATTGACCGGGCCGGAAGCCAGAGCTATGACGGTACCGGAGAAGGAAAAATTAAGTCCGTTTCCCTTGAGGAGGTGGGAGATGCTCGGAGAGCCCACGCCGAATGTTGGGGAGAATGATACAAGTTTGAGCTTGACGCTTTTTGGTGCTCGTAGAGGATAAATCTGTTTCTCATTTTTCTTGGACATTTAAATAGTTGGATTAACTGTGTTGATATGATTTTTTGGGGGGGGGAGGGGGATTTCTTTCATCCATGTTGCATAAGCGGGTATGGGAAGAGGAGTTTGGATGGAGACATCGGGACATTTGTTTGGAAGCCATGGATATCGAACGACAAGCCGACGAGGAAGTGACATCGGATGGTAATGATCTTGGACGATTTGATGATATGTACATTTGTATTTAAGAGAATTCCATTGTCGGCCTTCTGGAAGCAAACATACTATCAATCACCCCGCGTCTACATGTGTGACTACTACTTATGGTCGAATCCTGCTGCGAGCATAATTGCCCTATTCTAAAGCAGTGAGGCGTTCAGGATGTGCTCACCTTTCTGGAGCTCGATTCGACGAGTATGCATCCACGAGTAGGCATCCACCGACTCCGAATCCAAGTCCCCCAATCTTCCAAACCTTTCCGCATAAGTGCCCCCACCCCCTGCGACACCTGTCCGAAGCAGCCGAAAAGAGCAGAAAGTAACGAGTGAGTGGTAAGGCCATTCCTAGCAATAATACAGACCGAACTCCTCTGAGCTAGATTATTATCATTCATTCTCTGCGTCCCCTCTACTTACCGAATGGAATGGAGAAGAGCGGATGGCGAAACGGGGCTATGTGTCTGGTGGAAAAAGTTGGGTCGGTCTTTTGGTTAAGGTCAAGGATGGGATTGAGCTTGATGATGTCTTGATTTAGGGAACGGCGTTCTATGTACATGTGTAAAGGATAGAGGGGGTTTGGAGGAAGATTTAGGCTGGGATAATTCAAGGAGGGAGAAAAGGATGGTGCGGGGGTGCAGGGGGGTGCAGGTTGAGCGCGAGGGATTTAAAGAGGAGGAAGTTGTTTGATGTGATGGATGAAATTTGTTAATGAGCTGCGGTCGAAAGCGTGCAGGTGAATCTATCGAAGTGCAGATCTCATTTAAGCCTGTGCTGTGTGTGCTATTGCATCGACCGGTGCATCATGCCATGAGATCTAAAGCCACTATATATCAAATGCCGCCTCTATATCCTTCACCTGCAAGTCTCTCGTTGGAAAGAATGCTTGATTCTCACAAAAATCCCGATTATGTGGATGTGTTGAGGATCATAGTATGGAAGGCTGGGCAATATATTAGCTGACATCACAAAGCTTGAATGCGTATCTCCCGTACCTTTGATAGATGACCTAGATAGATGTGGCTCTTACACGGCGCAGGCGCTTCTTCCTGCTATCATGAGTAGTCGAAAACTTCACTCCCTTAAGTGCCTTCACTAGTCCAATCGCTGCTCCATATGAAAGTACCACACCGCCACTGGCTATTCTTTTCTTTCTGTCCACTGGGACCGATTGGTCGCGGACACATGTAGAAAGATCGACCCAGGTTTACTCCAGGCTTCTTGGTTAAGAGGCTTATACAGGGCTCATTATGCTCGCAACGAGGGACTATCCGTTTGCCGAGGAGTTTCGACCAGCCTTCCTTGGCCACTATCGGGTCGACAACTGACTCCTGTTCATCAAGATTGAACACTTTGCTTGGGGATGTGTATCCGTTGCCGGCCACGTTGGGGATTGGACCTTCGGCAATTGGCGGAGCTGGCGTTGAAGGATGTAAAGTAGCAATGCCGTCAGTATCTGAATCTCGATCGACTGCCGGTGTGGTTGTTAATTGACTCTCTAAAGCTCCACAAGACTGTGAGGCTTTGGGTTTGAAGAACCCCATGAGGCTCTTTTGTCCCTTTCCTGGTTGGCCTTTTGCAGACGCCGCTGTCTTCGAGCTTACCCCAGATTTGGCCTTCTTCGAAGGTTGTGGCATTGAAGAGGAGAGCTCTGCTATACGTTTGGTGCTTGGTTTTGCTGGGCTCGGCATATTCGTAGATTGAGATTCGAATGTAATGGCGGTTGGGCTGGACGCCGTTGTAGTTTGAGATTCCGCAGGAGTTGTGATTTCGGCTTCCGAGGTCCCTACAAGACCAGCCTGATATCCTTCTGGAATTGCATCGATCGCCGATTTGGATAAAGAGGTCTTTGAAGTCTTTAAGGATGGTTTCTTCGAAAACATATCTCGGATGCTGCGCCTGCGATCAAATTCTGGTATGAGCTTTGCTGACATGGGCAAGAGATCTTTTGTAGACCACTCCCGTTGACGAGCGCCCTCCTTGAACAACCCAGCACTCATGAGATCCTTGACATCAACCTCTTGGCCATCAATATCTACCTTCTGCTTTAACACTGCGTACACTGGGCAATGATCTGACCCCACGAGACCTTCTTGAATGTTCGACTCGGAGAACCACTCTTTGCAGTCCTGACTGCAAAGAACATAGTCTATCCGAGAACCGAAATTTCCCGGTCTTGCATTGATCTTCTGATCCCAGCAAGTAAACATGCCTTTGCGATCGGGGTGAAACGAGCGGCATATATCCCACATCACTGGCTGCTCTCTGCCTTCGTCTCTTTCTCCAAAGACCTTGCCTCCGACCAACAGCTGGTTGAGCAAGCTTCTGGCTGGTGTAGAGACGTATTGTTGCCCTGTCATGCCATGCTTCTTCAATTGCTCCTCTGCGTTGGCTGTATCCATCTCCTCTCGTATGATGTTTAGATCTCCAGCCAAGAAGACCCTTTTCCCCGCTGACACCAGGTTTCGTACACGCGCATCGAGAGCCTTGATGAAGCTTATTCGAAAGTCATCACGAGACTCATCTCTGTTCGCCGGGCAGTAGACGCCGATGAGAACGAAGGCGGGGAACTCGAGCACAACACATCGACCTTCTGAGTCGAGAGTGGCGATATCGAGGGGGCATTCTCCGAGTTGTATTGGAGTAGGGTATCCGCCGATCTGCTGGTCTTTGGGGAGGTCCCAGAAGCTCGTAGAGGAGTTCGGACGGGTCAGGATGCCTGTGATGCCTTCTTCTGCTCGAATCGGTGCACAAATTGCATTGCGAGTATAGATTGCCACCCCAGAGTAGCCTGTATCACATGATTAGTATGACCCGTTCATCTCTTGCTCTACGAGCGTACCTTTCTTGTGTTTTGGCAAACTGAAGAATACATCCCATCCAGGCACAAGCACCATATCATCTTGGAGATCCTTTCGCTGGATCTTGGTCTCTTGCATAATCACAATGTCCGCCTCGAGTATTTCAAACATGGCCTGACATAAAATTAGGGATCTCCTGAGAAGCATGCGGAGAGCTCTTCATACCGCGAAAGTCCTCTCTTTTCGCCATGGTTGATAGCCAAACGGATTCCTGATGCCGTTCACTGCCCTCGATCAGTCAAGATATGGGCATGAGACAGAAGACTGACCATTCCATGTCGTAATCCTCGGACCCCGCTCCTCCATATTGATGCGCCCGTGGCTGAAGAATCAATCAGCTTCAAAGACATTGCCTCTCAAGAAAGTGGCAGAACTGGAGGTTCAACCTCGTTTCACTTCGAGGTATATATGCGTGCCTGAGGTATCGAAGTGGGTAGCTTCCTCCCAGCCAGCGTCGGGCAGCGGGCAGATCCTCCCATCATTATCCGTCCTCATCAGCCTCAATATGACCCGCTTCTTGACGCCGTCCAAACTGGCCCTTCTCTGCCTGATCGAGGTGTACACAGATGCATTGGTCCCGAGTTCTTCCACGATCCCAATCCTCTCGTTCATCCTCAACCAAGTCCTACCTTCGACACAACCAGCACCACAGCATAAGCCAATCGTATCCACCCAGGATCTGCTCCTCATTCTCGACCTCAAGACCTTCGAAACCCTCCTCTCGGCCCACCCATCCGCGTCCGGCGTTCCAGGTCGGAACTTATGGGACCACTTCCTCACAAAGCTCTGGGAGATCGATAGCCTGGATGCTCTCCACGTGTTCTTCGCACGCCGGACGATCCTTCTAGCCAAAACGCGCGAAGATGCCAGAAGGGACGCCGAGGTGGGAATGCCCCCAGCATCTCCCGATATGATCACGCTCTCTCGTACATCACCATTCGGGACTTTCCTTCGCAGGTCGCAGGTCGAATTTGAGCGGCTGCAATTTGACGATGTGCAATCGCTGTGGACGGCCTTTTTCAGGTGGAGATATGAAACGAGGACGTATTGGGCGAGAAGGAATGGCATGCTCAACAGATGGGCCGGGGATAAAGCGTTGAATGATAGTGAGGACGAGTGGGGTGCGGAAGCTACGGACATGCTGGAACTCGTGGCGTACGGACGTTTGAGTATTCAAGACGATGAGAGAGGCCGAGTGAGCACGGACGATGTGGAGAAGCTGCTGGAATTCCAAGTTGAGCAAATGCAGAGTGAGTCTTGGAAACTGAGATCTCATAGCCACTGCTGATGATTGCAGAGCTTGGTAACAGGATACCAACAGAAGTCAAGGAGAAGTTCAAGGACATTCTGAACGACAGTTATATGATTCCGAGTCTTTCGCACTATCTCATGTACGATACTATTCTTGACCTAGTGCTTTTGCTCACCCATAATCAGTTTTCTAGATGCGTGGAGAGCCGGTGACTACAATGCGTCCTTCGATAACCTTCATCGCTATTTTGACTACACTATGCAGAACAGAGATCGACTTTTCTATCAGTATGCCCTAATGAATCTTGCTGTTTTACAAGCAGATTTTGGATGCTTTGACGAAGCCCTTGCCGCCATGCTGGAAACAGTCTCAACTGCAAGAGAAAACAAAGACATGCATTGTCTGAACTTTGCGCTCAACTGGCTATACCATTTCGGCAAAGCCCATCCGAAGCTCATGAGGGAGGCTGAATCAACAGATATGGTCGGCGTTGAAAGAGAAGGTCTTGCATATTTACGGATTAAAGCCAAAGAAAGTGGCATGTGGACGCTTTGGAGCTCGACACTGCTCAGCGAGGCAAAGCTGGGTATGTCCAGCGGTGAAAGTGTTGCCACTGTATTTGAGAACATCCTAAAGAGTTCGCATGCCATCGTGGAGAAGAACATAAAGCCTATGATGGGACCCCAGATGGCGATCATCTCCCATCTCTGGGCTCGATTGGGAGTCATGCATCTGGCTACGCAATATTCCGAGGTCTATCTCAGCACATATGCTCGCTATGGACTCTTCGATGACCCTCTGAGGCACACTTGTCGGATTGCACATCTCTTGGCTGAGAAAGGCCGTTATGATGAAGCTATGGAGAAGCTTGAGAGTTTGGATCAGAATTCGCTGCAGTCGTGGAAGGCGAATCAATTATGGCTGAAGTATCGAGGCTTCCTTCGTCTAAAGCGTGATCTTCACCACAATAATCTGGATGGAGCAGACCTGCTACTTGCGCAACTCCTGCAGCAAACAGGAGCCGATGTCGACTCGGATCTCAATTTCGAGATTAATGTTCTTCGTATCGATTATCTCATACGCCGGAGCGATTTCGGTACTGCGCTTGCTAAGGTCGGAAAGCTGGCATCGGCAACGAAGGAAGAAGGAGAGGATATCAACCTTCGCGTGAGACTTCTCACGATGAAAGCTTTGCTTCAAGACAGCTGTGGTCGGCCACAGAAGGGCTTCTCGGTGGCCATCCGGGCAGCGAGTATTGCCTGGCGAGCTCGACTGCTGCCGGGTCTTTGGGCTGCAATGGGTGCCATAGCGAACATTCTGACATCTCTCTCGGAGTTCCACGCCTCATCTGAAATCCTTACCTCGATCATTCCTCGAGCTTTGGAATATGACAACAGTTCCCTCAATGCTCAGCTGTATTCGTTCTTGGTTGACGCATACATGGGCATAGCTGGGCAAGCAGAGGAGGGGAGTTTGAAAAGGAGGGAGTGTTTGACAAAGTGCTTGGAGTTCATCGATAGGTCGTTCAAGGAGTATTCCGCTTTGGAGGATACTAAAGGGTTGTGCGAAATGATGGCTAAGAAGGCTACAATCATGAAAGTCTTAGGAGACAACGCACAGGCGAACGATTATGCGAGTGCGTATTTGGAGTTGAAAAGAGATGCAGCGTTAGCAATGGCTTAAATGATACCCTTTAGATGATCAACAGAATGATATCTACCTATGCATAGCTCTGATCCCAACTAAACTTGCTACGGAGCTGCCTTCTCCACACTTACAGATCTTAACCTGCTTGAGACAGAAGAATCTCTCCTCCACCCGACTAATCAATGAAGTGAGTGCTACGACGCTCCCTGCTCTCGCAAAAGCTGACCAAAGAGGAGCCAGCCTAAGAAGCCTCGACATACCTTCCCCCGCATCACGAACAGTCCGCGCGAGGGAGTCTGATAACCGGATTTGATCGATCTGATCTGCATTTAATTAAGCTGCGTTAGCATGCCGTCAGCCCAACATATACCGAGGTCTACTTACTAGGAGCACACATTTGGATATTTACTATAAGAGCTCCGTCGTCTGCTCTTTTCTCTCATCGGCGATGAAGACGACTCTGTCTTTGAGACTTTTGACGACGCGGATCTCTTTTTCTCACTCTCTCCCCCCACCCGGGAACAATTCGCCGTGCGTCCCAGCAAAAATGTACAGAGTACAGTACTCCGTCGTAAGTTTGAGCCAAAATAAAAAACCCCCACCAAAAATGGCTGTTTTGCCCCTTCGTCACTTCAGGATGATTCTATGACTGCACCAGGTGATAAATTATAGAAGACGTCGCTAGAGGCTCCTGAAGTAGCTATACTATTTATCTTCTAATAAAATAATTCGTCAATAGATATCGCTTGTTTGGTATGGGGAGAAGCCATTTTCGAACTTGATTCTAAGTATCGACACCATTCCAAGGTGATAAAACGTTAATCTTAGAATTCTAAGCCAAAGTATACTTTATATAGAAAATGATTATTATCGCAAAAGTTAACAAAGATCTTTACAGAAATCTTTTATAACTTGAGCTCAAAAGGGTATCTTTTGGTGTATTTTTCGGTGATGGCTAAAAGTTAGGACGGGTCACCGTATGCCATCCTTCAAATACCTCTCCTACGCCTTCAATCTGAGAGAATCACTTTGCGTATCAGACGATCAAGAAGCACGTTACGGAAGTTATGTGATTGCTCAGACTCAAGGAGAATTGTACAGTCGATCTGTCTAACTCAGTCTCACCAAGTATTTATTCAACCTTTGCCCTGCTCTCCCCGGCCCCATATCAGCCCCTCCGCATCTACCTTCTTCCTAATACCGACCGCTTACTCGTCCTTTTTGTGATAGTTGACCTTGTCGTTCCAGCTAGATCATTATGATTAGCATATGTTCATCTCACCCATCCTCTTGCTTCCCAGCGCCTCCTTCCAACTTAACATCGCATATAGTTTCCAGGTTCACACTTACAAGAGAGTCTAGAGACAAACCAATTAGTCATAATTCAGCGCCCAGGTAGATCCGCAAGTCACTTACCTTGTCCCCATCACCCCAGAAGAAATTCTTGGTTCGGAGATTCTGGTACGGGTACTCCGATCTCTCCTCCAAAGGGGCCATATGTGCCCAATGACCCCAATGCTCGTTCCAGAGGTTGTAAGCATTGACGCCCGCAATGATCAAGCAGGGGATCGTCACACTGCCAACAGTCAGTTCTGGGCCGCCTTCCCGCACCTCCCCTTTTCGCGTTCTCACTAGATAGAAAGCTTGCGCCAGAGATCTACCACCTCGTCAGCTTCTGTCCACCGGGCACAGCGCAGTGTGACAAACCAGAAGTAGCCGCCGCGTGATCCTTCACAGCCTTTCTTTCGCGATTGAAAGCATTATCCTCAGCACCCTTGAAAGCCGAGCCCTCGGAGCTAGCGAATCGTCGTTGGAAAGGTGTGCGGATTGCTGGGGCGCGCAGCTTGGATGCAAAGCGCTGAGAGGTTCGAATCATTGCTCGTTGGGTGAACATCGTGGTGTTTGTTGGGCTTCAATTGCTCGTGTGGAGTGAGGTATGTTGTAGGAACAGCAATCGTATGTTCCCATTAGCTGCCAAGCTTAAGACGAATAAGGCTAGTAGTAGAGTCACGTGGTGGAGGCTGACCTCGCGTGATATTCGCAGCTGCCAAGGACGAGAAGGATGCTTGACCATCTCGTGTTAAAAAGTACCTCACAAAAGAAAGAAGAAAAGAACTAGGAATTTCATAAAAATAGAAGGTCTATAATACAGACGTAGCTTATTTATAGATTCAATTAATACCCTCTTACAAGGCTTTTGAACAAAAGTAAGTTAAGCTAATTTTCACCTAATAAATTACTCCGCAGGGAAGCAGTAGAGGGTCACGTGTAGGGGCATGTGGGAGTGCGTCTTAGGTGATTCTATTGCTCCGATCCTATAGGTCTGGGACAAAGGAAACAAGAAATATGACCTCTAGAAATAGGCATGAAGAGGTCTTATATACACGATCGAACCTGGTCTGAAACCATCTAGTATAGGCCTCCCTTGGCTGGCTCATCAAAATCGTAGTCTCGCTTCCCCTGACTCGCTACCCTTGACACGTGATGCGACCAATCAATTCCAGTATAGAGCAAGCTGTCTATCGAGCGTCACACATCTTCTTGATCCTCTCCATCTTCTGTATCTCGCTCAATGGAATCATAGAACGAGCTCAGATCGAGGCTTATACGCTTAGGTTCGGACATGCAGTACTCTACCTCTTCATCGTCACTTTTTATGACTTGGCCTCTTTGCGCAGACTGGTACTTTGCATATGTAAGCCCCCCGTACTGGCCACATCCCACACTTGTATGTCCCCAGATCATGACGCACGGCTTGTCTTCATTCGTCTTGAAGCTAGGACCGTCTAAGTAAATTTGATTATCATAGGCAAGGTCCCCAGTTCTCCTGTTCCATAATAAGTCACCGGAACTGCGCTCGACCTCATGCCAATGCCTGACAGCATCGTAGAGAAAGCCCATTCGCAAACCGTCAGGACGAGGAATGACGGTTCGGAATTCCAGAGTACCGCCTCCGCGTCGATTGACCTCTTGGACAAGCTCGAGAGCTTCGATGGGGGGTTGGCAAACGAGAAGTTGTCGCCACTGCTGCCCATGGGGGCAATTGGTTCCATGTCCTCGTTGCTTCTGTGGTTGGAGAGTTGTTGTGTTTTGCAAACGCGTTTCTGACGGATCATGACTAGTTGGTGCTTCGACAGGTACCTCATTCCACTCCTTGAGATGAAAGGTCTCCACGGTAGAGCTCTGGGAGAAGACCGCTTTGTCTTTTCCGCTGACCGGCCAAAAGGAGGAAAACTTATCCATCAATATATCTGAATATGGTTCGACATACAAAGCCGATCCTTTGGGCCTGGGTTGCTGAAATAGCGCAGCTTGGATTTCCATATATCCAAAGAGGCTTGCCCATGTTCTACTGACACGTTTGGCGTCGAGTAGGGAGGAGTGCGGAAGCTGAGATAGAATGATGACGAGGAGGTCCGGAGCAGATAGTACCGCTTCTTGCGCGGCTGAAACAATTGCTTCACGAGAAACTGTTACTTTATCAGGAATGATAGGGGTTTCCGAGATAACTTGTCGTTGTAACGGACGTTTTCCGTAGTTATAGTAGAGTAGCGGGAGACAACGCCCCCAACATTTGTCAGCAAGCTGTGTCCGAGGGGCAGGTCCACCTGTTGATTTGCGAGCAGTTTGTTTTGTTCGAGCCATTATAAACGATAGTATACACTAGATATTCAATCAGAGAGATGCTTAGGTAGCAGGAGGGGGTAAGAAGATTATAAAGCTGGGGAGTCATCTGCCTATAAGGATGTTGAGGGGCTGTGCCGCTCGCTTAAGTGTTTACAGTACCAGGGGTTGGTGAATAGCCGAGAATTAGCCAGAATATAGAAATCATAATATAACCCCTTTATATAATTTCATGGACCGAAGAGGCTATATCCAAAGGAGCCCTTACGACGCTGCCAGGACTGGGCACAAGAAGCAATTCAGGCTTTAACTACCGCTGGCGTTCTTCAAACCAGAAGCAATACCGCACCTGCTGATTCGGACGAGTACTGGACCTGGAGTGAAGAGCATAATCAGTACTTTCACGACAACGGCGACAGAACTTATGAATTGGCAGGCGAGCAGCCGTCATCTAAGGGAAAGGGTAGAGCGCGATAGGTGGGAGGACGGGCATGGGAGTCGAGCTTACATGATCACGGAGGGGTTGAAATAACAAGTGGGATCTCCATGCAAATGTATCCAGATGTAGAAGTGTCCAGTCCTATCATGGCTTCCCCGATGTACAGTGGTGCTTGAAGGATTAGCTTCACTTCAAAGACTCTCGCACGAAAGCTATTGACCAGATAGACATTGAAGAGTCTCCAAGACGGCCAATTGTCCTGGGGCAGATGGTCCGGGGTCCGGGATAGATGCAAATCAGGGATCGCTGACCCAGCACCCCCGCCATGAGAACGTTGAGCATCGACAAAGTCATGACCACAGTTCCCTCCGTAGCATATCCATCCCTACGTATTCATTTGGGTGTTCATCAAGGATTTTGGCCACCCAAACATACCAATCGTCATCCCAGCTGCCGCACGTGAACATCGCCAAAGTGTATTCCCAATAGCTTGGGTACCAGCCAGCCGTCTCCCAGTCAATAATAACCAGGCCGCCATCGTTTTGCATCAAATGTTCTTTCGCTGGAAATCTTTGTGTGAGGAAACCGGATTGTGGTCCTTTAGGACTAGAGGTAGGATGCGCCGGTAGAACTCGGCTTTTTGGGGGCGGCATGTTATTGTATAAGTATTTCCGCACTATGGCCTTGTTCAATTGGGACTCTGTCTCGAATGAGCCATTGATCACCGTTGTGGTCGCGTCATCTGCCGTCCAGAACATAGAGTCTTCGAGTGGGCAATTGTAGATTCGACCAAGGATGATACCATGGGTGGAAACCGTCTATTCTTGTTTACCCATATTTCATTCTACTAATGATTTTACTTTAGTTCTAAGTTCTAACAAGAGCATACGCAAACAGTGCCTTTCAAGAACTGCTCTCGACGTCTTGAAAAATCGCTGTTTGAACTACAGAATGGCAATAGTCCGGTCGCAATTCCCAGTCCCTGACCGCATTTGTTCCTTTTCTTATTTTCTTCACTAGTCCGGGGGAGAGCATGGTCGTAGACTTTCAATACCTTCGACCAACCTAAGAGGCAGTCTGATTTCGGAATTTAGTGTCGTGTACTATTAGTACTATTATAACATCTCCATTCCTCGGGTAGCGCAAAGTCCCATCGGGCATGATTGAACACAGCTGAGCTTCATTAGAAGCGATCCAGTCTCCCGGCAGGAAATAATCCTGCTCAATACCAGTAGCGCCCTACGCTCAGTGATCCGTCCCGTCGGCCCTTGAGTCGCGATTGGCACACGACAAGTACATATCTATCTGACGGTAAGGAACGCAAGCCTGGGGGCCGTAGCTTGATTTAGAGGCTCTAGACCAATACCTGAAGGAATAGAAACATAGCTCGACAGCTCTCGACGATAGCAATGTCCGTAAGACTAACAGTGTAGGACCAGCCCGTTTATGGAGGAATGAGGTTTTGAAGACCGTTGTCCAGTTTGAGTGCTCCGAAGAGCAGCACCAGGCAGTAGTGCAGCATCCCCAGAGATGAGTAAGCAAAGAGTGCATTGGCCCTTGGATCAGCCCCACGCTAAACTGCTGCTGCAGATTTACCCCTCCACACAACTCCAACACAATCAATCTATCTCGGCAGCTGGGGCGACGTCCTTCAAAACACTCCAATCCAAGAACAAAGATGGCCGAGAGTACGGCGATCAAGGCAGGCAGACCATCCTTCGGGAGCAGCATGAGAAGCTCATCTTACATGCAAGAGCATCAGCAATATCGTCCTCCTCAGCAAGACGGTCACCAAGGCATTGACTCGATCGTCGAGGGCCTCCAACGCACCACTGTCACTGCACCAAAGATCACCCGCAAGTTCAGCGGCGTTCCATCTCCAAAGTCACCACCCAAAATCATTGACAGCGGTCTCAATCACACACTGTCGCACACAAACTGCCAGCCCGCTGCAGGCACAACCTCAGACCGACTGATCGCAACCCTCTTTTACAAGACCAAGTCGCCCCGCGCAACAATCACAGACTATCCCCCTGACCGCTCTCCGTCACCAAACTCTTCCTCCTCCCCGCAATCCCGTATCCTCCCACCAAACCTCGCCCCCGTTCGCACGCTCTCCAACTTCCCCCTCGAACCACCCCCACAAGACCCCGAACCGCTCGACCACCTGTACGGCAGCTACATTTCGCCCTTATGCTTAACCTCCTTCCTACACCTCATCTCCTCGCTCCCATCTCGCCCCGGCTCTGCGACCCTCTCCTCCTCGCATCGCTGTCTCGATAACCCATCACACCCATCCATTGTGGAACTCACCGTCTCTCCCACTCCCGATCCAGCCTACCTCACACTTAATGACCTCAGAAAACACGAGCTCATCTACCGCTTCGAGCGTGAATGGAACGTCGATGTGGTCCTCCAAGCTGACACTGTCCTCCGTCGCTATCCGCGCCTGGTGGTCTTCGACATGGATTCTACACTTATCGAGGAAGAGGTGATTGATGAAATCGCGGCCTCTATAGGAGTCGAAGAACAAGTCTCTGCTCTCACAGCCCGAACCATGAACGGCGAGCTAGATTTCTCTTCGAGTTTTATCGAGCGGGCAAAGCTGTTGAAGGGTGTGGATGCCGATATTTTCACGAAACTGAGGACCGTGATTACACCCACGAAGGGAGTTGCACAGTTGATTCCGGCGTTGAAGAAAATGGGTGTCAAGACTGCTGTGCTCTCAGGCGGGTTCATCCCTTTGACGCAATGGCTTGCTCATGAGCTTGGCATTGACTATGCGTTTGCGAACACCCTTGCTTCGGATCCGACCACTGGCAAGCTTACTGGGGAGGTCATTGGTACGATTGTGAATGCGGAGAGGAAGCGAGATCTGTTGCTTGAGATCGCAGAGAAAGAAAAGATCGCCTTAGAGCAAGTTGTTGCGGTGGGAGACGGTGCGAACGATCTTCTGATGATGGGTGTAGCTGGTCTAGGCGTCGCGTTCAATGCGAAGCCGGTGGTTCAGATGGAGGCAACCGCTCGACTCAACGGGGAGAGCTTACTGGATCTGCTGCATATTTTTGGATTTACCGCTGAGGACGTGGCTGTTTTGACGCAGTGATGGCTGGCGTTTCTGGGGTTATGAGGCTAGTGTCTAGAGGAGATTTGATGGGTTCGGAAGACAGAATTTCTCGACTAGAAAAGAAGAAGACTTGCGTTGCAAGATGCGAGACGATAGTTTGCTTGGGATTGCAGAAGTAGTGATCACGTGGACACATTGTTTCAAGTACAGAGGACGTAGCAGTCTTATTGTATAGGGTCACTCCGTTAAATAGCTAAGAATGAGAGTAAATACTCGTATCCAAATCCCGATTCCAGTTCTCACGCAGCTCTCCTACCATGCCACAATTCAGAGGCTCGACTTGGGCCAATATCCAATGCTGCGACATTCTATCCTGCCCGCTACAACACGTGTATTATAAAAATACAGTTAGAAGATATCCACCATTTTGTGAGTTCTTCAAGCGTCTACTATATCCTCACCCTCTTTCTCATCCTTCTGTTCACTAACCGACTGCAAGATTGGCGCTGTCGGCTCAATAGGCTTCTCACCCTCAGTTTTCTCTTCAATTACCGGAATAGGCTTGGCTTGCGGCTCTTGCACCTGCCTCTCCAACCCACCCAGTAAGTCCGTGAAAGGCTCGTCGTCCTCAACAGGGGCTTTTGCCGATTTTACCACCGGTTGCTCAGCGGCAGCTTCTACGTTCTGTTCCTTGGTCGATAGTCCTCCACTCTCAGCACCTTGGGGTTCTGGACTTGCAACGTCTGCCTCTTCTTCTTGTCCCTTAACGACAGGTTCTGTTGATATCGCAGGCCCTGAGAACAGTGAATCTTGAGAAGCACCGATTTTTGCATTGTTGTTGTTTTCGATAATGTCGAGGAGCATTTCCTCTTCTTCTTCCTCCTCTTCCTGGATTATTTCGGTTGCAGATATAGCATCTGTGATAGTTGGCTTGGGTGGTAGTGATGGGAGTATTTGAGGTACAGCATCGGCCACTTCTTGCTGCATTACTTCATCCAATGCTGTGGTAGTTTCTGTCTTGTTCTCAGTAACTCGAGTTTCTGGTGAAGGGATTTGAGGGGGAATGCCGTCTGATGGCGATTGTGATTTGAACGGAGAGGTGAGGTTCGATGTTGTTATTGCCAAACTTTTGAGAGGGCTTCCAGATCTTCCTTCGACCGTTCCCAATTTCGGCAGAGGAGGTCCGGGTAAGCGGTCTGTTCGACCCACGTCTGCGTCTGGAATCTCACGCATGCGGGGTAGGTCACTGACTACAGGGGAGAACGGCCGCGGTAGTCTCGAAGGTGAGTCCTGGGCGCTGATAGAACCTTCATCAACATCATCTCCCTCATCACCTTCTTCGCCATCCTCACCGCCTTCGTCATCCTCACCGCCTTCGTCATCTGAGGCCGCCACGGATCCTTCGCCCATCTCCGTATCTTCATTGGTTGCAGGCAGAGAACCGTTCTCGTTTCCACTTGGTTCTATCTTCACACCCTGTCAAGAGTCAGTACTTGAGGTTCTTATCACTAGCATTCGATGCTTACATCGACACCCACAGCACCATCCGCGGCGTCTGCACTTTGCGCTACTGCGTCAACTTCCGCCGGCACACTAGTAGGAGCAACAATCTTCTTTCTACCTCTTCCAGGTCCTTTCATCTTCTTCTTCTTAGGCGGTGCGCCTTTTCGTTTAGGCGCTGTGGGATGAGCAAATCCATCTGTTGCAGTAGAGTCTGCGACAACAGTCTGAGCTAATATTTCCCCTTGGACTGGGGCCCCCTTCAGAGCAATGACATCCTCAACGTATTCGTTCCCAGCTGCGTCTTCGCGTCGAACTTTATTCTTTATCATCACCGGTCCAGCCGTGGCTTTGGATGCCGTCACCAAGCCCTTCCTGCGCTTCGCTAAAAATTCGGCTTCGGGCGCTTCCATATGACGAGGAATTTGCTTCCATGCTTTTGCGGTAAAGCCTTTATCTCTTGGGTCCTCATCTTTCTTCTCTGGCTTGTCTCCAAGAATTGCTTCAGGATCTGCCTCTTCTTCTTCTACCGGAAGTGTGCGCTTGTATATTCTTCCCGATCGAGCAGCGCGCAGAAGATCCTGACTATGCTGTGGCAGAAGGTGGGAATCTTTCGGCATGCCATGTGGTAGCTCGACGGCCCAAATATCGCTTTTGGATGTAATCTTTTCTTGCGTTGGAGGTGGCGCCACTGTTACATAGTCTCTCCGCCATTGCCTGACCGGCAGACCTTCAAAAACATCATGATCAACATATCCAGTTCGATTCTGCCGTCTGTTGGAGTTTCGATACTATGTGAAGAATGTTAGTCAGACTGCCTAACTTTCATAGCCATTGAATTCCAAAATCTCGACATTGAAAACGTACCCCAGGTGCCATAACTTCAAGAATTATCGTGAAATAAGGAAAGCCCTTTCGTTGCGTAGAAGTTGTAAATCGAGGTCCTTCGGACTCGACCTGAACGAATTGGGCTTTGCGTTAGAATCGTAAACTGGTTCAACCTTAGATTATACGATTCTATCAATCTCGAGATTTCGCAGCCGTTCAGTTGCAAGTACGAAAGTTGCTACTTGCGACCGTCTTGGAGCGTCACAGACGAGAATGCCTGGTTGCGAACTCATGTTAGCGATTGTGATGCGGATATCTGGAGCCATAATTGGAGATACATACTCCGCGATCAAAGCTGCGAGAGGCAGTGACTAGAGATCTGCGACAGAGGCAGGATAATTAAGTCTAAAGAGAAAGCGCGACTGAGCGTCGCTGGTGAAGTTGGCAATGGAGGTAATCAATCGCGACGCTCAGTCTATCCGAGAAGTGGACACCCGGGTTACAGTCACGTGCTTCTGAGGAGGCCTGGATCTTTTGTGACTATGGACCTCTATAGCTGCATTTCTCTTCGCTTTTGTACTGACTGATGTGTGGAGTGTTTAGCTTTTGAGGGTCCATAGCACCTACTACACGGCAATGTGCTGTGGCTGTTCAATAGACAGGAGGCCTTCGAATGCAAAATTTCCAGAATATGAGAAATATTGATTCATTGAGGTGTGAATCCCATGGTGATCAAGATTAGAACTGGCTCGTACTCAACACACCAATAGACTCTTCTGCATACAAGTATTATACAAGTGACGCCGGGCATGTGCTCTCGGCCTCTGTTCCCTCCTCCCAGCGGACTCCGTCAAATCATCACCGTCGCTGGCCATCGAAGTCCTGTTCAGTCCCACCTGTAAGAAGTCAATGGAGATATCTCTTGGAAAGGGTTCAAAAACCCAAAACAACTTTACTCACCCAGTGTCCTTCTGCCTCACTATATCGTTTCTTCGACCACCTTGTTTGCCCTATCATAGATCAGCCTCTGTTCGACCAGGACTCCATCCAAGTTCGATGACTACAGACCGATTTCCCACCCTCTACGACCAAACGATCCATCTGGTAAAACTGACTGACAACCGTTTGTCTCTGTACAGCAGCATATCAGCCAAGAGTGACTTTCCAGCCCATGCCCATCAAACACATCTCATATCCCTTGCACGATATATCCGCACGACTTGTCACCAAGCCTTCGCAGGTCCGTAGACTGCCGCTTCGCAGCTTACGCACCTTCAGCACTTGTAATTCCTTCAACCCCTTCTGCATCAATTCCTGGATCTGTCTCTCGTCCGTCACATTCTTATGCTCCTTGAAGGCGTCCCTCGCCCTGCGCTTCGCATATTCTCTGAAATTGTATGCCGCGAATTGTTCGCCCTGTCTTAATAACTGCCGGTACTGTGCAACGTTAGCTAGGGATCTACGGTATCTCTTTATCAGCAGCTCGATCGCAGCGACGAGAAGGCGGGAGAAGGGCAGTTGCGCATGAGCTTACCAGCGACCTGGCTTGGAATGCAGCCTCTGCCGTTGCGCCGTGAAGTCCCGTCATACTTATGAGCTGTGGTTGCGATGGGCGTTCGAATATCTCTGGGCAAAAGTTCAAGCTCCAACTTCCGACAGTCCTTTAGACGGCAAAAGCCGCTGTCGGACCTTAGACTCGAATTGGCCGTCCGCTTTCTGCCTGACTCCGCGCAGCTCCGCGCAGTAGAATATGGGTAGGAAACGAGTGGTCGGAACAAATAGCTCTCCTCAGTAAGGTCGTCTTGAGAGGTGGACTACACACGTGTTATTTATATTCGAAGCCAGAACTCCAACAAAACATCCCCTCGCAATCGCCAGCTATTGTCCAATGTTGGATTGGTGTTGAAGCACGGCTCAGTCATCTCCGTGCGGTTGAGAAATGCGGCGATAAGATCGATAAGATAAGATTAGATCTTTCCGAACCTCGAAATATAGCATACACAACATACAGTACAAAGTCCAGGCTCACCTGCTCTATCCACTATTCGGACTCGATTCCACAGTAAACCTTCCTCTGGCTTCGAATCCGTCGATAGTGCTTCGGTCTGTGTATTCATGAAGTTGATAGTAATCTGTATGCGAAGTGTAGGCGTAGTGTTTCTGGTCGTGAGTCGAGTCTATGCAATGCTCTGTGTGAGCACGTCATCGCACGCCCCTCGAAAGGGAATGAGAGGGAAAAACTAAGAGAGAAAACCTAGACGGTCAAAACAAAAAGTATCTACAACCACCCTGCCATAGCTCTGACTCTCCTCTTTCTCCACCACTCCATTGTTTTGCCGCCTCATTTTTCTCCTTCCCCACGCTCTATTCGACCGTCAGCAGCATGGCAAACCCTCCCCATGGAGGAGAGCTCAAGCAAGTACGCCCTGGTCTCGGTGCGCAATAGTTGAATTGACCCCTCAAGCAGAGATCTTCTCGCTCGCGATTCACCACGACACGCACAGCTTTCCGCGGAAGCTGAAACCCTGCCTGCAATCGTTCTGACCGAGAGACAATTATGCGATCTTGAACTCATCTTGAGCGGTGGCTTCTCTCCTCTGGAAGGTATGTCTCCTTTTCATGGCGGGCCAAACAACCTCTCCCAACAAAGCGGTTCTCGAATTGACTCTCGAACTGATTCTTGTACCCTGTCCGCAAAGAAACCCAAGCTAACTTCTTCTTCCACCAGGTTTCATGAACGAGAAGGACTACAATGGGTATGAACGCATGCGATCGAGAACAAGTGAGGGCTTATAATTTTTCAGTGTCGTTGAGAACAACAGATTGTTGGATGGCAACCTCTTCAGCATACCAATTACCCTCGATCTCTCGAAGGAGCAGACTGAAGAATTAGGTGTCAAGCCAGGCGCTCGACTCACACTTCGAGACTTCCGTGATGATCGCAATCTTGCCATTATAACGGTCGACGATATTTACAAGCCAAACAAGTAAAATATGTCAGACTTCCGACAGGCAGCAAATCTGACAATTAGCAGGCAAAATGAAGCCAAGAACGTTTTTGGCGGGGATGAGGAACACCCTGCTGTCAGGTACTTGTATAAGACAGCTGGTGAATTTTATGTTGGAGGCAAGCTCGATGCTATCAACCGCTTGGAACATTACGATTATGTTGCTCTTAGATGTAAGAGTTTCTTGTGTCGTATGATTGCATCTACTCACATTCTCAGATACCCCCGCCGAGCTCCGTCTTCACTTCGATAAGCTTGGTTGGTCTAGAGTTGTTGCTTTCCAAACTAGAAATCCTATGCACCGCGCTCACCGAGAGTTGACTGTTAGAGCCGCTCGTGCTCGTCAAGCAAATGTCCTCATCCATCCAGTCGTCGGTCTCACAAAACCAGGAGATATTGACCATTTCACCCGAGTTCGAGTCTACCAGGCACTTCTTCCGAGATATCCCAACGGGATGGCAGTTCTTGGACTCCTCCCTCTTGCTATGCGAATGGGTGGCCCTCGAGAAGCCATCTGGCACGCAATCATCCGCAAGAATTTTGGAGCCACTCACTTTATCGTTGGTCGCGATCATGCAGGTCCCGGAAAGAATAGCAAAGGGGAGGAGTTCTACGGCCCCTATGACGCCCAGTATGCAGTCGAGAAATACAAGGACGAGCTCGGAATCGAAGTCGTCCCCTTTCAAATGATGACCTACCTCCCTGACAGCGACGAATACCGTCCCAAAGATGAAGTCCCGTCTCACACCCGCACCCTTGATATCTCCGGTACTGAACTCCGCGCAAGACTTCGCACCGGCCGTGATATCCCGGAATGGTTCTCTTACCCTGAAGTTGTCAAGGTACTGAGAGAATCGCATCCTCCTCGCCACGCTCAAGGCTTCACCGTCTTTCTTACTGGATACCAAAACAGTGGGAAAGATGCCATTGCTCGTGCCCTCCACGTCACACTCAATCAGCAAGGAGGCCGTTCTGTGTCTCTCCTCCTCGGCGAGACCGTCCGCTCTGAGCTTTCATCTGAGCTGGGTTTTTCGCGCGCAGACCGAACCCGAAACATCGGGCGCATCGCCTTTGTCGCCTCCGAACTGACCCGATCAGGGGCAGCCGTCATTGCAGCCCCTATTGCTCCATTCGAAGACGCTCGTGCCCATGCGAAAGAACTGATCGAGAAGTTCGGCTCGTTTTATCTCGTGCACGTCGCCACCAGCTTAGAACACTCCGAAAAGACAGACAAGCGCGGCATCTACGCCAAGGCTCGATCCGGTGAGATCAAGGGCTTCACTGGTGTCGACGATCCTTACGAGGTCCCTGGAAAGGCGAACCTGACGGTCGATATTGAAAAGACTAGTGTTAGGAGCGCGGTGCATCAGATTATTCTGATGTTGGAGAGTGAGGGACTTCTAGATCGGTTGTAAAAATAAGCATGGATGGCGTTGGAAAAGCTCCGTTTGTCGTGAGAGGCTCCTCTGATTGAGAGCGAAGCCTAGATCACATAAAACGCCGAAAGTAGATGTTTTCTTCATAACCTTGTCTATGTTGTGTCCCGTGGAGCTAACTTTGTAGAAGCTCTAAGCCCGGTATGAGGATGAGCCGCTATTCATTCGCTATGATCTCATCAGTCATATTGACTCCCAGTAGAGCATCGTAAGCTAGTGTAGAACTTTCTAGTCATTCTAGAGCCAATCGCACAATTATATAAGTTTCAGAGTGCCGGTACAGTAGTTTCTGATCGAGAGAACAGGACAACAACTGACCTGCGGGAGAAAACCATTCAAGCGAGCTGCAATCATCCTTGAATCATGCAAAACACAGCGTTCCAGGGAAGTAGGGGAGATATCGCAAGAAAAGTGTTCTAGCCGTGGTCAATCCTTTTCTCGTCCAATCATTGATAAATAAGTTTCATAATTCCCTTGTGAGAGCTTTTGGAACTTGGTTTTATGAATTCTAGTCTTGCTATATTTATACATTCCTTTGAGCATGTGTACGGTCTGTGCAAATCACAGTCTCGACTGACTGCTGAGACATCTGAATATCAAAGAAACTGGCCGCGCTCGTATGGCTGGGAAGGAGATACTGTAACAGACTAAGGTAACAGAATTACCTATAATACAGGTCCAGATCCTACCATGTAGAAGGAAGTGTATCAGCATCTCTACTCATTCCCAAAAATCACCTCAACCCTTCTCGACAATGACCCAACAAATTGCAATGTTCACGCCTCATCAATGCTGGCTCTGCAATGAGACCAATACTTCTTACGTGACGGAGTGCTACCGTTGCAAAGGATCGGCGATGCCAACCAGGGATTCGGACCAAAATGAGCTTTCTCCATGGACAATATTCACGTTCGAGCCGAGTCTTCCAGCATCGAAAAGGAGCCTCTCCTCACATCTCTCCGATGCAATGAAATTTTTCGATACTGAAGATCGAATCGCGATTCGCATTAATCATGGAGCGACGAAGACGAAATACCTGCTGGCCCGACATGTACAAGGTGGAAGGCCTACATTGTCGGTCTTGCGGCGCAGGACGACGAAGGCCGAACTATGGAAGGGAGGACCAGGTGAGGATGGAATGTCATTCATTCGGAATTTGGAGAGTAAGATCGAAGCAGCTGGTAAGTCAGACTACTGAACCCTTTTTGACCATCAAGCTAAGTGGAGATAGGATATTCAACAAATTTTATGGCATCAGTAATTCCATAGTATCACCAGAGTATGTTCTAGATTGGATGGCGCGCACATTGAGAGTATTTGAATATGCGTACATCGCTTAAGAAATGTACAAATGTGATGAGTGACGTTCAGAATTCAACGCAAAAGACTAACGTACACATCAAAGCTTGCGTCACTTTAGAACAGCTCCCAGTTCTTCTAGTGAGTAGGATCTCAAAACTTATCTGCTCACTTACGGCAAGTATCGCTTATCAAGATACTATTAGCTCCATTCACTCGCACTTGGACAGGCACAATCTACAAAAGCCGTCAAGATGATGACCAAAAGAATCCTAGGAAAGCTAGGTCAGGTGACTAGAATCGTGTGATTTCCTTGACAATAAGAGACCTGTTGAATATTGAATGATTGGATGGTTTGTATTGCGCGAGTACACGTATTGGAGGTCTAGTGAGTAGAGGGTAGGATTGATTTCTTCAAGTGGTGGATAAGAAGAATCAGCTATTTTCCTAGCAAAATAGCCGAGTTTTCATGCCCAGCTCAACTTCGTACAGGTAAGCATCCCAATTTCCCCTATTGCTCAACAAGACCTGTATGCAAGAATAAAGCAAGCCATCAATGAAAATCCAGTAGCACTACGCCATTTTTCAAGAAGAATTAAAACTAATCCATAGTCT
This sequence comes from Hyphodiscus sp. D1413, assembly GCA_003988895.1. NCBI lineage: Eukaryota > Fungi > Ascomycota > Leotiomycetes > Helotiales > Hyphodiscaceae > Hyphodiscus > Hyphodiscus sp. D1413. The sequence continues at coordinate 427,310 of QYAO01000010.1, read as the reverse complement.
CCTTCTCTTCCAAACGATAAAGTAAATAACTGAGTACGAAAATGCATGGATCTTAGAAGATCTGCCCCTTGCTACTATTGAAATTTGAGTCGAAGTTGAAGTTTGAGCATAGTATCATCGGGAGTATTGGGAGAGGATGATAGATCTCGTGCCAATGGGCAGTGCCTGGAAGTGTTAGAACGGAACGATAGGGAAGCATGGAATCGAGTCTTACCATCGCATACTACTGGTCGAACATATCTTTTAAGATTTTGATGGATTCGCGCCAGTCTTCAAGAGATTTCTTATCATATGTCTGAGGCTCCGTGCTACTAGGTATCTTGTGCTTAGAATAGTGGCCACATTCTCGCACCCGGAAAAGTCCTGCCCATGGTTTACATTCACAGAAAGGAGGGCGAGAAAACACGGTATTCACGTCCGCATGCCCCACCCTATTAAAGTCAAACTGGTGCGAGTTCCAAACTTCCATAACCTTGCTGACCGGACGCGAAATTTTCTCTTTGAACGCATCGTCGTCCATGTCTGGGTAGAAGTCTTTCCAAATTGGGTCGAATATATCGGAGTCAGGGTCATCAATCATAAGTCTAGTGAGGAAGCGCTCCATCCACCAAGGCATATACCCCGCGCATTCCCAGTCAAGGATTGCCTCTATTTTGCCATCTTTGACCATGATGTTGCTCAAGCGCAGATCTCCGTGGGTAAGAACGTATGTATCTGATCTGGGAAAGTTCTTTCTGAGCTCTTGATACTTCTCTTCAATGACTCGTGGATCCTCTTTCTCGTGACATAAAGAAAGCCCATCACGGAGCGCTTCTTCCAAATTAGACATCCACTCGTCTGTTGTTCGTCCCATTTTGAAGCAAGAAGGCGGGGAAGGCCCGCGGCAGGTGCCGATTAGGAAATCGTCCATGTCGTCGCCGTTGACTTTTTGGGCCACCGGTGATGTGAGCTGTCTCCACGACTTCATAATGGCTCCTAGCTGGGACGAGTAGTCTGCCTTTTTCGCGGGATCTAGTCCCTGCCAAATGCTTCCTAACGGAACGCCTTGGGCTCGAGACATCAACGTGATCCGGGCTTTGTCTGTAGGTGCACTGAGCACTCGCATTTCGTCGATGAGCGGAATATTTAGGCTGGGTTTGTGATTGCGCAGAAACTCCTGGGTGATGAAATCGTTCCCAACAGAGGCATTGTTTCCTTGATCGCGAATCATCCATCGAGACCCAACTTCCCATAATCCCGAGTCATGATTCGCGTAGAAGAGTCGAAGGCGCGACCCGTAGGAAGAAGTTATCTCCCACTGGGCATTCCAGCCACACACCCAGCAAAGCTCTTCTTTACGCCAGTCCAATCCCAATGCCTCTTTACTCTCCAAATATTCGTCTGAGTTGACCCTTATTGTCCCATATAATGCCATTTCTTCCTTTGAATCCGATTGGTTTGATAATATGCCCTTGTAGGCCTTTTCTGGGTGGGCAACATCCTCGTACTTTCTCGCAGCGTCAGCCATAGTTTGGCGTATTGTAAGCTGTGCCGGTTGTAAGCTGTGCCTGCTCCTACGATTCTTATTACCCTTATTTATATTTTATAGGAGTCCTTGTCCTTTTGCAAATATGCTCACTCACAAAGAGATCTCTGGCCCATGGTAAGACGGATGCGGCCTAGAAAAATAACCCTTTATTACTTCACACAAGAAATTGATCTCGAGGCTGATACACTAAGCACTGCCATTGGTATCCTTCCTTTGTCATGACAGAATTGTCCGGCCAGGATTTGAGAGAGCAACCTTTATACAACAAAGTTGTTTGACATAAAAAGCGGGGTCGTAATTGCCGATACTCTGGTCTACACGCAATGCGAAAAGATGTGGGCTTCAGAACCCCGCTTCTGGCTCTACTTCTCTTTGTTTCTGCCTCAACCACTATCAAGCATCTCCTCATGAAAGAAGCTTCGAGGTCGACCTATCTGCTCAGTCCCCAACACAACCGCCAAAAAGTCTCTTTCAACCTGGCATGTTACGCGTAGAGCTTTCCTACTGACGTAACTACCCTGGCAAACCTTTTGGGTAAGGCGTCTCTCCGAGGCAGCGCTCTTGATGAATGCATGAATAACTCAGACGGTATCGTAATGATGATGATCGATTAGAAACCAAAACATATGGAAAGACTGCAACAGGCATTACTTGTGTCATTGCATTTGGTCTGTCGTATTTCAATTGGTATCCAGTCGAGCTCACAAGCTTATGCTAGCTACACCGTACATCTCCTCTCCTCAGATACAATTAAGAAAAGGATCCCGCCAGCTATGCAACAAATAAACCCCAATATAATGCAAGGTGCCACCCAAAGTTCAATTTCCTATACACGACCTGGGAAGATGTCTTCCCAGTTGAACTGTTGCCAATTGCCACAAGTTCGTTCTCATCCGTCCTGTATGTTCCGTAGGAAAGAAACGTATCCAGTACTGTCGTCAATTTCGGTTCTTTCGTAATTCATTCATGATATTCGCTGTCGGCTGTTCATAGAATTTCAGAATGGCACACTCAATCTTCATCTACCTCCTCAACTAAAGCAGGAGTCCTTCGTTCATTTCTTCGTTTCGGTCGCCTATGTCGAGAACTGCTTATGTTGCTTGCCGAATCATCAGGCGCAATTTCAGACATCAACTCATCGCCAGGATCCCAATCACTCTCACTGTTCAGCTCACTACCTCCATCTCCCCAAGCCGGTCTCTCGTATCCAGGGCCGAGTCCAGCTGGTGGAGGACCCGGAGTTCCCGCATTTATGATGTCCGGATGGCTTGTTCTCCGCGATTGCAAGGATATCGAGAGACCAGCGCCACGCTCTCGGAGAGCTCTGCGAACTATTTCGGCCTTGCGGTGTAGACCTTCAAAGGCGTCTTCGAGAATCTCCATCCCTTGGTAGATCTCGCGCTCTATTTCGGCTAAGATGGCGATCTCGGTTTCTTCGTCGTTGGAGACGGGATGGCGGTTAGACAGAGGTGTTGGGCCACGTGAAATTGGGAAACTATTGGGACCAAGAGCGGGTGAGACGGTCTGCCCTCGTATTGGTGAGAAGGGGGTGGTAGTACGAGATCCGGTCGGCTGTCGAACACCAGGGGACATGGGACTGCGGAGTGGAAGCGCGTTCGAAGGTGTAGGACCTCTTGAAGTGGCAGGAGACGCCATTTCAGACTCAGCACCTGACCATAAGAAGCCGTCAAATCGACCGGATGTGAGAATTTCCCACTCAGAGACGCTGATGCCAGATAAAGTGGCAAGTAGGTTATGGATATGGGGATTCTTCAGTAAATAGACTGCAGCTTCGGGATCTCGCGGTGGTGATGGGAGTCGGTAAAGTCTTTGCAGTGACTGCACGGTTTTAACCATAAAATCAGATCGAGGTTTGCGAAGTGGTGTCGGTGCTCGTGTGATCGACTGTAGAACTGTGGAGCCAGAGATCAAAGCATTGAAAAGAGGCCGGTGAGATTGGTCGAGATGTGTCAGAATTGCAAATGACAGAGTCTCGTCGTCGACTTCTTGTGGAGGAGTGGCTGCGGTCTGTGGACAGCTAGACAACCAACGGTTGACGGCCATTTTAGTCTTCTTTGACTGTTGAAGAAAGTGATCTCGATATTCCTCTGCGATATCAGGATCAATCTTCACCGGTGATCCAGGTCTCATAGGATCGCTTGCAGTTCGCTGATGCCCAGAGATCCCAAGTCCTGCAAGCTCATCTGCAGCTTTAACACCGAGAGTAGCAAAATCAAAAGCAGGCCAAAGAGGTAGCTCGCGTCTATTGCTGACCCATTCCAGCACTTCGCCCCATCCAAGTCCCCTACTGCCTTCGTGCACCGCAAGATCCGCATTTTGGCACATGACGCAGAAACAACCTTCAGATGAGAGATCTCTGTTGAAGACGTTCTCCAGTCTGTCCAGTAATCGTCTTGCAACCGATCTATATCCTGTCGCCACTGCAAGCGATCCATTCTTGTTGATGACAGTCTGGTACTGATCTAGAACATTATAAAATGGCCCAAAGATTCTCTCAATTTCTAAAGGTACAGCAGTCGCGGCTTGTGAAGTGCCTTGTCTAGAGAAAGTGGACACTCCAGAAAGCAGTGTTTTTGGGGCTAGACGGGGCAATCCTCCATTCTGCATCAAATAGTCGACTCGAGGGACATTGATCGGGACCTCAGGTGGAGGAGGAGGTGGTGGGGGTTGTGGGGAGTCGTAAGCACTGGATTCCGTCTCGGGTATGTCGAAGTGAATAGATGGAGACGGTGGAGGTTTAATCTCTGCTGCAGACGGAGGAGGAAACTGAAGAGTTTGGGTTGGTGTCCTTGGCGAGGAATCTTGTGCAGAGTCAGGAGAGGAGTAAGTATCCAAAGGTGCTGGTATCGATGCTGCAATCTCTGGGCGGGTCTTCTTATGTGCAACTGACGTGACATTCGAGTCCACTCTAGTTCCAGTATTTTCATCCTTGGCTCGACGTTCCTTTGCCCTCTCTTCCCCAGTCGGGTAATGCTCCGCCTTTCTTGGTGACTTGACTGCTGTGCTGGCTTTTGAGCCTTTGGATTTGGTGGACACTTTGGAGCTACCATCCTTCTTTGTCCTGCTACAAAAAGAATTTCTTGAGCTAGGTCTCGGTTCCGTTTCTTCGTCCTCTTGCAACTTCGTCATCCGAGTCGGTGTAGCTTTTCTTGGCTGAGAAAAGTGTGAAAACTGCGAGAATTCAGTATCAGGTGGGCTTGGTGGTCTGCCATCCTTCATGACATTCGCAGCACGGGGAGCTGTGTTATCGACCGATTTTGATCTGCGCTTTTCGTCCGAGCCGAGGTCTGTCGATTCTGGAGTATATGGGTTCGTCTTCTTCACTGGCGTCCCGAAATCTTCTCTACTGTTCACTGCCTCCTTGCTGTACGCTTTGTTGAAGCTAGGATATGGTAGACTGCTCCTCGATGTCGTACCAGGAGCAGATGCTGTCCTCGCCAACTCCGGAACAAGATCCGCCATTGAGTTCGATGGGTCTGATTCCTGGCCCTTCTCTCGATCCTTATCTCTGCGTCTTCTATGAGAACTCTTGACAGGTTCGCCGGTCTCAGGGTTGACGATCTTTGGTCTGGAGCTTCGAGATGACTTGTGCGCACGACTCGGATCCTTCTCGCTGTTTGATCTGTGTTTTCTCTCACTTGGTTTCTCCTCTGAGCCAACATCGTGTTCCTTATGAGCCATTGTTGGTGTTGTGTGAGCTCAGATCGCGCAGGCGCTTAGAGGGTGAAGATGGGTGGATGAATCGATGGGAGAGCATTGGCATGTGGGGTGAGCCTTCACCGTTCACAGCGGGGTGAGATCAGGGCTATGTGCGGAATGTGCAAAAGGGTGTTTGTGATATTGAAGTCGAGATCAGAAGCAATCCGAAGCACAGCGATCGTCGGATGAGTAGCAAAGTGAGGGTGGGGAGGTTGAGCAGATATGTGTCGGGCGGTGACAGGCTGATGCTACAGTAATGATCGTAGGCGCTTCCGCGGTGAAGAGGAAGTCTCCACTCAAGCGAAGGTGAAGGTGAAGAGACGAGCGAGAAGTCGTGAATCCAGGCAGGAATCGAGAAATACCGTGACTGCGGCTATAATATATACCAAAAAGCGGTAATTATTATTACGGTTATTACGGTCCTCAATGTTTTCATTATTTTTCGTCTCATCGGCATCACATATGGATTTACCAGAAGAGCTGTCAGGCCAAGGCAAGGGCAAGAAAGCCTTGTTTTAGTGGGCGGAACAGGGGAAACGGCGCTACTGTGATCGCAAAGTTGGGGGATCGGGACAAGTATCTGCCTTCAGCGATCTCCAAATCTTGATATCGGTAGGACCTGGAGTACACAGTCAAGAAGCTGCCAGAGCGTGACCTCTCATGGTACCATACGAAATTCAAGCACACTGATGCCAATATTAAGTGCTCATGTGGGCGCCGAAAGGACTGGCCGTGACAGAATTCTATTAGGATCTCCGGTGTTGGGGTCGAAGAGGGACAGCGTGGTAGAGTCCCGGGGGATTTCTCTTCTAACACTGAACGTCGACTACCGTTCTCGAAGGGGGACGACAGCGGGCGGACTAGATTGTAGGGCTTTTTGGGAATATGGGGGCGTTTGGGAAAATCGGGGTGCGGTTTATTTATCTATTATTCTTCTTCTCTGAGTCTCTGACTCTCGACATACCGATCTCCTGCAAGACACCAGCAACAAGGCCATTGGCCCACACGATACACGCTCACACTGAGCAATCTTGAGGAATCTCCCTCTTTTCATAAACTACTGGCGGACCACCCCACATGTCCGGGGAGGTAGCAGCAGCTCTTCTAGACGTTAAATCACTATAATAATAATAATAGAAATAACAATAACAACTCTTGATATCAGAAACTCAGAATCCAGAAACCCAAACATCGCAACATATCGCCATCTCTACTCCACTTCGCTCGTTCGTTCGTACTATGTAGATTCAACCAGAATCGCTGCAGGTACTGGGATGAACATGATGATCGGAAATGTTTAGCTGGATATGCTTTGTTCTGCACCAGTGGCTTCTGGCCACTGATGATGCTTCGCTTCTCTTTTTTGATTCCGCTGAAGTAGGTAGAGTGATTTGTTCGAAGGACTGTACGAGTACTTGATGAGCAGGAGTACTCCATATCGGCACTCAAGTTCCAGGTTCCCCAAACTCAACCTTCATATCAATACTCTTCCACGTCTCATGCCTCAGCTCCCATTCAATCTCAGCAACCACCCCTCTCCCAGGAATCTCCACGATCTTCTCAACCTCCTCAATCCCCAAACTCTTCATAACACGCCTCATCGGAGCATTCGCCTTCATCGTCCCGGTACTGATTTCTAACCCAAGCTCAAATCCCAGCTGAGTCAAGACCTGAGTACCAGCCTTGCCAATGCCTTTCCCGCGAGCATCCTTGTTAAGAATGATACCCACACTTGCCTCTGTTGGGCTGAAGGCATAGATATCGCCATATCCAACGAGCTTGCCCTCCAGTTCGACCAGGATGTCGAGGCCGTTATGCGTAATGTTTAGATCATCGAAACGTTTCTGAGCCCGACCTCTCCATTCCGCCTTTGCGGGTTCATCCCACACCTTGCCGGCAGTGTCTTGGAGCTCGTTGTTGACGGGATCCATCACCATGGGAAGCCATTGCTCGAAGTACGATGGTGTTGTGCGGAAGAATTTCAGGCCCGGGTGAGATGGCAAAGTAACTGTCCATGCTCGAGTGAAGAATTTGGATCGAGCATCTTGTTCCGCTGAAGACACCATATTTGGTTGTAAGATCGTCCAAAGCGCAGTAGATGATCGTGATTGAACGATTCCGAGAGACTGTGGAGGAAATTTCCTAGAAGATCCTATCTAAAACGGAGTGTGGACAAGAGTGCTTTAGAAATCAACAGACGGTTCAGAAACTGAGATAGACTAATACTATATCGAATAATGCATAGGTTCCGTCCACTATGAAGCTTCTCTTGATATCGGCACTGTAGTACTTTCCAGTGTTTGGCTCGGTTCAAGACGATCGCGTGATCAGCACGTGACGATGTTTCGGGTGAAGCACGCCTCTTGCCAAGCCAGGTCCCCAATTAGCTGAAACCTCCGTTGAAGTCTTCCTCCATTTCCAAGATCTGACGACCAACTCCAGATATGGAACAAAAGTTTGTTCCTCCCTGGCTCCCAAAAAAAGCTTCCACTGCTTGAAATAGAGAGGAGGCTGAGGCCAACAGTGAGTGCTGGTTGGTCGAGGATGCGAACACGGCTGTGCCCTCTGACAGGGCTGAAGGAATTGGGAGTTTGGATCGAAAGGAGCTGGTTCGTCTGTTGTCCTGCGGCACGACCCCTTCTTGACAGGTCTGCCAATCGCCAGCCCTACAGGATTGGCTTGGGGGCTAGTTCCCTATCTTCGAGGAGTAATGTGGCTCTGATGGGCCGCGTCGAGCTGGTATCAGAATCTCTGACCTTCCTCCCATCCACTCCTGCCGAAAAACGTTCCGATATAGCATTGATTGAACCTGCTACGGTCGAGACCCTATCCGGAGCCTCTGATCTGCATCTTGGCAATGGATCGCACGAGGCTGGGCTAATGGAGAATTGGAGGACCTCGTCAGATATCTCAAGTCCTTCATTGGTAGGGACTGCCCGACGGAGCTTTCTACCCCAGATTGCCACCAACGGCTCCGCGCACCGAGGATGGATCTGACTCGAAGCCGCCGTCAAACTCTACTTGCTCCATCTTTTTTGAGGTTGAAGCGCACGATGCAGAGATCGAGAAACAGATATAAGAGCGCCCATGGTCCCCTCTCATTCTTCTCATCATCAGCTTCTACATCACCTTCTCACTGCAGCCATCAACAACAACTCGCACATCTTTCTCACCCTTCCACTTCAATCAACAACATCATCCCCACTTTTTCAAAGTTCCCAAAATCGCAAACATGGTTTCATTCACCACCGTCGTCCTCGCTGTCTCCAGCTTCGTCGCAGTTGCCAACGCAGGCCAATGCTGCTCCATCTCCATCAAGAGAGGTGCAACCACCATCTTCGGCCGCGATGACACCGCCGACATCGAGCCCACCTTCGTCAACTGCATGAACCAGAACGGTGTCTCTGGCGTTCCCAAGATGCTCGCCAACGATGCAGATCTCACCATGACTATCTCCGGTGTCCCAGCAACCTGTATCACCCTCCTCAACAACTACAACGCTCAATCCAACATTGGTGTTCTCCAAGCCAAATATGGCACCATCGTCCCGATCAACGGATCTGCCGTCCACATCTCGGGCATCAGCCAGCCATACTTCCACTACCTCGAAAGCACCTACAACTAAATCTATCATCACTTTCGAGTCTCATTTAGCTTATTTGCATTAGGAATTCTGGGATATCTGAGCTCTGTCTACTTTGGGAGTGTGGAGTCTGCCATTACAATGGAGTTGGCTATGCTGATATCATCTGGGACGGGGATGCACAAAATGGGCTAGGTGTCTGGGATTTCGCGCTGCTTTTGTCCTTGCATTTAGATTTGATTTTTGGTTTCCGGTACTCGATTGTTTGTGCATTGGCAAAAGTTGGCAGAGGAAAGGGGTCTTGGTTTGCATGACTTCGGCGTTCGTTAAAAAAGTTGCAATGGAATTTAGCCTTCTCATCAGATCCCTTCTTGATAAAAAGACCTCATGTGACGGCCTGATCATCACATCGTTAGAATTATAGGTTAGGCAGTTGCTCTGACTTGTTCCACATTCGACAATAGAAACGAAACAATCTCGTACCCATGCCACACCACCAGCGCCATCCTTTCAAATGACAGAGTTGCCATAAACCCGAGCCATCGCTTCAGGAGACTTGGGATTCGTAGACGGAGGCACCAGGTGACGAATTCGTCTTCTAGTACTCTGGAGACTTTCTCAATATACTTCATGATTCACTTTGGCGGGAGCATGGTTCAATCCCAAGTAAAATTATTCGAATCTGCAGCTCTGTTGTGTCTGACAGGACAGGGAGAGGGGGCGACCCCTGTATGCGCTAGCGGAATGGAAGCCGCAATGACGACAGTGCTTTTTGGAGCCGCCAAGCGCCAGCTCGAAGCAAGGTCATCATCATTCAACAAAGACAACAATTCCCCGAGAGAAACACAATCTTCTGCTCGAGTTTCTTCTTTCATCCTGCATCTATCCGGAAAAACACAGAAATATCAAGGAGATGTCGAAGGCAATTGATACTGCCAAGTCCCAGGCTAAAGAAGTCGCGTTTGTTGGAATCCTTGTTGGGAAGCAGAACGAGGCTGACTGGAGACAGCATTGAAGATTTCGACAAGGCGAAACATCTTTTTCAGTCTGCTGCTAAGTCTGGAGCGTACTTGTATCCTATCAAGGTAAAAATTCACAATACCGTGTGCTGGCTACTGCAAGACTGATATATCTAGGGAATTTACTACTTCCTCAGCCACAAATCACTATGGAAGCCCCTCCTCTCCAAGCTTGCCCCAACCTTGACTCTCTCAACAGGTGTCATTGCGTTCATGTTCATCTTCACCTACCTCCCACAAGCTGCGGCTCTCGCATTCGTCAATGGTCCTCTTGCGGCAATCACAACTATCCTCCTCACCCTGTCCGAATCCTCTACGATCATCAACCTCATTTCCCGAACCTTTCTCTTGCAGGATGCATTGGTTGATACATTCGATGGAACACTCGTTGCTAGAAATCAGACGGAGGTGTTATCGGAAGGGCGACAACTGAAGGCTGGTAATTTTCAGGACCCCATCGGCAAGCTGGGTAAGCTCTTGAAGTCTCCATTCGAGAAGTTCTCCCCAAAGGCTCTTGTCAGATATGTTATGTACTTGCCGTTGAATTTTATTCCGATCATTGGAACTGTTCTCTTTATTCTGCTTCAAGGTCGCAACAGAGGAAACTCGGTGCACACTCGGGTTAGTCTAAATCTCAACATTCTTTACCGGTAATTGTTAAATATTAGTTGCAGTACTTCCAGCTCAAGAAGTGGAACAGCTCGCAGAGAGAGGCCTGGTTGAAGGAGAATACGGCTCCGTACACTGCGTAAGTATAGTTTCCCTCTTCCCAGCTCAATAAACGGATGTTCTTGCATCTCGCATCTCGCATGATTGCGGGAATACATCCCACATTGCCTAGCTAGGCCGAAACGACAACTTGGTAATCGGGCACCCACTCGATCAATAAGTGTCATCTTAGTTTGGCCACTCCACCTGAGGGTTTCATACGTATTAAGATCCGGCACGCGGTCCTAACTCCTCCTCAACCTCTGGGTGGTTGGGATGGAACCACGTTTCCCGCGCTGGATCTCCGCTATTACCCCGAGAATCCGTGATTGGAGTCTTTTATCAATTTTGCTTTCGAACAACTATCCGCTACTTCGAAATTTAGGTATGGAAGCTAATACGAGTGCAGATTCGGAACCGTTGCGACATTACTAGAGCTTGTTCCCTTTGCCTCAATTCTGTTCTCCTTTACAAACACCGGTATACCATCTTCGCTTCACAGAGTCATTCTATACTTTAACACTAACAACGTTTAGTTGGTGCTGCTTTATGGGCTGCGGACATCGAGGCCAACAATGTGATGATGACTGAGATGACCGTACCAAGAATTAATAAAGAGGCAGGCAAGAAAACCGAGTAGAGCAATGGGACTGCAGCCTCCCGAGATTGCGCTAGGTTGTGTGATCGCGAGACGGCAGCTCTTCGCATCGGCGACCTCGTGTTACCTACCGAGTGCATCGAGCCGACGCCTCGAGGGATGCTGCTTTCCTAGCCATGTATTTCGTTTTGTCTGTTCTGTTTGCTTTTCCACATACTCAGCGAGGTGTTGGTCCATAGCGGGGAAGAAATTGATTAGAGACCCACCTCCGCACGAGATTACCTGGAAGCATGCGAAGATGCGAAATGCTCTAAGTCACTCGTCGCGAATGAAGAGAGAACACGTTTAGGAGTAAAACAATACTTAGGGAACAGCTTCTCATATACATGCTCCTGACCACCGCAAGTCTTGTCGTAGTAGGCTTGACATGGAAAAGCTACAATATTCCGCCCCTGGATCAAAACCCCCCAGAATAGGCTATCGTCTGAAGACGAACAGCTGCAGCAAAGCCTGAAGAAGCTGCTGCTGCATGTAACTGCATGTAACCCTGGATCCACATGTGCCGATAGTTCAAACGTCTGGAGCGACGTAGGTCATCCAACGTCCACGATGCCTCCACCAAACAGCTCCTCAAATTTCCCGATACCATGACATAGGCCGTCCGAAGAAAGACGGGTCGCCATCGTCCAACGGGTGCATTTGCAACCATTGAGGTTTGCTATTGAGGTTTCCGATCGAGACCTTTGAACATGCGGTGTGGTAGGCAGAGAGTTTTATACAGAGAGCTTTCTACCGAGACCCACCAGGCCGCCGCACGCTCTCTCCTCGATCAGCCTCAATCTCTCTCTACTTCTTGATCCATCTCGAGTACGCGGAGTCAGGTGATACAACATACACCGCCTGCAGGAACAACCATCAAATAGTACGGAAAGCAGCAGCCTTGGGGTATTGGGGCGTTGTTTGAATCACGGCTCTCTGCGGTCAGCCTCTGGTACAGTACTGTGCCCTGAATGTGTAGAGAGCGGAAAGAAAAGAAAAAATGGCATCTTGCAGAGTCCTCCGATGTGCGGATCTGAGGGGCTTCAAATCTGCTTCTGCTTCTGCTTCTGCTGGTGTCTTGCCGCTTGTGGAGAGCTTCAAGTCGTCCAGTGCGGGTAACTGCCCTTGTACTCCTGAGATGAAACACAAAACACGATGCATGAAGGCATCGAGTCCAAGAATGAAGGCAGATGAGTGGCTGGAGGCAAGTGGCTGATCTTGCACGGATCAGTTTGCAGGTGAAGGTCGCGACGTGGGAGTGAGGGGAGTGATGGAAGAGGAAGGGACGGCTGTTGAAGCGAGATACATACCGCTCCTTCCACCTTCGACCTCCCAACCTCACCCATCCAAGCGGGAGACGACGTCGGAGAGTGGAGTCCCGAGCTGGTCCTCCTCGTTTGGGCAGCCAGGCGACTGGGCATCACGTCTTCTCGTCGCCATATATTCTCGTCCTCGCCCTTCCCACGGCATCTGCTCTCTTGTCATCTCTTCTCTTCTCTCTTTTCAACCTCAACTCCATCCAACTCCACCTCCACCTCCGGCTCACCGACAGACTCCAATTCAATCCATGGTCTCGCCTTCGACCCATTGACAATCTCTCTCGTTTTCGGATTCGACAGCTCGAGGATCGATCTTGTCATCCGTTCTTAGTCTCACAAGCCCCTACACTCGTTTGCCCTCTCCTTTGTACCTCACTTCAGAGTCAAGGTTCAGAGGATCTTCACTACCCGTGTGAATAGCTTCAAGATGAAAGGCAACGCTTTTCACATCAGCTTGGTGTCCACCGCAGTCATCTTGACCTTGGTTCCTGACACTCGAGCTTTCCCTCAGTGGATGAAGCCGCGCCACGATGAGAGCAAGAACGCTCCTCGCGGGTACAGTGCATATGATCCTCCTGCATATGGCGGTGGCTACACGTTTCCTGGAGTCGGTCCTCAACCTACCATCGCGACCAGCCCCATTCCCGAGATCTCGTCTGCAACTTCGAAGTCTTCTGGTGAAGAGACTTCAACTGTCTCCCCTTCTGGTAAGGTCTCTCCTCCAACTCTCTGAAGCTCGAATCTCATCGTCATCCAGTCACTCCAGCTGTCTCTACATTTGATCCTGTCTCGACTTATTCCTCATCTGATGAAGCTTCCACACTCTCTACTGCCACATCGGTCACAACGACTGCTCCTATCAACATCTTCAGCTACATCTTCGGCTATGCCGCAACATCCGGTGCCTCGTCTTCGGTAACAGATCCTGAGTCTCAATATACTTCCGCAACTGATGTCTCATCTACTGCTGGAGGAGCTCTTACAAGTCTCTCATCAGCTTCGGCAACCATTCCAGCTGCCTATCTTCCATCTAACCCAGGGTACGGTGATTACGGCGGCCCACCACTCGTCTCCTCATACGCGTCGGGCAGCTCTTCAGTCTCGGATGAGCAGAGTTCTTCCACAGCAGATGGAGCCCTCACAGTTTTCTCATCGGCTTCAATTCTAATCATTCCAACGTCCGCTCCATCGATCTTGCTTCCTCCGAGCCCTTACTATGGCGCCCCGCCGCCACTTCTGATCTCATCGAACGCTCCGAGCAGCTCTTCAATCGGCAGCATTTCATCAACAGCTTGGGACACTTTCACAAGCTTGTTAAGCTCTCCATCCACGGCCTATGCCTCGTCGAGCCCTCCTGCGATCCAGACTTCATCCTCGCTGTTGATTGGATCTGACTCCTCCCTTGGTGTTGAGAGTAGTACAATTACTCAAACTGCGACCCTCGCCATCACCAGTGTCGTATCCAAATCATCGGATAGCGCTAGCGAACTGATCACGACGCTGTTTTCCACAGTAGAAATCACCGAGACTATCGTTCACACGATTTACGACACGACATCGGCCACTGAATCATCTAACGCCAAATCTCTCACCAGCTCTTCTTTCTCCCCTTCAAACTCAACCTCAATTGGATCTCTTTCAACAGGGCCCTCAGGAACTGGGGTGATCGTGAGTAGCTCTGCTGGTATTACTGCGCTCACTTCATCGACTGTTGTGACAAGCGTGGTCGTCCAATCTTCGCTGCCATACGGCGGGGGTGGAAGCTCATCTTCTTTTGTTGGAACTGGATCAAGCGCATCCTCTAACGGAGGTGTCTCGTCAAGTTCAAGTAGTGCGGTCTCCACCGCACCTGTAAGCTCTTCATCCATACTCCCGTCAAACCCCACATCACTCCCAAGTCGTTCAATCTACTCGTTTCAATCAACCACATCCAGATCAGCCATCGCCTCATCAGGTTCGGGAGGAGTAACATCTTCCACCCTCTCGAAGTCCTATCAACGCTCAAAGATATCGTCAATTCCTATCGTCCCCACTGGGTCAGTATACTCTTTGGCCGGTGTGTCTGCGCCAGCCAACTCCTCTGTACCTCCCTTCCCAACCGACTCGACGTCAAGCTCTGGTGGAATTATTGGAACTGGAAGCTTGTCTACGTCCAGTGCCTCTAGCGTTGCAATCTCATCTTCGGGAGGAGGATCCTCGTATAGCTCAGCTCCATTGCCATCAAATTCAAGCACTTCCGCCTACCCAACAGGAACTGGGAGTCTCGAGACCAGCTCAAGTGGCTCCGGTGGAATTTTGAGCAGTATTTCCACTCCCTACGTTTCGTCAACAGCGTCAGGTGGTGCCAGCTCTTTAACTGGAACGTCTTCTGTGGCGTATCCAACAGGGAACTCGACCACCATCATCGAACCTACGGTAGTAGTTAGTGTACCAGTCTACGGCTTTTCAACAACCGGGTTACCCAGCTCTGGTGCCTCAAGTGGTGCTGCTTCCAGTACGTCAGGACCGTTCCAACTTTCCAATTTCTCATCAACGGTCGGATCCACCGGTACTCATCGCACTCATTCGCCGCGTCCACATCAGTCTACCGTGGGACCACTGAGTTCTGGATACCTCTCACTCTCCACTTCGAGTGCATTTCTCTCTTCAGTGGGACCCTCGTTGATTTCTTATCCGCCCAATGTAGCCACTTCAGCTGGAGTGACTGGTACAGGGAGCACTCATTTGTCCCAATCAACGGCTTCGTCTACGAGCTCCCCAGGGGTCTCTAGCGCTTCCTGCACTGAGGAGTACATTTCCACTTCCGAATCAGCGGCACCATCCACAGATGGAGGTAAGATATATGTGACTACCCACCTTCACAGGTCTAACTAATATTCCTTTGTAGGAGTATTGACGAGTTCAGTTGGTAGTCTCACTGTGGAATTGACGAGCATCCTCACTTTGGCCACATCGCCCGTCTCCACGCTTGTCACATCGACAGGCTCACCTTCACTAAGCAGCTCGTTACTTAGTTATGCTGGACCAACTTCCTCTGTAGGTATTTTTTCGACGGCGACATCTGAGAATTCAGGTGTTTTCGCCTCTTCATCCTCATCAATCTTACTTCACTACATTCCATCAACCACAACATACTCTCCTTCATCGGCCAGTTCCGAAGCATCGGGCGTCATGACTACTTCCTCAATAGATGGCAGCGGTCTCGGCACCTATACGCCACCTTCAGAACCCACGTCTTACCTTTCACCGATTCCTGTCGATGGCGGCGATGGGTCTGATGACGGTGGACCTGAAGGCGACAGCGGATATGGTGATGAATCAGGGCTTGGTGACTACGAGGGCGACGGCGGCGAGAGCGGAAACAATGATGGATATAGCTACGATGACCCTTTCGCTGATGATAGCTTCCCTGATTGGTTTGATTCATCTGCCGACGGGACTGACCCTGAACTCGGCTTCAGTGGTGACTATGATTATTATGGCGAGTCCAAACATAGTGAAGGAAGTCACAAGAAGAACAAATTCGATACTGAGTCTGAGCATCGAGAGGGTCACCACGAGGAGAACACTCGATTTGGGGAACATGAGCGTGGCCGTGGTGGACGACATAGAGGCCGGGGTCGCTTTGATGACTACTGATCTTTCAAATGACCCTCATTCTCGTTTCTAGGCTTGTTGTCATCTGTTTTGTAAGAGTACACATGTTGTTGCTTTTGCTCGCATTTGTTTCTTTTCTTCTAATTTCGACAAGAAGGTCCTGTATGGCAATCATACAGAGCAACTTTTAAAGTATCCAGTAGTCAAATCAAAACTTGCCTTGTAATGGCTAGAGGAACAATAATTCATTAAATTACTCTTCTTGATTTACATAACTGTTTAGTGTGATAGCCCTAGTCCAAGACCAGTAGTCATGTGCCATACTACAAAGTCACGATAATAGAGAAGAGCAAATAGGACAAGCTCTTCTATGGAAAACCTTATTTCGTAGCGGGCGCTAGCGTACAACCTTGATATATATATCAAGCGTAGAATAGCTCTTCTCTTCTTCTTCTTTCCTCCCTAGCTTAGAATCCTCAATTCACAGTACTTCTACAAAGAGTCTCAATCGTGAGACCCCCTTTTGTAGAGCTATCACAAAACCTAGTCTAAAACCCTCTAGGCTTACTTCCCTAGGCTGGCTTATTATAAGTCCCAAACTCGCTTTCCCTAACCTACTTCCTCTAGTATATAATATAAGTTATAATATTACGTGTTAAAATGTAGTCTCGATCAGGGAATGTGCACTTTAAGAGAGAAATAGAACTCTTTAAGAGCTCTGATTGACCAATTCTATTCTAAAGAAAGAAAGAAGGAAAAAGGGTAGAAAACCCATATCTATCTAACTAGCTATATACTGATCATAGCTTCCGATTAGTGATTATATATACTGAGGTCCGATCAGTGATCGTAGGTACTAAGATGTCGATCAGTGGTCGCACGTACAGTTATCGTACGCATCCACCAATAGATCCTGAGCTCTGTATATCGCCATATATAACTAATTAGCTTAAGTATAAATCAAGAATCATGTATTATATCTTAGTCTCTAGCCAGCTTATAGGCTCATCACCGGCCAGGTCATAGGCTTTGTTGTAGGTTGTACCTATTAAAGAACTCGGCACTTGGAAGTGCCTTGTACGACGTCTAAAGTCACGTGAACCCGTAACTGACTCGCGACCCGTAATATGAAATTCTTCTATAAAGTAGAAGTCCCAAAGCCTTCTGCTTTCTCTTCCTTCATTAATTCTTCTTATAATACAATTGCCTATTTACAACGATCTCTCTTGCCTCTAGCCCGTGTCAGGCTTATCGCCAGTCACTAGAGGGTAGTTAATATGACCACCTTAGTAGTTAGTAATAGTATATACTCTGACCTAGGCATATACTAAGTTCAGAAGCGATTTGAAATTGAGTTAGGTAATTATAATTAATTTAAACTTTAATATTAGGTCAATTTTGAGTGAGAGAATTGTGTAGATTTAGTATATCAATAAATCGAAAAATGAATTCTTGATTTTTGATTTTCGCGAAAATTGAACTTTCCGCAAGGTAGTTATCGTCCTCCGGATCAATATTTGTATCTCAACTCACTCTCCCCTCCTTTGCGCATATCCTTCTTCCTTCACTCACCTCGCCTCACATCATCTCAACCCACCCCCCATCGCTGCTCTCCCAAACACCATCTCTCTCGTCTGGGGATCGCAATGCCTGCAGTGCATTACACGGCCATGCACGCGAATCACAAACTGCTGCGCTTTGACCCCGATACAAATAAGGTCGCTGGGGTTTCCTCAATCCGGTTCCTTGCACTGGAACGTTATCGACCTCAGAACGAAACATCCCGTTACAATCCGTGTCCGCCATTGACCACGCCATTGATGTGATCGTTTACTGGCTTATGGGTGGCTGCGGACGATCTGCGCCCACGAAAAGGAAACGGCGACGTATCTTCAAATGGGATTGAGTGGTACATACAGTACAGGGAAAGAGGCAGAAAGAGACAGTTTGTCCAGGGACCCCCCGATAGTAGACGCGAATGAACGAAGCTGTCACAACAATCAAGTAATAAGCGACGGAAACCCGACCTTCAATCGAACCATTGTACGTGCTCTCACTAAGATCCGACCCATGCATGGTTCCTGGCAGACACATCTTCGTCCCAGCATCACTTTTCTACCCATGTGTGTGCCTCTGCTCTGACACGAATCGTTTCTCGAACGAACCTTGGGAGGAACCAACTTGCAGAGCAGGGTTTTGTTTACTCATTGAGGGCCAATCGGGGGGGGACCTACAGAGCTGTCACCAACGGCCAGAGTTTCATCTCTCTCTTGCAACATTGCACAGCCCATCAATCAGCCAAACGAAACACCTTAGCCATTCAGCGTCCAATATTTTCGGGAATATATACTTTAGGTTGAGGTCTGAGGCCTAATCTTTTGGGCGGTATATCTGACTACATCTTTGATCGAATACGCAAAAGCTCCGAGCAGGTTCCATGCTGGCTGTTGCAGACGGGTCTATAATACGGCATTGAAACATATCAGGATGGTTTATTGCGGGAAGCCTTCAAGAGGCTGCCAGATGTGCAGGGCAAGGAGAATAAAGGTCGGCACTACATACTTTGACACCTTTGTATTTTATGCTAACTCTTGTTTCCCTGGCAGTGCGACGAGGCAAGACCCACCTGCAACCAATGTCAAAAATCCAGACGTCAATGCCCCGGATACAAAGACGACTTTGATCTGGTCTTTCGAAATGAGACGAAAGCGACGGAAAGGAGGGCACGGAAGTTGATTACCCATGAAGGGAGGACAAGCACAAACATGTTACAGAAAGGCCAAATCATATTTTCGAGTGCACCACAAAAAGACTTGAATGCCAACAGGGCAGGCTCTCCGAAGTCATCGACGGCTTTTGTGGCACGTACTTTGACCCTCCCTGTCGAGGAGCAAGCGTCCTGCTTCTTTGTGCAAAACTTCGTTCATACTCCCCATGACTCAACCTCCCGCGGATGGTTCGACTTTTTAATACCTCTCATCAAAACTGAACATCCGGATTCACACTTGAGTACCGCATTCTCAGCTGTAGCAATGGCGTCCCTTGCAAATAGACCAAGTACAAAAGGAAGAGGACTGATGCCTCAAGCTCTGGCCTTATACACCAAAGCGTTAAAAAAAATCAACCTAGCTCTCCAAAATCCTGCTCAGCAAAAGCAGGACTCTACTGTGGCTTCTATATTGCTTCTCGGATTCTTTGAAACGATAACTTCCGAGAGGTCTAATGTTCTTGCCTGGGGGTCTCATATTGAAGGGGCTGTACAGCTCATCAAAATGAGGGGGAAAAGACAGTTGCGGACGAAGACGGGACATGCACTTTTTGTGACGGTCAGAACTCAGATGGTAGGTCTGTGATAAAGTTTTTGTCGACGTTGCTAATCTGTTCCTTGAGCTGATAATGGTCATGTCTGCCTCAAGATCACCTATTTTGGGCGTTGACTGGTGGGTAGTTGAGAGTCCCTCTGATCGCGGTGTTTTTATCGTTAGGCTCCTCCTGCGGGTAGCAGAACTGCGAGCCGAAATAAACCACTGTCTAGGCTGCTATCCACGCACACCTGAATACCGCCAAAGGGTTCTCGAACTGATGCGTCGAGCGCAAACCATGGAGTCGGAATTCCAAGACTGGGTGAACTCCATCCCCGAAACCTGGCGAGTCAAGACAGCTGCGTGGGTGGATAACGTTCCAGGAGGCGACATCCTGAAAGCATATGTCTGTCCAGGAAAGGTAGACACATATCGCGACATTTTTATTGCAGCCATGTGGAATCACTCAAGAATATCCAGACTTTTTCTGGCTGGTTTGGTAGTGCGGTGTGTAGCATGGGTCTGCTCTCCTGTTGACTATCGAACTACACCAGAATACGCTACATCATCGAGGATTGGAGCCGATATGGTAACAGATATCATCGCGTCGGTGCCTTATCTTCTCGGTTGGCGGGTGGACGACGACGGCCAGTTAAAAGCCGGATATCTTTCGGGCTTCACTTCAGGCAATGGCGATATCACTAGTGCCAAAGCTCTCGGAGGTTTCTTCCTTACCTGGCCGCTTTTCTGTGCGGCATGCAGTGATTATGCAACAGATTTGCAACGGCAATGGATCAAAGGGCGCATGAATCTAATCGGCGACGTAATGGGCATGAATCAAGCAAAAACCATCGGCAGTGTAAGTCCCCGTTTCCCTCGTCGCTATCCGTCTAACGACTAAAAGTTCCAACTCCGTCTTCCTTCTATGACTATCCGCAGAGACAATATAGGGACCGCCTTCCCCTCAATGGCACGTCTTGCTCAAAATGCTATAACGATGTCTGACATCAAAGGCCCTTCCAAAGCTCCCCTTTACGTCCCTATCAAGGCAGAGCCAGCGACAGCGGGAACAGAGCCGAGAACAAAATCGCCGCCGCCGAGTGAGAAGGTAGCGTACGCATTGGATCCTGTTCAACATCATGTTGCATTGCAGAGGGAAGCATTTGAAAAGGAGAGAAAGTTGCTATTGAGGAATGCGAGCAATTTCGCTGGTGAGAGTGCGGAGAGGGTTATTGGGGATTACTTGGCTATTTAGGAGGCTAGTAAAAGGTGTTTGAGAGATCACTATTTGCGAAACGTGCGGGGATGAATGTTGATTTACCTTGAATGTGGGAGGCAACTACGCTGGCATGATCTTCGATATCTTTGGCGTTTTAGGAGGTTGGGGTCAAGGCGTTTATGTAAAAAGGCTAGGACGGGACAGGACACGACTCTACCTTGGATATACCACATTTGAACATTGATTGAATATACTTATGAAATGGAACAATCTCACCACATCTAAATAGCGAGAAGACTGCCCTCACAGTCCGCGAGTGGTGGAGTTATTTTACATCGACCAGCAGAAGCAGCGTCGTTCAATACAAGGACTAAGCTTTTCATTGCTCTGCAACTTCCAAATATATTTTGAATATCTCTCAATAGGCCGGTAAGTCTGCCTTGTTCGA
This sequence comes from Hyphodiscus sp. D1413, assembly GCA_003988895.1. Taxonomy (NCBI): domain Eukaryota; kingdom Fungi; phylum Ascomycota; class Leotiomycetes; order Helotiales; family Hyphodiscaceae; genus Hyphodiscus; species Hyphodiscus sp. D1413. The sequence continues at coordinate 406,230 of QYAO01000010.1, read as the reverse complement.
GGGGTGGGGTTTGTTAAGAAAGATGTACGTACCACAACTACTTCTATGCTCGCGGATCCGATAACCCAAAGCAATTTCGATTTCAATAGCTGTGCTAGGTGACAAGTTCGCAGAAAGCACCCGAGAAAGGAAACAAACCAGGAGATGCTTGTCTACCGCTGCAATTCACCCACCACGCTTTTCGTTAGAAAATATGTATTCCAGCTGAGAATTGGTGATGTGGTGTTGAACCTTACGTAAGTCATCCTTCGCTGCGAATAGCTGTACCCGGTCTTAGCGAATTTCTGGGTACAACGGGCTTTTTCAAAGAATGATAGTGTACTACAAACACTAAAATACTGCTTTTTATATCAAATCGCCGGGTATGACGAACGGTTATTGCGGCTTCTTGGTGTTCGTTATAAGCAGAGATTACTGTACATACCAAGCAAAGCAGACGCGAGGTCTGCAACTAGCAACCAATGGAAGGCCGGGAATCGATTGTAAAAGCCTCCTTTTAATAGCCGAATCCGAAGCCGAAGCCCAATTCAACTAAGCTCAAGGACATCCGAACTTGAAAAGGCAATGCACCAGGGCATTATGACCCCGCAGCTTCCCAATTTCATTGAATCTCACTCTCGGGCTCGAATACAAAGGACTCCTATCCCCCGCATCCTTTGTATTTACCCCACAGTATTCTCCCCTCTGTTCATCCAGCTTTTGATTCTAGCATTATGTCCTCTGCAAGCAAGCCTACAGTCTTTATCGTCCCTGGCATCTGCCACACGCCCGCACATTTTAATACACTTAATCAGTATCTCAACACATCCGGCTACCCAACGACAACGGTGTCTCTTCCGAGCGTAGACTCCAAGACGCCATTTTCCGAATCCCTGTCGAAAGACAGTCTTCACGTGCGCTCTGAGCTTGAAGCACAATTCGACGCGGGAAAAGAGGTCATTCTAGTCGTGCACTCATATGGCGGTCTCCCCGGATCCGTCGCCGTGAAGGGAGCGATGAAGGTACAGCGGGCGGCTGCGGGAAAGAAAGGCGGAGTCCTGGGCGTGGTGTATATTGCGGCCTTCCTTGCGCCGGAGGGTGTGAATTTGATCCAGGCGTTTGGTGGGAAGCACGCGCCTTGGATTATTCGAAATGTAAGTGCAAACCTCCCAGAATATACATATCGAGAGTCAAGACTTATCCGTCGAGTAGGGAGAGACGGGCTATATCACGGCTGGTGATCCCAGAACGGTTTTCTTCGCTGATGCGGAAGATGAGATTGCCAACGCGGCTGTGGCCGAACTCAGGCCTTCAGCTACGGCGTGCACTGAGACTCCGTGTCCAGCATCGGGGGTTGTGGATCCTGCTGTTGACGGAAAGAGGGCTTATATAATTTGTACTAAAGACGTGGCTTTTCCACCGCCTGCGCAAGAGATTGTCATCCAGATGAGCGGGGTGGAGTGGAATGTGAAGAGAATTGAGAGTGGGCACTGCCCGATGATCAGCCAGCCGAAGGGGTTGGCTAGACTTTTGGTTGAAGTGGCGGAAGAATTTGTGAAATGAGTGAAGTTCAATGACGAGAACTCTGCATTCAAAACAATGAACGCCCCTACCCGCAGGATTCCCAGGGGATTATTGCCTTAAATACACAAACGCAAACACATGCAGGAATTATGGCTTGATATAGAAAGATATCTGAACAACACACTTGCATTCCGATATCTTGCCTCTACCATCTCCTCCCTTCAATCAGCTTCTCCTCATTTGGCTAAACAGATCGTACCGCCACCGTACCGCACCGCACCCCGAAGATACTCCTTGTTTTTGGCCTAAAAATGATACAAGTAGCATTCTGAGGGTTTTGAAGGTATTTTGAGGAATCTATATAGAAGATTGTCCCCTTCACCCAACGGCAACTTGCGTAGATGTCAATGAAGTAGGGTCATGTGATAACATCATGATATGAAGCTCTAAGGCAATAGCAATCCGCTTGGAAAGCCAAGGTGCAATCGCTTACGTAGAAGGAGGCTGTGAAATGATACATTACTTAGCTGTTTGTAGAGATGGATACTAACTCAGTAGTGTGCAGCGCCAGATAAGAATCGCAGGAGCTATTCTGGATGCATATGACCAACTAGTCACATTTTCACATAATACCCCCGTTTCACTTGCTGTGGTAAAAGTTGTGAGGAGAGTATGATTGTTGGTTAGTGATCGGTGGTTATGCAGGAATCGTTTGCCGGATTTGTACACTTGCTTTCAGAAGTCGACCTGACCAATTGCAGAAGGCACACCACCCATTCATTTCAATCCCAATCGCTCACACGATTTGAGCGCGGAATAAACATGACGGGAATTTTGTTCATTTTTCCTTCGCCAAACGTATTCATCATTATCATCATCAGACATACTCAGTCATGACGAAATTGCAGCGTATGCCTGGCGTGTCATACTCACAATAAAGTGCCACCCAATGCCTCCCAACCTCCCTTATTCCAAGGTGCAATCATAGACGCCTTTTGAGCATCCCCAAATTTTCCCGTCCCCGATAACGCCATCGATAAATCTAATGCATCTAGTCGCCCCCGTGGAGGAGCAGCCTTGGTAGCTGTCTTCAACGCCATTTCCGCAGCATAATCCGCCTCATCAAAATCAGCAAGGCGTCCCCACCCATGAGGTTGATCCGGATGGAGGAAGATATCAGTCTGTACCTCTGTCCTGACAGCACTCTCGGCATCTCCTTCGGAGAATGCAGCAATTGCTTGAAGGACTTCTCCGACCCTGCTTTGTTCTTTCTCTGTCAGTCTGTGTGTCACCCGTAGATCTTGCAACGTAGCCGTTACAGCGTCGAGACTTTCGGCGTCTTTGTCGATGAGTGCAATGACGCCTAGTAAGAGTACTGATTCTACATGTTCGGGATGTGCCTCTACCGAGTCGAATAGTTGATCTCGTGCCCTAGCTAGCGAGTCTGCATCCTTCTGCGCCCAAAGCACTTGTGATAAAATACAAACTGCATCTGGGTTCCCGTTCGATTCTTCAAGGGCAGGCTGGAAGTATTCGAGAGCCGCCGCTGCGTTGTGGTTGTAATATTGCGCTAAGCCGACCGTGAGATGGGCCGAAAGTCTGCACTTTTTTCGAGCTTCTGCCGAGAGCTCGTTTCCGGCATCTTCAGTGCTAAGCTGAAGAGCTATCTCGCCGCTTTCGATCGCTTCGTCGTAGATACCCGCGGCAAGTTGCGATCTAGCAAGATCAGCCTTAGCTAAGGCAAACCGTGAGAGTGATACGGGAGATTCGGTGACCTCGTAATCAGCCTCAACAGTGGAGCAGATGTTTGACAGTGACTGGACGGCTAATTCTATATCGTCGATCCGCTCTAAGAAGAGAGTAGAAAGGTGATAGTGCATCATATCATTTGGACTCATCGAGTGTAGCTGGTTCAACGCGAACAATGGCTGCACAAGTTCAGCGATACTCGATGTCGATCTAGATGAAAGTATTCGATCAAATGTGGATTGTGTGTATTGACGTTTTATAGCCATGGATGAAGCCTCTGAGGTCTCCATTGCATGTGTAAAAAGGAGATTTGCTTCCGCCGCATTGTCGGTCATGAGTGCAATGAGTCCTTGGCCGACCCAAGCGTGAGCAAAGTCAGGATCCGAAGACTGAGCTCTGGTAAACGCATCATTGGCCAGCTGCATATCGTTGTGTAGCAAATACAAGCCCCCAAGATTTGTCCAGGTTTGGGAACTTCTCTCGTTCAAGAACAGGCTGCGCACGAAAGAATGTTGAGCGACCTGCGGATTCATCTCGCTGGTAACAACGCCAAGAGCATTCCAAAACTCGGAATTTCCTGCTTCTAACTCGATAGCTCTCTTAAAGCAACGCACGGCGGCTTTTAAGTATCTAGAAGATCGATGCTTCGCGCCAGTGAAAAGAGATAGGTGCGTGCGGTGTTCTGTCCATCCTAGATTGTAGTATGCCACAGCCTGAGCGTGTACATCGTGAGCCGAGGCATGAATAGCGCGTTTGTGAGACAGTATGGCGGCGTGAAGGCATCTCGTCAAGTTTCCGCCATCTTTTTTGTCTTTGGAGTAAAGTCCGTTCGCAAAAACGATGTCCATGCTAACACCGTCGACATTACTAAATATGTTATAAGCATCCTTTTCGTCTCCAGTTTGCAACAGGCTAATAACAGCATCGTGAGGAAAGATGGAGAGACGTCCTTGGATCAAAGAAAAGACCGAGCAAGCATCTCCAACTGATTTCCACAAATTAAAAGCGTCTGCTCTACTCTCTGCCAGCTTGAGAGCTTCTTCAATAGTTTCAGTAGCTCGTTGGGCAGCGTACCCGAAAAGCCCTTTGTCAATTCCATCCCACGCACTCTCAACAAGAGACTGAATGAGAGCGATGGATACGCCGAATTCTCCGGGTCGATTCTCCAGCACTGCCCTGTAGCGTTCTATAGCCTCATCGTAGTCACCAAGTTCTCTTTTGACATTCGCAAGCATATATTTCGCGAACCAGGTCTCCCCAGATTTCTGGTGTTCAACTAGATGTTCGAACTGCTCGGCATGCTGGAAGGCTTTGGTGGCAGCGATGTATCTCCCAGAATTGTGATAGCTTTCGCCAAGACCAACCCACGAATGGTAATCATCTGGTGTTATCCGCAGCGCGGACTGGAAAGAAACAATACTCTTGGCATAGTCTTGCTTGTTCAGTTCTGCAACTCCTAGCGCAGCGAATGGCCAGCTGAGGCCCTTTTTCTTCGAACCAGGAGCAGGCCGAACCTTTCCAGAATCAACCACTCGCTGAGCAACCACCTCTACAAGATCCCACTCCTTCTGTTGTGCAAACATCCGGGCTAGGCGTTCTGCAGCCTCCACCTCTGCAGGTGACAATTCAAATGCCTTCTGAAAACATTTCCGAGCACGCTTCGAATCTTTGGCATAATCCGCATAGTAAATGCCAAGGCTGGTGTACGCTGGAGCATAATTCAGATTGCTTTTCAGAGATGCCAAGAAGAATGAATATGCCCCATCTCTGGACTTTCTGGCGGACCTTGAGTCGTCCAAATTCCAAATACAGATTCCGATTCGGTACTGGGTCTGGGCAAGCAAATCTCGAGACCGTAGATCCTTGCCCTCGATCTTGGGCAGACAAATTTCTAGCTCATTCCGTCCACGATCATATTCGCCATTCAGTGCCTTGACCCAAGCTAACTCAGCTTCGATCCGTACGTTACTCGCGTCTCTTTCCAGCGCACGACCAAGGAAGTCTATTGCAGCTGGAAAGTCCTCTTCTTCCTCATAAATCAAGCCCACGCCTATCAGCGCAGGAGTAGACTTTGGATTTCTGTTGAGGAGTCCCTCGAAAAGATCTTTTGCTTCTGGGTGATTTTTTGGGGAGAGGTAGAAAACCAAGGCAGTGGCAAGAAGAGAAATGATGGCCTCCGAAGAATGGTCTAATTTCATCCCGGTTTTCTTCTCTTCTTCCACAACAAGCCGCCTCCCATTTCGCATGAGCTCCACAACGCTCTCATGCTCATCAAGAAATTGATAGTATTCTCCCATCATGCGATGAGCGATAATCGATTTCGGAGCGTCTGACATGCCTTCAATCATAACGAGAAGACGGTCATCACCAGTTACTGGAAGATCCAGCGCAACTCCGCCTCCACCATCTTCATCATCTTCGCTCTCATCCGACTCACTGCTCGTCTGAGGCTTTTGAGCTGGTGGGGGAGGCGGAGGAGGCGGAGGAAATGGGGAAATCTCGCTGGTCAAGAATCCACGCAGGACGTGGCCGAGACCGCTTGTAGGGAAGAAAGTGCAATATTCCCGTAGAATGTTTACATCCAAATCTTGAATACTTTCTGGATCTTTCCATTCGATTGTGATGTCCCAGGCCAGCTTGTATGGGTGTTTGATTATCACCATTTCCGAGGCTAGCTTGAGAACCTTTGCTTGTTTCTGCGATTTATCGTCGCCAGCGGGTAACACAGTGAGAGCTTCGAAGCACCTTTGGAGCAGCTTCTCCTCATACTGCCGACGAATTTCGTCGTCATTACTCCAATCTATTATCCTACTATATAGATCCTCCAGATCGCTGCCTTGCATAATTTCTCGCCTTACTTCAAGGGTGACCTGACCAATCTTTGCTCCTAGTCTGGTTCTTCGTTCCCCAATCTCCTTGTTTGTTCGCTCCTTCTCGTCGAATTCAGTGATCTGTGCCATGATCTGGTAGGTATGAGCAGGATGCGGAACTCGCCCTTCCAGGTAATCGTATATTGGACTCGTGGGCAGGATAATCGCCAGGGCTTGCTTATGCTGTAAAGGCACGCCTTCATTCTTCGCAAAGCCAAGGAACTTGTCGATGACATCCTGACATTTGTATTTGTCGTCCATAGTCTGGTATATCTCGGCCAATTTCAACGCGGCAATCTGATATTGGGCAAGCTTCTTGCTTCCTTGCTTCTCGTAAAGTTGAACTAGACCCTGCCATCCCTGTGCATCGGAGTCTTTCACTCTGGTCGCTGCATCGTATGCCTTCTCGGCTTCTTCGAATTTGCCTTGCTTGTCGAGTGCGAAGCCTAGAAAGATGTTGCTAAATGTATTAGCACACATCTTGGCAAAGGTTCCACAGCAGTCGCAGATTCAGATTGAGAGTCACCATTGGTAGCCTTTAGGATCCGAGGCCAGTAACTTCTGGCATTCTTGTATAGCTTCATCGTATTTCTGAGCCTTGATGGCGGCGCTGATGGATTTCAGGGCAGCCTTTGAGGACATGACGTGCTGTAGAACTCAACATGTAGGATGCTATGGTATGGTAAAAGTCGAGAGCGAGAATAAATGAGAGAGGTCCTTGACGTGTTGATTCGCGGCTGGAGGTTTGTTGTTGGTGACGATGATTTTACAGCCTTGTGTGTACATCTACAGTAGCGTGGTAGCGTGGATCTTGAATCCTTGTAGACTGTATGTAAACTCCGAGCTTCAAGACAACATCCACCTACCACCAAAGGCCGCTACGGTGATTCAGCAATCAGAATGGCGCACCAGAGAGAACAACCGTATTCACCTGTATAATCTTACCAGCATCCTACCTCCCTATCTTTATCTTTCTCTCGATATCCACAGATAACAGCTTGTGCATTCCAATCATAGGTTTCGGGGTGCGTTGCTCGACTCGTACTCGTACATCAGCGTCACTGATGCAGCAAGCATCCCGACCTATTTAGCCTCGAGGCCCAGGGCTTGACGCTGACGGAACATCTGCTTTCGACATCCACAACTGCAACTTTGTCGGCCGCCGACTCGCTAGTCATTGCAGTTTTCTAATCTGCCAATCGTACAACTATGGCGCCTTTAAGACTTACCATTGAGAAGGGTCACTTCCGAGATTCCCATGGCCGAGAAGTAACTCTTCGAGGAATCAACGTAGCAGGAGATGCCAAATACCCCAGTGACCCAGATCGACCGTCACATATTCCCGAAGACTTCTTTGACGGGGACAACATCAACTTTCACTCCCGCCCCTTTCCGCAACAAGATGCGCATATTCACTTTTCACGGTTGAGGCGATGGGGTTACAATACAATCAGATACGTCTTTACGTGGGAAGCTATTGAATCTGCCGGTCCCGGGATATATGATGAAGAATGGATCCAACATACAATCGAGATATTGAGGTTGGCGAAAGATTATGGCTTCTACATCTTTATGGATCCGCATCAGGATGTCGTGAGTACATACTTTGCAGATGACATACTCTTCCGCTGATACGTCCCCGTAGTGGTCCAGGTTCTCCGGAGGATCTGGAGCGCCAATGTGGACTGTCTACGCCTGTGGTCTCAATCCTCAGAGTTTCGCTGCTACGGAAGCCGCTCTTGTACACAACACTTACCCTGAGCCTGAAAAGTTTCCTAAGATGATTTGGTCGACAAATTATACTCGACTAGCCTGTCAGGTGTTATTTACCTTCTTCTTTGCAGGACGGGACTTCGCGCCAAAGTGCATCATCGATGGCAAGAACATTCAAGACTATCTTCAAGATCACTTTGTCAATGCGGTTGCTCATCTTGCTAAACGGATACACGAGGCTGGAGATCTGGAGGATGAGGTTGTGATTGGATACGAGAGTATGAATGAGCCCAATCGTGGCCTGGTTGGATGGCCAGACATATCTTCGATACCGAGCGAACAGAAACTGCAGAAGGGTACGTCTCCGACGGCCTGGCAAGCGATTTTGACTGGGTCTGGAAGGGCGTGCGAAGTTGATACTTGGGACTTTGGTGGAATGGGACCGTATAAAGCTGGGCGCGTGCTGGTTGACCCGCAAGGTGAAATGGCCTGGCTTCCAGAAGATTATGATGAATCTCGGTATGCTTACAAACGAGATCCCGGATGGAAGCTTGGGGAATGCATCTGGGCCCAGCATGGAGTGTGGGATCCTAGTACCGACACGATTCTAATGAAGGACTATTTCAAGAAGAACCCACGCACCGGTGAGGTGATCGATTACGAAGGCTTTACAAATTCATACTTTATGGACCATTATCGAAAGTATCGAGATGCAATTCGAGCAATTCACAAGAACTCTATTTTATTTTGTCAACCGCCAGTACTGGAGATTCCACCCTCTATCAAGGGTACCGAAGATGACGACTCAAAAATGGTTTATGCTCCTCATTACTATGATGGTGTGACACTCATGACCAAGAAGTGGAATCGGTATTGGAACGTTGATGTCTTTGGCCTATTGCGAGGCCGATACCTGAGCCCAGCTTTTGCTGTTAAGATTGGCGAAACTGCCATCCGTAATTGTTTCCGAGATCAACTCTCAGCTATCAGAAAAGAAGGCGTAGACTATATGGGGAATCATCCTTGTGTCTTGACAGAATTTGGCATTCCATATGATATGGATGATAAGTATGCGTACAAGACTGGTGATTATTCAAGTCAATCTGGTGCCATGGATGCAAATCACTTCGCCATCGAAGCAAGTTCCATGGCTGGGTACACTTTATGGCTTTACATGACCGAGGTAAGTTGGAATGTGGTTGAAATTTAACTTTGCTCATATTGATTAGAACAAACATCATTTGGGCGATCAATGGAATGGAGAGGACTTGTCAATCTTTTCGCTTGATGATCGACCGCTGCCACTCTCACCTATACCTTCAGCACTAAGCAACGGCTCGACAGTAACCCTTGACAAAGCGGGACCCAACACCAAAAGGGAGAGCTCCCCTGAGTCTACAGTGAATCCAGGAAATCTAAAAGCCAGCTTAATGACGCCTTCGATCTCATCTAGGCTGACAGATGCCGCTCCGGAGCTGACTAACTCCCCTGGATTCCGCGCTGCTGAAGCCTATGTACGACCAAGCCCCATTGCAACCTTTGGAAAGATTCTAAGCTATGGCTTCGACCTGCGCAATTGTGTCTTCAGCTTGAAGCTTCACGCCCATAAGGCTGGTTCTCAGGACACGCCTACCGAGATCTTCCTCCCTGAGTTTCATTTCCCGAAAGACAAATGTGATATTGAAGTTAGTTCGGGTAAGTGGACTATCGAAACCGACGACATGGATGGTGGAATGATACAAAAACTTAGATGGTGGCACGTGGAGGGCGACCACACGCTCAAGGTCACTGGTGTGCAGCGGCGGCAGAATATGGCATTGGGAATATCGGAAGAGGAAGGCTATCTTGATCAATGCCAGCAAACTAAGTGTAGTGTGATGTAAGGTATAGCTGGGTTTGAATCAGCTTAAGATGCGACGATATTTGCATTGGTTTGGGCGTAATGGGCATTTGCGTTTGATGGTTGTAAGTTTGGTCGAGAATGTGCACAGCCGCTGGCGCGGCGAGTCGAGTCGGGGCTTTTCGAGATTGGGGTGATCAGAAGTTTGATGGAATCCCTACAATAAACTTTCAATGGAACATGTAGACTTTGACGATATATTGTACATTCTACGTTTACCCTTGGCTTGAGGATTGCTGTGACTTGACTTGGTCGGTCAATGTCGGTCTGCGCAACTACGATGCAATTGTCTCCACTCCTTCCTTGGATATGATCTAAAAGTCATATTCATATAAATGCGAGATTACTAACTTTCTTGCCATGTCTTCGAAAAATAGTTCATTCCAAAATAGAGCCGAAGGCAGCTCTGATCTGATTGGCTACCAAACAGCGAGGAGGCACTTGCAAGGCTTAGCCTTGTTTCGGAGCGGCGAGAGGCTGAACTGGAGTTAAAGATCTCCAAGGTACCAGCCTCAACTCTTCGCAGCTATTCCTACACTCCCAACCTCCTTACAGTTTTGCAATTTGAGCTCTCTGCATAGGGGCTTCACTGAAGACGTTCTCAGTGAATGCATTTAGCCATATCTTTGCTCCATTTCTTTTCACATCCCAATTCGCGCAGATGACGAGAGAGCGGGCCACAATATCTGATGACTCCTCCCTCTACCCTTAGGATCAATATCATTCCAAGAAAAAGAGAAGAGTTCGGATCGAGAAGTCGCCATGAATCAGTCTAAGAATGGGCACAGCACAGCTGCGGAGGGAGAATCAGCGACGCATCTGAATGGCGGTAACACAATATTACTCCCGCGCATCCACGAAGCTCTCGAGATCGTCCACAGTCCCTATTCCTCCAACGAATCCCGCCAACAAGCCTCTCTCTTCCTCGAAGAAGTCAAAGCAAACGACGAAGCTCCCTATCATGGCTTCACGCTCGCCTCCGACAAGACCCAGCAGCCTGTTGTCCGCCACTACTCCCTCTCCCTCCTCGAGCACGCGATAAAACATAAATGGGCTGAATATTCCCAGGAACAGGCCACTGCTTTACGAGAATGGATTCTTCAACTCTCGCAGAATATCGCACTCGAGGATCCGTTGTATTTGCGAAACAAGACTGCACAATTGTGGGTGGAGATTGCTAAGAGAAGTTGGGGTGCAGACTGGCTAGACATGGACGAGCTGCTAGTGCGACTATGGGAGCTTCCTGGATCTGTGGTTCACAAGGAGTTTGTGCTCTTTGTCCTAGAGACGCTGTCGGATGAGATTTTCAATGGAGAAGATACGGTCGCTGCTTTGCGTGAAGGGGAGTTGAGCAAGGCTTGTGTTGAGATCTTTACGCCCGCGATCATACTTACTGAAGCATTTCCGAACCGGCAAATAGGTACTGCTGTCAGATTCGGGGAAGAGGGATGGCTGGTGAGAATGGGCGAGTTGCTGAGCCAGTGCCTGGGAACGGATGCCTTCCAGAGTATGGAGTACCAGACTTGTGCGGTGAAGACATTGGCAGTCTACAAGTCTGTTATGCCATGGGCGATTCCACGTGCTATTTCGAGTGCTTCGTGCGTACGGCACATGTGCACAAGTCTAGCTGCCTCCAGCGTTGCCGTACAACTAGTAAGCTCCTACAAACACAGCAAGACAAATGTAGGCTAACAATTACAGGCTTCCGTTGAAGCACTTCATGCACTGTATTGCCGTTTACATTTCTCTGATGAAGAATTCCTATCCCTCGTGTGCCCTATGTACACCAGTCAAACGGTCGATCTTCTTCGAAAATTGTTCGAATGGTCGGTAGTTGATCCTCGCGACATCGATGACGAAAAATACCTGTTTGCAAAGAAGTTCTCTGAGGTATGGAGACTTTTAATGCCATTTATTCGTATGCTGACCATGTTTTTAGATGATGTCAAATCTCGGCAGCTTCATAGAGCAAAAGATCTCAGCCATACCCGAAGACTGTGATTTGCCCAATCTACTCAATCTTTTTCTTGCCATAGCTCAAAGCCAAAGTTTTGTCATCTCGATACCCGTCCTTGTAACATGGACAAGATTGCTACGTTCCGAAATCATTGGCGGATCTCCCACCATCAATCCTTTAATTGCACCTCTACTTGAACTTTGCAGTTCGCGGCTCATCCGATATGAGAATATGCCCGAAGACTCCGACAACCCCTCTCTAATCTTTCTCTTCGAGGATATAGACACTGTACCAGAGCGTCACGCCTTCCTTGGTAATTATCGACGATACTCAGTCCAGATTATTGAGCTCATAGTCCGACAAAAACAGTCGGAAGCTATCTACCATATTATGAGTCAAGCTAATCAATCCATGCAACATCTGTATGATGGTCAACCCCCCTTTTCCGTTGCTTCATATTCAAAAAGTTCATTACCAGTCCTACGAGTGGACGCCAATTTCACTGTTGTTGAGGCAGCACTGAAAGGATATATGAAGTGGCGAGCAGCTCATGGTTTAAAACCGCAAGCAGATGAGCAAGAGAGAACAACGATGGAAAATAATTTAGAGGTGTGGTGTGAGCAACTACTAGAGATGAATTTTGAGGATCCCATCATTCGGAAACGAGTTCTCCAGCTATCAGTTGCATTTTCTACTACGGCACTGGACAAAAAGGTTGGATTCATGTTGAAGGTCCTAGAGCATATCCTCATGAGCCGGCCTACTGAACACCCAGAGCATTCTGCATATTCAGACGCTGTGAAAGAGCTCCAGGCTGATGGTATGTATGAACTCCAACGACTAGCTACCAAAATGCCAGATCAGCTTCTCGATGTATACGACCAGCTTGAGGCCAAAGTCAATGAAATCATCTCATCTGGGACCTTGGATACGAAGCGACAAACCTCATACCAGACCTTCCTATTTACGATCGTTCATCGTTGCACAAAGCTTGATGACGATAAGCGATTGCAAAAGCTGCATGGCTTCATCAATCCTGTTCAGCAATTGTGGCAGAATCCTGACATGAATCAAGCCATTGCCTCATTCGGTGGATTTTGCGAACTTCTCGGACTGAGCAAAGTCAGAGACTATCTCGTATCTCGACGTGTGCACGAGGTCCATGACTGGGGACTATATCAACTTGATGAGGAGGGCCAGTCGATTCAGAAAGACTTGGACAGCCGACTAAAGGCTCTTCCACTGCGAACCACCAAGTCTTTTCTTGGCTGCTCAACAGAAAAGATTGAAAAGGACAGCCCCCCGTACAAGGTCTCATGCATATTATGGCGCGAGGCTCTGCCAGTCATTCTTCCAAATTTACTAAAATTTCTCAGCCATGCACATGCTTTTCACAATCCTGCCAACTGGATCGGTCTACCACCAGAAATGCGATCCCTTGTCAGCCGTATCTTGACAGACCGATTCTGGCAAGCTGGTATATCTGAAGGCAGCAAAGATGACTTCTATGCTCGAGTCACTGGCACCAAATCAACTATGGAAGGTTTCGCATCTTCAATCCGTGGATCTGTTCGCACTGTTCGCGAAGCATGCTATTCCATTCTTTGGTGCATGAGTCGTTTGGATGTCGACTTTTATGGCTTTAATGAGCTTCCTGGACCCCTTGCACACTCTCTATTTGCAGACGCACACTGTCTCTCGTCACATCAGCTCATTGCTCTCCTCAATGTTGTTCGATTGATGGTGGATGATTGTCCAGTCGAACTCCGAGATCATTTCATTCCTCCGATATTAGCCACATGCTTTGCGCAGATGGATGCGAAATGTAGTTCGGAATGGGACAAGCTTACTCATAAGCAGGTTGCGGCAACTGATGGAGATAATTTGACTGAGGAGATGAAGGAAGAGAGCATTCTACGCCAGCTGACCCATACCGCGGTGATGATGATTGGGGGATTCCTTGACCCTGCTCGTCCCAGCAAGTCTAATCCTTCCCGTTCAATAAGTCTTATCAACTAATATACAGAAGATCCAGGTTCCAGCACAGCAAAGGAGGCATCAACCTTCGTCCCTGGCAGCAACCCCCCAATAGCCTACCCAACAATGCGCAAATTCTGCCTCACATCTGCCACAATCCTCGAGCCGCTCCTCCTTTTCCTCACGCATGCAATCCGCATGCGTGACAGCCGTTGCTGCGGTGTAGTACTCCGCGTATTCCGCTCCATCGTCCCAGATTTCGGACCCGCCCTCCCAACGAACTCACCCTTCTCCTCTTCGATCCGTGAATTTATCTCCACCGATGTCCTCAAAGCTTGCATCTCCTCTCTTCACGAACCATACTTCGTAGAACTCCAAAAGGACCTTGCCTACCTCATCGCTTCAATCCTCATCTACTACTCACCTGCCAGTCGGACACCGCGGCAGATTTTACTCAGCCTACCGGGCTTGCAGGAGAGCGCGGTGGATAAGTTCCTAGATTATATCATGCGACCGGGCATGCAACCGAGACAGCAACGGGCGCTAGTGCTCGATTTGCTGAAGGATTTGAAGGGCGTAAGTATTAATGAACAAGGACGCATCACGAAGAGTGCAAGCGCGGTCCGGAGGGAACGGAGTAAGATGCAGCAGGAATTCATGAAAGAGCAGCCGCCCGCGAGGGACGATAGGAGACCGAGTCCGAGCTTAGAGGGCGTGGCGGGCATGTTTGAGGGTGCGTAGATGGCCATTGAAAGCGGCGTGGCTCATAGGCGATGTAAGTCTGTATTGTAATTTTGGTTATTTTTAAGCCATTTAGCTCGAGTAGAGTCAAGTCCTAGATACCCAGAAAATGGAGAAAAGTTGTCTGGGATGGAAATAAAGCCAGTGTAATATGGGCTCGATCTCATTCGTATATGTGACCAATGACACGGCTTTTTGTTCTTCTCTCAATATTTGCCCCAACCATAGGCCTCTAAGTCACAGTACTAAAACTGGTGAAGAAACTAGACATCTTTATCACATCTACATAGTTATTAGGACCTAGCGTGTATTCATTTGATCTTAGGCCCGCCAGGGTAAGTTACTCGTTTAAATTTGTCTACGAGGAGTAAATTCAAGTAAGGAGTATTTGTCGGCTGGAGCGATTCGACCCCCTAGTTGGGACTGACACTGACTGTAGACGTTAATTGAATGCTGCTTCATCAAGCCACTATACATGAAAAGTCGATTGTTTTCCAGCAGTATGGAAATCCGTGATCTCAAGTGGCTTAAAAAACCAAACCTCTTATCCCACCTCTCTGGGTATCTGCTTTGGTTCTCCAAAAGCCATAGAACTTAACACAGATATATCTAAAGTACTCGAAGGCTCCTCGGAGTGCGACGAGGTCCACCACTTATGCGCTAGCTATTATCTTTTTTTCATATGCCATATATTCTATTGACTTCTCGTTGTCCGATATTCTTATCCAGTCTAGCTCTATTGATTACACTTGTATACTTCTAGTAAACCTCCAACAGCCACACTCTACTATCATTAGCTCGCTTATCCTGTTTGGTGCTCGCCCAACAAAATGCGCTGGCAAAAGCTCACGAAAGGAAGACACAAAAAACACTAAACATCAAAGTATCGTATCTAGAGAAGTTGTTCGGCGTATAAGGAAGCGCAATGGACACTTTGCCTCCGGGCCATATTCGACTACTCCACATTGAAGCTGGGGCCAACGAGTCCACCATTCGTTCTAGGCTCGTGAGCACTAGTTTAGAGGGTTCACCGCCATATGAAGCTCTGTCGTACACCTGGGGCTCTACTGACCATGGCACGACCATTATCTGTGACAATGTTCCAATATTTGTTACTGAAAATCTCTACCATGCGATCAACTATCTACGGAACCCGGAGCATGAACGGATTATGTGGATTGATGCAGTGTGTATCAACCAGAGAAATGATCAGGAGCGGACAGCTCAGGTGGGCATCATGAAGGACATATATGCAAATGCTATCCGTGTCGTGATATGGCTGGGAAGAGAGACTCCAGAAGATGAAGGAGCGTTTTCATTGTTGAACCGCTTCAAGGAACTGTTCGCAAAACACGGCTTAGTTGATGTCGGTCCTTATCCAGATCAAAGTCTCGGATTCCCCCCTATTACCGATCCTCAGTGGTCTTCACTGGTGAGACTATTCCAACGTGAATGGTTCGAGCGCATCTGGGTGGTACAAGAGGCAACTGTATGTCAATTCCTTAGAGTTTCTTTGGTCCATCTTTAGATCCGGCGCAACGAATACTGACTCGAAGAATCATAGATAGCCCGTGAAGCTATTGTCGTTTGTGGGTCCCATTCAGTTAGTTGGGAGCACATCTCCAATGTTGCTCAAAGTCTTCGCTCCCACGGTCATATCGGGCCCTACCCAGTTGATTTTCACACGCCAAAAGTACCAGGGATTTCATGTGTCATTGTGGTCCATTACTTGAATTTGGCACACAAATCCTGTGACAAGACTTGGACGCTTCTTGGCCTCCTCCGCTTGACACGAAAATATCTGTCAACTGATCCCCGTGACAAAGTATTTGCTTTGATGGGCGTTGTCACGGATCTCGATAGCATAGGTCTTGAAGCGGATTATAGACTTTCGGCTGAAGAAGTCTATCTATCAGTGGCAGTTCACAACTTGGAGGTCCTGAAAGATCTAGAACTTCTGGGGAATGGAGGGATCAGTTCAGCTCCATATAATCCAAAACTTCCCTCTTGGGTCCCTGACTGGAGCAGTGGTATTTATCGCAGATCTGTGATCTCTGACGTAGCACGAAGGAGGGGAATGAGCGCTTCTGGGGACTCTCAACCGACCCTCTCAATCTCAGCGGACAAGAAAATCCTAACTGTTCGAGGCGCAATCATTGATACGGTCTGGCAACTAGACACTACAACAATCCTTATCGGGGATGAAGATTCAAAGCTTGACCACGGCACGACAGCTGGCTGGGCACGCCTGACCCTGCGGAGCAAAGCTTCCTTTGAGAGCCTCATAGCTTTCGCACAAGCTGCGCACAAATTTCCAGAAGGTCAAGAGCGTGAAGAGTCTCTATGGCGCACGCTTTGTTGCGATATGACAAATCAGATACCTCCAAGAAGAGCCCCAGCAGAATTTGCAAAAGCATGGGAGCTGCTTCGGAAGCAGCATCGGGCAACAACGGCCGAGGGAAGCCTCGACTGGACAGGAATAGATAAATCGGACCTCGTGGAGAATGTTCTACATCATGTAGCATTATTGAATGCAGTTGGAGTTAACAGCGCGGGAAGGAATTTGTGCGTCACAGCTGGAGGATACCTGGCATATGCCCCACGTATGAGTCAAATCGGAGACAAAGTCTGTATTTTATTTGGTTCAGCTGTACCTTTTGTGCTGAGGGAAGACAAGGATGGGCTTTTTAAGCTTGTTGGCGAGAGCTATGTACATGGAATTATGGACGGAGAGGCATTGAAGGAGCTAGACATGGAGAGTTTAAGTCAAGATTTACACCTTATCTAAACGACTGTAGAGTGAGTTCATAATGTATGTCGAATTGTGGAACTTTTGGACTTCTGCTCTGGCTTTTAACTATCTAGTTTGTGAGCTTACTTACCTATCGTATCCTCCTATGTGTAGGTACAGAATAAGCGAGCCTCTTCGTCCGAAATTATAGCGACTTATGAATATTCCAAACTCTAATCGAATTCAAATGCAACAAATTATGAGTTGCCAATCGACGTCTAACTTCTGGAAATTTGCTCCAATAGATTGAGCCGTGGGCTGAGATCTCCTTACAGCGCAGACCGTACTTGTGATTCTAGTTTCGACGCTGTTTGAACCGCATGAAATCCTATTAAATACTGTTTGGTAGGTCGTAGAAAATCATTACTAGTGCATTATTTAGCAAAATATATCAAAAAGGTGATGATAGTAAGTACAAGTGTATCCCCTTAGCTGCAGGAGTCGAGCACCAACAGCACGTCAGGTGGCTTAGGCACCACCCACAGGGATAGGAAACGAATATCCGGAATATAAACAACCATCATCATTCATTGATTCCGCACTCAAAAGAGTCATAAATGGATTCCTGAGAACACTATATCAGACCCTACGGACCCAGGAACCTTGCGAAGCCAAATACAACTGCAAATCAGTGGTACCTGACAGGCTCTTCAAGAATATAGCTCTATGATAGGCTGAAAAAAGCTCGCTTGAAGGTACCGCTAGCGAACTGCTGGGCTGGACGTGCACAACTCCCGTCGCTGAGGAGATAAGTTTTTCAAAATATCTTTAATATATATCAGTGGACAGGCCTTACACTCGAACAGACCATCAATTATATTGAGTTTGGGTCAGTCGACCAATTGCGAAAAAAGTCTTTCACTAACGTCTGACTGAGACATTTCAACTTCCATAAATGCCAAGGTAACATGAATATCCTGTCTCAGTCAATTCAGAGTGAGCCGAAGGATTGGGATTTTACATAAACGAGAACCAGTCCTCAGAGGCACAGCCACCGAGTCGTATTTTATGCATGAACTCGTGCGATCCCGCGGATGCCTAACAGTAGTGCTACATAACGGCCTCCATTTCTTTATAAGTCGTGCTCTTTTCCATCTTGGTTCAGGTTTTCCACAATAGCAAACAAACCTCTGACCTCGATTACCGCCTCCTCAAGATGTATACCGATTGCACGGTGGCTTCGCAAAGACGACGAACTCTTAAATTTAAAAAGAAAGAGTGTGAAGTTCAGAATTTGAATCTACCACTTCCCTTCGAGATTCGGGATCAGATTCTCACTCTTCTTCTTGTCAGCGAGCAAGAAGTTATCGAACTGAGAACCGGAGTCTGCAAACTCTATCGTCATGGTAGTGAATACAGCGCCAAGGGTGCAGGGCCATACATCGATGATTTGAGACTTTTCAAGCAGTTTCGTGCTCTCACTCAAGTCTCCCGAAAATTGCGCGCCGATGCTATCTTTGTACTTTTCCATCGCAACAAGTGGCTTCTGAAAATATCCCTTTCTGTCAACGAACAAGAAGGCCGTAAGTGGATGGTCGAAGGTCGTGAATATTTGGTTGAAGGTTGGGACTCCACCGCTATAGTAAAAGAGCTCTGGGGTGCGGATGCCATTCTCTCTATGAGTAATATCAAGATTGTCATCAAGAACGAGTCGAAGCGTTACCGCCACCGGTTGCAACGATACCTGGAAAACTTTATTAAAATTCTTCACATGTCGCGAAGTTTAAGGAGATTGGAGGTAGAGTGGATCAATCATGAGAGGCTTGATTTGGAAGTGGTGCCGGCAGCCATCATCACACAATGGTGGTATCTACGTTCATGGAACGCTTTTCAGCAGACAATGATCCAAGAGGTATCAAGGAAGGCGGATGGAACAAGATCGAGCTCGAAACATTTTCGCAAAGGAGTATCTAGATGGGAAGAGGGACAAAGAATCCTGAAACCTTTCGAAAGAATACGAGGTGTTCAGGAAGCAGTCGTCATAGGTTGCGTGACTGATAAGTGGGCTGAGGACCTGGAGAACTGCATGAGGAGGGATAGATAGGCTACGTCGAAGATCGGAAAACGGAAGATGGTAAAGAAGAAGATTAAAGTGATGCACTCATCCGAGTCACAAACTTGACCTTCTCAATCGACTTTTTCTTATGATCCAGTCTTATTGCTTCTCTTTCCTTAACAGTCGGTTTTCTTCAAGTCGCTTATGACGCCATCAGGTCAATAAAAGAGTACACTCTTTTCGATTCCCCTCATATTTACAATGATAAATGAGTCTTAGATGAGCCAGTGAAAAGTGCTTTGGGAGATAAGAATAAAGCGAGCGATATGTGGTATACAGTTTTGAACACTTCTATGAATTTTACATATCTGTGAAAATTGATAGAAGTTCTGAACATCCAAATATGAGGAATTATGCAAAATGGACGATTGTTTGGCTGGGGAAGTTACGACGATTATGTATATAGCAACAAGTCCTATAAACCCCGCCACCCCGCTTTCCTAATCGAGCCGTTTCGCTCCTTCAGAAGCGCTCCGACGAAAGGCATACACATTGAAACCGGAATCCCCTCTAGATTTAATTCGAATTCGATCATTTCAAATCATAGTCAAAGATCATATTGAATAAATGGTTACAAAAAAATTTCGAGTCCACTTGACTCTTTATATAGGAAGGTCTAGTTATCATCACAACTTTGTTCTAGATCTCGGCGAGACTAAAAAAAGTAATGCTGTCGATTCTCAAATATGGTACTTTGTAGAAAAATAGATCATAGTCCCAGATTTTGACACTATCCCCGAAATCCTCGCTACTGCTTGGTGCTGTTATTCCCTTTCTCATTTAAATCCAGCTTCTCGTCCGTGAGAACTTTATGCTTTCTAAAGAAATGAAATTCCGGCCGGAGTTCTTTCGTTCAAAGCCAAGATCTCATGGAATTGTCCAATTTGAGAGCACAAATAGGCTTTGCGAGTTGCGCAGACAAAGAAGTTGGTACAGAATGTTTCTGGCGTTTGTCAAGTTTCTTCTCCTCGCCAATGACTAATAGAAAGCGTTGATTATTATTGTACAATTCAGACTCTCCAAAGTTGGTGAATGGCCATCTTTTTGCCATGTTCCTCGCCATGAATGAGCAAAAGGATTGTTTGCTCGAGTAGTGCGTTCCTCAGTGGCTGATGCCTGCACAGTCCGCAGGTCCTCAGTCAGAGTCAGATGCAAGACCCTGTTCGTCAAGGAAGGCTTGACTAGCCCTGAAGTCCGGGTCAGGTTGAGTTACCTCCGATAGCTGCATCTGTTTGACGTCGGCTCTTAAGTTCTTTGCCCCCAATAAGGCGACGGCCAATGCAATACTCTCACAGCAAACGATGATAAACCAGACCGTCAAGCTGGTTCTTGATGTTCCCGAGAGATAGAGACCACTTTAAATCGATCAGTATATTCGAGAAACAGTTCATGGGGAAGGGTTTAAGGTAATATTCGGACGTACAAGCCAATGTTTGCAATTCCGAATATGAACAACACAGCGCCAAACCACCTGTAAGGCACAAATCGAGTTTCGATTCTTCTTAAACCCACGATTGAGTGGCCGATGAGGCAAACCGTAATAAATATCCCGAATATTTGGTGTGGATGTGTGAGCTTTGCGTAGCTACAATTACTGCACTATTTGATCGTTAGATTCCAGCTATTATTCCATTATTTTCGTTCCACTTGGCTAACTTACAATTACATTTTTCATTGAGACCATGACTCCCATCACAGACCCTAGAGTAGTCGCAGCTATGGAAGCACATTGCAGCATCTGTAAGTAGAGCTTGGAACCATTCAATCTCGAGGGGATAGAAAGAAGGCTCAATGGAAAGATGATCATGAATGAAGTGGCAAGAATGATGCCATGGCCTTGAATTACCAGGCTTTTGCCAGTCGGAGGATTTGGTATTTTGTCGGCCGTCATGAATCTGTCATTGGCGACGCCTGGAGGGTTGAAATCGGTGTAATATATGCCGAAGCTTTTTGGCATGTCGAGCTCGAAGCTCCCTTTTTGGCGCTTGTCAGTATTGTACGGGGCTACTTTCTTGGAGGAAAGCCAGTTTCACTCAGTACTCACCAAAGTCTGAGTGAATTCCGATAGGGCTGTCAATCGTCAAGGCTCTAAATTTCTGGTTCTTATTCAAGGCCCATATGAATGGCTGTGACTCTGAAGTCACATCGAGAGTCGGCCAGGAGCCACAGTCCAGACAGGCGAAATCTACTTTGGCCAGGCCGTGTTCTTCGAGTTGCGTATTGGTCACATGAATTTGCGGCACTGTTTGAGAAATGTATGGAGCTGAGTGACCTCTGTGCTGTTCTTAGTACTTGCAAATATCAAGCATGATGGATGGGGTTGACGAAAGAGACGGAAGATTGAATGGCTGAAGCTACATACCGAGCTGTTCGAGGACTGACAATAACCTCTGATGTGGTTTGGTCGGCATAAATGACAAACATCAATGCGTTTGCCATCTCTGAACCTATACCGACAGAGACATATCCTCCATCAACAGCAAGCCATGCTTCGATTCTTATCAATAAGTCCTGAGCCCGAGAAGTGACATTGGAAATTGAGTCGATGCCTATGCAAAATCCTGTGTTTGGGGTTGGTAGAGATTTGCAGAATTTTACCTGCTCACATGCTGCGAGACCAAGTATCAAGGAGGAAAAGAGTATTGAGAGCTTCATCCTGAGATGTGTTGCCTGGGAGGAATTACAAGTATGCTACAGCCTGCAAAAGTTTCCTTTACGACTTTTTTAAAAACTTCAGAGAGCAATAGAAGAAATGGCTGCTCAGTATGAGTCTCCATTACCGACAAGCCCTTGCTGTGGGCACACCCCGTAGTTTTTTGCGGGCAGCCATGTCTCACACCTTTACTTGTATGATGTTCAAGTTGTTCGAGCATGCGCCAGGGGGACGAGAAGATGGGAGGCGAAGGGATCCATCGCAGGCCGCCTATGCACCGTAGCGCGACCAGTGAAACCCATGGATATATCACTAGGTACAATGGTTATTCGCAAAGTGTTGCTGCATTTAAGTAAGCGTAAAAAGGGACAATTTTTGGCTGAATTAAATCCCCAAATGGCTAAGTTCATTCTTCACGGGATGCTGGTTCCCGAGGGAAATGGATGGCCTTAAGGCAGATTTGTTAACGGATCACTGATCATTGACCAGGCTTCAATAGCCTTTATTTGACAGTCTCTAGTGCTCTTCTCATCATTGTCCAACTTCTTGAAAGGCCCGTCGATAAGGAGGCGTAGTCACAATAGCTGGAGAGGATGAAGATTACAAGTACAAGGGTGTTATCTCCGTGGCCGTCTTGCATAGGGCTTATGCGTGGTGTATTCTCTTATTGGCCGAGTTTACGACCCGGCGACTCTCAGCCCTTTTAATTAATGTTATATAAACTCTTGGACCATATCCCCAATCAGGGAAATGTGCTCGTGACAGCTTCCTTTTTTGAGACGCCCGGCAGATCTTCCGCCCTCCAATAGAGAAGTCCTCGCTTGGTTGAGCTCGTCAGATAGTGCTTATGAAGGGCTGCAGACAAACTTCCCCGCCAAGATAAGACCTCTTTCAAGTCATTGGGTTACGTCGGTTTAGTGCTCACAGGACTCCAGCCAGCCAGCCTCCACATCCTGCAAAGGGAAGTCATTCCGAGAGGTTGTCAGGATGGCGGTGGCGGGATCGAAGGCTACTCGGATTATGCATAATCCCCACTTCCGGCCGTTGAAGGTAATACTCCATATGGATTGGCGAAATATAAAAAGGCTTGAAACAACGTCACCTGCAGGAACTTGATTCTATATTTGTAGCCGTCACTATCATTCTCGCCATTGTTTACTGAGGTCGTTTATTGAGACACAGTCAGTCTTCGAGCCAAACGTCATGCTTTGGATATTCTTCAATACTCCAATCATCGCAGCGGCTTACTTTCTATATTTCCCGAGCAGCTTCGGCAATACTGGAGTTTCAAAACGTCTCTGGGAGCGGCCCAATAGCCACCAATTGGATCGTCCATGGCCTGGGAAGATTTCAGATGATCCTCTGCAGGATGCTACTTTCCGAGAAGTTCTTGGAAATGGCACTTACGGATCCGTTCGACGTGCTACCTTGGGCGGGGCGGAAGGTAATGTCGCGGTGAAGATCCGGGACCGATGTCGACCCTCGCTCAGCAAAGAAGCATGCGACCTCGCAATCCGCAAAGAGTATTGGATAGGTTCCTATCTATCCCACCCAAGCATTGCTCAAACTCATGACCTCGTAAACATTAGTGGGACTCCGTATCTAGTCATGGAATATTGTCCTTTTGAATTACTCCATGCGGTCCAATCAAATACCATGACAGAACTCGAGATTGCTTGCATCTTCAAGCAGCTGTTGCTCGCCGTCCATTATATGCACGAGAGTGGCATAGTCCACCTTGATCTCAAGATTGAGAACATTCTGCTTGATTCTCAAGGATCAGTCAAGATAGTAGACTTCGGATCTGCAGATCTCTTCCGCATTCCATCTCAGTCAGAGATTGTTCTCAGCAGAGGTCAGTTCCCCTCGAACTCGTTTACAGCTTGGCTCATTAGACGGCATGCTTACACTTTGCAGGCATACACGGTTCTCTTGCCACTCTGGCCCCTGAAGTTTTATCCGGGGATGGGTATGATCCTCGTCAAGCTGATGTTTGGTCGATTGGTATCATCTTCGTTGCCATGACTCTTCGGCTTTATCCGTGGGATCGGCCTCGTCTCTGGGATATGTCTTATCGAATGTTTCTACCCGACGACAATTCATTCGTACCCAGTCAGCAGTGGTCATCAGTCGATGCTCTCCCACCATTGCTACCAAATCATGCAAGGGGCCCTTTTACACTTCTCAACCTCCTGCCTCGTAAAGCATGGCCAATACTCAGCAGAATGCTTGCTTTGGATCCGCGAGACCGAGCTACCATGAAGGAAGTCCTAGCCGATGATTGGATTATTTCTGTGGATATCTGCACAGAAGAGTTTTCCCAGCATTCTCAGTTTGCCCATGCAGCTTCGTTGGTGCCTCGCGAGTATTCAATAACAGAGGAGTTGTCTGATGGTTATGTCCCATTCCTGTCTCCGTAGTGGAGCTATTCCTATAATCATTCGATACCTTTCAAGCCAACAATGACAGTTTATTCAAGTAACAGTGAAACATGAAGTGCGAGCTCCTGAAAATAGGACTCCAAAAATCTCTTTGCATTGATAACAAAGTTCGATATCTATTAGAGTGTTCTTTGACTACTTTCCTTTGCCTTAATATGGACAAAACCAAACCGGCTGCAACTGAGCCACGGCATTCTTGTATTTGAAATACTCCTTATCAATCAAAGGGATGATTGTCTTGAGAGTCGAGACTTAACGGGAAGGTGCGAGAATATCGAGCAGTACTAAATAAGTGGTGGGGAAACAGATTGAATTCAACTAGTGCTATTGAATTTACGTTGGTTAAGTGTCCTGTTCCCCCTTTTTATATTAATAATCCTCCACTCTGTCACACACACAATACCCCATCCACCTCTTCGTCACCAATGAAACCAACAAGGAATGTCTTCATTCGCACTGGATTACTCTCAGTAATAGTTTATCCAGGTGCTATTTTGGTTGGGCACTTACATATGCAAAATTCATTCATTACTCGTTGGGCGTCAGAGCGTTGTTATTTAGCAACTTTGTTTGTAAGTGTCAGATTGGATAAGTCATCCATTTGCTTTTCGTTGAACTTACGTGTTTCGCTTGAACACCATGATTCCGTCACCTCGAGAGACCTTTGCCCAGCATTCAATGTCCTACGAAATGTCAGTCATCGATCTGGCGCGGTTTTGCTGCTGTAAAGGGCTTTTACCTCCATGAGCTCAACTGGAGCAGGAACTGGCTCGGGAGCTGGAAGGGCAACCGCGGAGGCGGCGACAACCAAAGCGATGTAAGTGAAGATGGTGGTGAATTGCATGTTGAAGGTTTTGACGAAATTACTTCGAGGTTTGGTTTGAAATATTTTTTTGTGTTGTGAATGAAGATGAGATGGAATTGTTGATTGATGGCAGTTTAGTAGGAATTTCGGAGTCCTTTATAGATTCTGGTCAACACAGTGGTCTTGAGATCTTACACCAGAATTCAAGAACATTTCAATGTCATCAATTTTGCTCGGTCTAGAAGTGATACCCATTTCGAGGTAGATGAGCGGAAGAAGCTAGGATTAATTGTACAAGGGCAATGCGTTTAAGCCGAGACCTAGGTGGACCCTCTGAGTTTCTCGAGGAGCTTGCTCAAGTTGCATCTCGTAAACCTGCATGTCTCAAATCATGCTTGCCAGTTATGAATGCTGATATCAACCGGTGCATAGGCTTTCGCCTGCACATCCCTTTCACGAGGCCGCCGGCCAAATGATCAAGGTCTTGCCTCGTAATTTGCGAGATGAATTTGAGTTTCCACCAATGAGGAAAACGGTAGTCTAGCTCACATTTAATGTTTCAGATAAGGACATGGAGCGGTGACATCTCAATTTGAGACTTCTGCTGAAGTTAGAGTACGTTTCCCGATGTTACTCGAGCAGGCTATAGAGAAGATGACCCGGATTGGGAACGCATATGCGGATCCATCACATGTGGCAGTCTGTATCCAATAGATTAATAAAGTGCAAGTTTGAAGAAGAGGCAAGGATGACGTGAGGTAGCGCCAATGCCCGTCAATCGTGAGTATTTGGGAGCGGTATCAAGCTAGATATTATTTTCAGCTTGCCCTGTGCCCAAAACCTTGGTCAAACTGATATCCAATTGAATCTCAGACTCTGACTCAGACTCTGACTTCCTGGTCTCGTAATTCACTGTCGATTTTACTGTGGTAATTGGCAATGTATTGACATAAATCTATAATATTTTGATTCTAATTTGCATAGCGTTCACATGACGCAGCATCGTCTTTTCTCGCCCATTTCAATTTCCCTCACCACACTCTACACCTACTTACTGTTCCAAAGTTTATCCTTCAAATTTGTTACTCGGAACTATTGTTTTACACAAGACAAGGTAACGCAACTTAAGGGAGGTACTCCATCTCCATGTCTTTCTTAAAACCTTCTGCTGGCAATTACGAGCCGATCAACGATAAAGATGTCGGCAATGATTATCACTCAGAGATACAGTGAGTCCACCAACGGCGATAGCCGTATTTGCCCAGTAACTAATAAGCGTATAGGTCTCTACGCTCTAAGATCAAAGTCTTGAAGGCTACCCTCATGATTGTCTGTGCTCTCGCCATTCTGCCCGTTGGACTATATGTCTATCGACTCCCATGGACATCATATGCGCACGTTCCGTCTACCCCCGGTGTTCCGGAAGGTTGGCATACACTGCTTATTCTGAATTTTCATGAACTGAGGCTTTACAGACATAACCAACACGATGGTTTCAAGAATGTGGATGAAAGATGACCGATTTAACTTGGATCGTCAAGATGCCGAGAGCGACGAGGCTTGGGAGACTTTTCACTCTCGTGAGACTTTCTGATACATGTGGTATTGCACTAAGTCCACGACTAATGAAACTTTTTAGGATTTGTTTGGATCAAAGACCCCGAGCAATATGGCCTCCCACCCTCCACTCAGGGGCCAGAAGGGCATCAGATATACTCCGTGGCTGCATATCACCAGTTACACTGCACGTGAGTAGTTTCCTACATGCGTTGAATCAAATCAATTCTCACTGAATATTCTAGTGGCGTGATGAGAAATGTCTGGCACGCATTGATCGAAAATGGCACTACCATTCTTGATGACCCATACCCGGGCCTCGAGAAATATGGTGATGAAGGTTACACTATGGGAGGACATTTTGGTCACTGTCTCGAGATCATTCGTCAATCTCTCATGTGCTACGCAGATGCCACCTTAGAGCCATTACTAGCCGAAGATGGTGCAACTCATATGGCCACGCTCGCAAGTGGCTGGGGCACTGAACATACTTGCAAGGATCTTGGCAAGTTGACAACTTGGATTGACGAGTACTACCATTAAACGGTGAAAGGGAAAGGGAGAGAAACCGCAGGAAGATGCTAAACAATTTCAGTCATTACGGGGTGTCACGCAGGAGGGGGACTGAGTAGCCAAGGGATGTAGATATGCGTTGCTTTGCAATAGTGCCAACAGTTCCCAAGTTACAGTTTTCAACACATTCATATTTCACATAACCTTCGCATAAAAATTCTTCTCTCGCAAAGCGACAAGTGACTTGATGTACAATGGTACTTATTATTTTTGATTGAATATCGCAGAGAGACTTAGGGTCATGAAGAATATGAACAAAAATTATCACAGGGCCAGAAAACTTAGTAACCACGACTGCCCGTCTTTACCAATCAACCCCTTTCTCAGCTCTCAAAGCAAACAATTTCTCACTGTTCCGACAAAATCTAGCATCTTTTCCACCAAAGATGTAATTGGTTGCACCACTATCAACATGAGTGATCGTGGTTGGTAGTTCGAGAGTTTGATCTGCATAACAAAGAAGCGACTTCTTTTCGTTAGCAAAAAGCTAAGACTCATCTTCCATTGTCCGGAACTGCTCGCAGATAGGGACTTACCTGTCGAAGATAATCAAAACAATGAGGCCAATGCTCTCTTGAATTGCCTTCCCATTTAATGTCTTTGCCATCGTGAACATCTTGTAGAGCTTCTCGCAGCATCGCCAGACAGTGAAGTTGATGAAACCTATCGCGGCAATCAGGATCCAGGTTGCATGAAAATGAGTTTCAATGAGAATCTTACATAGCAATGCCTCCATATTTATACTCCTTGCCCGGTATCTTCACAAAGCCAGAGGTATCTGCAGAGAAGTCGTCCCAGAATGTATCGGTCTCGTGTCGAACACTTTGATATCTGTCATCTGGTATGAAATCCCCGACGACTGAGAATTCTGATCCTGAATGCTCGCGCCTTTGAACTAGGAGGAATATGAGACAGAGCATGAGTACTGTATTCAAGACCATCGCTATGACAAAGTATCTATGGGGGTTGGTAGGTGTCGAGACGCCGTTTCGCTGTTGCTTCTCAGAAACCAAACTTGGGTTGGAAGCGGCGAGCGAGCGAGTGCTAGCCTCCGACTCCGAGTCCCAAGGAAGAGATGAGTACCTCCATTTCAAGTTGAACATGATGTAGACAGTTTCGACTGATTTCAAGCAAGCTTCGAAAATAAAAGGCAACAAGGGATTTGAAAATAAGCCTGGCAGAATGCAGGATCTAGTTGCAACGTGAGTGAGAGCAGAGTAGTAAATCTTGGAAGAAAGAACAAGTCAAGAACCGCCATTGATTAGCCGAAAAAAACAAAATTATGATCTGATGAATACCGTAATTTGCCATCATTGCTTTGGTATAATTGCTGATGAATTTGCCGAATATCGGGGAAAGGCCTGGGGACAGCCGGCGCTTACGAGGATTATGTGATGTTCGCCCCCTGCTTCAGCTCGCTGACAATCCACGACTCGATCGGCCTTTTAGGCGCAGATACGACGTGCATTGTGACCTCCACGGAGCATGCACAGAATTGGGAATGTGACACGAAAATGCAGATACAAGTCTAGATCAAGTTTCTAGCGGTGAGATTCTGTCCATCCCGTGTTCGCTTAAAGTCTGACTTTAATATGTGCAAACTGCGAATGATAGACCTACTCCAGCTCGAGCGAAGGTCGTCGTCCTTCCTCAGATCAATTTCTTCCCCTTTGACCAGAATTCCTGCAGCACTGCTTATGCCTCCGCAAAAGTCCTTTCAAGCTATTCGGGATGGATCCAGACTACGAACCATATCTACATTTCCGCCGGCATCATACTTCATCAGTTCTCCGTCAAATATCTTTTCACGTACTTACCGTTATCGTCACGTCGATGTTTTGGTGGCTCTACATCGATAGTATTGCATCTCCCAGCAATCTACCCTCGACGTCTTCGAGTACTCGTACCTTGCACTGCGGCAAAACACTGGAAGAAGCCCGACAACTTGGGTGTGTCTATGATCCTCTGGCAATAGCCTGGGTACCAGAGCCTTGTCTCGACCCTATTGCGACACAGGAATACCAAGCAAGCGTGGAGTGGCGCGGTTACAGTGACAGCAATGGCACCGAACTGCTGAGCGAAGAAGAAATGTCGGAGCGGACAGGATTTGCTGCTTACTATACGACTGCTCGAGAGCACGTGGTGCATTGTGCCTACATATGGCAAAGACAACACAAATTGTTCGCACGAGGGGGTTTGAAGATGGATGTGGGGCTTATGGACTATTTGCATACAGTTCATTGTGCAAATATGTTGGTGATGTTTGCAGACGCTGATCCAAGCGAACTCAACAGACTGGTGACTAAGACACATGTGGGCTTGTCAAGTTGTAAAGTAGAGATATGAAGATCACGATTTCGAAGGAGAATGAAAGCAACCAGTAACCACTCAATCACCTTCGCTCTCTCTAAGACACCACGTGCCAAGCAATATCAGATCCCTTTCGCTCGTCATTGAGAATTTTCTATCTATGAAATATAGTAACCCAATTATTTCTTGGTATAAAGACGAGTTTTAGGAATTGAGAGGTTCTTGGTCCATTTGCGTGTATGCCCCTTCCATTTCAACCGCGGCGACCCTTGAGAAATAATTGAGATCTCCCAGGTTCGATTGGATTGCGGAAGTAGCCCGAAGCAGCTTGGTAGACGGAGCAATAAATTCGGTCTCGATTGGGAGCGCTGACCCCGCTGTGCCTTCGGCGAGTGACAACATTGTGATACTTGCCAGGTATTTCTTGTCTGGCCGCTGCATGTAGCAATGAATCCTTTTGAAGGCAGTAGCGAGATTGAGAAGATGATGAAAGAGAAGTTAGGGTACATGGCGGACGTACTGGGTCACAGCGGTGGGGCGTGTGGGGCGAACGTGGAGATGAAACGAAATATAATCTTAGATTTGCTTTAAA
Organism: Hyphodiscus sp. D1413; assembly: GCA_003988895.1. NCBI lineage: Eukaryota > Fungi > Ascomycota > Leotiomycetes > Helotiales > Hyphodiscaceae > Hyphodiscus > Hyphodiscus sp. D1413. The sequence goes on along the minus strand of QYAO01000010.1, from coordinate 376,042 downwards.
GAATCACCAAGTGAGCTCCTAGGGCTCACCATTTGCGCATTTTGTATGTTACAAAACTATTATCCAATGTACTGATGGATCCACTTGGATCGACGAAGCCCCTCCAAACTCGAGAGAACTAACCATCGGAGCAGAGCGAGCAAAATTTTCCTTCAATCAAGATACCTTGCTCCACCCTTCCAACTTCAACTTCGAAAACAATTTACAACGCCTAAATACAATACGTAATCGGTGCGAAAGCCACATGAAGTTATATATCCTGCCCTGTCCGTACGTACCACATTACAAGCGCGATATCAACTTTCATCACATGATTCATGCACCCTTCAGCGCAGCAACACCCATCACAAACGAAGTCGTCCAGTAAATCAGAGCCGGCGGAAAGATACCCTTCTTGAAATACGCAAACCCAGAAGACAAATGCGTTGCCAAGAGTGCGGCAAAGATGTACTTGTCAAGAGTTCCTCCCAGGCCGTCTTGCGCCCATTTGAAACAGAGCAGGGCTGCCAGTCCATCAGTGCCTTCTCGGGAGCTCGACTGAAAGAGTGAAAATAGCAGCTACATACCTGATGTGATGAAGTATCCATTTGCTTGCGTCCAGGAAACTTTGCTCGAATACGCAGCTGGAGCTGCACCAAGAGTCTTGAGACCTGGCCAGATGACCTCGTTCGCCATCTGGGTATGGCCGACGGGCAGAAGGCAGAACACTCCGCCGACGAGATTGAAGAGGAGTGGAGCGGACATTGTAGATTATTCGTGATGGGATTCAATTTGAATCTCGTGTATATTTAAATGTTGAGGGATGAAAGAAAGGAGAGGTTGGAACGTGGAGGACAGGACCGAGGTCGAAAGAATGCGGGGCTGAAAGTGCAGGGCTGACACCAACGCTCTTCGCTTAAGTACTGCCCTACGATTTGATGACTGACCCCTGAAACGACACCCGTGGCTGGCTGAAGCAGGCCATTCCTCACAAACACTGTCCAGAATTTCAAGCAAATAACGAGATTTTTCCATGTCGTATCTCATTTACGAAATATGATTGGGAGGCATCTGCAGCTCCAATCTTTTTCAGAGTGTTGATGTCACCCTACAATCATTCCCATTTCTTCTTCGCCCTCTCTACATTGCCCCATCTCTAAAATAACCCTTGATTTGAACCGTTATACACTTAGTGCTTTGAGAAGGTCGACCTGTGTTGATTTGAGAAGCGGTCGTGGTATTTTTAATGCTTGGGGGTTGGTCCCGTGATTCAGGTGAAGATTTCATAGACACTTTAATGTCATTGGTGCCGTTTGGAGAGTATCAAGCAGACACTAGATCTGAGTCTCGTTCCAAGCTAGCATTGTGTAAATAAGGGGAGCTAGTTACCGGACAGCGTTACTTGAGACAAGGTAAGGAGGGCAGAGATAGATAGATGTGAAATATCACAGAGCAGGAGAGCATTTCTCAGTGTTGTCATTAATGGCATTGATCTGTGCAAACTATCCAACAATCTACGCATAAATGTGCTCAAATGCACTATCCACATCATGCCTCGTATACATGAGTAAGAAAGTGGTATCAATCTTACGAATGCATACTCTTACGAAAAGCAAAAACGAAGGCGCTTAGACAGACTTGTCAGCGTTGACAGTTTCATGCTCGGCTTCGTCGGATCCACGGCGGTATATCTTGCCTGCAGAGTGACCTGCCATCACTGGGTCATAGTTGGGAGTTCTGACAGACATTGTTAGTACGTGAGAGGATTGTATGAAAGGGCCGGGAAGCTTACCCTGGAACTTCGCCAGCAAGCTCCTCGAGAGTCTTGCGCTTGGTCTCTGGAATGAGAAGCGATGTGAAGATACCGCATAGCATGAAGAGCGCAAAGATCTGCATGATGTGGTTGATCCACGGGTTTGCATTGGTCTTGGTGGCACCTCTTGTTCTAAGAGGACCAAAGACGACCTGGGCGATAATGGCACCGACCTTGCCCGATGCAGCGGAGAAACCGTGCGAGGTAGAACGGTAGCGGGTCGGGAAACATTCACCGGGTACGATGAAGGTAGTGGAGTTGGGACCAAAGTTGAAGAAGAATTGCGCAATGACGTAAAGAGCGAGGAGAGCGTGGCCATGGTTACCCAAGAGGTGATTATAGGCAAATCCAATGACGATGAAGAGGATTGTGAGCAAGGTAAAGCCCATGATTTGGATGGGCTTGCGGCCGATCGTATCGATTGTTGCAACGGATACCCAATATCCTGGAATGGCACCGGCGCATGTAATAATAATGTTGCCAACAGCGGTGTTGTAATAAACTTCGTACATGTTCTTGCCGCCGGCGTACCCAATAGCTGTGAGAATGATGGAGTTGTTGAGACCGAGACCGTAGTAGGCGACATCCAGGAAGAACCATGAACCAGCCGTACCGAGGAGGATCTTGCCATATTTCCATTGGCTATAGTGAGCCCAGAAATCTCGAATGGAAGCCTTGGGTGTCTCGAGAGCAGGAGCAGTTTGAACGATGGTCGTGACACGTTGGATCTCGTCTGGGTGACCCTCCGACTTGCCCTTCAAGTACGCTTCCGCGTCCTCGCCCGCTTTCTCGACGTCACGGGCAACATCGAAAGTATAACGGGGAGTCTCGGGAATAGTAAGACGGTAGTACAGAGCAATGCAACCAGGCACGGCACCAAAGCCAATAATAACACGCCACATCTTGTCGACTGCAAGCTGGCAGTCACCAAGGCAGGTAGAGGGAGAAGCTCCAAGCATGAGAGATTCCTTGAAACCGGCTGTGACGATAAGAGCAATGGCGGCAGCAGCGAACTGACCGAAACCTTGCATGGCGAACACAGCGTTCATCATGGCTCCTCTCCACTTTGTAGTTGCGAATTCGGATGTGATAATAGAAGAGAGTGGATAATCACCACCGATTCCAATACCCTGGAGTCGTCAGCTTTGGTTTGTTTGGGGGGCATAATTGGCTTACCATAATGACACGCCAGAAGATGAGAAGACCAGTGATCGACATAGCGCGGGAGTTGGATGAGAGTGCCTGAGCGAGTGTAGCGAAGATGATAATGATCAACTCGAGACCATACATCTTCTTCCGCCCAACCACGTCGGCAAGGAACCCAAAACCCAATTGACCCAAGACAGTCCCACCAGAAGTAGCAACCTTAATAGCAGTATCGGAGTTGGTCGGGGTCTTGCCTTTGGATTTGCTGTCGTTGAAGAAAACGACACCCAACATAGCACTGACCAAGTTAATAGCGAAGATCTGTATTTCATGTTAGCACAGATGAAGTGCATACAGAAATTGAAAATTGCTAGTAGGGTAAACTCACATCGTAAGAATCAGTAAAGAAACCAATACCGGCGACCACGCAAGCCCTCACATGGTACCAGCCGAATGGGGCTTTATCGATTTCAGCGAGAGCAAGTCGACGACGCTCATTTGGGTCAGAGATATGAGCGAAGTCATTGTGGAAGTTGTGGAAAGCGGCGTTTCCACCAGAGGTCTTAGTGGTAGGAGCAGCCATTATATCGGAGGATGTCGACAATAGCGAAATATTGCTTTGATGACGACGATGCTGTTTATTTCTTCGGCGTTGGATCCTTAGCTGCCGGCTTGAGTGCTTGACTGGAGAGCAGAATTCGTTATCTCGAGGGGGGGACAGAGACTTATATTATTGACTGCAGACTTTCTCAGATGCACTAGAAGCTGAGAGAGACTGGGATGCGATGTTTGCTTTTGGATCCGCCGCCGTCTGGGCGCTGGTGAACTCTGGATGCTAGCAGGGAGGCCTGGACCCATGGACTGGCAACTGATAGTTTGCCGAGCACGCCAAGGAATAAGGTTCTAAGCAGTGCAAGGATCGAATGCAGAAGATGGAGGCGTTCTTATTGGCAGATCTTCCTCAACTGTCAATATTTTAGTTGGATGACACAATTAGAATGTTGCTTGAAGAATGTACCAAGCTGATCTCGACCTGCCTCATCGTAGTAGAGCTGCACTAGAAAACTCTTGCACCTGATACGCACAATTTGATTTGCAGCTGTAAAAGTTCAGGATGATTTCAAATTTCTTCGTTCTCAAATACCCCGTCTTTCGCTCCCCAATATTTGTTCTACTTCTTCAAAATTAAAATTTCCACGGAATTCCCCATACCGAGGCCTGTGTAATACGTTGCGTATTGCGAGGCTGTGGGGCAAACGTAATGTACAGAAACAGCGAGATTTCCGAAGGATTATTCTATGATCCCCAAAGCAGAAAGTTTCTGGAAGCCTAGACGAAGCCAGAGGACCTAGCCTCAGCCACGCAGTACAGCGACGTTCCTTTCGGAATGGACAACTTGGCATCTCAAACATCTCCTACCTGGCTTACCCCCCTAGGTTCATCGGAGCCTTTGAGCCAAAGGAACGGACAACGTGCCTGTCAGCGGCATGTTGGCAGAAGGCGAGACTAACGGTGCGGATACACTTCTAGCTTTCATATTAGGAGCAAGTAGATTTGACTACCGCAGGCAAGGATATATTACTCAGGATCTAGAGTTCCTGATTGCTGAATGGTGATCGGATGCAGAGGAGGTGTGCCTTTGTCTCACAATCGTTCAAGCTTAGAAACGCCCCATCGGCCGGTAAACGAAGTCTTATCTTTGATCGTGAAGCTTCGATCTTCTTGGAGGCCAAGCACATCATGTGTGGCTTAACGCGACAGCGAGATCTCGAAGGTTTGCAGAAGGCTTTTCAAATGGCTTTGGGCGAGAATCCAGAATTTGGCTTGGCGGTCGTTACAATGAGCCTATGAGAAGGCCCGAAGACAGAACGTGGTCTCAGCACTCGCTCCCAGCATCCGCGTCTTGCTAGCGGAGCAGCGTGGGGAGTTGCCGCTCCGGATATCGAATTGGGGTTGACCTCAAGCCTCCTCAAACCAGGTCCCTTTCGATCGAATTCTGTCAGTTAGCCTCCATACTACAAACTCTCCACTTGGAGATTGTCCGTCCAAAGCCTCAAATTTTGAGAGTCACTATTCGCACAAACTGCATGGACAGACAGACCTTTGAGCTGTGAAGTGCGCGGGTGGCCTTGTGGCCCATCCTCAAATATGTGCCCTCGATCAAAATCTTACCGTCCCACCATCCGCACGACCACCGCCACGACCTTGGCCATTGATTCCAGCCAAATTATCTCCCAAGACTTCGCCAAGCTGTTAATTCACCACACGACAGCCGCCAAGGCGGACGTCAATCAATAAACTGACTTGACCAACGACGGCGTCTCCTGACACCACGGGGCTATGGCGCTTCCAAGCAACAGAAGCTTTTCTTGACTGAACACTCGAAGAAATGTCAAGAAAATCAAGAGATTTATTCTCCATCACCACGAAAATGCCAATTTCAACGTCGACGATGTCAGGATATAGAGATAGGCAATCGATCGTGTGCGCTCTGTGTGTCTCCCCACGCCAGCAATCACCATATTCCCTGCAGGTGCGTTTTGCATCGCATCCTGTGGATCTGAGGTTTGTAAATACGGCAAATACTTTCCAGGGTCCCCCCTCTCGCCCCGCCGTTGATGTGCAGTCCCCTCTAACTATAATAAGTAAAGGCCAAATACCTGGATAAGAGGCACGAGGCATTGAAACTGTCATATGCGCTAGAAAAATATTGTTCCGTGGATTCTCAAGAACGTCAAACAGGGCACTTGTCCCAGAACGACAAAAAGTGTGCTGTCCAACTGTCAATTTCCATAGAGATCAGGTGAAATTACAGATTCTACTGCTTTCATAGTGTTAACTTGAGGTACTGGCCGATATATCCATAATCCAAGCATCACAATGTGTGCTTTGTCTTGCGAGTAACATATCAAAGAGTTGAATCAGTTAAATAGTCTATGTAGTTATGACACACAAAAAGACACTCCTCGGGCTCATTCGTAGTTTTTACGGGACATAATTTCGGCGTTGCTAATGGTCTAATATTGACATCCGCGATGAGCTCCCTCTGATGGTTTTATAGTCGACTTACTTATCCCTAAATTCCAGACCCAAGACGCTTCTTCTACCTATTGTGGCGTACTGCATGAGTTCTTTTGGTGGCACCAAGCCTAAAAACCATATAAAAGAGGAATTCTTGTAGAGAATTACGGGTTTGGTAGCCGTGTACGAGATAGTAACATGCCACTGTTGCAGTCTTTTCATCTCATGTAAGAATAAAGCCCCTCTTCAGATCGCCTTTGATATTGGCCTAACATCACTCTGACGGCTGCGAAAAAAATATCCGCAAGCGATCCTTCTCTAACCTCTAAGGTAGGTAAATTCCTGGTGTTTGCGGTTTTTAATGAAACCATCAGAATGGAGGAGATGTGTAGACGAACTTTTCTCCATTGCCCGGAATGACCGGGGAAGAATTCAGCAACGGAAAGTATATTGGAAGTCTGGATCAAAACTAGCCGGTTATTTTTTATCTTGGACTTCAATAATCCGAGTAGCTACAGCGAATTTCGGATGCATGTTAAAAGAATACAGGAAGTTTCGTTAAAAGTCAAGGAATTGGCTCGATGTCATGTGACAAGACACTGCACAAAGCTTAGCGTATTATTACGAGGTAATCCCCCTGCATGGTGCACACACGTCTGCGAACCTGTCACATCGATGCTGATCATGGACCGCATTGTAAGATACTTTTATAAAGAACTTGAAATGCTTTTACTAGACAGAAATAACTGCTCCAAGTGGTAGCGAGAGTGCCAAGTCTTTCTTCTACACACACCCCGCGTACTATACATGGACCTATCATTCGTTTACCGTCTATTTTGGGAGATTGCGCCGATACGAGTGCTGGCGCGGTGGATCGACGTCAAGTCTCTTGCGCGTCTTGACGTCGTTACTCAATCTCAACTTCTCGTCTTTTACTGTAGTTACGACTCAATGGTTCGGCTCATTACGATCTTTGCAAGGACAATCATCATCGAAGCCAAATAAGCCTTCTCGAGTTCATGGCTTATCTACAGCTTCTTGATTCAGCAGTCGCTTTGGGTGGGGCGATCAGGGTTCATGGACGAAGTATGATTGTTCTACAAACCTCTAAAAAGGTTGAATGAATCTCAGCTTGCCTCCACCTTCGAATTTCTAAGACCAGCGCAATAATTGAGTGAAGCAAGTGCTCTGTATGCTCGACAATCGACTTCGATCGTGAGAAGCCATATCGGTCGCCATGGCACCCGGGAAAGCCGGAAATTGCCTCCAGGAAGTCGTTCTAGATGCAGACGTCATTGAGAAAGCAAAGGAAAATGTCAAGGCTGGAAGATGTCGTAACTTAGCAGACGATGGGTCTTCAAAGCCTTGGATGAGGAGTTCAATGTGGCAGCAACGCAAAAGAATGATAGGAGACTATGCCATTTCGTGGTACAAACAATACATCCTTCGAGGCATATTTCGGCGGCGAATCATTTCATCAACCAAGGGCGGACGGAAGATCAACCTAGATGTCACGAGAAATGACCCGCTCATCGACGAAAGAACCGGAACGGAATATATCGGCAACACCATTCGAACCAGTCGTTACACCCTTTGGAACTTCATCCCCTGCCAATTGTGGTTTCAATTTTCAAAAATTGCAAATTTCTACTTCCTGATCACCGGCATATTGCAATTGATTCCAGGACTCAGCACCACTGGGACGTACACCACGATCCTTCCTCTTCTGTTCTTCCTGAGCTTCAGTGTTGGAAGGGAAGGTTATGATGACTTCCGTCGTTATCGTCTGGATAGGGTGGAGAATAGGAGACTCGCTCGTGTTCTGTACAGTTACAAATCTGGAGGTGCTGAATGGAGTACTCGATTGTCGAGATTAGAAATGGCTCAAAAGTTCTGGACCAACTTGAAAGTCAACATCAGCAAGCGTGGAGATAAACCCTTTTTCGAAGCTGTACTGTCGTCCCTGCAGATCAACGAATTATTCAATTCTAAGGGAAAGCGCACGACTACTGGTGAGGCTCCATCCCCTTGGACAACGGTCAAATGGATGGACCTCAAAGTCGGAGATGTCATCCAGCTTGATCGAGATGAACAGGTACCTGCAGATATTGCACTTCTGCATGCCAATGGACGGGATGGCACCGCTTATATTGAAACCATGGCACTAGACGGGGAAACAAACCTCAAAATTAAACGACCCGTGACCCATTTAGCAGCTCACTGCGGAACTCTTTCCGACCTATCGGGATGCCATGCACAATTTGCCGTCGAGAATCCTAATGCTGATCTCTACTCATTTGATGGTAATCTGTGCATCGACAACGAGATGTTTCCAATTACACTTGGCAACATTGTGTGCCGGGGTAGCACCCTGAGAAATACCCCTCGAGCTATCGGACTCGTGATCAATACCGGCGAAGAATGCAAGATACGCATGAATGCAAGCCACAACCCCCGAGTGAAGGCGCCAGCTATCCAAGCAATAACGAACAAAATAGTGATACTTCTGACCGTCTTCCTGCTGTTGCTCTCCGCCGGTTGCACAGCCGGATATGAAATCTGGGCTCGAGTTTTTGAAGACAAAGCCTGGTATCTTGCAAATTCTCGGCTTCCACTTGAGGACATCTCTATTGCATTTATCATCGAGTTCAACAATCTCATCCCACTGGCTCTTTATGTCAGTATGGAGATTATCAAGTTTGCTCAATTCTTGCTTCTTCAGGATATCGAGTGTTATGACGAAGAGTCGAATACGCCGATGGTTTGTAATACTCAGACCATTTTCGAGAATCTTGGGCAGGTCAACTATGTCTTTACGGACAAGACTGGAACCCTGACAGAAAATGTCATGCGCTTCCGTAAGATGAGCGTCGCTGGCATTGTTTGGCAGCACCACATTGATGTGCGCAAGGAAGCAGGGACTGAAAATGCCAAAAATGTTGATCGTACGGTCCTGTCCGACAAAGTTGCACCCCAAAATACCCACAATGAGATATCCCCGAGTTCGACCAGAAATGTGCCAATTGTGACTCTGTCGCCCGTCATTGAGAGCAACACAACGCAAGACTCTCAAATATTTTCATCAATACCTAGCAGGTTGGAAGACGAATCGCACTCGCGGCTGCTGAATTACCTTCGGGACTACCCTAGTACACCTCTCGCTCAGAAGATCCGATTTTTCCTGCTATCGCTGGCACTCTGCCATACTTGCTTTCCAGAAGTCCACGACAGCGGAGGAATCACTTTCCAAGCAGAATCTCCCGATGAACTTGCGCTTGTTGAGGCTGCAAGAGACCTTGGGTATCTTGTCATTGACCGGAATGCCAGATCGATTGACCTTATGACCCACCACCCAGACTCGGAGGTTGCGATTCGGGAGACGTACGAAGTCCTGGATATCGTTGAGTTCAGCAGCACCCGAAAGCGTATGTCAATTATTGTCAAATTCCCCGACGGTCGAATTTGCATAGTCTGTAAGGGAGCAGACTCAGTCATTCAGCAGAGATTGAGACTCAGTGCTTTGGCGCACGAGAAAGCAGCTGAGGTACATAGAATGCATCGCGAGTATGCAGGCGAAGAGACGAGAGAAGTCCTACTCCGAAGAAGCCAAGATATCAGTGCCAGGAGCTCATTCAATAGTCCGAGGCTAAGTATGGACATGTCAGCAGCGGGTAGAGCTCTTGCACGGAGCGGCCGTGGAAGCGCTAGCTTGGAAATTCGTTCTTTAGAATTGGCAACGAGACTAAACGGCCGATACAGTGGCACTTTCGAAACTACTCCCGGAACATTGCAACTGGGAATAAAAAGCAGTAGAACGTCTTTTGATCGGAGAGCAGCGAAGAGAAGCGGCGATTCATTTGGAATGTTCGATGACCTGGACGATGGCACTATCTTCCAACGTTGTTTTCAGCAGATTGACGACTTTGCAACGGAAGGATTGCGTACGCTGCTATATGGCTATCGATTCATCGACAAAGATGAATACACTTCATGGCAAGAAATCCATCACCGCGCAACCACGAGTCTTGCCAACAGACAACAAATGATTGAGTCTGCAGGTGAACTCATCGAACGGGATCTCGAGCTTGCAGGTGCCACAGCAATTGAAGACAAGCTCCAGAAAGGCGTCCCCGAGACGATTGAGAAAATGAGGAAGGCAAATATCAAGATCTGGATGTTGAGTGGTGATAAACGAGAGACAGCTATTAACATTGCCCACTCTAGCCAAATCTGCAAAAGTTATTCCCGGATCATAATCTTGGACCAGAACTCTGGCATTCAGAATCAGATAGACTCTGCTCTGCTTGAATTAGCGATTGGGAATATTGCTCACTCAGTCATCGTGATTGACGGCCGAACACTCGAGGTCGTCCAGAGCCAAGGTCTTGCAACTCTACTCTACAACTTGCTCCTCCATGTCGACTCAGTAATCTGCTGCCGCGCAACACCCAGCCAAAAAGCCGCCATGGTAAATGCAATCCGGCACAAAATCCCTAAATCTATGACACTTGCCATCGGGGATGGTGGGAACGACATCGCTATGATTCAAGAAGCGCATGTGGGCGTTGGAATCTCCGGGAAAGAAGGATTGCAAGCCGCTCGCGTAGCAGACTATTCGATTGCTCAATTCCGGTTCTTACAACGCCTGCTCTTCGTGCACGGCCATTGGAATTATGTGCGTACTGCGAAGTACATTCTATTTACGTTCTGGAAGGAAATGATGTTCTATTCCGTCCAAGTGTTGTATCAGAGATGGAATGGCTACACTGGGACGTCGCTATTTGAATCGGATTCCTTGGCGGTGTGGAATACACTGTTTACTTCGCTGCCGGTTATGTTACCTGGAATCTTTGAGCAAGATCTAAAGGCAGCTACACTCCTTGCAGTTCCAGAACTTTATGGTTATGGGCAAGAGAGCAGGGGCCTAAATATGGTGATTTATGGGCTCTGGATGGTCTTGGCTGCTACCGAAGCATTGGTCATCTATTTTATGATCTATGCGCTGTACGGGATTGCTCCGGTTACGAAAGACCAAGGTTTGTTCGCCATAGGTGATATGGCGTTTTCCGTCTGTGTCGTCTTCATCAACATCAAACTTCTGTCAGTCATACCAACTCCTAGCCAAAGCGGGCACCCGCTAACTGTGACATCTAGGGGGCTGCAATATCACTACAAGACTTGGGTTCCCATCTTCGGCGCAGCTATCACTATAGCCGGTTGGTGGGCATGGAATTTACTTCTCTCTGCCATTTATACCAATTCTCCTGGCGAATATACCGTATATCGTGGTTTCACGGAACATTTTGGAAAGAATCCCACCTGGTGGGCTGTACTGGTCGCAGTGCTCGCAGTGCTGGTCATGCTCGAACTCGGAATTGACGTGCTGCAGAGGATTTACTGGCCGAGCTTAATCGATGTTTGGCAAGAGTTAGAGCAAGATGGCGAGATCATGAAGAGACTTGAGATGAGTGGTGGTGAAGGCGGTTATGGATTTAGGTCCTCTGATGAAGAAGCGTTGGGCTGAGACATAATGGTCAAAGAAATAAATGCCACTATAATAACCTCTAAACTTCTGGTGCCAACTCAGTCGCTCTTTGTTCCCCGAGATGCTTTTTGGACGCCCTTCCACTTGTCTCGGCTCGAATTGTCTCTCTGAATAGTGCCCATATCACTGGTAGTCCCATCTCAATATTTCTTTCTCGGATGATAAACCCAACCACAGAAGCCAGCGCTGCAGTACCTAACACAGTACAATAACCATCACGTTCGTGTCACAAATCCCTGAAACCCATGATGTCAGAGCAAATACAAGAAGCACGCCAGTGATATTCCGGTAAGAGTAACAGCTACTAATTTATTGTCGACAATCTATTCAAAATATTCGTGAGTCTAAATATCTCTTTAGACAGTAGACTGTGGAACTTGCCCGTGACCAAGGATCAGTGCGCTCGGAGCGATGACGAACTTCGGGGCACACGGCCTCGTAACTTCCATTGCACTCTCTTTGAAGACAATTTGAGTATGAGGATCGCAGCTTTGAAGGCAACAGCCAGGCATGGATATAGTTTCGTCCCCGGGATGGCGCTTGGATTCACGGAAACTGTCGAAGGAGAGAGTTGCCAAAGCGTGCTTTCTATCTATACTGAATCATGCTGGTGTTACTACATCAATCACAACCAGGCTCCCTCCTCACTTATACGATACACATCATTTCGACATCTTACGTGGTCTTGAGTCTTCAGAGCATCGGCCTTGGAGAGCTCAGCCTCTTCGGGAAGAGCGGTAGCACGTGACCATGCCGGCAGAAGATCAAGTACCCTGGACTCAATTGCTCAAATGGAATGGAGAAATCAGATCGTAATCGCTCAATTATCTTGAACGATTGATCGGATACTTCAAGATGCTCATGTTCTCGATAGCTCAATTTTTTTGAGTATCCAACTGGTCTATAGTCGGTGCCGTGGAAGCGATATTAGCGAAAGTTTGACTGCATTCTCAAACTTTGACTCTACACCAACCGCCATCAAAAGTACGCATCATTGTTACCTCCTCCAAACGGATCGAGAACCGTTCTCCCGCCCTTCCACTTCCCTGGAGACTTCTTCAGATGACTGGACTGGCACTTCACAAGTACTGCGGTTTCTTCATCGATCACATCGTTCAATGCAGCGCAACTTCCTGCAGTTGTAAACAGCAGCTTCAACGCGTTTCCACTCCCATCTCTATCGCTAGTCTCACTGCTTTTCTGCAGTAATCCTATTAGCTCGAGAAGATAATGCTCGCCGCATTCCGCAAAGTCTAGTCGTTCAAGCCCGTCGATTATGATCAGCAGGAGCGGTGGTGCAATGAGGAGGATATCGGAAAGAATGCTCAGCCCTTCCTTCCAAGTCTTTAGCGTTCCATCGAGTGATGAGAAGCGCGTTGCATTGATATGTGGGGCATCAAAGTTGGGCGGAATGAAGTCGATGATTTGTCGGATCAAGGTGTAAAGAAGACTAATTATCCCTTTCTCATCCGTTGTGTTCTCATCCATATGCATTGTTGGATAACAGAAGCAAGCAAATGGCACTCTCAGCTCTGACGCCGCATTCGCGACACTGGCTGCGATACTAGTGGTCGGTGTAGGAAAAGAACGCGAAGACACTCCGACGATCCACAATCTCTCTGACACAGTGCTGGTCGTCCAGTGTTGAAGAGCTTTCACGATTGCGTGCTCTGCAAAGATGTCGCTGGGGTATATGAGAGTAGCAGGGTCGGCCGAGATAGTGATATGGTCTTGGAGATCGCGGGAAAGATAGGTCAAGGGAGTACTTTGAATGGGAGGGGCCGTCAATAGCTGAGGTTCATCATATTCGACAGCCCTTGGAGGGCTGCGCACTTCACGATCGTCAGCTCAATCACAATCACATCAGAAGTATACCGCGGATCTTACTTGGACTTGGTGAGCTAGGAACACCACCCGCCTCGAAGCCTCCAATAAGCTGTAGGAAGTCCGCGGCTTGCATGTGCAAAAGACTTGCCATCCCTTTCCCAACAGCAGCTTTTCCAGTCAGTGATTTCAGAAACTCGTACTTCATCTGATAGGTTTCAGCTTCTCTCTTCCAGTGTTCCTTTTCCTCCCAGGTTTGTTGGGATTGGGCTTCAGATGATAATCTGAAATCTCGAAGCTCAGCCATCGTTCCGATATTGGCGCGTCGACTGACTCGGACGGAGAGCTTTTGGATGTCTTTCAACTGGTCGGCAAATGTCTGCCTGAAGTCCGAATTCAAGCTGTTCAGTAATTTTGAATGACTCTTTGATTGGTACCACTTCATCGTCTTCCGCAGGAACTGAAAGACGTGTGCGTACAGCTCACTAATTGCCTTCTTCATCTCTTCCGTTGGGTAGATCTTGGCTTCGCTGACACAAATCTCCACCTCCTCCGAGATATCAACGAGAGATTTGGCCAGTTCTTCTGCAATTTTCCGATGGTTGGCAGAGGCTTGAACTAAAGCTTTGATTGCGCCGCAGAATATCGAGCAATATTCGCTTTGACTTGGCAGCATCTCTAGTAGGTTGGAGTGTGCATTCAATGTCCCGCAGAACTTGTGGAAGTACTTCTGAGCTTTGCCACCGGCAAACCGATCTTTTGTTTCCCATTCCTTGCCTGCCTGCGTGACTACATCTTTCAGGTTATTTATGGTCACCGTTCCTGAAGCTGGTCGCATGCCACCCCAAGCAGAGCCTTTCTTCTTCGCATCTTGTGTTTGTATGAACTTTTCCCATTCGGCGTTCAGTCGGGTGCTCTCGATTTCAAGCGAAGCTGCTTCTTCATTACTAGAGCGAAGTACGTCAGACCATTCCATCCAATTGATTCTAGGAATATACGGACTCTGCCATGAACTCGGCCGATTGATAATATGAACTCCATTCTCTACTCACTACAGCCTTCGGAGCCCCAACTACCTGATGCAGACCTTGCGCGATAACATTGTCTGGTTCTCTTTGCACAACATCGAGGGAGAAACTGCGTACGATAGACCTTGCCTCAAATTCCTCGGCAGCGCGCCGAGGGTCGAGGACGTTCATCGTTTGAGCGTGAGCAATATGAGCCATCTCATCAAATCGCAATTTGCTAATTGTTAGATAAATGGTCAACTTCGTCACATCGAGAATATATACATTATGAGCAGGATTGTGAATGAGATTTCAGCGTCGATCCCACTCAGCCTTGTGCGCAGTGCAGACGAGGTGCAGCTGTTATCAAGTGCTCCAGCTGTCGGACGTCCTAATCTTATCCTGCCCCCCTTCTCGGCCCCCAAGTTGAAAGCGCATCGCCCCCGGACCCAGTGAGTCTAAGTCCCGATTAGTGTTGCACTCCGGCCCATCCACCTCAAAGTCGGGACTTCATCCAATAAGATCTAGTCTTGGAAATTGAAGCTGAACATCCTGCGACTCGCTTGCAGCGTGGACAATTGAAACGCGCCCTTGATGTGAGAAGCTGAAGATTCTGCTTTCTCTCACAAACCCACGATCTCGAACGTTACCTTGTGCATTCGCATCGCTTTATAGGGTGCTGCAAGACGTTGAGCTATCAACATCTGAAGCTGCAACATTCAACAGAGCACCTGTGACCCTACAATCTGTAACGGCGTGGCAAGCACGTGATTCCCATGATGGTGAGTCTTTCAAAGCCAAGACGTCCTACCATTTTCCTCACAAGTGGTAGCCTACTGAACCTGAGCATGGTGAGGGAAAACAAAATGGAGTGGCCAAAGAGACCAAGGATAGCGATGCCTCTACGTCGACAGAGCCACCGGTTCGTCAAGTCCGCTCAACCAAGGTATCCACACTGACAACCCAAAGGCTGTGACCGGGACGCCAAGCTCTTCTTCAGTGTCCGAGCCCAGCTCCACTGTTGATGGAGGAGTTGATACAGCTGCTACGAGCCCCGAAAAAGACCCTCCAGCCGAGTCAGGAGAGGGTGATGATACCTCAGCCGTGGCTGCAGCAGTCCCAGACCCACCTGAAGAGCCTAATGAGCCTGAAGATGTGCCTGACATTCTCTATTGCTTGGATTATAGAGATTTTACAGGAGATTTAATCCAGAGGAAAAAGGACTCCAAACCCATTGATGTCAGCTCTTTGGCGAAGGCGAAAAATAAGGAAATCGTGGTAGAGAAGAAACCTGTACTTGAGATCGTCACTGAAATCAGAGCTCAAGTCAGCCGGCCTCGAAGACGTTCCTATCCTCCTAGACGACCACGATCCCCAATCTCTATCAGGTCTCGAAGTTCCAGTCGGGGTTCATCTCCCGAAGTAGTAATCAGGAAGCAACCTCCGGCATATCTCAGCAGTGATGAAGAGGACGCCGAGCCCTTAGAAGTCAGCAAAGTCGGGAAGACGTCCATGATCGTTCATTCGGCTTATTTAAACAATGTCATTCGTCATATCGTGAAATATTACCCTGGTGCTAGCCTTATGGTAAGATCCCCTAGGTTTTTCTACGTTTTATGCTCAGTGCTCACGATTTCAATAGAGCAAACGCTTGACCTTCGAGGAGCCATATCAGATGATTGTCCATCACCGAAAAGAGTAAGTGGTGTGAGGTGGATTTCTTTCGCGCTGATGTACATTCCGATTGGTTTTAAATTGATTTCGGAAGGGTGCTTTCGGAATAGAATGAGCGACTGCTGACTTTTCAATCCAAGATTGGAAGAATACAAGACCAACCACCCGTCAGACCACCCCCAAGACTACAAAGAGGAGACTAATCGACACATTGATATCCTCCTCAACTTTATCGAGGAAACACTTGGAGCAGGGATCAGAGCAGAAGAAGAGCGCCACAAGAAAGATCCTCCACTGTGTACCTTCGAGTATCTTTGGCTGCTCTACAAACCTGGAGAGGAAGCATATATGACCGACGATTTCAATCCCGACAAAAAAAGAGCAGTCATCATCTCAAAGGTGTTCAAGCAGCGAGACACCAAATACGAGATAGACTCTTTCAACATCAAATTTGATGGTAGGGTGATCGATTCATCAAAGTGGTGGAGCGATCTATACACCTTCGATGGAGAGCGTGAGGTCAACTGGCTGCTGCTCTATCCAACGAAGTTTCACCAAGAGAAACTAGATAAGCAAGACAATATGCCACTCAGAGACAAGCTCATTCAGCACGGAAAGCTGTACTGGAAGTTCTGCCAACAAGCTTACATGGAATACTCGGGAAAGCTTGCTGATCGCGGGCCAAATTCGAAGAAGTTCAATGGGAGAGTGATTATTGACGTAAAGGCATGGAATCAATTTGCCCCTGACAAAAATTCTACGTCGGCGGCTCCAAACCGTCCTGGAGCCCCAAGGCGACGCTTAAAAGCTCCTCGAAGTGCTAATCCAGGAGGCCCACGCACAGGACCGCCTCCTCGTCCGACCGATCTGGATTTTATGTCCGTCCTGCCAGGGTCTTGCACTTGCGAAAGTTGCAAGGACAAGCCGACTACACTGACAAGCAAGCGTTTCCGCGGATATAAGTACTGGGACCCCAAGAAAAAAGAAGACACTCCAGAGGATGACACGCTCTATTTCTTGTGCAATGACACACTCGAAGGATACCTTTTGTCAGACAGGGAATGGGGTGTCTTTGATGTATCTGGGTTGAAAGAGCCTGTCATTTCAAATGCCTTTGATTACCTGGTCCTAGGTATGATCTCACCCTGTTCAACTTGGAATGATTCTTCTAATATAATTTATAGATGAGGACATCAAGTCCACAATCAAATCGCTTGTTTGGCGCTATGAAACAGACCAGGGTTCAGTCATGCCCTGGTCGGCAGACTTCATCAAAGGCAAGGGAGAAGGCCAAATCTTCCTTCTTCACGGGGCGCCTGGGGTAGGCAAAACGTGCACTGCAGAATGCGTTGCAGAGCTCACTCAACGACCCCTCTTGTCGATTACCTGCGGCGACATGGGAACAACGCCAGAGGAGGTGGAAGAGAATCTGGACGAGTTCCTACAGCTCGGTGAATTGTGGGGAGCGATCCTACTTCTTGATGAAGCCGACATTTATCTTGAGCAGCGAGACTCCGAGAATCTGCCTCGCAATGCTCTTGTTTCCGTCTTTCTCCGCGCTCTCGAATATTACAAGGGTATCTTGTTCCTGACGACGAATCGAGTGGGTACATTCGATGATGCTTTCATATCACGGATTCATGTCGCCTTACACTACAGGGATCTCACCGACCCGGACAGAGAGAAGATCTGGAACAATAATTTTGAGCGACTGGAGAACGAGAAACGTCCCAAGAGGATCAAGATCCCCATTTCTACAAAGGAATATGCGACTGAGAGCAAGGAGATGATGGAGATTAAATGGAACGGCAGAGAGATCCGAAATGGCAAGTTTAATTTTCTCTCAAGTCCAAGTCTCATGCTATTGTGAGAGTGCTTTCTAATAGAAATCTAGCGTTCCAAACTGCCGTTGCACTCGCTGAATATGAGGCCAACAAGGACGGAGCCGAAATTGTCACGCTGAAGGATCGCCATCTGAAGTCGGTAGTCAAGATGTCTAAGAGCTTCAAGGAATATCTGAGGAGCACGCATAAGAATCAGGATTCGTCGAAGAGAGCTCGAATGTTCGAGTGGCGAAACGACAATTTTGGGAAGCAGGAATCGTAGGATTGCCGGTCACATCACCCAGGGCATTGTATTTGTTTCAGCCCCCAGCAGCGCGCGCATCTGTATGATCTGTCAAGCGTTTCATTTTTTCTCACGATTATTTCATAGCTAGCAGAAATCTGAATTCCCTTGTCGTCCTCTCTTAAATAGCAACAGCTTTCCCGCCTCAATATATTCCTTGATGTGCGCCAGCGTGCTAGCAACTCCCTTCGGCGCCCGTTACCTGGTACTCTTTCTGCTTCGTCGCTGATCGCTTGCTACCTGTTCCTATCTCTGGTGTTCCAACTCAAATGTGAAAGTTAGGTACAGCTCATCTGGAGTTGCGCCCTCTGAGACGGCATTCAAGCACGACGACGCTGCGGCAGTCACGAAAGGGCTGAGCGATGAGATGACCGTAAACCACACATCTTCAACTGGAGATGCCTCGAGGAAGGATAGACGAAAGCTACCTCAACGAGCTCTTATGAACTCGAGGCAGAAAGTCGGCCGTAGTACCAGTTGGCAGTCCGAATGCCGAAATACTTCAAGATGTCCCCTGCTTTTCTCGATTGGTGCTAAAAGCCTATTGGCCAGATGCCTAGCTAAAGCCTTGCTAGCGGCGGGCGCTAACTGTAGCTGGAATTGGCTCATAACCTTATAATCATCCTTAGTCTTCTACTCTGTATACTCTGTATACCGGTATACATTGATAATGGGAGCAAGTATCCAAGGAGAAGAGTAATTCTTAGGGTTCCGCTGCCTTATGAAGTGGGAGAATCGGCATACCCTGGAAACGCGGACGAGAAACTACGCACCGAAGCTGCGACCTTTGTCTGGATTGAGGACAATTGCCCCGATGTTCCGATACCTCACTTATGGGGTTTTGGGTTTCCAGGCGGTCAGAGTGTATGAATAATCCTCTTTATAATATTTCGGATTATTATGTAGAACATGTGCTGATCGAAATAGTTTCCTGAAAATGCACCTTTCCGCACGAGAATGATCTGGCATCTTCGGCATGTCATATCATCGTTCTTGGGATCTCCCCTTTCTTGTCGATATATAAGCTATAGCCGTCCAAACATCCTGGAGCATGGATATTTGATTATGGACTACATCGATACCGAGACATCAGATACGGAGATGCCTTCTGAGACTTGGATCAATCTTTATCAAAATCAAGACCTAATGGTCAACCTCTTCCGGGATCTGTCTCATATCATCCTTTTATTGAGCCAGTTCCCTCTGCCTCACATCGAGTCCTAGACAATAGACGGAACGAAGTGTCTTAATGCTAATAAATCGTCCATCAACTCATCAATTTCAGTCCCTAAAAAATGAAGGCATTCCGACCAATATAGCGCAGACACTTACCTATACGACAGTAGATACATACTATATTGATCTCCTGGCTTGCCATGATAATCGTATACGAAACCAACCAAACTCTATACTCGACGAAAGGGACGGTCGCGCACAGATGGCGAATCTATTCGCGATGCGAGGGCTTCTTCCCCATTTTACAAGACAAGACCTTCGGCATGGACCATTTGTGTTCAATCTTACCGACCTCCATGGAAGCAATATCTTTGTCGACCGCGATTGGCATATCAAATATATTATCGATCTCGAGTGGGCATGCTCGCTTCCTGTAGAAATGCTGACTCCCCCATATTGGATCACCAACCGTGCAGTGGATGAGCTTCAAACATTCGAAAAGGCTTTTCAAGATTTCATGGACATATTCGAAGAAGAAGAGAAAAGCTTCCCACCCACTTATGGAAGTGCTACATACCGCACAAATACCATGAGGAGGGGTTGGAAGATTGGGAATTTCTGGTACTTTCACGCACTAAAAAGCCCTAAAGGGTTGTTCAACCTTTTCCGGCAACACATACAGCCAATATTCGAGTCACAAAGCGATAATTTCACGTCACGTGTCAATGAATTTACACAGATATTATCGCCCTACTGGGCTTCTGATGCGCGAGAGACTGTCGTTGCAAAGCTTGCGGACAAAACGAAGTATGAGCAAGAGTTGCGAGAATTGTTTTAGAAGGGTGAGCCAGTCCAATAACAAATCCTCAGCGTGAGGACGTGACCAGAATGATCAAAATGACCTTGATGGAGTCAATATCGGCAACCTTTATCCTGGGGATTCAATGTAATTTAAAGTATCATAATATGGTAGATAGGAGCCCTTTAGATATCATCCGAGTTGTGCGGAAATATTTCGACGAACGATTCTGTGACTCGCTAGGCTGAGATTGCCCCAACTCATCATGAAATCATGACCAGTGACACCCTTACTACCCTTGGTCTTGCTTCTATCTACGTCTCCTGTATCAAGAAGTGCCTCAATGGTAGCAGTTGTAGAGCGCGGAGAAAATATTCGGTCGTTCACGAATTTCTGCACCCTCTGCGTCTATTCCCTTCCAATAAACAGCAACATAGGGTTAGTGTTTTAAATTTCGACAGTCAGTCTTCTAATACGAACCGGTTAAATCTGTTTGCTTACCTCATTCGTCGACATCAATCTCGCGAGTGCCAGTTGCTAGATATCCCGCGTCATTGGCTGCGGGAAAGGGGCTGTGCAGTTGCTTCAACACTTTGAGATCCTACCCTCCTACACTCGTCCTCCTACAAATCTACTCCAACTTGTTTTGTGAACTCTCAATCTCGCCATCGTTCCAACAAAATGGCTTCCAATGATCAAGGACTACCACCTTCGGCTTCTCCAAACGACACTTTTACGCTTCCAGGCGGGGAAAGGGATCAAACTTCATCAGACCAGACCCATACGAATCGATGGGAGCATCCAGCCTCTGATTCTTGCTCCACTATCACGCAAAATCTTGGGGATCAACCATTACCAGCGGGCTGGGAGCAGCTCAGCACTCCAGCTGGCGCCGCCTATTTTGTAGATCACAGAACTCGAACAGCAACTTGGGTTGACCCACGCACTACGCAAGCACAACGTCCCGATGAGGCACAAATCTCGTTGCCGGCAGGTTGGGAAGAGCGATCATCACGAGCTGGACCGTCGTACTTCATCGACCACAACACTCGGACGACGACTTGGAACGATCCGAGATCATCTTCACATCAAGAATGAGAGTTTTGCTCTTGTGTATGGCAGCCTGGTAGATTGATCTGGACGGTAGCTGGGAGATGTTGATCTAGTTCTATTCCAATGATCTTATTTATCTTCGAGTTTTGAAATTTGTGTCGCCAGCTTCTGACTTTGAACAAGTGGGAGCCTATTGAGTCTCGACCTGCAACAGCCACTTTCCTCAGTACATAATGAAACTGTTTAACTGTTTAACTGTTCAGATTTTTCATGAAATTTGTCAAGAATCCAATAATGCAACGAACGCTTCTCCGTACAGTACCATAGCGGGCGTGCAAGATTAGAGCACTTGCTCGTGGCTCAGCACACTCCATCGTTTCTTTGTGTTGATTAATTAATAAATTGAAAATTTCACACTTGTCACTGCAGATATACTGCAAACCCAAATGAGGAGTCTACAGAACTCAGCGGGGTAGTCGAGTTGAGATGAAATCGTGCAATCTCAACGGCCAGTGGCGCGATCACCTCCCCGCAATCCCAAACCCAGCATTAGCCAGCACCACTATCCTCCAATACAATGAGCACTTCTTATCTTTGCGCTCAATATTGCGTTTCAGTTCTCTCTAATGATCATGAAGCACCAACGAGGTTGGCTGGAGGTGGTGCAAAGTGTACATGAGAAGGTGTCAGAATGTTGCCGACTTCCGGAGCGAGTGATACCTCTTAAGTCCGTTTTTTATATGAAAACGACATTCATGGACTTCATGGCGAATTCCTTTTGATAAAGTATAGGATTATATAGGATTAAACCTCTTTCCATCCCAAACAAAAAAGCAAAACATCTCCAGCTTCCAAACATAGTCGGGTATATTTCAACTTCTGAAGAAACATGGCACCACCAGCAGCAGACATCGACACCCAACCTCCCTCTTCTCCTACCCAATCCATCTCTTCAAAGGTTCACATAGTCCCAGAAATAAAGAAGACTTTGGCAGGACTCACCCAGTCCTCGTCCTTCCCTGCTCCGCTCCAGTATGCCGGAACACTCGATAACTACGAGTCTTTCGACGTAACTTCGGTCATTGGGCGCGAATTCCCCAAACTCCAACTCACGGCCATCTTGAATGACCCTGCAAAGATCAGAGATCTTGCTATTCTAGGTATGTGAATCCCTTACCTCAGTTGAAGTTGAAGGTCCCAGATTTTGACCATCGTAGTTAGCCAAAGGGGGGTAGTCTTTTTTAGAAACCAGGACATTGGCATCGAGGACCAGAAGATTCTCGGTCAAAAACTGGGAGAGTTGACTGGAAAGCCTGAGAGTAGCAAGGTATGTATCTTCCATCTCATACGTTTCACAATCCAAAAGTGCGGATTTGTGTCTCGTGATGTGCACGAAACGATTCAGCATCCTCTTCAGAACGAAGTTTAATCATTACCACAGCTTCATAAACACGCATTGAGCAACAGTAAGAGAGGTATTGCCGTGGATGAGAATGGAAAGCTCGATGATGAGGTATCGGTCATCTCTTCCGAGGTGTGTTCATCCCTCTCAATATCTACATGGAGGTGAACGTGGCAGCTGACTAGGTTCTGTCTGTAGCAACAACGAAAGTATTACCAAAACAGGCTCTTCGGAGCGAAAACCCTCGCCAGCGTTGGATGGCATGCTGAGTACGTTAATCCCAAAATCTACCCAAAATGCAAGTTTTGACGAATATTTCCTAAAGCATTACGTTTGAACGCATTCCATCAGACTATGCCATCCTGAAGATAATTCAGACTCCAGAGGACGCTGGCGGAGATACGCTCTGGGCTTCTGGATACGAGGCTTTCGATCGTTTGTCTCCCACTTGGCAGCGCTTCGCAGAGACCTTGACTGCCACTCATTACCAGGTGATTCCTTCTGACAATGTTGCTTGAAGCTGCTTGGACACTAATGACTCCACAGCCAAACTTCAACAAAATTGCCCTCGAGCATGGCCTCGAGCTGTTGGATGATGATAGAGGAGCGCCGGAAAACAAAGGCGTTGACTTCACAGCCTCCCAGTACGTGAATATATCAGCTTGTCGCTTAAGCAGAAACTGACTGCATCAGCCCTGTTGTTCGCACCAACCCAGTGACTGGCTGGAAGAGTCTCTTCGGTGCCGGCCATCAAGTTTATGCCGGTTGGATCGACAACGTCACTGAGACCGAAAGCGAAGTACTCAAGGCACACTGTTAGTTATCTTCACCTCCAAAGCTGGGAAACTTAGAAATCTGACGTATTCGCAGTCTTAAAGCTCATTGCCGAGAACCATGACTTACAGGTCCGCTTCAGGTGGAACAAGAACGATCTAGCAATCTGGGACAAGTCTGACTACCTATTCTTCCCGCAATTGACATTAGGCTGACCAGTCCTGTAGTCGTTCCGTATTTCACACAGCTACCAACGACTATGAAGGAAAGCGCCAGGGTAATCGTGTGGTATCTTTGGGAGAGAAGCCTTTCTATAATCCAGCGTCCAAGTCACGTCGGGAAGCACTCGCTGGATTGTAGGCATTTGGATCTTTTTCCCCTTGGAAGGTGGTGCCACTTGGCTCGAATTGGAGTCAGCCATACAATTGAATTGAAGCTCTATCATGATCACTTCCCAGTTTAAGCTTTCTTCTCCAGCTACACGTTCACAAACCCCAGATCTTCTTCAATACCCTCTATCTGCTCAGCAAACCATACAATCTCAATATCAAACATCTTCGACAAGTCTTCCAGCATCAGCCTTTTTAGACACATAATAAACAGTCGTATGGTGACGATGAATAGACGAATGCGGCACTCCTAGAACATCTTCATAGTATAGAAGGGATGGCTAAGAAAAAGGGGGTTTTCGAGAAGAGGGGAGACTGCAAGTTTAGCTCTAATCCTCAACTTACTTCGCTGACACTGGTAAACGCGATGGCTGCATCGGACCTTCTGAAGGCAGAGCGAGATCTTGAGGCTCGAAAAGAAAATCCATACCACCTTGACCGACCATTCGAAGAGCCGCTCCTCTCAGACCGGCTTTTGGAACTTGCTGGTGCAAAACCACATCCAGCATGATCTTGCCACTTGTAACCAATTCCTCCATAGACCACACGAAACGAAGTACATATTGAAGGGTATTGTGAGGAGATGCAATTCGAGCTGTTCCTAACGCCGTCCCGATGCTTTTTGTACAAGTGTGATTCCATTCCAAACTCCCCTTACGGCCTTTGTCCAGGTCCTGGAGGTCCTATTTGTCCCGGCATCTCCGTAGCTCCTTCAGCCTTCAATTTCTCCAGTGTTTGATTCCGTTGATATTCCATGACCCTTCGTTTCTTGAAATATGTGACCTATGAAACATCCAGATCAGCAATTGCCTCCTGAACTATTCCAGCCTGTCTTCGCAGCTCCCAGAACACAGTACGCGGCTTATGTCTCTTAGACTTCCCACAAAGTGTGCAGAAGTAGAAGAACTCACCCAACTTGACGCGCAATTCGCCTCGAACCCTCTCCCTTCAACAGCACATCCCTTTTCTGCCTTATCCTTCTGCGTGATGCTATCCACAATGGCGTTCTTGTCCAGACACCTGAAATAAGCATCCCTCGCCTCCCAACACTTCGCACGTTGGCCGCGATCCGGTGCTATAGGCGCGCCATCAGAGGAGATCTTTGGTGCTGGCAGCGATGGTTTGTCAGAGGAGCTCCAGAGTCCCATATTGTTGATTGACTCGACGTCTTCAGAGCTCTCAAATGCGCTTCTAATGTAGGGGGGAGGTGAGATTGATCCAAGCTTGATCGAAGGCGCCTATAATTTAGATATGCTCAATCAGTCTTGGTCTATATTAAGTAGAATCTCAAGCTCTCCCGCGTCATGAACTTCTATAAGATCACGTGTGGCAGAATACACACCGCCTTCAAGCGTGCAATGCAGTCTAGTTCTGGCTTCACCATCCTCCCTCCCTTCAAAGCTCAACACTCCTTCAGAACAAAACCACAAATGCATCCGACATAGTCCTCATCCTGCCAAACCCCAAATGGCACGACGCCGCCGCCCACCCCGACCCGGCGCGCTCACCGAACTCCCACCGCTAAAAATCCTAACCCAAATCGTGCTCCTCCAGACAATCTGGTACTCCGTCGCCACAGCGCTGATTCTATTTACTGCGCTAGTAGCTGGAAGGAGATTCTCGCTTGACCTGGTGCTGAGCTGGAGGATTCTGAGGGGCGACACGACGGTGGGATGGATGTTGGGTTTGGTATGGTTGTTGAATAGCTTTATTGGGTACGCATGCCCGGCTCTCCTTTCCCCATCACCATTGCCCACGCCCGAGGGCACATGCAAAGGAACAAGAAATTTCTGAATGGAACACTGATTCGAAACAGAGTGATAACTCTCCTGCTCCTGATCACACGCTCAAAACTTGTCCCCGACTTCGCCCTGACGCTGCATTTCATTCACCTCGTAATCACATCGCTCTACTCGCACTCCATACCACGAAACTGGCTCTGGTGGGCTCTTCAACTCGCATCCGCGGGGATGATGACTAGTCTTGGAGTCTGGACTTGTCAGTATCGGGAATTAAGACCTATAAATTTTGGAGGGTCGAGTTCAAGTACGACGCAAAGTACTGGAGCTGGGGCAGGGGAGAGTACAGAAGCGGGTCCTAGTGAGATAGGGGATGAGGAACAAGGCTATGGAAGGGGAAGAGGGAGAGGAAGGGGCAGAGATGGAACAGGGGGTTATGAAATGGTTGGGTTGAAAGGAGATGGAAATGCTGCATGACCATCAAGCTGATTTCGAGAGTTTTGAATTCGAGGGCGCATAGGTAGCGATAATGGCATTGGGAGGCGTTTGTGATACCTTGTAATACTAAGGCACTGGATCTTGTTTAAGCACGCAGATTGGTGCGGCGATACCAAGACTATCAGGGTCAACGATTCGTGTAAATCCACATTATCCTACTACCTCATTCATGCTTAACTTTATTACAATTTAGGGAGTCAAGAATGATTAGAGATATGTCCGCTCTCTTCTTCTGCCTTTCCCATCCCTCCACACGTCTTTGCTTGGACCTGCCGGTAGTCCATCAATCTCAACTCCATCATCACTGGGTGTAAAAATTTGGGAGCCGGTAGTGCTTAGCTTCGAAAGCCTCAGTCTGGGTTGGGTTTCTGAGGATATGGTCATTCTTCGCGCGGAAAGTCCACCAACTGGACCAATATTGCTGATGCTTTCGGGGACCCTTAACCGGATCTGAAGGTTCATATCAGATTCTGGCCCTTCCGTCTCCTCTTTTGGAGTTACTAGTGCAGTTTCTGCTGTGCTGAGAACACTTGCGTTCAAAGGCTCCTTGTTGACCTCCCCGCCAGCGACGTTTTCGGCCAACCCTGCCGGTGTGTGCATCTCGGAAAGGACACTTTTTCTGTGTTGTCGCTTTCGTACCATTTTCGTGTAAGACTGTGATGACGAGCTCGGCATCGCTCTAAGCTGTGGTAGAATTTCGAGGGTCGACAGGGATTTATGTTGAGGCGAGCTTTCTGGGGGAATTGATAAGCTTGGGGACTTTGAAAAGCTGGAAGCCGAGGAAGATTCAGTCTCTGAATTCGATAGAGTAGCAGCTGCTTCCAAAGAATCTGCTAGCCGGAAGTTTGGTGACGGATTAGGTGACTCCACCCTGAATGGGTTGGGATGACCATTTCCAGTTGGAGTTCCATGACCACTGGCAGGCGAGTTGTAATGCGGTGTACTATCAACACTACTGTAGATATAATCTCTTTTTTGAGCTTGGCGTCTTCGATTTCTGGCATCACTGCTCGTTGCAGGGCTTGAAGCGTTACTCTGGTTACATGAAGAAGTCTGCAACGCAAACTCGGTCGAATCTGTCGGCAGTGGCGAGTGCAGAGAGCCTCCAAAACGTCTCCGCATCGTCTTCCAACGCTTCACTACCAATTCTTTCACTGGTTGGACAAAAACATGATGCGGTTCAAAGCGAATGACTGGCTGAAGACGGTAGTTTGTTACTGGCGACCGTGAGCGAGGAGCTGATTGAACCCCACGATAACTTTCAGGTGTCTCATTATCTCCATCAATTCGTGCGGGGCTCGTACATCGACCTCTCCTGCAAGACTGACCTGAAAGACGGGGAGGAGTTGTCGGACGGGAATCTATGTCGTCAAATCCTTGTCGATGATACCGTGCCGATGCCGTTGGATTCAGATTGCTCCTATCTGCTGCTTCCATATACTCCTCTGTCTGCTTTCCGACCCAACCGCTATTTGCAGAACTTTCAGTGACATTTACAGGGCGGTGTGATTTTTTTCGCCGTGATGGAGATCCAAAACTACCCCTAAACGGGGTGTGACAACTCGTTACTAAGTCCGGAGGTGATGGAGGTGGACTAGGTCCATCGTAAGAACCAGACCAAAGATGAACAGGCGATGTATTGCGAGCTTGATGCCCATAACTTGGCGAGTATCGGAAATGAGTATGCATCCTTAAAGAACTGATCAAGCAAGGACCAGGTGTGTTGCGAGGATCCTTCAGGTTGTAGGAATTGAAGTCTAACGAAGGTACTCCATTTTGATCGGGGGGAAGAGTGAAGCACGAGCTTAGAAGTTGTATAGCAACCAGATGAGCAAGGTTCTCAACACAGTCTTCGCCATCAAGATAGCTGTCGGATACTGTTCGGCGCTGTTTGCTGTATAACTCCTTGGGACGTTGGTCAATTTCACGCATCCATGATTGTGGAGGTGTTTCAATCAATAGCCGTGCTGGTAGCTTCTTCAACCGACTATATTTTGACTCTGGTGACCACCAATATGGACGGCCTGTGCGACAGACATATTGCCACTCATATATCTCCCTATCGATCACATTCCATACAGAGTTGTCCGGACCTTCCTTTCCATCCGCCTTGGCATCTGAAGAGACGTCCATTATACGTGCTGCTTGATTTCCGACGGAAGATAATGAACTTCTTGACTTTCTTGATCTTTTCGAGGCCTTTGACATATATAGTATTTGACTATTCTCGGACCCGTAGCATTCGGACTGATCTCGGCTCGCAAGGGATACCGAATGTCGTTTTTTCGATTTGTGGGAAGTTTGAGGAGCCTCGTGCGCAAGACGTGCAAGATCGACGATACTTGGTGACCGTGTGATGATGATTGGCTCCTCGATTGGTTGGTTTGAGAGACCATGGTGAGAGCTCATGGTGTTAAGGGCGGCAGTTGGTAGGATACAAATAATTATCGATGCTGCGGAAGATGGAGATGATCGTAGGAAGGAGTTTAGAAACCATGAGTCGAAGGAAGAGAATGTGAAAAACCAAAAGGGACTTTCCCCTCGGGTTCAATTTCATCATTAAGTGAACATCGGAAGGTGCGTTCGTTGTACTATGATTTCTGTTCTTGGCGGATCCTACCCAGGCACCCAAAACGAGCCCCATTTCGTCGGAAGTTGAGCTCTTCAGTGACGATATTCAAAAGTCCCAACGGGATACTTCAAGCGATGGTCAAAAGAATTGGAGTTCCTGCAACTCGACTTGTTGAACGATTCTTGTTGGGTCGGTCAAAGTGTCTGTCCTTGCACGTCAATACTCAATTCGCTAGGGATCAAGACAAGCCCAATGGCTGTTCTTCCAAGGTTTAGAAGAATATTCTTGGTGAAAGCTCCCTCTCCTGAAGGCTACACCCTCTTTGATTCAGCTTGCTGGTTTAGAACATACCATCCCACCCTATAAATCTTGCTTTTATCCAAGCTGATCGCAATGCAGAAGACTCAGGCTTATCACTCGATCCTGAGCGGAGTGGTAACTCAGCGCGCAATGGAAATGACCTCCCGAAGCTATCCCTTGCCGTAACAGCAGCGATCGTACATGAAATTTTGCGAATACACTGCGCCCATCAAAGCGCTCTCATTTTTCCAATTTTCTGGCCAATATTGAGGAGTGCACAACAAGTCAATCCACAAATATCGGGGACCAAATCTTCTCGATGCAATGACACCGAAATGTGTTTAGAAGAGTCCTTGTATCGTTGGAGGGAAAGTTGATATGCGTCTTCGGAGACCTGCAAATTTTGTCGTTGCACTTTCTGGCATGGATAAGCACCGTGTATGAGACTGCAATATATTGCAGCCGAATTTTGGTCGTCTCTATCAATCGTGGCGAGACACTGCGTTTACCTACAACAATAAGCCTCTGAGGCTTGATTGTCGTATCGTAGCGCATGTCTCAAGTCGGATGCTTGTCATTGCATTTGCCAATCTAAGATTTTGTAAAAGGAACGCGGTACTGCCCAAAGGATGAAGATTCGTAGAGGTTGGGTCATCTGACTGGAAATTAGCTGATACTGTACTGATGGTACAATGCTCGTACCCGCATAGCCAAGGTAATGTCGATGCTCAAACCCATCTCTGCCAATCTTGTATGTGGTATGTGAGAACATATACCAAACACCCATACAAACTTGCAGCTGATGCATAGCATACAATTCACGTGACTCGTGTCCGGCTATCCGATCCAACGTGACGGGTCGGGAACGGATTGGATGTCCGCGAATTTTTCCCGGGAAATTTTTATTGATATGGGTCGGGTAACCTCTCTTACCCGGAGAACCGAAACAGCCTTCTGGTGCTCTGCTTCTTATCCGTCAGCCATCCAGCCCAACTTGCTGGGATCACTATCGTCTGCAGGGAAGGGATCATCCCACTCTTCCACTCTAGAGAATTGTCTACCCTCATCGAAGTGAGAGCAATGCAGTTGCATCAAGTCCAATACCGAGTGGGTGATGGTACTTGTGTATGATATGTGCAATGCCGTCGGTATTGGCGATAAAGTGATCATCGCGGCCCCTCCGCATTTGAGCAAAGTCAAAGGCTCTAACACTACACGTGATTTGACTTGACATCCAGCGATGCCAGGACTTCCTCCGCCTTGCTATATGCGGCAAGTGCATCCGAAAGTGTTACATGATGCTGCTGGAGGTGGGGCAGAATATCGACACCGATAAGAGCGAGGTCTGGGCATTGGACGACAACACCAATGAGCATAGGATTATAGCCCGAGTACACGGCCGGGCCTGCATAACATATAAGAGTTGCCACAAGCCCATTTCTCAGTTCGGTCAACTTCTCCCTTTCACCTCATCGAACAATTGATCAACAGCATGTCTTTGGAACAAGTTCCCGTTTCTCTTCCCTCCGTTGGTGGCAAGAAGACTACACTTCAACATCCTCTTGGTCCTTTGACTGCGACCGAGATTTCCGAGAGTGCGCGCCTGATCAAGGGATTATGGCCGAGCAATACCAACATTCAGTTTAAGAGCATCACGCTGCAAGAACCAGACAAGGCTGATCTGATCCCATTCTTGGCCGCCGAACATGCTGGACAACAGACGTCTTCTATTGAGAGAAGGAGTTTCGTCGTTTATTACATCCGAAATACTGTAAGCTCCCGAACATGGCGTATGCAAAGGAGGAAGTCAGGTGTTGGAGCCGACCAAAAGTGGGATTATGCTGACTCTAGACCTGCAGGACAAACTCCACGAAGCTATTGTCAGCTTGAGTCTTGGAAAGATTGAGAGCAACGTCAGACTTGGCCCTTGCGTTCACAGCAACGCCGATGGTGAAGAGATTATTGCCGTTGAAAGGATTGCATTGGAAGATGCTGGTGTTCAGGCCGAGATTGCCAAGCTCCAGCTTCCTGAGGGTACTGTAGTTATCAGTGATCCTTGGATCTATGGTGCGTCCTCAGTCAACTGTAAGGTATGAAATGTCACTGACAATTACAGGATCTGATGGAATCAATGATGGCCTATTCACCGACGAGAAGCGCATGTTCCAATGCTTCCTCTACGTTCGTGACCCCAACAATTCTAGCGAGGCAGACAGCAATCACTACGCAATGCCACTTAGCATCTCACCCGTCATCAGTGCCGAAACTATGAAAGTTACTCGCATCGATTTCCTTCCAACTGGTGTCGACAACACCATCAAGGAACCTTCAAAGTACAAGGTCCAGCCAGCCAATGAGTACATCCCTGAGGCTCAGAATCTCCGAACGGATCTTAAGCCATTGAACGTCATTCAACCAGAAGGGGCTTCATTCCAAACCACCAACTTCAGTGAGCAAGGCCATACTGTCACTTGGCAAAAGTGGGAGTTTAAAGTAGGATTCAACTTGCGAGAGGGAATGGTCTTGTATGATGTCTATTATGCTGGCCGTCCTCTGTTCTATAGACTGTCTTTGTCAGATATGAATATCCCTTACGCCGATCCTCGTCATCCTTACCACAAGAAGGCAGCATTTGATCTCGGCGATGCTGGAGCAGGTATCATGGCCAATAACCTTCAACTGGGATGCGACTGTCTCGGATCGATCCACTACCTCTCCGCCGTACTTAACGACGACAAGGGTGAGCCTCTACATATGCCCAACTGCGTCTGCATCCACGAGCAAGATAACGGAATTGGCTGGAAACATACCAACTATCGCACCGGCCGCGCAGCTCTTGTTCGAAACCGTGAGTTAGTCTTACAGTCCATCATCACTGTCTCAAACTACGAGTATATTCTTGCTTTCCAATTCAACCAAGCCGGCGAAATAATGTACGAGGCACGCGCAACCGGAATCCTCTCCACCCAACCAATTGACGAAGGAATCTCCGTCCCCTGGGGAACCGTTGTCCACCCCGGTGTTCTCGCCTCTCACCACCAACACATCTTCTCCCTCCGTGTAGACCCCATGCTCGACGGGCCTCTCAACCGCATCGTCTACGACGAGGCGCACCCCATGCCACGCTCCGATTTCAATCCCCACGGCGTTGGCTACAGTGTAACGGAAACACCTATCACGACATCCGGTGGCTACGATCTCAACTTCGATGTGAACCGCACATTCAAGATCCAGAATGCATCTGTCAAGAATCCCATCAACGGCAAGTCTGTCGCATATAAGATCCACGTCCCGCCATTCCAGAAAATGCTCGCTGATAAGGAATCTTTCCACTTCAAGCGTGCGGAATTTGCTGATCATAATATCTACGTTACCTCGTATAAGGATGGCGAGCTTTATGCGGGCGGAAAGTATACGAACCAGTCACGAGGAGGGACAGGAGTGAGGAGCTGGGCGGACAGGAAGGATAACGTGCTTGATGCCGATCCGGTTGTGTGGGTGCAGTTCGGTATCAACCACGTTCCGCGCATTGAGGATTTCCCGGTTATGCCGTGCGAAATTATTAAGGTCAGCCTGAAGCCAGTCAACTTCTTCGAAAAGAACCCAGCGATCGATGTACCGCCCAGCGAGCAGAGTTTCAATAAGAGTGTGTTAGCCAGCATGAATCATGCGCAGGAGGCTGGCGAGGCGGTTGTTGGGCAGAACGGCGAGGTTTGCTGTGTCAAGGAGAACAGCAAGCTATAAATTAGGAGAGGAGTGAGATGATAGGCGCATTGTGAAATTAGTGTATGATGGCGTTCGGTGGGTATACCAGGAGAATGGCTAGCTAGTGTAGCTCAAAGTCATGCAGAAATAATTTTACTCCAACTGCAGTCCCATGAAACGTATTGATCGTTCGGCTGGAGATGGTTGGATTGAAGGTTAGATAGAGTGTGGAGCTTCGTCTGGCAGTAGATCCCAGGTGGAAAAAGTATGGGCTTATAAAAACCGGCAGTTTCTCTCATCATCCTCACTCAAAGACGAACGCTTTTCCACCAACCACTTTCTTGGGAATTTTGATCTCCTTACTATCAATGGCTGCATTGCTGTCT
This sequence comes from Hyphodiscus sp. D1413, assembly GCA_003988895.1. Classification (NCBI taxonomy): domain Eukaryota; kingdom Fungi; phylum Ascomycota; class Leotiomycetes; order Helotiales; family Hyphodiscaceae; genus Hyphodiscus; species Hyphodiscus sp. D1413. Next base: position 343,113 of record QYAO01000010.1, on the reverse strand, counting down.
TCTGGAGTTCTTCTTTCGAATGGTTTCTGGGTATTGTCTGTTCGTTTGAAATGTCGACATCTTCTGCGTCTTCTAACATGGAAACATAACACCCCACAGAAGCTTCATGCAAAGATCCCATATCATTGCGCAAAATTTGGATAGGAGCCACATATCCCATCGCTTCCATATACTCAAAACGCATTTGACTAAGCCACTCTTGACATTAGATGTCTCTTACTTTGATCTTTGACCGAAGGGAGAATTGGAACGTCTCGGAGACGGTGCAACCAAGCCACCATCCATCCACTCGTTAGTAACACTTTGGTATGAAACTCCCCGGAGTTCTTGAAGATTTATTCCATAGGCTATATCATGACAGATCATGTCTTCTATATCCGGCCTTAGCGCTTGCCACGGGCTACATCGCAATTACTACGACAAGGCTACACTTGATTTATCAGCAATCAGCCCGTGTAATTCGTCGGCGGTATGGATGAAATTTATCAGCATGAACTCAAACATAATGCTGCCTACAGCACGGACATCCCTTCGCAAAGCGAGCGGATTATAGCGAATTTGAGAAAGTGGATGCCGAATCATACACCGGTTTGGACTGAGATTGGGGTGTCGCACTTGGGTGTTGACACTATGCATTTCGAGATCGAGGTTGAGGCTTTTGATGAGGAAGGTGCGGAGGCTTTGAAGGAGGCTTCAAAGTCTTGAAGTCGTAACCAGGGGATCACCATCCTCCCGGTATTCTGTAATTTTCTAGGTTATGCCGACGTAGAAGACCCGTGATTGGTCTTCAAATGTGAGATACTATTAAAAAGCCAAATACTAGCTACATTATTCCCTATGAAGGCAACTGCTCCAGGGAAGGAGTTACAAGCCACTGTTGGGGTAGTCATAGCTATGCTTGGTGTAGTAGTCTTGTTTGATTTTTGAGCATGAACATATTAATTATTTTAGTAAGACATTCTCGTAGAGCATGTGAACTATCATGCTTCCCCTAAAACAAAGCACTGGAATGACGAACCTCAAACTATGGAGAGAGTTACAATGAAACCAATGTCCAAATAGGTAAACAATGATAATCCACAGATCATGCTGAAGTTCTTGAAGAAGTGGAAAGTTTTATAAAGCGATAACCGTAATCTCTACTGAGCTTTCTTTTCCTCTTTAATAGGAAACTGCTTGACCAACTCGTTCATGTGAAGAATAGCGTCTCTTGCTCCTGGCCACGCTCTCCTCTTTCCGGTCTCAAAATACCGAAATGCATGTGCTGTCTCGACTCCATTGTTCATCAAGTATGACATTTTCGGATCTTTGAAAAAGAACTTCCAACCTTTCCACCCCCACCCGAGGTTTTCCATGCCTGTACCTGCAGCCTCATGCAAGAAATCCTGATATTCCCAAGTTTTTACCATGGAAGTGTCTGAATCGTTGTCCAGTCGCCACCTTGATGCAACCCATTTGTGATGCTTGTCAATAATATTTTCCATCTGGGTCACTGTCGGAATTGGGTAGACACCACGCCATATATTGCTCACTGCCATCGAGGTAACATCAGAGAAGGAGAAGCCATTGTTCTTTCCAAATGCAGAATAGCAAAGCATGACCATTGAGTCAGCATATTTTGGCGGAAAGAGGTTCATCCATAGCCTGACGATGTCAGCGCCACCATAGTTCAATGGCCGGCTTCTCTCCACGAAAGGAGCAGCATTGAAGTCACCATGGTAACCCGTTGCGCAGATGACAGCGTCAACATCATCGAGGACGGTTCCGTCGGTGAACTCTATCGAGGTAGGCCCTGTAAAGCGTTTGATTCCCGGTAGTGAAGTTAAGGAACCATCTTTGAGCGCCGGGATAAGGTGGTCAGACAAAGCTCGGGGCGCCAGAGTGATAGATGGTGCTGGAAGTAGTCTCCATGCAGGATCAAGGTCCTTGAACTGTCGCTTTAAGATCAATTCAATAGCCCGGTCTGCGAGCCAAGTTGATAATTTCGGAAAGGTAGCCCGTAGCCAGCTGGTCAGCTGGCGTCGGCGCCAGGTTGACAACAAATCGGTCGGGTAACCATTCCGAAACTTGGGAATAATTATCGCACCTCGTCGATGTGACATATAAACTTTTGATGCGACGGGTAGAAGTGCAGTGAGAACATCTGAAGCGGTACTAGATATTCCTACCACAACGACTTTCTTCCCCTTGAACCCGTCCGACCTGGAACGATCAGTATGGAAACAGTTATCTTGTGTATATTTACTCACATTCTGAAAGATTGGGCATGCATGACTTCGCCTTCGAATCTCTCGACGCCCTCAAACACTGGCATATTCGCTTGAGTCTGATAACCATGGCAAAAGGCGACCTTGTCATACTCTTCAACTCGAGATTCTCCGTTTACAACGAGGTCTAGCCGCCACTTGCTGTCGGATTCATTCCTAGATACCTGCTTCACCAGAGCATTGAATACGATATCCTTGTGCATATCAAAATGCGCCGCATAGGAGTCGATATACTCCCAAAATTCGGCTTGAGATAAATAGTGCGGGTACTCTGGAAATTCTGTAAGTTAACTGCGCGTCGTAGAAGGCAGTCACATTCAATCTTTCAGAGTTTACTTGAAAAATCAGGGCTTCTGCATTCACTAGCTAATGAAAGGAGCACTGGCTGAGACATACTGTCCGGTATTGGAAAGTCAGACATGCCGCATGTATATTTGCTGATGTTTGCAGAAGTACCTAGATGTTCTTAGCTGAAGCTACAAAGAACGTTGGCAAGGAGCATGCTTACTAGGAAGCGCGGAGGTCATCGATTTATCATCTGTGTACGCCCACAGGCCACCAACTTGACCCCTCCGCTCGTAGCATGTGACCTTGAATCCATCTTCGCGAAGTGTTTTCAACATTGACAGCCCACTGGAGCCTGGTGATTGAGGATCAGCATCGAAAAAAGTACGTTGAGGTAGTTTGGACATTCTCACCAGCGCCAATGACTGCCACGGTCTGTTGCCGCATTGCGCCTGAAATGGTCTGTTTGTAAATAGCTGGCATGCGAAGCGAAACCATCAACTAGTTGCACACCGTCGTTGCTGATAAAAAGTGTTAGTTGAAAGATGTTCGATTTCAATACTTCGTAAAGGAGACAAATCCTAAGTACAAATAGGGGAGGTAGAGATAAGGTAAGCACTAAGCCTGGGCTGATAATTTGGGGTCCTTACTTGTAAAGTAAGCACTACGGACTCTTTCGAGTAAGATGAACTTTTGAGCATGGAACCTCACGTGATCTCTTACGGAGCATAATAGAAAGATTGGTGGATTGCTTTTCAAGGATCAGGGGCTTAGTATGAATACCCTTTACCTGATGTCCTATTTCCGGCAATTTTGGCGAAATAACCTAACAGGCCTATCAATGGAATCGAGTTACGGCCACTGTGCTGGCCGAAAGATGCAGCGCTTGCCGACTTGCCCTGCTTTGAACGTGCTATAAATTGAAAGTGCTGAACGATAGGGATTCAAAAGTTCAGTGGTGATGACTACTACAGAGAAGAAATATCAGAACTGATGTTTCAGACGTGAGTGAACTGGACACTTCACAGAAACAAGAACAGTTGGCTCTAATTTTGATACAATCGCGAGTTTTATTTACGATGATTGGTTTCCCCATCTATTGCTAGATGGCTATGCATCTTGCTCACCATATCTTGCCATCGTTTTCTTTATGTCTGTCTTTCTCTAAGTACCTCGGGCTAAAAAGTTGAGCGTGCAATTTGCGGGATGATTACAGCTCGGAAACTGGTGGATCTGTTGTACATTCACAGCTCTCTCACTTAGACTGAGGCAGGGCAAGCAAAACTAAAATCCCTCACCATAAATCACATCAGGCCAAACTTCATCATAAATTCCAACACAAATATCAAAACGCCAGAAGCAGACAGAGTAAAGGAGTATGTTCATTGTTCACAACGAAAGTCGAACTCACGACCTTCACGCCATTGATATCAAGTCGAACTAACTTAGATATGATTGAATAAGAGCCAGGAGAAGGATACGACCGATGTTTGCCTTGTTTGATGCCTGGGCTCGAGTGAAGATCTATGATAAGGGTGTGTGTGGCCACTTAGTCCTGGGGTTGAGGTTTTGTTAAAGTACCTAGACAGTCTAATATTAACTCGGCTAAGAAATGCTGCTAAACCCAAGCCTCTACTTTTGGAATATGAAGCTTTCCAGCCGAGCGGCCAGACTACCACCCAAAACTCTCGTCCCAAAACCAGGCATCTCTTCCTGTATTGACCCACTTGCCCACATGCGTTCTCAACTGCCTTGCCATACCATCCGGTCCACAAACCATCACCGCAACCCGTTCCTCTGTCCCTCTCTTAAAGACCTCGTCTACTATATTTACTAAATCAGGTCTTTCGTTACCACCAGTCGCTTTAATCTGTTCATCGCCATGCTGTTGCAATTCTTCAAGCTCTACACTACCATCTTCGGGAGCAAAAGCTCTATCCTGTATACTACCGCCCGTGATGTGAATCTTGACATTCTGGTCCTCTTCCAATGATTCAGCGTCTTGAGTTTCCAATTCGGTTGCCCAAGATGCCTCAGCCCCGCTCCGCATAGACCACACGAATGTCAATCGGTCTGGAGTCTTGGCTTCAGTCTCCATCTGGTCTCTCAGATCCCGGTAAATAGGCAGGATAAATGTCGCTCCCACACCACCCGCCACAAGCAATATCCTATCATATTGACTAGCGAGGTTGGGAAATCGGCGTGGACTACCGTAAGGCCCCTCGATTTTGATCGGTGGCCTGGCTTTCTTCAGATTGGCTAGCGTATTAATAGCTTGAGTTGTAGGGCCATGCAAGGCACGGATAACGAGCGTTACGTCTGTATCTGAGACATCGGCTATAGTGAAGGGGTTAAAGAGTAGGTCATGGATGGAGGGTGTGGATTTGTTGGCCGGTATACTTTCCGGTGGGATAGAGATGTAAACGTGTTGACCTGGCGCTTCTTTGAAACGATGCATCTTCGAAGCTGGAACCGGAATCTTGAGTTGTACTAGTTTGGTGTGCGGGATTTGAGAGATGGTTGCCAGTACGGTGATTGTGTCTAAGTTGCGGCAGATGATGTCGATGATGAAGAGAGCTAGTGCCTCGGTGACGTAGATGCGGAGTGATTTGGCATGGAAGAAGAGGAGTGGCATGAGCGCTATGCCGATAAAGAGGTGTAGGACGAAGAAGACACGGTAGGACCAGCGGCGAACGGCTTCGAGACTTGTGGTTGCGACGATTGTCAACAACGTGAATGCCAAGATGCCAACAATAACCACTCGTGCCGTTAGACGTTGGGGAAGGATTCCTGTCAGAACAAAGAAGTTCAGGTACCAGCTTGCGTGGAGGAATAAGAAGAAATAGATGATGCGTCCCAGGAGGCGATGCCAGGTATTCAGTTGCTCATGAGAGGAACGGAAAACAAAGGCGAGGGGCGAGTAGAGTGATTTCATCATTAGCATGTAGTGGATAGGGAACTGAGAGGCTGCTATGATCCCGAATCGTTTTGTGATATGGAGATAGTCTAGTTCCAAAAAGTCAGTAATCTCTTCGATGGCAAAGAGTGGTTCGTAACCACGTGATCGTCATTAAAGTATATCCCCTCTTCCTGTTATTTGGACAGTGCAATAACGTGCTCGGAAGATAATGAACTATCATTGAACAACCTTTACGAGATTAGGAACTGTCCCGATCCCTTAACCTGGCAATGATAAGAAGACAGAACTGAGGGAAAGCATACCATGTCCTGTCTGGTGAATACACAGAAACATTAACCAGCAGGCCCAAGTGCCAGCTGCAAGCCAATGCCCTTTCAATCCCCATCCATTGCCAACCTCCGTTCCCAACCACCACAGTATTCCCCTCCACTTCTTCAGCAAAGCTCCCGAGCTTGAGCGTCTCCCGTGCTTCGACATAGGAGAGGTAGGAACCTCAGAATAGGCTACTTTCGCTCTGCGTCTCTCAGAATACACCCAAGTCCATAATCTGTACAACTGGAAAGCTAAGATGGGGACAAGGGCAGATAGTTGGGCGTAGACACCATATCGATCAAGCAATTCTCGGCGAAGATGCTTTTCCTCTGTGGAGAGATCGATAACGTGGTAAGGCCAACCCATGATCAGGAATGAGCGAGATTTGAAGTTTGGCAGTTGTGTTGATAGGGCTTTCTTGAGGCAATTCTGATGAGTGTCAAAGGGTCATATAAAGATAATCGAGATGCTGCCGGAAACGGTTCACAATAAGGTATCACGCCCTTAAGGCTAAAGGATTATCATCTCAGGTAAAGACAAACGCCGGCAAGCTTCTGAATAGCTTCAAAATATCTCGCTTCGGGTTTAAACAGATATTCGTCCATCAGCACTAGAGTGATGTTGTCTCAATTCGTAAGCTGCTGTGCCAGCTCCCTAAAGGGGCATAGTCGTCGGTGCGGAATAATACCCCTGTAAGAGGTAGGACGTCACCAACCTAGATTTCGAGGTCAGATTTGTATGACAAGGTTTCCTGAAATTCCCTACTTCTTGTCCTTCTTGTACCATTACCATTCCACTCTCGCAATTCTCTGGTCTCTAACTTCAATGCAATGACAACTCTCACTGTGCGTAGCCTACGCAATTCGCCACTCTTTCACCATGACCTCCAGAATCAGCGATTCCTTCTCTCCATTTCCTTTGTCCAGTCTGCCTCTCTGCAACGACGGCTAGCCTCCACTTCTACAACCGCCTCCAAAGCAACTCCTACTACCCCCACGAACCCTTCAAAACCGCTGTCAAAAGTCAACGGTCCATTCACGACCCTGCCCGCACCGCTCAATCTCCCAATCCGCGAACCAAATCAGTCCTTCTTCCCTGGGTATGCTTTCAAGCTCGGAAAAGCCTATGCAACATTCTACAAAACGGGTGTATTTAATATCTACAAAAACTTCCAAGCCTCGCGCCCCCTCCAACGAACGCTCTCCTCGAAATACCGCGGCTCCATATCCTCAGCTATCTCCTCTGGAGCATTTACCAGGTCCGAGTTCCAACTCCTGAACAGGAATTGGCACGACATAAAACGGGTTCCGGCTTTTGCATTGGTGTTCCTGATATGTGGGGAATTCACACCGTTGGTTGTGATTGCGATTAGCAATATTGTGCCCTGGACGTGTAGGATTCCAAGACAGATTGAGAGCGATAGGAAGATTTTGGAGGAGAGGAGGAGGGTTTCGTTTCGGAATTTGACGGTTCCGCCACCGAATGAAGTCCAGTCTGAAATTGGGGCAGTGGAAGCGATGAATAGGGCGCAGCTGATGCACATGAGTACGAGTTTGGGACTTGGTTCTAGGATGTGGGACTATTTCGACATGCTGTTCACGGATGGGATATTGAGGCGGAAGGTCAGACAGAGGGTTCAGTATCTGAAGTGGGATGATGGGTTGATTCGGAAAGACGGGGGGGTAAAGGAGATGAGCGGGGAGGAGTGTGGGATGGCGTGTGTAGAGAGGGGTATTGATGTTCTTGGGCGTAGTGAGGCGGAGGTTAGGGGGAGTTTGGTGGCTTGGATTAGGAGTGGAGAGACGGTGCCTGTTGAAAGGCTACTACTTACAAGGTAAGCCTCTATTATGTCGCAAATATATTGCACGATTGAGTGAAGAGAGCTAATGAGAATAGACCGTCGGTATGGCCGATGCAACCTGTTCAATCACGGAAACAGGCTTGAAAAAGAACGGCTTTATGATTTCATCGTAGGATCTTGTTCTATGTACAATCTGTAGAATACCATAGAGCATAGAGCGGCGTTCCGGATAGGAAAATCTCAATCTGTACCATAATGAGAAGCGGAAGCTTCTTTATGTACCATTCTGATCGAGGATCATTGAGCCACCATGCAAAACCAGTTAGCTCCTTGCGTTGAATGCCTCAGCTATGCTCCCCCATCTAATTCTACACGACAAAATCAAACCTTATTCAAGGATGCTATCACGTTTTATTGTTGGAATTTGCGGAGCTGAGCCATGATGTTCTGGACTGACTGCGCATTCTGTTGCGGTGCTTGCTGTGGAGGAGCAATTCCGTTCGAGTAACCAGCATAGGGGTCGGCAGAAGGAGATGGTCGGTAGGCCAGTTGAGGTTGTTGAGATTGTTGAGATTGTGCTTGGTGAAGTCCGCCGAGAATATCTGCGAGGTTGATGGAAGAATTGGCTGCTGCAGCTGGTACATTTTGCGATTGTTGCTGGGTGTTTATTGAGCCTAAGAGTTTTTGTAATGTAGCATTGTCGAGTTGGCCGACCAAATTTGAGATGTCAGGTCCAACGGTTGTGGCAGGTTGTTGGTATTGCTGGGGCGATACGTATTGAGATTGGGGAGGAGCATATGAAGGAGTGGGAGCTTGAGCATATGTAGGAGGATTAGGAGCGGACGCATATGGCGGAACACCGGTTGGAGTGTATGCCGGGCCTGGGGGGACATATGTAGGAACTTGGGTCTGCTTTGCACGGATAACGAGCTCAGCTGCAATCTTTGGCTCGAGATCTTGGTACTCATCAAATCGGATGTTGTTGGCTCCAGCTTGACGATCGAAGACTCGGAGAGGAATTTTGCTGCTATTTTGGGCTTGTATGTCGAGTAAAGAGACAGCGTGCACGCCTTCCATGATCTGTCGGCGAATGACAGCTTCTAGGTTCAGACGTGGGCTGAGAAACATGACTTCGGATTTGAGACCACGGCTAGTGAGTTCACTTTCGACCCAAGAGACAAAGTTGCGGTCTAATTGGGCAAGAAGAATGATCTGAACGTCAGGGATTTCATAGGGTGCTCGCCGAGGGATCTGAAGGGATGAATCTTCATTTGCCTGTTGCGTTCGTGGGCTAGGACTTCTCTCGCGATATCGGCCGCTGTCTCTCTGTCCAAAATCTGGTGAGCGAGATCGACTGCGGCGGTGGTGGTGACCATCATATGAGTCACGACCTCTTCTGTTATATCCGTGATCATCTTGAGTATAAAATTGGCGAAGATCCCGAGGTGGAGTAGCCGGTCGATGTGGTCTACCTGGTCTGTAATCATCTCTCAATGGTCTACCGTATTCATCCTTTCGGACAGGGCCAGAGCGTCCGTCATAGCGATCATTTCCTCTGCTTGATCCTTGACGGCTGCGGTCAGACATGTTTCCTCTGTTGTGGTCTGGAGAGCGTGTTCGTTGTGGTGTGGCGCCCGTTTGAGAGTTGCGAGTGTTCTTTTGCGGCTTTGATATTTCCAAGTCTAAAGTGAGGTTAGCAAAATCTTAGCGTGTCTCGACTTCCAGCCTTACGCATTTTCTTGTCTCTGATTACTGCTCCTTGCTCGTGATCAAGAGCTGCATAGCAAGATTCGGCAGACTCAAATTGAACAAATCCATACGCTTGCTTAATAGCAACCTGAGCAACTGTACCATACTTGTGGAAGATATGGAAAATGTCTCTCTTTGTTACTTTCTCGGACGGGAGATTTCCTATTGCCGTTGTCAGCCAGATTCACTTGTCAATGATTCCATTCTTCTCATACCTATGAACAACCGAGAATTAAGGGGGAATCTATCCCACATTCCCTCGGCAACATAAACTCTTTCCTGGGTGATAAAATCATCATACTTCTTCTGCATCTCTGGACCCCACCGGATGTTGGCATCATTGATCTCAAGTGGTTCAAGTGACATGCGATCTTGGTTGGCTTGCTGATCAACTTTCTGATATAAGCCTTGACTCATTGGATTGCCTGCTGGATGAGTAGAGCGGAAAGAAGCTGTTGGGGGAGGGGGCAATCCACTTCTAGGATCAGTGGATGTACCCGGGGCTCCAGAAGCAACAATGTTCATGCCAGGAGTTCTAAAAGGGTTTTGGGGTACTCCGGCATGATATTTGGAGATGTCATCGTGGAAGCGTTTGGCAGGTACTTGTGGACGCGGAGGAAGACTTGAGTGTGAAGGGAGACCTGAGGTCTTGGGGAAGGAGATAGCAGTGGCAGATGAAGGGGTGTTGAGGGCTGAAGCTGCCTCATTCTTCTCGGCATTGGCAGTGATGTTGTCCAAGAGTTGTTGAATGTCTATTCCGCCATTGGCGATGTCTTCATATGTATGATTTTGTGCTTTGGTGTCTGATTTGTCTGGATACAGGTTACTTTCTGATGAGTTGGCATTGGTTTCCGGTTGGATGGGGAGGGAGTTGGTGTCCCGGAGGGTGGGGTATTGAACGTCTCGAGACAGATCGGTGACAATAGCGTCATGAGAAAGAGAAGGTGGGTGGTTCGTGTGTACAAAATCAGGCAAAGAGGTCGTTTCTTGCTCAATATTTGCCTGTGATACATCCTGACTATCTGAGTGTGCTTCATCATCCGAGTTAAACGTCATCGCATAATCGTCGCTGACCACAGAGCCTTGGTTGGTAGTCGTAAGTTTGCTTCCCTCCTTTCCATCTGCCTGTTTATACGCGTCGGAGAAGTTTGAATCACCAGATGGGGAATCTGTGATGGAATTGGGCTCGTCAGAAAGGTCGGCAGGGCCAGATGAGACTGGCGCCGAGACAAAAGTCGAAGTCATATTGAGAATGGGATCGATTTGGTTTCGTAGGACGGGTATGTTCGATGGCTCGGGAGGGTAGACTGGGAGGGGGGACAGTGGTGACAATGCCTTTGTGACGAAGTACTCGGGCGCATCAGGGACTTTGGACGTCATTGAAGAAAGTACTTCAGATCATAGAGAGAATGGGAGTAGTCATGAATGGGGAATTCAGCTGAGTTTTGAAGGCCGGTTGCGCGGAAGAGAGGATGGGAAATGGGAGTCAAGACGTTCGAGGCTTGATACAGAAAGATCTCAATAGTGGACGTTGGAGGCTGGAGGTTGAAAGTTGAAGGTCGGAGGTTGGAGATAGAAGGTGAAGGTGGGGCAAGAGTAAGCTGTGTGAGTTGCGCAGAATCGTACGGCGATCAAGTCTGTTGTTTTGAATCCCCAAAGACTTTAAGGGGAGGAATAAATGAAATCCGCCGGCGTTGCAGTGGAGATGCAGTTGAGTTGCAGTTGAGTTGTCGATGGTCGTGATGAATGGGAGATCGAGATGGGAGTTCAATAACGAAAGGAAATCGGAGCAAGGCTGATTTACGACACAATGAGTTAGAATTTGCTGCCAAGGCGCTAAACCTAATTGGGCTCACGCGCGACTTCCACTGAGTGGCTGTCTGCATCCGAATCGCCTCACTCCTCACTCAATAAATGCAGTACAGGGCTAACTACAGGCAATGTCAAACAAACCACAGAGGAAATCTTGAAAACTCTCAAGGTCCTCTCCAACTTCTCAGCAACTGTTTGTGATTGATTGCATCAGTTTGCCGAAGAGATTCGGACTTATCAGCAAATCAGCCTGAGAACGACAAAGGTTACCTCTGAATACCTTGCAAACGTGCTACCATCATGCTTCACAGTCACTCACTCAAGTCGTTGTCGTGTGTTCCTGGACGACTTCAGTTTGTTCAAAATTTCAGATCCTTTTCATCCAAGTATGACGGCGGCAAAGATGCCGAAGAATTAGATGCTGCTCGAAAATGGTTTGCAAATTTCAAAGAGGATGCTATTCCAACAAAAATTGCCGTGACCGAGTTTTCAAAGTCATCTGGGCCCGGAGGTCAGAAAACCAACAAGTGAGTATCCCAGATTTACGTTGTCTGATTTACCTTTCTAACAGTCATATAGGACAAGCTCCAAAGCAACAACAGTCTGGCCTGTAGAGTCTATAAAGGCACATGTACCACATGTACTTCATCCCAAGCTGCGTAATAGTCGCTTCTATGTATCTTCTTCTGACTCGTTCACCATCCAATGTGACGCACATCGAAATCAATCCCAGAACAAAGACGAAACACATCGGAGGCTCAATGACGAGATTCGTCAAATCTACAGTAGCACTGTTCCAGGGGTCACTTCTCCTTTACAATCACGAAAAGTAGAGCAACTGTAAGTGTCTTCGTTTCCTTCATTCAGAGCTGGTCTGGCGGCTTCTCATTCACTTTCAATACTGGACCCAAGGTAGATGGCCAAAAGCCATAACAGCGTAAAAAGTCTCCCGGGGAGTAGTCTCTTGTCTTCAAATTCAAAAGGGCAGAGACAATGTGGAGAGGCAGAGACTCTTGCTACCTAAACAAGAGGAGGAGAAGATAGCCATGGCAACGGCCCGCAAAGAAAGGCAAAGATCTCAGGCACTATTCCGATCCAAGGGCCGTAACGAGGTGCCGCAACCGTACCATTCAGTAAAACGGCGTCCATGAGGTGCTGTCACTGCCTCATCACATCAAGCATCTACTAATTATCACCGTTGCAGAAAGAAATCCGAGAATACTGCGAGACTGAAGATGAAGAAGCTGCAAAGCGACAAGAAGAAAGCCAGGAAATGTGGAGGTCGCGGCGAGTTCTAGAGCTCATGGCTAGATCTACATGCTAGCCCTGTGACGAAAATATCCGGTCATCTGAGAGCAAGTCACATTCGAGAGAAGACCTTCCGATTGACGACACGCTTGTGATATTCTTGCGCCGAGGCACATCTCCAGGACCAGCAGCAGGGAACGAAAGGAAGAGGCGGCGCATATTTCAAGAGCTTCCAAAAGACCCTCGATCTCAAAGCTTGTCACAGTCTAATCGCGACGCACCTCTTGCCGATACTTGTACTTTCAGATTTGATTCTCGAACGTATCACATCTGGTGCCTCAACCTTGTGTCAAGAAGCTTTCGGAACTCCCAATTTTCCATGTATCTCATCACCTCGCCCATCTCAACATCGCCTGCCAAACCGCAAGATCGAATAACGAGATTCCTTCATCTTCATTACCAGTTACACCAGACAGCAAAGAAGTTTGCTTTATCATTTCAATCATGTGCCGTCTTAACTTTGCCTGATTCAAGACAGCGATATTTCCCGGGCTGGTCCTTCCCTTGAAATGGCATGAAATCAAGTCGGCCATATTTACTGCTCCGCAATGGAGTGGAAACTGACAGTTTCAATGATAGTAATCAATATTATTACAAAGGTTTATAATGTATCCCCATTTTTGAGGAATATGATTGAATTTCAACACACAATGTACGTGAGCATCACGATGCTCATGTTTGGCTCCTCGCCATCCGCGCTCCATGGCTGCCACCGTCCTGTGTTCGTCTAACATTCGTTCCTGTTACCGGTGATCTCTCGGTGAAGCAATCCAATTGCCTAAGCAGCTGCCTCCACTTCGCTCTCCTCTCGATGACTAGGAATTCTTTTATAGGGAATGATCATGGCGATCAATACAGTGCAAGCGGCACCAGCCATCGAGAATGCGAATACAGCTTTGATCCCAACCATATAAGCATCCAGCACAGCAGACAGCTCCCTGCCAGAGAAAACGCGATGAATATCAGCTGCTCCAGTGGCCAGGAGGCTAGCGGCGTTGATTTTGGGTGCTGTGCTGGCAATTCTTTTCAGCAAACGGTTAGCGAAAACTGACTGTGCTGCTGTGACAAAGTATGCGCCACTTATTGCGTTACACACTAAGGAATACAAGTTAGAATCGCAACAGATGCTTGATGTGGGAGATTGGTATTTACTTAGCATGACACCAGTGGTCGAAGGCAGATCTTGAGGCTTAGAGAAGATTTGCAGTGCGGTCATTGGGATCTAACAGAAGAGTCAACTTTGAATTCTTCCCGAATTCTGCTGGAAGGGAGGCTCCTTTGATCCCGAGACAACCCTAGACAAGGAATTTTACATACCTGGCTACCGATACCAAGGCCAAAGCCGAAAATAATCTGGGGGCCAAGATATCGAGCTTTTGAAGACTCGATATCCAAGGTGTAGAAGAGGGCTGCACCAGTGGAGGCCAAAAGCCCACTAAGGAGTTCGTAAGGTTGGAGGAAACGTGTTTTTTCGATAAGCATGCCACTGAGCAGTGCACCGGTAGCGAAAAATGCCACGAATGGAAGGGTGTTGACACCACTTGCAATGGCTGATTGGCCATGGATGGATTGGAAATATATGGGTAAGTAGAAGAGGACTTGGAAATTAGCGAGATTTGAGCTGAGGAGAGTGTTAGCCGAGTCGAGATGAGGGGCGAAGCTTCAAGGCGTACTCACATGTATCCGTACAAAGCATTGGCCCATGTCATGCGTGGCTTCAGCAAGCTCAACGGCACCATGGCGTACTGACCCTCAAAGTACTCGGTGATGAAGAACGCAATGGTCAAGGCAGCGAATATTGCCAAGGTCGCAATAACCGATCCATCGTTCCACTCCTTGATCTGGCCACCCCATTGCAGAGCTAAGGTGAAGCAAACAAGCGAAGTAAGCAGGAGAGAGAAGCCCGGGAGATCAAGTTGGAGCAGGATCTCGTTCCAGGTTGCATTTACGGGCTTGATGTGCTTTGGCACTCGGAAGAAGAGCAGTACCATTGCGACGGCCGGAGCTCCCACGGGCAAATTGATCCAGAAACACCATCGCCACGAAACCTCGCTGGTAAAGGCTCCTCCGATCAGAGGACCCACAATGGTGGAGCCCATGAACGCACTCATCCACATACCTATTAGTACTGGGATCTTTTTGGGCTCGGCACAGTAAGTGATCATCAGAACGGAGCCGCCGAGACTGCCAGAACATCCCCAACCTTGAATTGCTCGAGCGACGATTAAGGCTGTGCTGTTCTGTGCTGCTCCTGCGACGATGCTACCAAGCATAAACAACAAGACGGAGGCAAGATATACGAGCTGGGCCGGAAAGTACTTATAGAGTTTGCCCCACATTGGCGAGGAGGTTCCAACAAGGAGGAAACAGGCGCTTCCATACCATCCGACATCATTGAGAGCGTGGAACTCATCTGTGACGGCTGGGATTGCTGTGGCGACGATGCCCTGCAAATCAAATTAGATGGAGATACTCAACTTCAAGAGCCAGACACTCACAATATCCAAAGCTGCTAGGAAAGTGGTCACGAAGATGGTAGCCATAACCCCGACCAGTTGCCAGCCTGTCTTGTACTCGGGCGTGACTTTCGTGTCGTCGAGCTTAGCTGGAACACCATCTTGCTTCTTTTCAAGGTTGTCCAATCTGAGCTGCTCCTCATTGCTCGTCGATTCGGTGGAATCCCATGCATGCCCCATTGTGGAATTGCGTATTTCGAAATTGAAAGCCTGCCCTTGACAATTTTTGATCTCAGCTGGGAAGAAGGCCACCGAGAGGAGAAAGGTTCAGGATTGCTATAGTGGATATAGACGAAAGAGGTTAATAAAATTCACACCCTGGCAATTCAGTCAGTTGAATGAATAGAAGCTGTAGGAGAGAAAGGTACTGTGCCACCAAAAACAAGCCTCCCAACGACCCAATATATGTCCTCCATGGTTAAAACCCTTCTCGGCTGGATTTCAAAGCAAATTACCCGATATTACCATGAGTCCGCCAAGATTCGCAATATTCAAGGAATGCATAAGGACATCCTTCTACTAAAAGTGTATTTCTAGTGTCACAGCTTTCGAACAGTTTGATATCTGCTGATGCTGAAGGGCGCTAGGCCTAATACAGGGTTATTTGTGCGTTCTTCCCGGAATATCCAGCTCCAATTAGCGAGCCTGCTCTTCATCCTCAGATCGATCCAGCCTCAAACGATGATATACAAGATAATGATTTATAAGGCGTAGGGTCTTAGACAAGCATGTCTTGTGCCCAAAACATGGTACTGTGTCCGACTTCCTTCCTTTATCCACCGTTCTACCTTTATCTAACAGCTTATTCAAGGGTGCCTTTTTGCGGAACTTCATCTTCAATTACCAATTTAGGTGCATATGTACAGACTGTCAGCACCTTTAGCTCTTCCCGACACCGAAAGTTGCTACGATGGGGGCGATGAGTAAAGGGTGCGGGCCATGCAAGAAAAAGAAGGCATGTCCCCTGATCTTTAAGCATTGGGCTCATCCCTATTCTGCTTGTCCGCAAGTGCCGGCTCTTTGGACGTCAAATCTCATCTCGAGCCATTTTGAGATGAAGTGACTCCTTCAATATGCAACATTTGTGCTTTTTTGGATGATTATAGTCTTGAGAAAGCTGATTCTAAGAGCCTACCAGGTCAAATGTGACGGAACTCGCCCAAAGTGCATTCGGTGCAGTAAAGCGTGCATTGATTGTACCATTTCCCCGCCACGGCTGAGATTCGTTGATGAGAAACCCCGCATCCGGCGCGCCATAGAAATCTCTCAGACACAGTCTCGGGGATTTTCAGCATTGATCCGGAGTGATCATGCAATATTTCACTCTGGTCAAATCTTCCAGTCTCAGTCCACCACTCCCGCTTCTTTCTCACCGGATACTTTTCCGTTGACAGCATTCAGAGATGACATACTCATGGCTTATCTGTCATCCAAGTTGTTCGAAGGACAGCCATTGAAACCTTCAGGGGAGATCCCGTGTGGTGGCCTTCCGACGGAGTGGATTTCTGAGCTGCTTGAGACTCCCCAAAAGGCGCGACACAAGTCGTGGGATGCTTTGGCTGCAATTTGCTTTGGACACTCTCATAAAATTAATGCTATGATAACAGACGCATTCAGACTCTACGGGGAGGCTTTGCCAGAACTCCGCAATCGACTTGAGAGTCCTACAAAACGCCGTACCGAGAGTACGTTAGCTTCTATGACAGCTCTTTACATGTATGAGGTAATACTTGATGTTGTTGATTAATTAAACATGCTCACAGTTCCAGATGCTGGTCTCTAAGACAGAGAAAGGCTGGATGTCCCATGCCAATGGTCTGAGTTGGCTGTTTGAGTGGAGGGGCCCAGAGCAACATAAATCATACGCTGGGAAGAGCATTTTCCTAGAGCATCGCATGATGCTGGTAGGGGATACCACAGTCTGAAAAGTTTTGTACCTGACATACTACAGGTCGCGAAGTCGATTATATCACGTCAGAGCACGTTCCTTCGTGATCCAGAATGGAAGACAGTGCCTTGGGAAGACGACCCAGCGTCGAAGTCAGCCACTGACTACCTTGTCGACATCGGAACAGAGATCGCTGATTACCTTGCTCAGCTCAAAGTGTCCGACGGCAGTAACAGCAACCAAGCGTTTGGAAATTCTCTACTCAAGTCTCAAGTTGCTGCGTCTCTAACAAAGTTAAATACCTGGTGGCTTCACTGGGAAGTGGAGCATCCCCAGTCTGCGACTGAAGTGACATCAATTCGGGCGGCCAGCGAGCCACTCTTTCCCACACTCCTAGAATACAACTCTCTGTCCACAGCATTGACGATTTCTATCTACAACGCAATGCGAATCCTGCTATTGCAACTCTGGCATACGCTCCCAACGGTTCCCGAATCCACCCAAAGTCCTGATGAAGGTGTCATTCTGGATTTGCCGAACCCAACAGCCCTACTTGGCATAACATCTGATATCAGAGGTCTCGCACGTGAGATTCTACGGTCTCTGAAGTATTCTTATGGAAAGTCCCGGCGCTTCGTTAGTACCTTCACCTTCTTGTTCATTCAAGACGTCGCATATGGGTGTTTTGACCTCACTTCGAAGGAAGCTATGTGGGCTGCTGACCAGGTTTGGGCCGACTTTGTCGAGCTTGATGATATTGAAGATGCGAATTTGTTGAGGAGACTGCTGCCATTGGGCCAGATAAGCGCCGGAGTTTCTTGGGGCGAGTTTCAAGGGTATGGTTGCACAGCATAATGTTAACGACTAATGGCGCCTTTCAAGGATTTTAATCCTTAGCAAGAACCTGAGTTCAGAGTCGGATTACTTGAGAGCCAGATCAAACTTCGCAAACCCTCCTCCGTACAGTTTCTCCCAATTCTTTTTCAAACCAGGGCTCCGACGCTACAAGGGCTGAGTATCTACTGTCTCGGTGTCAACCATTTCGATTTTCAATCACGAGCCACTCCATATAAAGTCCTTAAACACAACGATGCACTGTCAAGCATTGGTATAAATATTTTGACGACTCCTTGATTAAGTGGTAATAGAGGCACCTCGCCAAGTAATTTCGGCAATTTCACAGACAGAATAGTCTAGTTGCC
This sequence comes from Hyphodiscus sp. D1413, assembly GCA_003988895.1. Lineage (NCBI taxonomy): Eukaryota > Fungi > Ascomycota > Leotiomycetes > Helotiales > Hyphodiscaceae > Hyphodiscus > Hyphodiscus sp. D1413. The sequence goes on along the minus strand of QYAO01000010.1, from coordinate 325,053 downwards.
GCTGCACAAATCTTTTTCTTCGAATTTAATTTACAGCATCTATTCAAAGCTCTGTGACTTTGTATGGCACTTTGATCAGCTTGACCCAGTACTAGTGCACTCTACCGAGTATACGCACCCTGTGATCCCAACAGAAATTAATTAAGACTAGACTGTTCTTCCTTACTCTCATAACCCTCTCAAGCTCATATATCAAACTCTCCCATGATACTTTCATGGTGGGAATTACAAGTAACAATGGTGGCTGTTCTTAAGTTCAAAATCTTCCTCATTCTGTATGATTTAAATCCTTCAATGCTTTCTGAGCCATTTTTTCTCACGACTTTGCACCATCCTCTGTCGATACCCCTCTCTCTGTCGACACACCTCTCTCTGTCGACACGCCTCTCTCTGTCGACACGCCTCTCTCTGTCGACACGCCTCTCTCTGTCGACACGCCTCTCTCTGTCGACACCTCCAAGCGATGAGAAGACGACATCCATCTCTTGGAGCACTTCCAAGGCCTCAGACTCAGCTGAGGCGTCTCTCCAGTATTCCAGAATCAGAAGCCTAAGATAGCAAGCAACACATCCAAATGCAGAGTCCGCAACGCAGTTTCCATCCCCTGTTGACCAAATCGGATAGAGGTCGGTCCTGCGAGAGCCGCCCAGTTACTTGCCTCTGGATTAGATTTCGCCAGTTATCTTAATAGATATGATAATGCAGGAATTCTGGACCATTCAGAACCAGCAGAGCGTCCTAGAGAAAATAAGAATAGTTAAATGTGCACTTAACAATCACCGTTACCTCGTGACCAATGCAGTAACAGCACAAACATCATTCACAACACCCAAACAATAGTGAATGTTCAAATAACCTTCACTATGATAATAGAGCCCAGCAGATCCGAAATCTTGTACCTCATCTCAGCGCATAGCTCAAAAAAAAAAAAAAAAAAAAAAAAACTCATCATATCGTAGCAGATCAATCGGCCCTCTTTTTACTCTCCGCCTCCGCCTCCCCGGCACTACTAGCACTCGGCGTCTTCAGACCTTCACCCTCAGAAAGATCCGTCCCGTTAGCATGTTCCTCCTCATCCCAAGCATCCTCTATATTCTCATCCCAATTATCCACTTCTTCCTCCACAGTGCGTCCAGAAGCCGTATTTATCATCCCCTCTTCCTGTGCCCCAACTCCTACTCCCTCACCAAGCTCCAAATCCTCTTCCTCTCCCGGCACAGTCTGATAATGTTTGGCCAGGCGTTTACGATCTAACATCCGCATATGATACCAACTGCTCAATCCCAGCGCCACCAAAGAGCCAGCAATATTAGCTACGATATCATAGACGTCGAAGGTGCGGTTGTTAGGCAGGAAATGTTGCAGGAATTCTGACCCAATACCGAGAACGCCGGTACATACGAGAAGGGTGATATTCAGGTTTCTGCGACGGGAGGTATCGAGTATCCAGTAGAAACAAGTTGTGAGGATGAAGAACGTTAAAGCGTGCAGGACTTTGTCGTTGATAAAGTTGTCGAGTTGGAGGGATGTAAGTCCAGCATAGCCTGCTGTTGCGAGGAGAAAGAGGAAAGCTCCTGGGATGATGTCAATCAGCTATTTAGGGAAAAGGGAGTGAATGCTACGAACCGGCGAAAGGTAACCTTATACGCATTTTATTGGTTCTATTGCGGATCTGAGTGTCTCAAGCTCATCGCAAGAGTGCGTAATTTGGGGTGTAGTTGGACTCTAGAAGGTCTGTATCGTGTCCCGAGCTTCGAGCTCTCCAGGTGTTGGTTCTAGGTCACGTGCACGGTAAGCTTGCCTTACATCGGATTGCCGCTTGTCAGGCTAGGTGAAGAAGTTCCAGCCATACGGGTTGTAAATTTGATATTGGGAAAAGTGTAGATAATCCAGAATTACTCTTTTACCAGTAATACACAGATATCTCGAGCCTCTTTGGATGTTGTAGAATTCGCGATGCAACCTCTCTGCGAAATGCCATCCCCTACTTCACGCTAGCCCGCCTAATCGACAATTCTAACGACGACTGTCCATTCACTGCAAATCAAGCTGCCAAAATCCATCGCGGCCTGCACGCAAAACCATCGGAAATCGTCTCAAATTCTACATCCGCCATTCCCAAATGACGGACATCCATTGACGACCAAGTTGAGAACGCGGCGACCACTTTACGAGGTGTGAAGGTCGATCGCAGATTGCTAGGTTTCCCTGCGCGAAGCGCGAATGGGGAGGGGATGTCTTCAAGAACTGGACCATCCGGGCCAACGATATCCATCGGTCAACAATCATGGCTTCCTCCAGCGCATCTGGGTCATTCCAAGCAGCCATTTCACCAACGAGACGGAACTCCTACTCGGTCGCATACTCCAAGTCTTCTCGAAGATGCGCTAGTGAGTGACTCGGCCGCCGTACAATATGATGGGGGAGAGAATGCAGAGGAGGAGGCACAACGGGCGAGGTTTAAGGAGTTATATCTGCGCAGTGAGGCGAAGATAGATGCTTTGTTTGGCGGGGATTTATACGAGGAGCAGGAGCCTGGAGAAGTTGACGCCGTTCCAGACAGCCAATTGTCGGAAGAGGCCCAGGTCGCAGAGCAACCTAAGGACCAGGCACCCAAGAAGGCTGCGCGCACCATTGACGAGGACAATTACGATGACGACGATGACGACGAGGAAGAGGATGATGCGCGGGCATCACTGACCAAGAACAAAAGTGCCAATGCCTTGTTGTCGCCTTCGAAATCCGGCAGTTCCCCTGTCTCCTCCGACGTCTCTCCTATCAAGCCAATTGAACAGAACAAGGAAGACGAGTCGCAAGAAGAATCCAAATCATCAGAAGATGCGCGGAAGCAATTGGAGGAGACAAAGAAAGCTACCGAAGAAGCAGCTAAGCGTAGCTTTCATACCCTGTTCTACACATTAGAGAATGACCGAGTTGCTATGTTAGAGCAGCAGCGGCTAGAGGAGTCTGAGAAGCAAATAGATGCTGAGATGGATAACGGCGGCATCACGAGCAATGCAAACGGTACAAGTGGCGAGCATCACGGGTCCTTGAGTAGCACCAATCTTGGGGCATCGAGCTTGACCTTGAAACATCTGATTGCTCGGATCGACCTCAAGCGCGACCAAGTTCGCGCATCGGATGCCGAACTGCGGTCTCTAATGAACGAGGTCCGAAAGAATAGGAGTAAATGGGCAAGCGAAGAGAATGTCCACCAGGAGGAGCTCTATGAAGCTGCCGAGAAAGTTCTGAGTGAACTCAAAGCCATGACGGAATACTCGACTCCTTTTTTGCAGCGTGTGAACAAGCGTGAAGCTCCCGATTACTACAATAGTATGTCTCCATCCCATCCATCACCAGTGAAGTCAGCTAACATAAATAGTAATTAAACAGCCAATGGACCTAGGATCGATGACCAAGAAACTGAAGACACTCGCCTACAAGTCGAAGACAGAATTTGTTGCCGATCTGAATCTAATCTGGGATAATTGCTTAAAGTACAACGCCGATATTACCCACATGTTACGGCGAAAGGCAAACTCGATGAGGAAGGAAGCCGAAAAATTGGTTCCCTTAATTCCAGATCTCACTGTTCGTCCCCGAGCTGAAGTTGAAGCGGAAGAACGTAGAAAACAAAACGGAGGCGAGGATGACGCTGGTGATGACAGTGACGATGAGCCGATCATGTCCTCAAGAGGACGAAAAGCCGGTGTCAAAGGCTCTACCAAAGCCAGAAAGGCTACAACTGATCAAAAAGAAGGCACTCCTAATGTTGACCAGAAGCCTATACTTCAGCTCAACGGCTTGCTTGGTAGTCTTCACGATGGCTCTGACGCTGGAATGGACGGGAGTCAGAATGGGTTTGCCACTCCCGTTGGTGTTCCCGGGTCAGTCACTCCTATGCACGGTATTATGGGAAGCCAGGCCGATGGACTTGATCTTGATGGACCGTCAATGAATGGTCTTCAGGCCCTTGGAACTCCGGATGATCTTCATGAAGATGAGGAGTACAAAATCTGGAAACAAGTGACGAAGAAAGACCGTGCTCTGGTGGCCAAGGAACGAAATCGTTTGTTCAAAGGTGACAGACTCAATCCAGACGAACCCGCTTTACTACGGAGCAAAGCTGGTATGAGGAGATGGCTCCGTCAGCAGAAACAAGCCCAGGAGACGACCAAGATCGATGGGAGGAAGAATGTGACCCAAGCCACCGAGACTTTAGCAGAAGGGATGGAAGGACAGGAGGAGAGCGGTCTGCCTGACTACTATGATCCTCTTTCAGCCATTCCTGATATCGATCCAAAACTTCAATGGGTTGAAGATGCCGATGGAAACCTCATAGATCGAGCAGAGGAGCTTCTTCGTGTTGTCCCTCCAGGTCACTTTACGGCACCAAAAAGTGTCTTGACAGCTAAGGTTGAAGCCAATATGAAGCAGATGCAGGAAACTAGGAAGCTCTGCTCCAAAATCGGAGTCATCAAGCAGATGCAACTGCAAGCTCAGGTATGTTTCAAGCCTGAATGACTTTAGATCTGGATCTAACGAACTTTTAGATGTACAACAATCAGTTTCCAAAGTATGAGCCTGAGCCATTCGTAGAGGCTGATATCGAACCACACGTTGTTTCTGATGATGGTCCTATTATGTCGACCTGGGTATGCAAAGCAGCCCTGTCAAGATCCGTGGCAAAGCTCTGTTATCATGCTGGCTTTGAAGAGCTTCAACCTTCAGCTCTAGATGTCATCACTGATATCGCGGGAGACTACTTCGGTAAACTGGTTCAGACATTCAACGTCTATCGCGAGGCTCCCAAAATACCTGCAATCGGTGGACAATCTGGGAAATGGCAAGAACGATTCACCAACGAGGAAGTACTCCTCCACACTTTGAACGAAAATGGCTTGGATGTGGAGGGCTTGGAGAGTTACGTCAAAGATGATGTGGAGCGCCTTGGTGTCAAACTTGGTGTCATGCACGAACGCATGAAGGCGCACCTTTCAGATCTACTTCGTCCAGCTCTCGCCGATGCTGGAGCCGATGGCTCGTCAGCATTTAACGACGGAAGCGAGCAATTCGTTGGCGGCGATTTCGCGGAAGAGCTGGGGGAAGATTTCTTCGGTTTCAAAGAGCTTGGCTTAGCCTCCGAGTTTAATATGTCAAGCCTTTCCGTGCCCCTACATCTGCTGCACACCAGACTCCACAACACTTATTCGGGCCCAGTGGCAGCAGCTCCCACTGCGGAAATATTCGCGTCACTACCACCACTGGAACGCGTCACCATTCAAAATGTCCACGATCAAGTCGGCATTGTCAAGAATTTCTTCCTCGCAAAACTACACGCTAATGGAGACGATGATTTACTCGAAGATGAAGAACTTCCCATCAAATCTCGACCGCCGCGGCCGCGTCTTGGTCCTACGGGCAAGATCACTAGTCCCCGAAAGCGTCCTCTCAAAGAGCAGACAGGCAACGCGAAGAAGAAGAAGAAACTCGACAACGGGGTGGCTGTGGATACTACTACAGGGGTCAAATCCGGAGGGCCGAGCGGTAGTCCGACTTCGAAGACTATTACGCCAGCGAAGAAGCTAAAGCTATTACCGAACGGTGGACCTGTGTCCATGGAACGCCTGGACAGTAGTCAGGGTAATTTAAGTGAGCGCGAGAAGGACAACGCGAGTGTGGGGATGATGAGTCCGGAGAGCATTGAGCGATAAACGATGAATTTGCATGGTATTGTCCATGGTAATAGCGGGTTTTCCCGAGATATTTTGACGTCCTTTCATTCCTTCACACACACACTATTTATGAATGGTAACTCATGGGATGCGCCAAGAGAGGGGGATGAGCGTACATATGGGCGGGGCAGGCTACCCATGGGCATTTATTACTTTTCTAATTTTTCTCTCCACGATGTACTAAAGAGATCTTTGGCGTTTGGGAGATGGTGACGATGGTGGGGTTATTTGCATGATGATCGAGGCACAAATGGATGTATGGGTTTGCTTGCGCGTTTGGGTATTGAAAACAGAAGCATGGCATGAATGGGCTGGAAGTTGCATTGGATGAAGTGCATGCGCGTCTTGAAAGGGAGAGCTGGATGGATTGAGAAGCGAGGAAGTGGGGAGAGGGACGGGGTTGTATTTTATGTAAGACGTTAGAGGACTAATGTCAATGATTAGTTTCATGTCTTGAGTTCAAGATGATTTGTTTTGTGAGATTAGGAGCTGGGCGTGTTCTGATCTGTCTGATGTTCTTAGTAACTCAATGTATGAATCGCTCAGCTACTTTGAGAGCATGAGATCACTTGCAAAGTTTGACTTGAACATAGCGAGCATTGTCTTGAAGTCGAAATAGTATTGGGGTTGTTGTCTTTACTTCGAAGTGAAGTAACACGAATAGTAACACCCAGCGACAAGTATTTGCAGCAAGCAGCTCTAAATCCTCGTGCTCATCATTGAAGTACTCATAGAAACTTTCTTGAGCCTACCTTGAAGGGTATGCAGGCGTCTAGGGATGGATCTTCGATAAAAATTGACTTTTATCTGTCATACTGATGAGCTCAACTCATTCTCCAAAATCTCGAGCTTTATGTCTCCCTTCCAAGGCTCAGATGAAGAGTTTCAGCGAGCGCTCTTAACCTTTTTTATGTTCTCACTACCCAGACCATTTAAACGATCCGGGTTACGCCAGAGGCCGGTTCAAAGCTATGTCAAAAGTTCAATTTTTCGTCTAAGAATTTCATGAAGCTCGACTCAGTTCTATAAATTCCATGCTTTCGATCTTTCCATAACTTTCAGTCAGTTATTCACCAGAATTTCTCCAACCAGCGCCGAAGGCACTTCCGTTGAACTGTCCTCAAGAAGTCTTCGAGGATCTGAGCAGATACGCTGTCTCTACTTGACCTAAATCTCTCTCGGTATCATTGGCAGAGCAATCTCTTCACCATAGTTGGCACGAAATCGCCATTGATGTCGCTGTCGCTGTCGCTGTCGCTGTCTTCGCGTCTGGAAGATCGCAAATTCCGGACAGTGCTGGATATACGATCGCAGTAGCTTGGACATGCGTCGGATATAGAAGTGCTGGATGAAGGTATTTGTTGGAACTATTCTACGGAGTATTACGGAACCACCGTATGATCGGTGGTTACTACGGAACGTAGTGGGAGGTTCCGTAGCCAAGGCCTAGGGGGTATCTATATATCGTAATACCCCTCCGTAGAATCAGAAGAATAGACATCACACCAACCACCAAACCAGACCCTTCCGCGTATACTCACCCTGTGATCCCAACAGTATTAAACATCTTGCCGTAGCCTGCATGATTTGAAACGCGAAGGTTGGGAAGTCAGATGGTATTCATAATCCGTCCGGTGGGTAGTTTCGAATATGGTAGACTCGAGATGCAGTCCGGGTAATGAACTCCCATACCATGAGGCGGATATCCTCTGACGGCTCCTTAAATCGGTGGAAGCTTTCCAGCTGGGACTTGCAGTCGAGTTTTGGCCATGTGTCTGGAGTGACCGGCTTGACTGTTGCGAAAAAATACGGGTTCTAGGGGCCGAGAGATAGTATTTGATATTGGGGTTGATCTCGGTTGGGCACCGTCCTTCAGCTCTTGCAATATAGGTTGTTTGGCCCAAGTAACATGGGCTCTTCTCGCGGTGGATTCGAAGGGACCCAGAAACGGAGGGCCAATAACTACACCCCATTCACCGAACATATTGTCAGGATCAAATGTCTCAAAGGAGCTCTGCGACTCTCAGCTTTGGAGAGAATCAATTCTGGACTGTGGGCGGCTTAAGCGATCTATCGATCTCATTTGAACTTCAGACGCACAGTCTTTGGATGCAAAGCCTGCGAGGACAGCAATATGGAGAGTAGTAGTGTCTTCTTAGGTCTGGTGATGTGGTGAGCGTTGACTTCTGAATTATTGGGCGCTAAAATAACATCGACGAGAGGTCAGAAGTCTAAGTGGAATCGAATCAATCTCGGCTGGTCAATTGACGCTCTGTCAAACTCCCGTGGAATTTTGGCCGCTCGATTTGGGCCAGCAGGTACTTCAAATTCGACAGCAGCGTTATGCCTCATAGGCCAGGGCGTTCTTGAACAGTATTGGGAGTGACATGAGGTTTGGGCCAGCGCTTTTCAGATCGAAAGATACGAAAAATGCGGCAGAAGATGTCGGGTCGTAGAGACTATTCTTAGAGAGATGTGAATATGGAACAGGGTAGTTTTGGGAGACTATTCCAGGCTCACAAATATCACGGCCATTAATGAAACTCAAAAACTTGCATATTGACAGCAACACTGAAATGACTATCAAGATGAAAGGTTAAAACTCATAGAAATGCGCCCTGAGTGTGCAGAATTCCCAACATTGCGGTTCACTGTCTTCTAATTGAGCTACCGAGACTGATCATCTTGATATTGAACACCATACAATGCAACACCAGACGCCGCCGATGATTCAACTCCTTTTATGCAGCAATCTGAGTTTGTGCGCCTTGGCCTGGCTGCTGCGATTGGATTTGAATGATCTGCTTCTGTCAGTCGTGAACTCCCAATAATTAATTTCACCTACCTCCGTCCGTAAAGTATCACTCTTATCCTGTGTATCCTTGATCTGCTTCTCGACTCTCTTTCTGTCTTCCAATCAGCCTCGTCTACATGCATCCAGAATAAGTCTCACATGTCGTTCTCAATAAACTCTAGTCGTCCATCCACAGCCATAATAGCCTCCGTCTTCTCTTGCTTCAGCAACACTGGGCCAACTAGCTTGTAAATATTCGCATCGTCCTTCAAGCTGGCAAATTCCTAAATCTCTTAGCCCTATCTACCGTCTACGAATCCATTTTGAACCTTTTGTACAGCCTTGTTTTCCTGTTGTTGTGATTCGAGACGCTGCCGTGACTGAATATTGGCTTGTAATTCTGTACATACATCATTAGGATCGTATCTCTGACTCCTGTAATAAGCTTACCTCCTTCCAGCTTCTGGTATTGATCTGATAGACTCTGGAGGCGTTGCTGTTGCTCTGCCATGGTTGCGCCAGTCCGGCAGGATTGTCACTTGGCGGAGTATGGGATTCTTCGAGGATTTGGGTTTCCACAAGAACCTCAAAATATAGTTTTTAGTGCAAAGTGACTTGGAATATGGTACAAAATCTCGACTCAGCCTCGTTCTTTCAAAGTTATCGTTGAGTATCAGAAAAGTCTGGAGATCCCCACTAGCGCAGTTGATGGCGGGGCAATGCGCCTGCTTCCTGGACAACCAAGCGAAGAAGCCTGCATCGTCATGAACCTTTCACCTCACAAGACATAGAAGAAGTCTGGTTGTTTACAAGATTTTTGCTGGGAGCGTTCATTACATCGGATTGATATTAGGCGACTGCGGCGCAGAGGCTGCTCAAGTTCCAAACTCGACTTTCCTCTTGATTGATTCCAACCTGCCGCCCAGGATACCAACGAACGATTTTGAGAGGCAACGAAGCCATCCAGTTCTCATAAACCAGTCAGATATCCTCCCAACCCGTATACCACACTATATTGAGACCCAAACCCCTCAGCTCAGCTATTCCCATCCGCAACCATGTCGAACACCGACTTCCTTGGCCGCGCTATAGATGTGGTCAAAAAAGCCATCGAGGCCGATACAGCAGCAGAATACGACAAAGCCTACCAACTCTACTACCAATCCCTCGAACTCTTCATGCTGGCGCTAAAATGGGAGAAGAACGCTAAATCCAAGGAGATGATCCGCGCAAAGGCAGGCGAATACATGGAGCGCGCTGAGAAGCTCAAAACACATCTGGCAGACAACGATTCGAAGCGGAAAAAGCCTAGCATGATGGGCGCTAATGGTAGCAGTACGGGAGGAGGGGGCAAAGGGGAGAAGGACGAGGAAGTGGATGCTGATAGCAAGAAGCTAAGGAATGCGTTGGCGGGAGCGATTCTGCAGGATAAGCCGAATGTGAAGTGGGAGGATGTTGCGGGACTTGAGGGTGCGAAGGAGGCGTTGAAGGAGGCGGTTATTTTGCCTATTAAATTTCCGCATTTGTTTACAGGGAAGAGACAGCCGTGGAAAGGTATCCTGCTCTATGGACCGCCCGGGACTGGGAAGTCTTATTTGGCAAAGGCGGTGGCTACGGAGGCAAACAGTACATTTTTCAGCGTGAGCAGTTCTGATCTGGTTAGCAAGTGGATGGGAGAGAGTGAAAGGTCAGTTTGGAAACTCCGAGGCGGAAGCTTGGTTTCTAACATGGAAGATATACAGATTAGTGAAGCAGCTGTTCGCAATGGCCCGCGAGAACAAGCCATCCATCATCTTCATTGACGAAATCGATGCTCTCTGTGGACCTCGAGGCGAAGGAGAATCTGAAGCTTCCCGACGTATCAAGACGGAAATGCTGGTACAAATGGACGGTGTAGGCCGAGACAGTACAGGTGTCCTAGTCCTCGGTGCAACGAACATCCCCTGGCAGTTAGATGCTGCTATCCGTCGACGTTTCCAGCGACGTGTGCATATCTCACTGCCAGATCTACCAGCTCGGACCAAGATGTTCGAGATCAGTGTTGGTACAACACCCTGTGACTTAGTGGCTGCGGACTACAGAAAATTAGGCGACCTGAGTGAAGGGTATTCTGGAAGTGATATCAGTATTGCTGTACAAGATGCTCTTATGCAACCTGTGAGAAAGATCCAAACTGCGACGCATTACAAGAAGGTATTTATAAGGCCGGGTATTTTGATTGAATTCTGCTAACGATAGATAGGTCGTGGTTGATGGTTTAGAAAAATTGACTCCCTGCTCACCAGGAGACGCAGGGGCGCAGGAGATGTCATGGACAGACGTCGATTCGGACAAACTTCAAGAGCCTCCTTTGCAATTGAAGGACTTTATCAAGGCGGTGAAAGGCTCTAGACCGACAGTGTCGGGAGAAGATCTAACCCGGAATCAAGAATGGACGAACGAATTCGGTAGTGAGGGAGTCTGAAATCATCTATCGAGCTGTGCAGCAACTGGAAAGGGAGTACTGACTGAAGGGCATGGCGAAGAAGGCGTTCCTTCAGATTATGGCATTGGATTTGAGGCAGGATCACATGCACAGATATCAGATAAGAATACAAGTAGCGTAAGACCTTGTACAAGAAACCCGCATTGCTAATATCCCTCCATGTAGATAGAATGCTATGTGAAGTCATTTCTTTTCCTAACCATGCTAGATATCCACAACGCCCAGTATCAAGAAACATATTCCACAACACCACATCACGCCAGAATCCTTTCACATGTACAAACCAAACGAAGATAGAGAAACATAATTACTCCAACGATGGTCTGCTCTTCTTCTTCTTCTTCTTCTCGGATACTTCTTCTTCAACTCCGTTCGCTTCGCTGTGTCTTCGCTTCTTGTCCTTCTTGCCTTCTTTGTCCTTCTTCTCCTTTTTCTTGTCCTTGGATTTCTTTTCCTGCTTGGCTACTGAGCTGGGTGCAATGTCTTCCATGTCAGCGTCAGCAGTTGGATCAGCGATGTTGATATCTCCTAGAACGGCATCCATCGCAGATTTCTAAATTCGTTAGCAAATGCTCTTTCGTTTCGGTAGCAAGAGCTCTTACCATGGCGTCAGCATTCTTCGTCGGCGCAGTTCCACTTGCGTAAAAGTCTAATCTCTCTTCAACCTGCCTTCTTAATGCATCACCAAACTTCGTCGTAGGCTCCTCTGAGAAGTTGTCTATTCTAGAAGCGATACTGCATTTGTTGGCCAAGAATCTCGAGATACGACCCTTGTTCTTTGCACCTGCACGGCCAATGAAGCTTGAGTGGTAGATCAATCCGTATTTTGGTGTGTTGCCCTTCGTCTTTAACGCTCTGAAAAGAGCCTTCTCTGCGCCAAGAATCTGAACGGTCGAGGCGGGGTACTTGGAGAGGTTAGTGAGAGAGCCAGCGTGGGAAATGAGTCGTGCTGCGACGACCTCGCCGATGAGGGATGCCAAGTTGGGTGCTACGATAGCCATCTTATTGACAAGGTATTGGAAGAGCGAGCGTCTGTACTCTGCAAGCTTGACCACGCGGTTGGCGAACGAGGAAACGTTTTCCATGTCACTAATCGAGATATCTTGACCCATACTAACTCTTGCCGCATCAATGACAGCCTGCGCAATATCTGCATCATCGTTGACAATCGCAGCAATATCATGTAAAGACTCATCCGTCAAACTCTTCTTGTCGCCAATCGCCAGCGCGAGCTTAGCATAGGTGTGATTGTCTGAAACGATTCGTACAAGTTCGGGGAAATGCCAGCCATACCATTCTCGGACACGCATGGAAAAGGTGTTGACAGCCTTGTCGAGTTGGTCTAACGTTGCAATGGCCTGAATGATGTGGTTGTCGTTCTTCTGGACCGAGAACTTTACTTTCGCGCGGGAATATGCGTGACCAAGACCCAATTGTGCTCTCTCGACATCACCCTCTTGGAGACTCTTTAGAAGCTTCGGCGCATGGAGACGGATTCCTCTCAGCAAATCAGCAACGACTTCGGATGTCTCCCCAGTCTCACACTCGACTCCCGGAAAAGACGCCTTAATGCTTCCAGCCAGGTTCTTATCCGAGACGCCTAACACAACCTTCTTCTTCTTTGATGGCTTTGGTAGGTTTAATTCGAGGACTGATCGTAGATATTCGGAAAGAACACCCTCGGAGACCAGATTGATATTTTCAAGAGCTTCTGCAGCTCCTCTACATTCTAGTTAGATCTGCTCTCAGTTTCCAAACTTCGGGTCATACCTATAAGGCGAGAAGTTCACCACCTTCACCATCTTTCCGAATTTCGCAAGGTCTTGACTAGCATCTTGGACCTCCTTCAGGCGATTACCAATTGTATCGGCCTGGTGGACAACTTGGATAATGGCATACCCCACGGAGCTCTCATGGAGCAGGTAATCGACGTTGGCGGACATTTCGACAGAAATGAAGAATATGGAGAGCTGTCAAAGATCCACGCCGTTCTATTGCCAGTATGTGGCCTCGCCTTCCGTAATTTGGATTGTGCGTATCGTAGTTTTAGTTCTTCTGAAAATATCGAGCTTCCCAGGAAATTTCTCTAGTGCGGTTAGATCTCTCACTAGTCCAAAACAGTTTAGCTCCATATGTATCATGTGACTTCTTAAAATCAATGCCTCTGGTTTGGAGTACGCAAGAGGGTCGCAATATTCTTTTCAAAAACCAAGTTACTGCTCATTATATCCTTACACCTTGACGGGATTCTTTGTCTTGTAACTGGCCGCAATAGTGCTCTTGGGGATAGAGACTCAAGTGACGATGAGTTCCCAGAGTTAGATGGGACAGAAAAGCACTGGCTCTACCGTCAGCACTGAATAGAATCCATATTCGCTCCTGTGGAGATGATGAATTTATCAATTTTATGGGCATCTCAGACAGCCCGAGTGTCATCATATAAGCAGCCAAAGACTTTAAATATGAACGCTCTTTCCAGTAAATACGTATTGATGGTTCCCGAAGCTGCAGAGCAACTCAACGAGTTCGAGTGAATGAAGCTCACTGACACCGAACGGCTATGTTAGTACTTCGTTGGCGGCGGCCGTTTCTCGTCATCTTTGAAGAGACCTTCCTCGCGAAGCCATAAACTTTGATACTACTACTGCAGCAAACAGCTCATCAGAAGTCTTACTCTCTTTCGGTCTCAACACCAAGTAAGTTCTTCAACGCCTGAACATTGAATGGTCTTCGATCACTAACTCACATATTAACAGTACTGCTAAAGACATGTCTGATATCACTCCAGAAGCCAGGGTTTTCACCTCGTTCCCAAATTTGGTCCCCGAGGTCTGTATTTTTCGCGTTCATTGTTTCCGATCTGAATTGTTCAAGATGCCTAGCCAGCACATGAATGAATCATCATGCGAGCTGGGTTAAACAAACTATAAATTCCTTACAGAGCTCATCTTTCTCCCTCTCCTGATCCATTCACGGTAATCATCATCCTTGCAAAAGAACATATGCTGACTCCGAGACGAACAGCTTCAGCTCCTGATCTGGGAAGCAGCTTTGTCAAACAAACCTCGACTGGTTGCTCTGTGGGTCAAAGATTGGCAACTTGACAAAGATGGAATTGTCAAACGTGCTCCGAAAAGTGATCACAAGTAATCACCCCCCGTTTTTGAATTTGGTCCTCCTGTTTCTCCTACCCATTTCTCATCTTCCCTGTTAAGCCACCTCCCCTGTTATTGAGATCTTAGTCTTACTTACTAATCTTTCAGATTACTATGCAAGAATCCGCCACCAACACTCCTTCATGTCTCTCGCCAATCCCGAGAAGTGGCACTTCAGAAGTTCTCCCTGCAGATCAAGACCCCCATTCAGAAGTGTCCGATCTATATCGATCCTATCCTCGATACTGTATACTGCAGTAACTTTTCCGCCTATATCAACCCGCAAATCTTCGCCATCCGTCACCTTGCCGTTTCGTTTCGAGTACGCAGACGCATCGAACCACTTCCGACTTGCATGGCAGTCCAAGCCACCAAACATCCGCGCCAAAGCACGTCGAAGGATGTCAAGGACCTTCGGAGATTTCCAAACCTCCTTGATCTCACTTACATCTCCCATGCAACCCGGTGTCTTCTTCACATCGAGAGCCAACTCCAAACCATGGATTTCTCATGTTTGGAAGACGTAGAGCAGCCTGACGCAGGCGACTATGGTTTTCGACTATGGGTAAAGGAGCTTCATGAAGCTCCTGATCTCGAATGGAAGGTGCCCAAATTCTTCTTCAAGAAGTTAATCGTGCCAGATGGAAAGTCCGCTTGTTAAAAACCAAGCCTTGATTCGCGGGTATGCTCTTTGCGCTCTTTCATCATGGACATGATACCTCGGGCTTCGGTACGTATCGTCGAAGAGTAAGTACTCCGGAATATAGCCACATCTGAGCATAGTTTGGTGACCGATCCACCGACAGCAGATTCATCATCGTCGTTGCACTATTAGGATGGAAAGTTCACGAGTGCAATCGAACAGCGATTGTCTCCGTGTTGCCCGGCACAGTGGTTGAGAACTTGACTTGTAAAGGAAGAATATTAGCTGGGAATCAATCGAGGTTTTACCGCCTTGAGCTCGACTTCTGCACCTCTCATGCTCTGGGGTACCGGATCATAGATAGCTTAATTAAACTTTCATTGAAACGGCTTTCTGAAATTTTCCTATGCTGTTTCCGTGGCGGTGGCACTTCATTCGTGCAAGTCAACGAGGCGACATAGTTCAATCTAGGCGATAATTATCGAGAAGACTTTGAATTTACTCAAGCGTATCGCTCGTATTTGGTAAAAAGAAAGTCCCCTTTGAGCTTAGCCAAACAAGAACTGATCGCCGAGTGGGAAGTTGCAGAGTACAAGACACAGAGGCTAGGGCTCTGCAACCTTCCGAGTTTTGTGTAAAGCGGAAGAAGTACTGCAATCCCCAGGCACTTATCCTAAGGTTCAAGATCCCTAAGGTTGAAGATCAATATTATTTCTACGTCTAGTTGCTTCACTCCGTATTTTCATAAAATGGAAACCAGGAACTCTGTCAGCTAGCAATGTCTCTAGTTTGTTGAGACTATTGTATTTCTCGACTACTTAACAAAAGAGATTTCCCTCTCGCCTGGCAACCGTCGCACTGAAAATACAAGTAAGGCTATGAGGTAAGCATAAAGTGTGCGCAGTTAGGAGAGAAGCCCCAAATTTGGTAGAGTACAATTAAGGAAACCCTCTCTCACAGCTCGTCTCTCTGTATCCAATTTTTTGATTGATTATTCGCTTAGTCTTCGACTGATGATTTATGCTTTGGAGGGTGCGAGCTTAACAGAGTTGTTCTTAAGATCGTAGACAGAGTACCATTTTCGGAGGAAAGCATCACCAAGAATAGCAAGTGGGCCACTGATAATGCGAATTAGTTCTGCTGTCGTTTTACGCCCGATGATTTGTACTTACGTAGGTTCTGGGATATCCATTCCCATGAAGGATGAAATACAGGAGCCTTGAACCTCAAGGATGTAGTCGTATGCAGTAATGCTGAAGTTGTATCCGCTGAGAGTGAAAGACAGATCGGGCAAGCTATCACGCTTCTCGCACTCAATAGAGTATTGCCCATTATATCCCTTCTTGGCGCCAATCTCCTTATTGAGAAGCTCGGCGAGAGTGGATGGGAGAGCGATAAGGGAAGTTCCGGTATCAAGTATGACACCAGTGTTGTCGAGCTGCGCAGTCGAATCACCGAAAGTAATAGCGTCAAGATCAACCTCCCAGTATGCCTTGCGTCTTAATGGGATTTCGGTCAACTTCCCGGTGTAGTGGTCCTCATTGACACCACCGAATACGGCTTCAGAATCATCTCCCTCGGCATCGGCGTTGCCAAGGTAGAAAGCGAAGACAGGCTCGTCCAAAAGACCTTGATCGATCATGCTGTAGAAAGGAGGAACGATCTTGTTGACGGAGATCGTATCGTATCCGAGACCCAAGATACCATCAAATCGACCGAAAGCAAATGCGAGACCGGGCTCCTCGGTAGCCTCAGCGAAGATCTGGTCCTTGATCTTAAGATCACCAATGGTCATGACATCCTGGGAAACGAACCCGCTAAGGCTTCCAGAGCCATAACGGATTTCGAAAGACGTCCCATTCTTCTTGTATGTTGATGAAGAAGATGAGTCGTACTTTGTATGGAGATAGCATGCAATTGATCCGCATTCGGACGAAGGAACCCACAAGTTGGAGCTACCGGTATCGAGGACCACCTTAAAGGACTGAGGAGGAGTTCCGATGGTAATCTCAGAGAAGTCTACAAAGAATTAGAGAAGAGCGGATGGATTCGTAGATGGCAGTCTTACACTGAGCGTTCAAGAAGTTCGAGACGGGAACGGCATGGTCCTTCTCATCATGGATGGCAGTGTCCTTGAACATCTCATCGATATGGGATTCTGGTCGGATACCCATATATTTCTGGCCGAGATGCTTGACGTGAGAGTCCATGTTCGCCGTTGCAAGCTGCTCGCTGAGAGATACCTTCTTCAACGGCATCTTGTAGACACCAGCGTTGGCGGCGCCAAGCAGCGATGCCGCGGCGAAGAGTGCGCTCTTCATAATTGCGATATTTCGAGGGTACTATCGCTGTCAAAGTGATAAACTCAGATTTCTAAGTGGGATAAAGCGCAACCCAGAGTCGTTTGTTGATGGATGGGTTGTTGATAAGAAGAGGAGGAGGAGGAAGAGAGCTCGGGGGCGTTGGATGACGATTACCAGGCAGTTGCGTTGCTTCGCAACCGCTAGTGTGGAGCTAAAATCCTTGGACCTCGCAGGACAGTACTGCAGGAAGGGCGGTTGACAAGATCATATGGTCAACACCGCTGAGCATTGATTCCTTTATATTTGGACAACAGGCCATGGTGAGATAGTTGTAGATCCACAGATGATCACAAGATTGCACCTAATCAGCAATGTTGAAATGATCCCAAATGTGCAGATTCCTCACTGTTTCCCCGTGAGTTCTAGCCAGGTGGAGCGTGCGGCAGATCGTCAGCTCCATCCACTATCCAGGACCAGTTCTGTTGCAGACTTATCAGTTGAGTCATGAAACTGGGGTAGCTATCCCCGAGAAGACTGATTGTATTCCCGCCTCTTATTACCTCTAGCTAGGCTTGCTTAGCTGTAACTTAGCTTCAAGTAACATCTACTCAGACCTGAGACGGATGTATAACAAGGTGCTTGATACCTGATTTCCATCCCTCCGCTCGGAAGCAAAAATCTGTCTACAATCAATGAGGATTGCACATTGACAAGGTAGGAGTAATAATCAAAAGAATATGTTGTCAATCATTCCAGAGGAATAGGCCACGTGTAGATGTGGAGCCTTAGCTTTAATTCATTATTGGAGACCAACCCACCCGTAATTTCATGCTACTCCGTGATATCTAAATGACCTGTTGAATTGGTCACATGAACAAACCCCCAAAGACGTTGATGCTTTTCGTACCCACTCACTCCCAGACACCAAAAACAAATTACATTCGCTCAGAGCTCTGCTCTCCAGCCCTCAACGGGCAACGGGAAGCTACCAGCCCAGCTTGCAATAGCAGTTCTCAGCTCATTTATTTTCGCAATCTCACCACCGGCAACCTTTGCCTTGAAGTCCTTGAGCTTGTTGTCGCTCTTGGGCAAAGCATCCTGCACCTCTCGGCAGATCTTGATACACTGATCAATGTAATCTGCGACTCTCTTAAAGTCAGCCTCGCCGAAGCCTCGGCTCGTCATGGCTGGTGTTCCGATACGGATACCGCAGGGTGTAAGTGCGGACTTGTCGCCGGGGATGGAGTTTTTGTTGCAAGCAATGTTGACTTGCTCCAAGACTGCCTCCACACGGGCGCCGTCGAGGGCTTTGGCGCGGAGATCAAGGAGAACCATGTGTGAATCAGTTCCATCAGCAACAAGTTTGTAGCCGAGCTTCTTGAATTCAGTCTCAAGGGCTTTGGCGTTCTTTACAACTTGCTCCTGGTACTGCTTGAACTCAGGGGTGGTTGCTTGCTTAAGAGCCACGGCCAGAGCAGTGATAGTATGATTGTGGGGTCCACCTTGATGGCCTGGGAACACGGAGAAATTGATGGGGCCTTCAAGATCATATAGGGTCTCCTTTCCAGTCTTGGCATCAGTCTTGCGGACACCCTTACGGAAGAAGATCATGGCACCACGAGGACCACGGAGAGACTTGTGTGTGGTTGTGGTAACGATATCCGCATGTTCGAATGGGCTTGGGATAACACCAGCAGCGATGAGACCAGATATATGAGCCATGTCAACAACTAGGTATGCACCGACCAGGTCTGCGATCTTTCGCATGCGAGCGTAGTCAATCAGACGGCAGTATGCGGAGGTACCAGCAACAAGGACCTTGGGTCTGAACATGAGGGCATTCTCCTCCAATCTGTCATAGTCGATGATACCAGTTTCAAGGTTGACACGGTATGGGAAAGTTTCAAAGTAGGTGGAGACGGCGGAGATCCTAGATGGAGAGTCAGTTCATGGTCCTCAAGGAATCTTCAAGCTTCTGCAACTTACTTTCTCTGAGCTGTCTGGTAACCGTGACTCAAATGACCGCCGTGAGGAAGATCGAGACCCATCAATCTCTCATGAGGTCTCATAATAGCCTGGTACACCTGGAGATTGGCGGGGCTCCCACTCAAGCACTGGACATTGACGCCCCATTTCTCAGCATCCAAATGGAAAGCTGTGAGAGCTCGAGCCTGGCAAGTCAACTCAATTGAGTCAATATGCTGATTCCCGCCATAGTATCTGGCACCTGGGTAACCCTCGGAGTATTTGTTCGACATGGGCGATCCCAAAGCATCGAAGACGGCGCGAGACGTGACATTTTCAGAGGCAATGAGGATGATTGATTCACGTTGGCGTTGGATCTCGAGTTTCTAGATGTTTTATTAGTACATTGAAAGGGAGTTGGAGCTTAGAAAATACTAACCATAATCTCAGCGATCTCGGGGTCGGTCTCAAGCAAGGATTTCTCCAACAGCTGCAAGAACATGAGTCAGTTTGTGGACTAGAGGAATTGGACTCTTTTCCATACATCTTGGTGGCTCTTGGAAAGAGCATAGCTCTGCTTGTTATCACCGTTGGTTGCCATGGTACTGTTTGGAAAGTGGACAATTGAAAAACTGTGGTGTTGTTTTCGGGAAGAAGGTTTATATGCATCAAAGGTTTTCCTGTGGCGGCCGCTGGACTAGCTCATTTGCCCCGCCAATCGTATGGGGTGTCAGACGAGGCTATGGAAAAGGGTCAGATGCTTGGCTCGGGTCCCCTTGCATGGACTGGTCGCTCTCGGGTCAGCTTTATGTAGCACTTAATGATGAGATTGAGGTTTATAATTAGAAGTAAGATATTCACATGTAAAATAGCCAGAGCTCATTGGGTATCTTTACAGTTAAGTGCCAAAAGCTACCCCGCTATCAAAACATCACTCTTTCATCTAGCTAGCCTTGTAGTAGTCTATCATGCGAAACATCTCTCAAAGCTTCGAACTGCAGTTCGGGAGTGGTATTGTCGGCAGTGAGCGCTTGGATGGTAGAATTGGTGGAAATATTTGTAGACGCTGGGCAAGATCCTTGATAGTTTCGTTCTCTAGCTCGACTTTCCTTTGCTTCTTCTTTTGCTTCTTTTCATCCTTAATGTTATACCTTCCCTCCAGCTCAGCTACTTCTTCCAACGGGCTTTTTACCTCACTCAATAACCCTCCTCCACCAATTGAGCCTGTATCCGGTTTTCCGATCTCTGAATTCAACTCCACCTTGGACTTCTCCTTCTTCAATTTCTTGGCCTCCTTCTTCCGACGCTTTGCTTCAAGAAAAACCACAGGAGTCTCATCTCTTATTGGCAAAGTTCTTGATGGCTTCTCCGTAGGCTTCTGCAAAGGTTGCCTAGATGAAAAATGAGTTATTGAAGCCTGCGAGCTTCGAGGTGGTGACAATTGAGAAGAGATCGGTGGCCGGATTTGAGCAACTTGGGCTAAAGAGGCGGGATTTGGAGAAGAAGAGGGTAGGAAGCGGCTCTGTTTGATTTTCGGCGGCGGTATCAGGGTTTTTGATATCTGGGATGGTGGGAGAATTGAAGGGGGTTTTTGAGCTTCAGTTGACACTGATTGACTGTCGGCCGGAGAACTTTTCTGCTTTTTCTTGATGGATTTTAGCTCTGTATTAGTGAATGTTGTTTCATTAGACGAACTGTTGACTGTCACATCCCCCCCTTCACTATGCTTTCTCTTCAATGGCCTAGCCCCTTTAGATGACTCCTTAGCGGAATTCTTCCGAGTCTTTGACCGGACAATTGGCTCCAGCTTTGATGCTGGTGCATCTGCTATCTCAGCGTTGGAACTTGAAGGCGAATCCTCGTCAGATGAAGTTGACGATTCTGTTTCGATTGAGGCAGGGCGGCGGAATTGTTGAGGAGCATCCTCCATCTCTTCGTCTGAACCGTTGTTTCTGCTCTTTCCACCTGATGGAGGCGGCGATAAGGAGCCTATACGCCCTATCTCCCCACTGCCAAACCCTATCGGACGAAATCGCATTCTCATTCCAGGAGGTTGTGGACGAGCAGAGCTGCTAGCTTTCGCGTTGATACTGTGAGTAGAGGGAAGCTGTACAATTTCTTTGACCTTCAATATCCGATCAATAAGCCTGGAAGCTACAGATATATTAGCTTCCTATTACGTATGCCGAACTGTGGGGAATTACCGGCGCGATATTCATCGTGCACATTTGGCACCATGACCTTCGTATATTCGACGTCTTCAGAAGAGTCCTGCACAAGGCCATATTTGGTTTCGTTGTCAGACAGGACGGGATTGCCCTTTTGTATGTTCGCCAAAGAGATGTCTTTTATCGAAGAAATAGAAACAGAGGCTGGTGCCGTGATATACCAGATCTGTTTTCCTTCCAAATTAGCCTTTTCGAACAGCTGTGATGAACTCAAGTCCCCGTCGAAAGAAGCTAGCTCGAAGCCAGTAGGAGGTGTATATGGTGGAATTTTGAAAGAGACAGTTTTGGAAGTAGAGGCAAGCCTAGAGCTGATGAGCTAGAGAACAACCATTGGTTGGAAGGGGACTCACTTCGCAGATTTGGGTTCTTTCTCTTTCGATACCCTCTCCACTGCCTCACTTAGCTCCTCGTCCTCATCAGATTCACTCTCGCTATCTTCGGCACTCTCGCTCTCACTACCACTGGATGAGCTGCTGTCGGCTGCCGGCGTTGCAGCTTTGCCTTTGCTCTTTGGCACCGCCAAAAGAGGAGCATCTGGTAAGGACTCATTATCATCACTGGATGAGGCATCGTCTACCTTCTCATCTGCCTCCAAGTCACTGTCCTGGATGAATTCGGAGCTTAGGTTAGGTGGTGGAGAAACCTTTTTGGTGGGCTTCTTTGGCGGATTGGGCTTCTTGTTTCTGGCATCTTTTGCCATTGAAATGAGAGAAGGCATAATTCCTAAGTGGTGGCAGATTCACGTAAGGTTAACACCTGAAAATGGTACAGAACAATTCGAACTCGAAAAGGCCTCGAGGTTCTGCTCGGAATATTTTTTTAGTCTCGGCTCCGGCTAAACGTCGGACCGTTCTTCAGTAGATGTAGCCTCGCCGTCTTCTTGATAGAGAAATAAGCCTCATCGATTACCATTCCCAAAAATGTCTTTGAACAAGAAGCGGAAACTGAATGGCCCATTAGAACCTCGTCGTAAGCATCTGGTAAAATTTGAGTCTGCATAGTAACTCACAGAGTCTAGCTTTAAGTGCTGTTGCGGCCAGAAAGACTCTGCAAAATCAGATACTGAAAACCAGCACTCCTCCGAAAGACATCCAGAGTCAAGGAACATTCTCAGCATCGATTTCCGGCTCGATTCCAGGATCTCCTACCAAGATATTGTCGCCCAATCGTAGCAATGAAGACTCTATTGCTCTGGACACAAGCCCTGCTAATCCCATAGCTCAATTGGGCGCTAATGAGACAGCTCTGGGGGAGCTTGAAGGTGACACAGATTCGCCGTACATATTCCCATGTATTACCTTCAAAAGAATTTTGTCTAATCAAATATAGGACCCAGTCACGTGCCGAATCACCACAGGTGTTGTTCGAAACACAGGCAATCACGTTGTCTACTTTCAGACCAAATAAAGACAACGCCAAAGAACTTAGAGATGGCACCCTTGCTGTCAAACTGGCCCCCGGAGAGGTAATTCATCTTAGTATCTTTCAATCCATAATTTCTAATATCTATCAGCGGTTGGTGATCCTTGGTCAATGTGACATTTCCATCCAGAAAGGCCAAATTACACTCCTAGGGGCTACTCTTCAACCTTCAAAATCAAAATACAGGATCTCTGCGCCATCGTCTCACTCACTTCCAGTGATACGTTGTATTGCAACAGATCTGAACCAAGCAGAAATTAGCTTGCACCAATGTGAAACGGGCCTGGAGCATTTGAGATCTCTGTCACCCATTTTTGATAGACTATGGAATGATGGCTCCGGCCCCTTAAGGAGGGATATCAAGACACTTTCAAGGCTAAATCAAAGTCGCTATCAAATAGCATGTGACTTTCTCCTACCTCATCGAAGATAATCTAATATATGGAGTAGTTGTTTTCGTCCGAAGATGGTCCGAAGGGGGCCTATCTACAACCTATCATCTCCGCACCAGAGTGGAATGAAGCGCTGTCAAGGTTCTCCTCCCTTTCTGAATCACCTCGACGTATCCTTATTTGCGGCCCGAAGTCATCGGGCAAGTCAACATTCACGAAATTACTCTCAAACAGGCTTCTTTCCACCGCCGTGGAAAAGACACCAATGAATGGCCAAATATTTTCAGAAGTTGCGATTCTCGATCTCGATCCTGGTCAGGCAGAGTATTCTGTCCCTGGACAATTATCTCTGGTCCACGTCAAAGAACCAAATTTCGGTCCACCATTTTCACACCCAATACCGGGTGGCAAAGACCACATTGTTCGTGCTCATAGTATTGCAGCTATTACCCCTTCCATAGACCCGAGTCTGTATATGGCTTGTGCTCTCGATCTCTTTGCACATTACTGCAGCTTACTATCGACCAATCCGAAGTGTCCTCTCATCATCAACACCCCTGGCTGGGTATTAGGGACAGGTCTAGAGATACTTGTTGACTTGATCACCAAAATTCGACCGACTGAAGTCGTCTACATGTCTCAAGAAGGTCCCTGGGAAGTAGTTGAGAGCCTTCGGAAAGCAGCCCAGGCCACTCCTTTTATCACCTTGCCATCGCAAGTCAGCAAATATGTCACAAAGACTGCTGCTCATCTGAGGACGATGCAGTCCATGTCATATTTCCACATCCATATTGAGGACAAGAGAATGTTGACTTGGGATGTGCAACCTCTGTCGTCTATGCCGCCATGGGAGATCAAATACTCGCGAGACAACCCTGGAATACTCGGCATCATGTGTTACGGCGAGCAACCCCTGCCGGACTTGCTTTTAGAATCAATCAATGGGTCCGTGTTGGCTGTAGTTGTCCTAGAAGATATGGCTGCTATTCCAGGGTGGCAATCACCAGATAGAGGGGTTATCGACGATGATCAAATGCTACACAGTGATCAGCCATATTCTTTCGACACGGAAGATACGGAACTTAGAGCATTTGATGATGGATCACTGCACCCCCAGCGTCTTGAAAGACCGCTAATAATTCGTACACCCGAAGATATTCCTTATTTCAACCCCGCAAACGTCATGTCCCTGGACCCGAAACACTCAAACTGCATCGGACTCGCTCTTGTTCGAGGCATTGACATAACCCGTCGCCGACTGCAGATAATAACTCCAATATCAGCAAATAAAATCGCACAACTCAACGACACTGGGAAGTCTATTGTATTGATCAGTGGCAAATTCGACACACCTGGCTGGGCATATACCGAAGAAATGATGCAGAAGCGATCTTTAGAGAAAGCCGCCAGTGCTCAGAAAGAAGACATGGATATTAATGAAGGAGAAGAGAAAAGCGATGATGATGATGATAATGAAAGCCAAGAAACGTGTCTGGAAGAAGGCTTCTACAATACTCCTTGGGTTGAGAGGTACGAAGGCTCGCAAGGCCGGGGTGTTGGATCTCGAGTATGGAGGGTACGGAGAGATCTGGGTAAAATGGGAGATTAATTGTCATCTAAAAGAATGCCACGAGTACTAGGTTTAAAGCTCGCAATATGAACACACACTTTCAGATTGCATTGTTGGATTCGGAGAAATGCTCGTCAAGCAACAATTTCCTCTAGATTGGATTGCAAAGGAACTGGCGGCATGACTACCTTGCTTTTCATATCTGAATCATTTATCAGGCGGTGAATTTACCTTCAGCTTTCACGCTCTTTGCTATAATACTGTGATGGAGCAACTATCTCAACAAGATTTGTGAAGTCGATCTTCGCGGTGGCAATTACTGATTGTTTCTCATGGTGCTTCTTATAGCAAAAGATAATAGGACTAGCCACCCCATGAATCGTGGACTCATAGGGATGAAAGGATACCAGAATAACCTCCTTTCTGAGTCACATATTAATTTTGACTATGGTCGAGTCCGCTCTCTCCATTGCCATATACTCCCGCCCCTTTGTGAAGACCAGCCCTCTCGATTTTGGTTGGCCATGACCCATCAAAATCGCAACCATTCCATACAATTCATTTCTCTATTCGCAAAACTACCTCGGGCCAATGGTGGGGTTCGATGCCTCTAGACTTGACTCATAACGATATCTATGCATGGATCTATATATCTTCAAGTACTCTCTTCTTCCGTCTACTTCTCCGCTTCAACGCAATTTCACCGCAGTGCAAGATATGAATTTCCAAAAATCAGACCAACGCCCCATATACCGTCGTGAATCCTTGTATTTACCACCCAAACTTCTCAATCGTAACGTCGACATCTAAGCCATCCCTTACCAATCTCGCACAAGTGTTCCTGACCAACCGTCCCATACTATCCGGCCCACTAGCTACAACACCAACCTTCTTCCCCTGACTCGGGTCATATCTATCAACCAAATCATCAATCATAAGTGCCAAGTCCGGACGACCCGACTCCTCAGTTGCTGGAGGAATAATCACATCCACACCGCTATCCGCTGCTTTGACCAGTTTGTGAGAATCGATCCAAGACATGTGGGACTTCTTTTGCACAACCCAAATCAGGACGACCTTTTGTCTGCGTAGCAATGAGGTACGCGCTATTTCTGTGTCGGTCGAGCGAGTCACTTCAAGTAGATGGTGGACGAGCGGCCAGACGACTGCGATGCCACTACCTCCTGCAACAACGATAGCGAGTTCGGAGTATTCGAGCATTATCCTTGCGTGCGGACTTCCGTAGGGGCCGTCGATTCGCATTGTTAGACAATTATGATATCTGGCTCTCTTCAAGAGATCATGAGAGAAGCCCTTTTGAGCTCTGATCAGGAGCTCCAGTCGATGCTCGTCATCTTCTTCCAGTGGTGGGGCAGAGGCGATGGTAAAGGGGTGCGCTTGACAGAGGTGTGAGCGCCCGAGCGAAGGGACGGTGATGAAGACGTGGTCCGTAGCAAGCCAGCCATCCTTGATGCACCTGCCTGCGGGCCCTGCCATTCGGAAAGAGGAGCTGAGCGGCTTTTTAATAATATTCGTGGACAGCTTGACAGTCTGACCGTCCTCCATGACTTCCATCTCTGCTGTGACGGTCGTGCTCTTTAGGCCGAGACGATAGAACAGCCGATCAATAAGAAAGATCACGAGAGCAGCACCAACATAAGCCCTGCCTCCTGAATGATGAAAGAATACAAAAGCAAGACCAGCGATCTGAAGAAATACATGCATGACCAAGAATAACTCGTACCACCTCTGACGGAAGCTTGCCAGAGATGTGAAGTAAAGTATCTCGTAGCTGAAAAAAGCCCCAAAGCCAAGGAGAATTACCGGAAGCAACAGGAAATGGATAAACCCAAATCTATTCGGCCGGAACAAAGTATACCAGACCATAATCATCCCAGCAGAGTGGAGGAAAGCCTGTAGGCATAAAATCTCGCCGAGTCTGCGGTGAAAGATGTTCAAGAACTCATAGGAGCAACCGGTCAAGACTCTCAAGGGTTGGTTTTTTGCCGCCAGCAGATATAGAAGTGGAAGATTTACCACGAATAACAGTCCAAATCTATCGGCCAGAACGAACAATTCGAAGATTGTGAAGTTGATGTGGAAGAATGAATAGAACATGTTCAGACCGAAGAGAGCAAGAATAATGATAGATATGCCGTTCGAAGGTAGAACTTTGTTGAAGAAAGGCAGCGGTGGAGGTTGGTACATCAAAATGGACCTGAAGTAGGAGACAATCGACCTCCGAGTCCGGAGATCCTGGGAGTGAAGACGTTGTAGAAGCGGAGTTTCTTCATCTTCATCAATATCCTTCCGAGATGGACTCACACCCACTAAGGTACTACTCCCCGACGATGAAGGCTCATCAGAATCTTCATCATTCGTCCCTTCCCCTACATCTGGTTGGATGGAGTCCGTATCGCCGTCGTAAGCTGCAATAACACTCCGAGTCCTCGATCTCAAAAGTCGTCTATGTTTCCACCGGATCGCTTCTCTGGACCAATGTACCGCCGATAATATTAACAAGAACCCCAGAATGACCAAGTTATACGTTGGAACAAATTTCCTCGAATATAGAATGCCTTCCACAAGCTTCCGGAGCTTGGGGTCCCGCTGCTCAGGCGGGCCTCTATCACCGTCCGTCGATGACGATGATGTATAGACAGTGGCTTTGAGAGAAAATCGAAGGGCTTCGTGAAGCCACTCTGATTCCATGTCGTTCAACACGACTGAGAAGAGAAGTCGTTACCAAAGAGTTCTCCGAGGAGGGAGATGATAGTTGGAAGATCGAAATGCCGCAGGCGGAGTTTAGATGATCAGATAAGACAACGAATGATCCTGGCACGCGGGCTTGCATATGTCCGCCTACCACCTGCATATGCCGCACCAGACAGCTTGAGGGTGTCTTTATCCTTTATCGAGAGGATCGATTGAAGAAGTGGAAGGGTCTGCGGGTTATATTTTCTTCGGAGATCAAGGAAGGGAAAGGAAAACTTTTATGATGCAAGTGCCTTCAAGAAATGTAATTTCGTGCTGAAGTTGCCATGATTGAACTCAGTTTCTGGACATTCCCAGTGTGGGATCATGGATGGCCGGATACTCCGCGGGTCATGCAGCGAAGGCAGGAAAGATGGTGTTTACCAAATCGTATCAAATACATTCACCCAATATCATCCTGTATGGGTCGGTCTACAAG
Source organism: Hyphodiscus sp. D1413 (assembly GCA_003988895.1). Lineage (NCBI taxonomy): Eukaryota > Fungi > Ascomycota > Leotiomycetes > Helotiales > Hyphodiscaceae > Hyphodiscus > Hyphodiscus sp. D1413. Next base: position 297,168 of record QYAO01000010.1, on the reverse strand, counting down.
ATCCCAGGGTTACTTGCACTGCTCGAATTGTTGCTACTTAAACTGTCACCGTTCGAAGTCCCACTGCTTGAACTGCTACTGCTCAAACTATTATTAGCTGGTGTGGGAGAGGTATAGATGTGACTGAGGCCAAGCTGGATGTGGTCAATAACGAGCTGAAGCTAGATATAATTCCATCGAGAAGTACAATGGTGCACGTGGAATGTGTTCTAGTCTACTGAAAGGTCGGCAACTGACGCCTGCAACCGAGACCTTCCAAATGCTAATCTCAACAATCTGATGCCAGTAGTCATGCCAATGCCAGTCGGTGTTGAAACAGTGGGCGCGGTCCAAGGGGTAGCAAGATGCGGGTTGCGACAAAACCCCGTTCCACACTGGGATATGAGCTTGGCTGGTTTCGCTATCGATACTCTAAATATAGTCCTAGAAACGAGCTGCTGCATTGTCAAAAATATTAGGAGCACAGTTTCTGTAGCTATCGAAGCAGGCACAGCTCCATGCATCTAAAGTCATGTAGATCGAAACTTATAGTGCGGTACAAGAAGTATATAGAGAATTATAAGTGACACAGCTAGCGCTCATGGGAATGAACGCTAAAGTCAGATAGCGAAGGATCTGAAGTAACGAATTGGAAAAGCATCGGTTTCTGTGCTCAAGATCGAGTGAGAGGCTCGGCGACTCTGAGCAAATATTGAGGAAACTTCAACAGCTCGCTGGAAAGCCGAGAATATACAAAGCTTGTAGGCAAAGATTTCTGCAACATCAATATCACTTCAACTGCCCTTCATCAGCCCGAATTTGAGGTTAGTAAGATAGCAGGCCAAATTCGCCGATTTGAAGATTTAAGGCTTCTTGTGGTGCCAGGGATGCGTACAGTACTTTATCTTGCACGATTTGACGATTTTATGAACACCATTTGAACTTGCAACATAGCCCCCCATGGATAGTTCATTGAGATACCATGATACTTGGTATTGCTACTTGGCAAGAACACTTGCTCTTTGTGACATTTCGCGCGACCGTGGTTGCAATATCAAAACGACTTGATACTGTGTATTTGAAGCTCACGACGAATGGCGAGCGGAGTCCTGGCATGGGAAGAAACAGCATGCAAATTTGTTGACCATAGTATAATTCTGTATCGTGTACATCCAAGATTGTTTAGTTGCACAAATTAAATTTCGATTTGTCGATAGAGCGTGCATAAACCGAGAAACAAATATAATAAAAGGTAAGAGGCGTGAAGCTATCATTTACTGTTTGCACACCGTGAAATTCGAAAGTCGCACGACCTGGTCTTCTTCTGGCTGAAGCTCCGCCCAAAGCCAACAATGGCAGACAAGGAGCAAAAGTAAGTGGTAATACCTGGCTGACTTCGAAATCGCCCCCTTTTGGCTTTGTAGAGCTAACTTACGACACAGAAAGGACCTCGCCCCTACGAATCCGCGAGGCATCCCGTATGCGCCGTTCGTTGACAAAGTGGAGGATTATGTTTCCTCACGAACGGAGGTTGAGACTACCTTGAAGTCATTTCAAGAGATGATATCGTATGTCCCTAGGACTCCGTTCTAAGGACAGAAACTTATATGGTGGCTAGGAAATATCAGTTCATGGAGCAGAATCAACAACGGCGAGCTGCGGGACTGAAGGACAAAATGCCCGATATTCAGAAGACGCTGGATACGGTCAAGTTTCTCAAGACGCGGAAGGTATGTCTCCGATTCACTTATCAACAAGCTACCATGCTGACTGTTCACAGCCCGGATCAGGTCCAATAGAAGCTACCTTCGAGTTGAACGATACACTCTACGCCAAAGCCAATATACCACCAACCGAGGAGGTCTATCTGTGGTTGGGAGTATGTGATACACGTTAGCTCGGGATTGGGCAGGACACAATGCTGACGGGCCATAGGCTAATGTGATGCTGTCATACCCTGTTGACGAGGCAGAGGAACTATTGTCAACTAAGCTGTCTGCTGCAAAGCAAAACCTGGCGAACTGTGAAGAAGACCTGGATTTTTTGAGAGAGCAGATTACAGTATGTCTCTCTACACCTGACTGAAATACTCGATGGGTGGATCTTGCTAACTTTGAAAAGACTATGGAGGTAGCTACGGCACGAGTCTACAATTGGGATGTTACTATGAAGAGGAAAGAGAAAACCGAGCATGAGGCAATTGAAGATACTGGAAAGGATGGAAGTCCTAACGGCTGAGATACCCATATTACTGGTAAAAGATGACCAAAAGTACAACGCAAACCCAGAGCTTTGGACTATTGATGCTGTGAACAAATTCCCACTTCTCTCTCTCAGACCTCATGCATCTGTAAATGGATGAAAATTCCCAAAGAAGAAGCACCCCCTTTACGCGTTGCTCTAATTTCCCACTTTTCGCTTAACTTCAACGTCATTTGGCTATCGTAGTTCGCCCCTCTCAAAATCGAGACCCTGAGTTGAGATTATCTTCCTCGCACGCCAGATCAACCTCCATCTTCTCCCAAACTCCATAATATTCTTACGATGGCGACCGAAAACCCCTCCATGCAACTTGACCCCAAGTACGATCACTACGACTTCCCAACTACCGCTCCACACAAGCAGAGCGGTCACCCTGGCCACACAACCCCCGAGCAAGATGCCCAAGTTTTCCAACTGCGGACCAAGCTTGAGCAGGCTGGTTATACCGAGCGACTGGATACTCTGACTCTCGTGCGTATCCCAAGGCATCTTGCTGTATGATTCAGGCTGACAATGCACCTCAGCTGCGATTTCTACGAGCCCGTAAATTCGATGTGACACTTTCAGAGAAAATGTACGTTTCCCCACTGGTGTCGCAGACTGCTATATAGACTGAGACGGAGACAGGTTCATCGACTGCGAGAAATGGCGCAAAGAGTTCAACCTCGACGACCTCACCCGCAACTTCGATTACAAGGAGAAAGCTGAAGTCTTCGAATATTACCCGCAATACTACCATAAGACAGATAAAGTACATTCTCCCTACTTCCCATCTGTCCAAGTCTAACAAACCCCAGGATGGTCGCCCAGTATACATCGAACAACTCGGCAACATCGACTTGGCCGCCATGTACAAGATCACAACCTCCGAGCGCATGCTCCAAAATCTGGCCGTCGAGTACGAGAAGCTCGCAGATCCCCGCCTGCCAGCCTGTTCTCGCAAATCCGGCCAACTTCTCGAAACCTGCTGCACAATAATGGACCTCAAAGGCGTCGGCCTTAGCAAAGTATCCTCTGTCTACTCCTACGTCAAACAAGCATCCGCCATGTCGCAAAATTACTATCCAGAGCGTCTGGGCCGTCTATACCTGATTAATGCGCCCTGGGGCTTCTCCACCGTCTTCAGTGTCGTGAAGGGATGGCTCGATCCTATTACCGTCGAGAAGATCCATGTTCTTGGAGGTGGATACCAGAAGGAACTCCTCGGCCAAGTACCAGCCGAGAATCTGCCCAAGACCTTCGGTGGTACTTGTGATTGTCCTGGTGGTTGTGCGTTGAGTGATGAGGGTCCTTGGACGGACCCCGCGTGGGCTAAGCCTGCGAAGTGGCAGGAAGCAGCGAAGGAGACCGTTATCGATAATGAGAAAACCAACCCTGGTACGATTCCTGACGCTGGTGATAAGGCACCGGCTCAGAAGCCTGTTGTTGTCGATACGGGGGACGAGATACAAGCTGCTCCTGCGTTGCAGTAGGTTAGATGAGGTATAGGGTTCTGTGAGCGTTTTGAGCGAGGCGGGAGTCGAAAACCGGTGTGTGACGTTTTGAGAACTACATGGGCGCAAGAGCCTGGATGGAATGGACACATTGCAGTGCCCGTTGATGGTTATGGAATATAGACAGTACTGAACAATTCAACCCTCAGCCTACACCTGTGCCGTGCGAGAAAAGAAGTTTTCAGAATTGACAGTTAGAAGTCGTGAACATGTATAATGTGCCAACTTTGCTACATTCATTGGACATACATCTCAATCGCTCTCCTCCTCACTCTCACTCCCCTCCTCATCCTCCGATGCATTATCCAACCATTCCACAAACGCCCCCGTCTTCTCCCTAACCCTCTTCATCTCCTCATCCTCGTCCTGCCCTAGCTCCTCACAATCATTCCACCACCTTGCGTAAGCCTCCTCCTCCAGAACATCCAGATCATACAACGTCTTACAGACCGCAAAAAGAATCGTTTCCCCACTATTCCTATGCACCAAATCCTTCTGCAGCGCCCTGATGAAGTCCACCTGATCGGCCTCTTTCTTGGCCGTGCCGACTGCTACCTCGTTCAGGAACTTCACCGCTCCCGACATGCTGAAAGCTTGGAGGGAGGCTTTGAAAGCATCCATTTTCTCGTTTTCCACGAGTTGAGAGATTCGTTTCGTGAAGGCTGTGGCGATAGCCCGGCGGATTTGGTGGTCTGTTGCATCGTTTGAGAGACGGAGACCCATGAATTCTAGTTTTGCGGAATCGAAATCCTTGGCTTCACGCAGCGTATCTAAAAGGCCGGCTACGGCCTCATGGTGGAAATTCTCGTTCGAGGACCCTCCGGCCCCATCGTCGTCAGAAATGGAGCCAGTGAAACTAGAGAGCCGTGAACGGATAGTGGGGGAAGCGGCGGAGAGGTCAGAGGAGAGCGTTGAAATGGATTCCGCGGAGATATTGAGGTGCGCGGTACTGTACACGAGATTCGTGTGGAAGGCCTCTGGTCCGTCTTCTTCGTCATCTGAGTCATTTGTCAAGGCGTAGCCTTCGCCTCCTTCCCCAACCACAGCAGGCTCAGAAGAGACGCTCTCGAGAGGGTTGTCGTTATCGTAGTCGTCTGCCGGTTTCCGCTTTGCGCGTGTGATACGAGCGTTAGGAGAGACGTCTTTGGAATCTGCTATTCGAACGCCATAGGAGAGGAGAGCTCCAGGTTGGATCTTGCAGTTCCTACCAACGACGGCTTCGCTGCCGATTATGGCCCTTTCGACTTTCGAGCCATCGCCAATTGTGACGTCGTCCCAGATATAGGCGTCTTTGATAGTGACATTCTTTCCGATCTGACATCGTCTTCCAATGATACTGTTCGAGACCGTCGACCCCTCTCCAATACTCGTATTCGTCCCAAGAACAGTCCGCTTGCCCAACTTACACGTCCTGGCAAGCATAACACCATTTTCCTTGCAAATACCCCCTTTCTCGAACCCATAACTCTGCCCTGAAAGCAAGTTGCTGTCCGGCACAAGTGGATAAGTATAACGACTCAACACGTCCTTACTAATAGCCTCATAAGCCTGCAAGTTGAATGCTCGTGCGGCATAATGGTCCTCCACCACCTCTGTATGGATCGTCTTTCCATTCAATTCATAATCCTTCAAGACCCCGTGTAGAAAATGCTTCCTCGGGATCTCATAATCGAAACTCTCTGCCCACAGAGCCAGGACATCAGGAGTGCAGATATCGATCCCACAATCGATCAAATCCGTCCTGATCTCCATCTCCGTATGCTCGGATAGTAAGTCGGGATCGATGTTCACGTATTTGTTTGCTTGTAAGGGATGCATTTCCTCGTAGTGCAAACACCGTTGCTTCGTGGGATCGATTACGAAAACGGGCGTTATGCCTTGGCTTTTCGTGCGATGTTCTCCTAATCCACCAGCTCTTAGGACCATAGTCATAATGGCATTCTTGTCCGCGATTCGTCTGGCCCGGTGCCTAGCCAGCGCACCATCGATTGGTACATTCGAGACCAAGTCCCCATGAACAAGCAGAAAATCACCAGTGATTAGATCCCGAGCGTCAAGATCACGGAGGGCATCACCGACGGATCGAGCTGTTGTCTTGACGATTTCTAGAGTGCTGAAGGGAGACACGGACGAGGTAGGCGGATACCATTTCGAAGCTTGAATGTAGGATTCTACATCCGCCGTATGGGCGCCACAGTAGATATATATATCTGCCACGCCGGACATGGCAAGGAACTCGAGGGTGTATTCGATGAGAGGGGTATTTGCTAAAGGGAGCAGGCACTGCATCATCACCACGATCATTAGCCAACATCCCACAATATCTCCTCCAGGTTCTCCCCTCTCTTTCCACATCACAGTCCCACGCCATCAGCTCCATGAAGAAAAGGTGCAAACGTACCCTCGGTTTCTCCAGCGTAAAGGGATTAAACCTCGTCTCGAATGAATCCGCAAGAATCTGTCCAGCACCCAGCATTAGCCACCCCGCTCCTCTTCTCCCACCCAGAAGCACACTCACCACAGCTTGCAGAGTCTCTTCTCTATCATCCTCCACCTTCTTCCCTCCACCCTGCGCCTTCTTCCCCTTCGGAGCCGTCTTCCCCCCCCTCGCAGATTTCTGTGACATCGTCGCTATGACTCCACCGGATTCTCGTTTTCTTTCTTTCTTCCCTTCCTTCCTTCTTCACAACCACAGCTCAATTGACCTAACCGTCTCCCAATAAACCAATCTCAAACACCCTTTCACCTAATTCGCAAAAATCCGTTCCTGCGCCCGTCGTCGTCGTCGTCGTCGTCGTGCGTGCACAATACCACAAAAACCCTCGCCTCAAGCCCCACGCCTCAATTTTCCCACCACCAACGCCCACGCCCGCACAAGCCCGCCGCCTAAATCCGCGCTAGGACCACCCCGCGAGGCTGAGGGTTCCAGGGAAAGGCCAGAGCGCTCCATGAGCCCCGGCGAGGGCGATGGGAGTCCAGACTTCGCGATCATGCGATGTGGCCGCAGGGGCTTGGGGGAGTTTAATACGACGTCGGTCGCTGTTTGCTTTTGTTGTTCTGCGACGGTTTGCGTGGAGGGGTGGTTTGAGGGGGGTTGGGAATGAGATTGGGATTGGGATTGGGATTGCGGTGCGTGAGTGGGAGTGTGTGAGAGAGGAGAGAGGAGGATGGGGGGTTGGAGGGTTGGTTGGGTTTGGGGTAGATACGAAGGAGGACTCGATGGAGGGGTGAGGGGGGAGGGATTGAGGGAGTGAGAATCGTCTGGGACTATTTCGCAGATGTCGACTACCACAAAGGACACACGGGTGTGCTATTACGGTTTAGGTTTGGATGAACACGCGATATGGCCACGAGAGACTCCACGACAGGAATTCAAGATCAAGAGACAAATGGCTGGGTGTAAGGGGATCCATGTGGTATTAGATCTAACTAAACACCCAGTAGTAACCGACTCATCAATCCGAATTCTAACCTACACCAACATGCGCCGTGTACGGGCGATACGAGTTATCCAATCGAGCCTGCCTTGGCTCCTCAGACGCCGCTGAGCCTGAATAACTCCACCTGCGCCTGTATCGAACTGTCGTCAAAGCCTCGAGATGTATGTTCGTCCAACAATCACTCAATACGATCCTCCGCAGGGAGACCTCTTACACTATATACAAACAAAAGCAATCGTCTCATGCTAATTCTCGGGGTATGATTATTATTGAGGGAAGTTGCCTGGCTGAGGACGGTAAATGCTCTGCCGCTTCTCGGGACGCTCATCCGGCCCGGGCCCTCCAGATATGTCGGACAAGACTCGTCGGTGTTGTTGTGAATTCGTCCTCGGTCCTGGCATGCCTGGGCTTTGAGCTGGAAATTGGGGATGACTGGGATGGGTAGGTGTTAGAGCATATGCGCCATTTGGTTGCTGTTGTATGTAGCCACCTTGGGGGTCGATAGGTGATGATCCAGGTATTTGAACCGGGGACTGCCACGAAGAAGCTGTTGCAGGAGACTTCCTAGGAGACGAATCATCTTTCAGAGAAGGCGTTGCCGCGGACAGTTGGCTCATGTTTAAGCCCAAAGGCGTTGGCGCATTTGGCGGAACGTAGCCAGCTTGTTGCAGTGGTCCTGAGTTGGGAAATTGAGCGTTCTTCTTGAATTGTGACAAGTGTTTCTCAAGTGCTCGAACCATGCCACCTTTCGTGAATGGTTTAGGTAGAACATCATTCATTCCTAGAATAGGTCAGACGCCGTCAGATACAGGTTAAACCCAACATACCATATCGGAAGTACATGTCAATATCATCAGCTCTGATATTCGAGGTCATGGCGATGATCGGGATATGAGGTCGAACCTCCCGTATACAGACAGTCGCGGAAACGCCATCCAAATGAGGCATGATGATATCCATCAATATCAGATCGAATTGGCTGTTGGCAGTATTGACCTTATTCACGGCTTCAAGTCCATCACTCTAAATAGTATCAGTAATGCTGCTGATCATAGGACTCAAACTACTCACAGCAGTCTCCACGCGGCACCCAAAGGCTTGTAAGAATTTCGCTCCTATGCGCGCGCAGACCGGATCATCCTCCACAAGCATTATCCGCGGTTTTGTGATACCCCACACCGAATCCGCAGCACTCTTCTTTCTCCCAGCTCCACCTGAACCTGAACTTTCGGGTAATATCTCTGGCATGGTCTCTACAGCAAGCATGCCATTGACGGGAAGAGCATAAGGAATATTGTGGATGTGTTCACTGTTGATCGGATCAATGCCATTCGTGTGCCCCACAGGGTAAACCATATGATCCAAGTCATTGCCAACGGTGTATCCAATAGAGCCTTCGGATTGGGGAGGCATAGAGGAGCTTCCGTGATCTGGAGGGGTAGCGTAGTCGTTCCGGAATTGATACTCGTGAGTCATTTGCTCGAGCTCCTTATTTGGTAAATTTTCCGCGTTGAATTCGTCAAGAAGCTCCGAGGCTCTCTGCAAAGGCGATGCTGGATGATCATCTACAGGCTCATTCGGCAAAGACTCCACCATTCCACGAGTACCAGCAGGGAATCCTATCCTGCTATTTCGTCTTTGCGCATCGACACTGTGCAAGAATGGCATAATCCTGTGCATGACCCCATCATGAGCTTTGACAAACTTCTGCAACTGAAGCACCTGCTGTAGTAGAACGACATGGCCTTGCGCTAGATCTTGGTATTTATCCGAGAGTTGCTGCAATTGTTGTTGAGTTGCGATTAATTGGCTATTGACAAGATCCATCTGTTGAGCGGGAAACGGATCTTCCAGGCTCGTAGGTGCTTTTCGGGGTGCTGGCGCCTTCCGTCGGATGTTATCTAGGGAATCTTTCTTATTTGCTTGGAACTCGGGATGTTTAAATTCCCACGCCTGATAATGATTAGCCAACACAACATGGACTCGGGACCATCCAACTGACGTTAGGGCCATAGGGAGATGGTGTGTTGTCCTCGTTGTTTTGTCGGACTTTGTGGAAGTCATACTTGTTTAATTGCCGGACGAAACTGGCAAAATTACTGTGCTTGAAGTGCTTGGGTAGGATCATCTGGGTAAACTTCTCGTTCTGTGACGCGCATTAGCACTTGATGATACGTGATTGGCTTGATAGCGTACGTTGAGAACGACGAAGCTCTCTCCTCCCTCTCCCCAGCGCACGATCGAATCATGTGAAGGGTCCTCGAGCATTCTGGGTCCCCCGCATTAGCCATTCATCGCACTTAATACAACCGTGTCGATCTCGCTCAGACGAAAGTTTCCGCTACCTACTTGTATAGTTTTCGAACCTATGAGAACATCAGATGTGAAGAGCTCTGGGCGCTTGGATAAACTCACGAAATCACTGGAGTTGTTGGCGGCCTGCCCGCTCATGTCTCCTTTGTCCATATCGGGCTATGAATGCTGAACCAACACTTGGATTGATCTTGTCCCAAAGCCCTCTCCCAATTGATGCGCCTGCGATAGTACCGTGAGGGGGTAGGATGTCGTTGAAGCTTTTGGAGGCACGGTTGCGACCAATGATGTCGAGGTCGAGGTGTGATATCAGAGGATGCTCAAGCGAAGGTGGAGGGTATCGTCTCGTCTCGTAACGTATCGTCTCGTCCTGGCGATAGATGGACAAGAGTCTCGACATTCAACAGTGGCTCATCATGTGGAAGATCTAGACATGGCGGGAATCAGGAGGGAAGATGAGGCTCGGTGGTAGGAGAAGAAGAAGAGATTTGACAAAGTAGTGGGGAGAAGGCGTGCAGGAAGTCGAGCTAGTCTCCCTCGCAAGAGCAAGGCGAGTTTGGGTGGATTCGGTGGATGGTGGATGGTGGATGGTGGATGGTGGATGACAGGACAGGCCCGGCGGAGCTAGGGCAGCCAGCGCAGGACAAGGGCCGTCGTCTTGCATTCTCCGTCGATGTATCAACGAGGTCCAAAAACCATGTCACCAATGATACGGGCCCCATTGTTCGAGGGCCGACCACTTGATGCAGGCACTTCTTTATCTGTTGACTCGAGCATGCTTAGGTAATGTTTGCATCATTATGCGCTGGTGGTGCATCTCGCATTGTGAGAGTTCTTTCTTGCCCTGGGCGGATCAGCAGCTGCACTTTGGACGTGTCCGAATCGCTCAGGTGTTATGAGCATTTCGGGATATGTGAAGGATCTAATCTATGATAGATTGAAAGGGGCTTGTTGGCCAGTATTTCGCTGTTCCTATCGACGTGTTCTGAGACAGGCCCGCTCAAAGCCTTTGATAGAAAAGACATACCCCATACGTAGATGTATTCATGGGGCTATCCATATACGGATCATACCAACGATACCACGTACAGTCCCTCACCAGAATAGGGGCAATACACATAATCTCAAACGTCGTGGGTCTATCAAGCTCCCGCGGGCGACTTTCGTAAATGATGAGAATGTCCCTCCCGAGTCCCTAGCGAGCATTACAACTCCTGTCGGGAGATGATCAACAAAGCTGCTTTCTGCCAGACTTACCTCAGCCTACGGAGAAGAGACAACACAGACGCTCTGTTGATGATTCTGATGCATCAGACTGAGACCTTTCTTTTCGACTTTCGGAACCACCAACAAGCCCGATTTATGCGAAGGCTTTTCTTCTGTTCACCTTTGGGGCGTTCTGGCCGCCTGTCTCCGAAAATCCCAAGCAGCTGGAAATGACGCGCACTTCGGGGGGAACGCCACACATATGGTGGCCTCCGATCAGATGTGTAGGTGAAGCAAGGATTCAGGGGAAGGCCGTCCAAGGACAAGCGAATTCAATCCAACACAACACCAACATGGAAACAATGCGATACCACGATTCTTCGATGTGAAGCTATCACGAACATATCAACCATCCCAAATCAATCACTCCCACGTCTCCACACTTTCTGACGCAGCAGCCTTGGCAGATGCCCATCAAACAATCAATTACAGTAGAGGATTAAGGAGGGGCAAGGGTCCGGCGATCATCATCATCATCATCATCATCATCGTCACATCACTCCTTGCTCCGGTCACCGCGTACCAGTACAGAGAGTCTCCGAACCCACAGCCATCCATCCATCCATCCATCCATCATCATCGCAGCACCGACTTGTGTAACAGCCAAGGTCGGTCAAGCCACAACTCCAAGTCTCCCGTCTCCGTGTATGAAAGTAGAGTCTACCCCTTGACTCTGCATTTTCCACTCGCTCAAAGCGTCAGCATCTCTACTTGACAATAATGACAGTTAGGACACGGCACGGCACAAGAAAATTCGATGCCATTCACCCCGGCGCATATCACTGATCGGCTCTCCAATGGAATCACCATCCCGTCCCCCCCCTCCATCTCCAACCAACCCTTTCAGAACTGCCAAAACTCGCATCATTACTTCATACAGGGCCTGAACCGCAATTTTCGTCAAACCAGGTGGATCTTCTCTGCCGCCCACCCCGAATAGGCGCCCCCTCCCCGCTACGACCCTACTTGTACATGGGAATCACGTAGATCTCTGATCTGAATAGGGCATGGATCCCCGTCTCGTGATGGCTTCGTGGCTTGATGGCTTCGTGGATTCGTGATGGCTGATAGCGGATGGCTGCCGAGGAGGTGATAAGGGTTTTGTGATGCTTTCTGGCCCTGGCGCGGATCGGGCTGGCTTGGATCAAGCCTTGCTTTCAGATGCTCGATGGATGGATGATGCTTGTGATGTGACCTCCCAAGAACTTTACCTCCGGCCTGTGTGCCGTGCTACGGAGTACCTAGAACAACTCTAAATAAGTTTGCAATCCATTCGTCGAAAGGTCCGAGGTTCGAATACTTTTCAACTCCCTTCTCGTTTCACCAACGGCATCGGGTGGATGGATCCCAGGCTCTGATTTCCCGCCTGAGCGCTTCAGCCTTCTGCAGCCGAGGACCGTCCGAACTCTTCTCTATCGCCATCTATCAGAGCTTCAAACCGATATCCCACGACTTTCTCTCCATATATCTATTCTTAAACTCACGAATTGCACTGCACATCTACCTTGATGCATGCTATACTCATTCATAGATCATTCAAAGCCGCAAGCCTCTTCTAATCCTCACAGTCGTGCCTCGCCCCCTTCAGCGATCTACCTATCGAAGTAAATACCTTCCAAGACGTTAATACTTCAAACAAGATGAGCGATTCAGAGCTGAGGATTCCCATATACTCTACAGAGAGCTTGAATGAGGGTGGAGATCGTGACTTCGAGAGACCTCCTCTTCACTCATCTTCCATCTGGGATTCTTCGCTGAATAAAAATCGGTGCAAGGCTTCTGGAGTTTACCATTCTGTAAGGCGAATGTTGCAGTACCTACTGCGCGGGTTAACTTGCTGGATTTTACTTGGCTTTTCTTCTGAGACTTCTCTTACTTGTCAGCAGTTTCCGAGCATCAAGTGATTGAATTCGTGAAGATTCATTTCCTCTAGCTCAGTCCAATGTTCTGTTGTTGCTTTTCGGACATGGATATTGGGCGTCGTTTACAAGTCTTTTTAAGAGCTTGGTCACTGTCTTCACCTACATCATCTTGGTGCTCTAAATCCATTCTGCTCTGGCTGGTCATGGGAGCGAATCTCAAGATTTATACAGTTAATGAGGTATGGGACCATGAGAAGCTGAAAGGGAATTGCGATCAGCCATCTGCCAGAGACTGTGTTATTCGGATACTGGGCTAATAACGAGGACGCTGTATACCACCAGGTAGTATTGTGTCCATTGCCAGAAACAACTACGCGTTGCACTTCATTGCTCTTCATTCCTCCACTTCTCTTCGTCTTCATGTGCTTTTTTCGGCGGTTTGCAGAAGCTTCTCTCACGCCCATCGCCGTCGTTTCAACCTATGCAACGCAATCGTTGAATGTCCTCTCTCAGCCATTCTGGGTACCAACATTCGCATTCCATGGCGACCTCCGACCCATTCCCTCTCCATAGCTGCATCGCGACCAAATCTGCAGCATGAGACTCGGTCGTCTCACCTAACCTCAGATCCAAGCCATCCTCACAAATCCGACGCCCAGACAACGTCCAATCCAAACCTCACCACCAGAATTCACGACCCACCCACATCCTCACCCCACCCGTTGGCAAACCCCATCAACACACTCCCCCTCCCAATCATGCCCCCCCTCCCTCCCTCCACACCGCGCAAAACAGCCACACTTCTCGCCCGCCTTGACAAACAACGAGTGCCGACAAACGCCCTCGAGACAGGAAGCGCCCAGACTAAGCGCCACGCCGCGGCCTGCGCAGGCGTATTTCAGGAGCGCGTCGTTCTTCGACGTGAAGCAGTCCTTGTGGGCTTGGCATTTCGTGCCTACGTTGACGCAGTAGCCGTCGATGGACAGCTGGTGCCGCAGCCCCGGGAACTGGCAGTCTGCGGCGTACGGGCTGGGCGTCGTGGTGGCGTTCGCGGCTGTGGCGGGGATGGAGAGGTGAAGGATCGCTGTGAGGAGGGGGAGATTCATTGTTGAAGGATGTGAGAGAAAAAAATAAAAAGAGAATAGAAAATGAAGATATAATACAATCTAGAGTGCGTGGCGAGATATATATCTTCAGGAGTTCGCGCGGGACAGCGATTAGGATCGAGGCTGGAAGATTGATAGCAGACAATGCTTTCAACGAGCAGCCATGTGCCAAGAAGAAAGGCTCTTAGGGGTAGAAATACGAAAGTAAACCCGTCTATTCTCCACTCTTGAATCTCTGACGAATCCGTGACGCGGCCCCCTGATCGGCACACGTCTATCTACGCGAGACAAATGAACTCTTGCTTCATACAGTACTTACAGTCCAACGCTCTGCGGCGATCATCTTTGATCTCCAGCCTAGATGGGCCGTATGCTTGCTCGACAGCGTGGCGTGAGCCTGGGCGCCGACGGCAGTGCGTGCCGCCGTGAGTGCCGCACGATTGTATCCGCACAACAAGATGGAGGTTTGGACAGAGCCGAGCAGGCCTAGGGGAGAAACTGGGTCTTCTGAAGTTTTCCAAGTGGAGTTCCGATGCTCGAAGTAAGATGCTTGGTGCTGCGAATGATCTTCCTCTAGCGCTTAAATGCCGATCTTTCTCTCCGCGGGAGCATGGAAGAGCCGGCGGCCAGAGCAGTATACTCAGCAGAATCCCGTTGAGCAAGGCAAGGCAAGGCAATGCTCCGACTGAAGTCTACTGGTTCTTCATGCTGTGGTTCCCACGACTTGCCAAACCAGCATATGATCGCCATTCCGGGCAATCCGGCAGAGTTTCCTTCCTACTTGCCATTGAGCCGAGATCCGTTCTTGTTCGTATTTGCCTGCTTCTTGGGGCCAACTGCAGCCTTGTCTCATTTGGACTGTAATTCTTCCGAGATGCTCCTAGCTAGGTTTATTAGCAATTAGAAGAGATCCACGGCCCGATGTTCCAGGCCGATCCTTGTTCCTCAGCCGTCAGTGTCTCCTGATTAGTACATTCGGCTGGAGTATAACAGTATATAAGAAATGGGTCTCGCAAATTATGATAATGTCTTTTCAAAATGGTGGTTTCTATGGCTTGAAAACCGCGTTGCAGTCGTCTCAATTCAGGAGACTGCAGCTTTTCGAACAATCGATTTCAACGGTTTGGGTGTCTGGGATACTGTACAAGCCAGCTAGCTGTTTCACTCCTACGCATGACTCTCTCCCACAATCACTTCACCCTCTTCGCCTTCATATCTCTTCAGATGGCCGGTAGCACGGCTATTTTTACAGTCAGCAACTATTTTGAAGAGAAACAGGAATACAAGCAAAGACTTACGCATCTCGACGCTGCAGATATACAGCCAAGCTCAACGTCAAAGCTGCACAAACAATCAACGCCACCGTCACCGAATTACCCACCAAGAACCTGGGCGCCTTCGTCGTGTTGTAAGTGAGCAGCGGAATCCACGCATTGAAAGCGTACGCGACCGAATTCGTGGTTCCCAGAATGAATTTCCTCTCCAGGGAATCAGAAGCGCATTCTTCGTTTACCATAATCAAGAAGATGGGTCCGGAGCCTTGAGCGAAACCTGTGAGATAGTAGGATGCCCATTTGAGGCCGAAGGGAACACCGTCCCAGATCGCCAGGTTCATGGCGGCGAAGAAACATACCGTGAGGGAGAAGAAGACGATTGGACTGCGGAGCTGGAGAGCGTCGGATGTCCAGCCGTATGCGAGGGTTGAGACGATCGTCACGGCATTGGTGGCGGTTGGGTAGGTGTTAATCTGGGGTACGGTGTACCGATGCAGACTTTTTAGCCAGAGATTCATGTATCCTCCGATATTCTCGCTACAGATGAAGAATCTGTATTTTGAAGCTTTGGTCAGCGTTTGGCATGTCAAGGAGGCACTGATACTCACGTGTAGTAAGCTGTGTATACCCAGAAGTGCCACTTCTTAAGGATACGTGTGATGCCACCCAGAGTCACCGGCTCGTCTTTTCCTTTACCGGCATCTATCATTCGTTGTCTAGCAAAATCGATTTCCTCCGTTTTCAACCAGTGCACTCTCGTATTGCTAGGTAAATCTGGAAGAGCATAGTATCCTGTACCAAATAAGCAAAATCCCCCGTCAGTCCCGAATGATCACTTACCCCAGATAGCCATTGGAAATGTGATAACCCCGTCAAAAATAAACAGCCATCTCCAGCCCGCCAAGCCTCCGGTACCATCCATTCCGGTATAGAGTGCAGCTTGCAGATACCCACTGAACATGGACCCCACAAAAGCACTCGCGAAGAAAATGGAAGCTCTCTTCGCCAGTTCTCTTTTCGTGTACCAACCGCCGAGGATTGTATGCACAGCAGGATAGAAAGTTCCCTCAGCCAGCCCGACTAAGAACCGGAGGGCATACAGCTGATGGGGAGTTTTCACAGCGGCGGTTGCAAATGTCACGGTGACCCAGACCAACTCCCAGGACGGACACCAGAGCGAAGGTCGAACACGAGTGCATATCAATTGACTCGGGATCTGGCTTATGACATAACCGATGGTCCACATGGTAGTGAAGGTCTGGTATTCATTTCCTACGACATGAAGGTCTTCCTTCATGCCAGACACATATGCGTTGGACAGGTTGTTAAAGTTCAGGTTCTTGGAAAAGTAAGTGAAGCCCGCCCATGTTCTTTAAGGTATCAGTCCCCGCTTGAAGTTTGAAGCAGGTACAAGTTACTCACAGAATGAAGATGTCCAACTTGAAGATCAGTCTTCGCTCTTCTGGTGAACGGTCAAGATTATCCCACACTATTTCGCGGATTCGCTGTTTCAGCGTTTTCTTTTCCGACTCCGAAGTCAGAGAAATTGTCGTAGGGGAGACGACCTGTGCCGAAACTCCATCCTTCTTGAATTGTCCACTCATCTCGGATGATATTGTGGTGTTTTTTCTGTTAGAAAGCAGAGGACTCCTTTCCGCCCTCATGGACGCCATCATGTCGTCTTTTCAGCACATTTCAAATTTTACAACCAATCCCACTTTTGAATTACGACAGCCATGAAATAATGGCAACATGATAATCCATGGTCAATAGTGGGGTTAGCAACTCAAGTAAGACCAGGAGTACAAGCATGTTTCTCCCATAAGTAAGAGCAAAGACACTCAACCTGGGTAGCAGCGCGGTGCCCAACTGGCTATTGCCTAGATGTATCCATGGTTCCGCATAAGTGTCGGCCAAATATAAAGCAAAGGATTCTACGAGACAATGATATGTAGCGTTTTATCTCCTCCACTAGAAATGAGGTTATTCGGAGCACAAAAGGCGTGCTCCAGAGACACGGATGACCCCATTTTTCTCGTGACTTCGTGACCGAGCATCGCATACCCCACTTCAAGTGGTGGAAGTCCATCCATCAGATGCGATCATAAGACAAGAACAATCGCTAGTCTCCAGTACATAGGCAGTTGCCGTTCTTGGTTATTGAATCAGCTCATCCCACTTACGAAGATATATCTTCAACTCTTCGCAGCTAGGTTCAGCACTACTCTGGATACTTCAGACTTCTGCACGCTTAGAGTCGTTGAGTGATTTGTATCCATAGCAAGTTTTCAAACATGTCTCCAGCAACCATTGCCGAAGACGTTTCGTCGTATGAATATCCTCCGCAAACTTCAGAAAAGCGTAAGCATTGATCGCCGTGCAAGTACATTGGAATTATTGACTAACGTACTGGAGTGGATTGGGCGGATCTCGAAGCCCTTGATCTCTCCAAGCTCTCTCAGCCAGGCGGGAAGGATGCTCTGGCAGGCCAAGTTCTCAATTTCATATCAAAGAATGGTAAGGCAAATCAACTTACAGCTCCAATATTCGTTGTGTTTCACTGACATGCCAGGCTTCTTCTACGTCAAGAATCACGGACTATCAGAAGAAAATATCAAACACCAATATGCCCTCGCACAAGCTTTTTTCAACCTCGAGTTGGAGGAGAAGGAGAAGTACTTAGCCGACACAGCAGCTGGTGATTTCAGAGGATATAAAGCCAAAGCGAAAGGAGATTTAGAAGGGAGGGATAACGATGAACGGTACAATATCCCGAAATTCACACCAGAGCATAAGAGACCGCACCCCAAAATCATTCTCGACCACTATGAGGAAATCAAAGCTTTCTCCTTGCACATCCATAACAATATCTTGCTGCCCCTACTGCGACTCTTTGCTCATGTGCTAGAAATAGAAGACGAAGACTTCTTCGTCCATCGACATCGCTATGAAGAACCGGGCCTTGAGTATCTCCGCTACATGAAATACCATCCGTCACCAAACCCGCTCTGGGCAATTGGACACACCGACTATAACACGCTAACCTTCCTCTTTCACCAACCCGTTGCAGGACTCCAGGTCCTCACACCCGAAGGATGGAAGTACGTGCGTTCAAACCCAGGACAAATCATTGTGAATGTCGCAGATGCGCTTGAATTTTTGAGTGGAGGATATTTGAAGAGTACGGTCCACAGAGTGGTGCAGCCACCGGCCGATCAAAGAGAGAAGGCGCGCTTGAGCTTGATATACTTTGCCAGGCCAGAGGCACAGGTGAAGTTGGAGCCGGTCAAGAGTCCACTACTCGAGAGACTAGGCTTGCAAAAAGATGTTGAGGAGGGCCTGAGAAACATTACGGCAGAAGAGTGGGCAAAGGCAAGGATTGCGAAGGATCATCGCTTTAGAACTGGACTTGTGAAGAATAGGGAGACTGAAATTATTGCAGGAGTAAGCCAGAAGTACTACGACTGATAGATAGCAACGCTCTTAGTCCTCGAACCCTTGAGAGTTGAAGAAATCGGGTAATTTTCTTATCGAGTCATTCAATAGCTTCTTCCAGTTGCTCTCTAATCTTTGAAATGCTCTGATCATCTCCCTTGATACCTAAGCCAGTAATAGCTATGGTCTTGTCTCGCGACTTCAAGCCGCGAATAATCTCAACATCCGACTTTGGGCATTTCAGAGCCTAAACGCCCCTCTCAGTAAAGCATCAAGTACCCTCAAACAAACTCACATTGCTGAAGACTTCCTTCACTGCCTTGTTTGCCTCTCCCTCACGTGCTCTGGCAGATACGCAAATTTCAATGACCGTATCCGAGATTGAGATAATTCCTTCTCGTTGCTTGCTGGCTCCGGGTTTTACATGACACTGCAGATGAATGCTTCCCATTACAGACTTCGTAGACGAGGCTATATAACGAATGGCTGCAAGCGACATGACTGCAAACGTTGTTGGTGGAGCTAGAAAAGGCCGCAAGAGTCATCGACGACATCGATGTTGGCGGCTGAATTTTGGAAGCGAGATTCTTAAGAAAGTCAACCTCAACAACTGGATCCCTATATTTGAACCTCCAAACCCCCATAATTCCTGGTCTCTTGTAATAACAGAAAGTGTCTCAATTACTAAAGACTTTTCGCACTTTCAGTGCGATATTGCGATCCACCATGGCATTGAATTCTGGCTATGGTGTGACTGTGCATACCTTGACAGCTCTCAATCGCTGGTCAGTTGCCAACAAGCAGCTTCCAGGTGGGATACTATTGCTACACATTAATCGGTTTACTGACAGACTTAGCTATTGAAAAGATCAAATCTATCCATGTCTACGACTTTGACAATACCCGTAAGTCTCTCCTCTGTGACTCGACGATTCCGCTAACTGGTAGGAGTCTTCAACAGCCCTCTCCCCAATAATAAGATATGGGCCGGCCCTACGATAGGTCTTTTGCAGACTCAAGACACCTTTGCTACAGGCGGTTGGTGGCACGACTCACGAATACTCGCTGCGACGGGGGAAGGTTTGGAGAAGGAGGAACCACGCGCCTGGGAAGGCTGGTGGAATGAAAAAATCATCCAGCTCATCCAACTCAGCATGCAACAAAAGGATGCGCTCACTGTACTTCTCACTGGGCGTGGCGAAGCCAACTTTGGAGAGTTAATACAAAGGATGGTTGACAGTAAAGGTCTCAATTTCGACATGGTTGGTCTGAAGCCAGCGGCTGGACCAAGCAATCAAAAATTCTCGAGTACCATGGCCTTCAAGCAGGAATTTCTGACGAGTTTAACGGAAACATACAAGAATGCTGAAGAGATTCGAATATACGAAGACAGACCGAGGCATGTTAAGGGTTTCAGGGAATTCTTCACGGAGTATAACAAACGTCAGAATGGTATTGGAGGCAACCCCACCCGCGGACCTATTACGGCTGAAGTGGTTCAAGTTGCCGATGGATCTACGGTCCTTGATCCTGTGGATGAAGTTGCAGAGGTTCAGCGGATCTTAGATGATCATAATGCTGTGGCTACAGGCGCAAAAGGAAGGAAGCGACTTCAGATCAAGAAGACAGTTTTCTATACCGGCTATTTGATCAATGAGACTGACAGTCAGAGATTACTTACTCTAGCTCAGCTGCCACCCAACATGCCAGAGACTGAAATGAAGTTCCACGCGAACAATGTCTTGATCACTCCTCGGCCATGCAATAACAGTATCCTGGAGAAGGTTGGGGGAATGGGCAGCAAGACGACCTGGGAAGTCACAGGCACTGCTGTCTACGAGAATAGAATATGGGCAGCTAAAGTGCAGCCTGTTCCCGAGACGAAGAAGTTTTACACAGAGAATCCTGTTCCTATTGTCGTCCTTGCTTTGCGCAAAGGCGCCAAGCCTATCGATGCAGGTAAGATCCAGAACTGGCAGCCTGTTTCGAAAGAGAAGCAGATCAGGTTTGACAGCATTGTTGGCGAGAAGGTCATTCTTCGCATTGAAGATGAGGATCCGCAGGAGGGAGAATACGAAAGCCTTTTCCCCAATAAGTCTTTCAAGCGCAAGCATGTCCAAGATGATGAAGCTTCGCTTAGACATTCGAGTAACTCACAAGACGTTGCACGGGAAGGCAACACCAAGAGAGGTGGCGGCTACCAGCAAAACAATCATGGAGGTGGTGGACGTGGAGGTAAGAACAACTACCGTGGAAACAATTCTCGTGGTGGTCGGGGGGGAGGTCGGGGCAATGGGGGAGGTGGAAGAGGCAGAGGACGTGGTGGTGGCTACAGTTACCGATCTCTAGATGACGTCGGAGAGAAATCAAATGGTTCGCCGGCTGCCAGCTACAACGCTGCTGTTGCATACGAGGACTTCCCCCCACTTCAGAAACAATATCAAACTCCTCAGCAACTGGTCCAGCAGCAGTTTCAACAGTATCAACAATTTCAACAGCAGAATCAGGGCAAAGGCGGTAATGGCGGCCAGCAGGGTGGAACGGGAGAGTTACAGTACTTCTAAGCAGTCTTTCAGAAGTCTTGAGGGATCTGGATCCGAGGGTCGATGGACTCCGTTCCGATTTGTGCGGCGTTTGGTTTGAGGACTCCCATCCCAATTCTTCAGAAAAATCTGAATATTTTAGGTGATGGTTATAGTAGGTTCTATCACTGATGTATGTATATCACTCTGATGGAAGAAAATGGCTGAGCCATTTATTCTGTATGATTAGTACTTATGCATGGAGTTGGAGGATATATGTAGCATTGCTCACAGCATCGAGGCGGCGTCCATGGCTTCTTACACCTGAGCACTACTTGTACACGTCGAAAAGCAACACAGCAAACGCAAAATAGCCTTTTATTTTAAAATTGAGTTATCCTTTGATTGCTTGACAACTGCATAATCTAATGTTGTTTCAACGGTGACTTGGGAAGATACTGTTAGTGACGTGACTGGACCCACCAAGTATTATTTCATTGATCTCGGAAGGGTCGAGCATGGAGACGCTGAGTTACAAGCTATCGATGAATTGTCATTCATGGTCAGCTCAACAATTGTATAAGAAAGGACTACGCAGGGTGATTGCGTCCAGAAGATATGATCATCTGACACAACTTGCCTCGAGCAAGAAGACGTGATTCCTGAACAACACTTCAAAGTGATGCTAATCTAAATCAACAAAACTACCCCGAGCATAGCTTCAAAGTATCACCATGCATCCTCCTCCCTAACGGCTTTCCCGGTGCGGGCAAACTCACCATCGCCAAATCACTGGAAACTAGGCTGAAGATCGAGCCGACGCCTAATCTTCTCGTGGATAATCATCTCCTCATCGACTACGTCACCGCCCACGAGCCAATCCGCTACGACGCTCACTGGGAACTCCGAAATATCTGCCGTCATGACCGCCTCGAAAGTCTTAGGGAAAATGCAGAGGGACAGACAGCCTGTTGAACCATTGGGTACTTTCGCAGCGACTGTTGATATCAGAGCCGGGACGAAGCGAACATAAACAGGCAATTAATGTTGGAGGCTGCTAGGCCCTCATCTTTGCGAATCTCGGTTCTATCATTATTATTACTACACTTATACAAATGCAAATATATGCAAGACAGCGTCCATCATCCCCATTTAATCCTCAATGAGCGTAATGACGTCTGCCGTTCCCATTCAGTCGCTTCCCGTTCATCTTCAAATCAAAATACGGCATCATTTTGGGGGTCGCCTGCTCTGTCAGCGCATGCCACATTTCCATGATGCCCGCTCGCCGAGCCGGTAACATTGAATATTGAAGACTATAGAGGTTTTTGCGGTGAATGGGCGGAACAAATCTGCCTGTAGCAAGACAGAGAAGTACACGCGGTGAGACGTAGTGCTTTCGGATGCGGTGGCCAAGTTGAAAGTATTGGTGGAACATCGCGCGGAAGGTCAGGGGAACGGACTGGATTTTGTTAGCGAGGGAGGGACAAGGGAGGTGAAATGTATTGCTCATACTTTCAAGTAGATGTAGGAAGTCGGTGGAGGAGCGGCAGATCCACGTGATAAATTAAGTAGTTGTTGGGTATCTCGAAGTTCAAAACGAATGCCGCCTAAATAAATGAGTATAACTTTGGGGAATAGAATGAGTCTGACAAACCAGGTAGTCTTTGTGAGTCTTTAATTCGTAACATCAGCGCAAAAAGCGGGAAGTGGTTCAAGCATGCAAGCAGCGTGTCTAGAACAGCTTTCAAGGAGATGATCGCCATACGCGAACATGCAAATGTGAGGTAGAATACGACTACCGTTGGTAGTAAGAAGAAGAGTAGAGTAAATAAGATCGTGCCGAGGAGAAGCTGGTCGAGGTCATAATCGCAAGAGTCGATACGTTTCCGTAATACATTGTACTTCTTACCACGAAAGAGCTGAAAAAGGGAGAGAAGGATGTCGTATTGCCAGTTGAAGATTCGGGCGGAGGCGATGTAGAAGGAGTAGATGTGAAGGGTCAATATGGAGAGCAGGTCGGAAAAGAGAGCGATTGGCATGCTTGCTCCTGCGAAACTTGAGAATCCGATAAACCAAATAAGGTGTGGTAGGACTGGACGTAGAGCTTCGATGCAGTCTGTGAATGTTAATCACTAACCCCTTTTCGCAGATTAGGAAAACTCACTAGACCAGTGATCGATGACCCACAAGAACAGGTCACCGAGGAAAGCAGCTAGCTCATTGTTCAACTTCAACCCTGCCGGTTGATCCATGAGCCATGCGATTGTATCATGCAACGCGGCGACAGAATACGTGCTCAATATCTCGCTGATATTTTCAGCCACCCACGAGGAGTTCTCGATGATGTACGACCCCAGAGCTATGCCGATGATCACATCGTTTGCGACCAGCCAAAGACTATTGTAGAAACGTATGTATTCAGGATGACTTGTCGTCACACTCTCCCAGTCCATTTTCCGCTTCCGCAAAGTAACGCTAGGAACTTGTTAGCGTTTGTATTGGCTGAAACTTTAAACAGAGCTTCAGAATTTGGGAGCTATCTCAGGAGCGACACTGTCTAGCCCGTATGTCTGAGCAGATGGCCTTTACCCCGTCAAACAGCAAAGAAGGTTGAAAAGAGGACTCACTACTGCAGAGGCCAATAGCTAAATTGCTGCAATCGGATCTCTACTTGCTGAGCTGTTGCTGAAATGTCTTTCAGTGCAGCATAATCTGGCTTTGCTCTCCACTCCAGCACCAAAAGGAGGGCCTCAGCAACGACCCTGTGACAAAGCAGCCCGATTATGAATCCTCTTCGCAGTATTGGGTATATATAGACGGTGACTAACTGCCAGATCGCCATGAGAACGAAGTCACGCATGGTTGTGGCAGACTCAACAACCCTTTCCGAGACACTCAAGCTCCGCCGTGACCGTCTCCCAACGAGCGAGATGTTCTTCTGCAAGAGTTTCTGAAGCTCGAAAGAACAATTGATCTGATTCACGATCCTTTGCAAAGCACGCTCTTTGGGTGAAGGTTCATGCTCTATGACTGTGTGAAGCTTCAATTTCTCAACCAGATCTTTCGTCCTTTTCCGATTCTTGATTTCGTCTTTCTCCTCTTCGGCGTCGAGACTCCCAGGCTCATGGACAGCCTTTTCCGCCTTGTCCCCCAACGCCAAAGTAATCGGGTCTGGAGAGATGTATTGCATCTTGTTTGGGAGAGGTCGGTGAAACATGATTATCTGAATCGTCAAAGCTCTGGCGCATGAAATCTGCGGCACTTTCAGATTTGATCTCGTGGTTGCATGTATTTGAAGATGATCAACATCGATTGCTGGAGAATTCGCCAAGCCCAGAACATGCATTGAAGATTGACCACATAGTTCGTATAATCGCGAGATTGGGTGACTGGCACTGCGAAATAGGGTTCCAACTTTCAGGGCGTTTTCCACACTGCGCGCCTTCCTTGCATCAGTTTAGAAATATGCATGATCAATCTCATAACTCACATCAACATCCTCCAAGACCGCTACGACAAAAATGTCAAGCCCCGAGTTCCGCCAGCCCACTATAATTCCCGCAGAATCAGTTCTCGGTATGTCCAATGGCCAGAATATTCTCATAAGACCATCACGCTCGGGCATGACAGGTTTCGGATCAGGTCCGCGCTTAGAATGATCCTCGGCGTCTCAATTGCTCGCGCGCAGATATGCCCACACTTCCAGCCCTTGGGTGCTGCAAGAAATTAGCTATGCCCCCTGCCAGTATTGTCCGGTTACGTACCAAGTGTGTCTCCCTAGAGGCAAGCCTCTCGACGGGTATGATGAACAGAAAGAAGAAGATCGAGAGAATTGCGAATCCTTTGGCAGTGCGAGTCTGCGTAGAACATATCAGCAATTTGGTGCCAGCGAGGGAGAGTGAAATAATTCTGTACCACAACGCCGTGGTCCCAGGCAAATATTGCAAGGTCATAAAGTCGCGTTACCAGATCCCACCTTGCAGTTATGTAGCCGGCTACGAAGATCCCAAGAGCTAGGACAGAGAAGGGGTGCATGAATCTCCTTCTATTGCTGGCGCATCACTGTGGTGTAGGAGAGACACGAGTCGAAAAGGACAGCTGCGCGGCTGGTTGCAGCACGCTTGTGGACAGATTCGTCGGAGGCTTTCGTTCGGCAGGGTATTAATGGTTCGGCAGAATCAGGATGACAGCTCCCACATGACTGAGGAGTATATGAGGCTATTCGCAAATGGCAGCTTCGGTGGGGGGTGTAACTTCTGGCGGAGAGAAGGCTGAACTTCTCGTGACAGGGGTCTTTGAAATTACTAAGAGCCAAGGGGAAGGCCAGACCAAGCTGGCCCAATTATCACGTGAAGCAACAACTTGGACATCATATTCTAGTTCTTTTTATGGGTAACAGGAATGGATACTCTGTACATGAGCAAGCTAACATCCAAGAACATCTATGGACAGCGACAGTATTACACAAGAAAGGGGCTAGAAAGCCATCCCCATGTGTTCTTCTGCTACAGCAGTCCGCTCTCTGAATTCATCCTCTCATTCCTATGAGCAAATAACAATAGCTCAAAAATAGTTTAGGCAAGTGTCTCAGCAATTCGCAAATAATCTAAATACTTTTATCAATAAGACAAAGATCCTAGAGGACCATCTCATTCACGAAGTAAAGAGCCAGAAAGACTTTATCTCCAATACGTTCCAGCCAGATAAGTGCCTATCCATGCTTGCCTCCTGAGCTTTCCGCGGGTTATTGTCAGAAAACGAGGTTGTTCTTTGAGCACAGCGTCGTATAAAGGGGTTAGTTAGGGCGCTTCGGGGCAATATATAGTCAGAGATAAGTCAAAGCAAAGCAGCCGACGTCCCCCTTTCTTGAAACCTCACACGAGTATAGCCTCATCGAGCCTGAAGGTGTTGCCGTGTCTCATGTGTTGCATGCGCCAGCGCTACATTACCACATAACGCCTTATCAGGGCACTTCAAAGTAACAACCCAGTTTGCACAATGTTAAGACGGTCAACAGGAGGTCAACGAGGTTGTTAGCCCTACCGGCTTCCTGAATTTCAAGATCTTCCAAATTTCTCACATACTACAGCAGTCAGCAAAGAGAATATCCGCTCACAAATTCTCATTACTCAACTAGAATTCCTAACAAACTACTTCAGAGCGTCTATTATGAAGACCATGTCCTAGAAAAGTACTGCGGGAAGTTTTGAGGACGGATTCATTGGAATCCTTGTGAGAAGAGCCTCAATCCTTCAAGATCCATGGAAAATCTTACCACCGGAGTTCTCAAACCTACAGAGATGTAGTAGTTTCTAAGCTTAGTATATCGTCCCAATGTAGTTTCAAATGTCAAGAGACTGGTCACATACTTCCTTTTCCTCGGCAACCATGCAATGTTTGTATAGCGTAAGACTGAATTTTAAGGAGCTCGTATCTAGGTACGTTTGGGCGGTTTCGAATATCGAGAGCCATTTTGACCAGGAGGCTCCACTTAAAGGAACTTGTGTGTCTAAATGCCTCCCAACTTGCCGGCATCTTGATACGTTGGTGAGAGATTCACAAACCAAATAAAGTCTCGGTATATGAAACTGAGAGATAGCACACAATTTTGAAAGCAGATGTGTGAAAACCATAAGTGGATATTACTTTTGAGTAAGCAGAGTCCCCCATGCAAGCTCCCTTAATTCCCAACGCCTCTTAAATGCCGCTGTGCTAGTATCCTACATGATTTTTACAGACAATTTGTGTCACCGTGTCCTATTCGTTTATCAGTTCAAGTCTAGATCATATCCGCCTGGCAATGAACTTACATTTTCTTCTCATATGGACCGCATCACTGTCCTTATGATCTTCTCTTGCCTCGTCCAGCATTTTGTCGATGCCACGTTCCTTCAACGCGCGCTAGTGGTCATCAGATTCTATCCAACTTGTGAGGGTAAAAGAACTAACCGTCAAGCAATACTTGTAGTCATTGAACAAAGCTCCACATTCATCTTTCTGTCCCTTTCCTCGAAGATATTCTTTGAGGAGTTAGCATTAGCTTCCAGTTGATGTGGAGGCAAATGACGCACTTTCGCTGTACCACTTCAAGAAGCACGAGTCGTAGCGTCTGGATGAGAGTCAGCGAACTTATAGCAGAACCTTGATGTAACAACTTACTCTTTCACTTCGTTACACTCGGGAGCGAGTGAGGAAGACATTTTATAGAGTTGTGTTGACTTTACATGTAAAGCAGCTCTAGACAAATACAGGGGTCGAGAAGCTAAGATCGTCGGTCTTTCGTTTCGCCGTAGCGCCGATTGCAGGGATAATTTATTGTACTGCAATATTTCACCCAGAGTTGATTTCAGCAAACAAGTATTTCCTGACTTGATTCCTGACGCACCCAACAATGGAGGAAACGCAGGACTTCAAGTCCCTGCAGGATCAAATCCAGGCTGCTCTGATCTCAACAACGAGAACCGCTGGCGAAATCTCCTCCGAGGATCTAAGCTTCCAACGATCGCTGAACCCTGAACTGGGCCCTTTACTGGACGAACAAAGCGCGCGACTACTTGACTTGTCAAACGAACTCCTCAAATCTGCGACCTCGATATCAGAACTTAGAGCACCAGTCTTGGAAGATCAAGACGATGTGGAAAGCAATTGGCGAAGCGTCGTGGATGTGTTGGATTCTCTACTAGAGAAGACCGATACCTCCCTCGACGAATACAAAGGTGTTCTGAGGCACAAGGAGACGCAGGTACGTGCATATCAGAGCTTGAGTTCAGATCAAAATGGCTTATAGTTTGGTAGGAGCCATCGAAAACAAAGATGTCCCCCTTGAGAAATGCCTTGCGTACCCAAAATCTCCTCAAGCCCCAGCTCGCCTTCAACGTGAAGCCGAACAATAGTAGCGACGAACCTTGGAAACCTCTTCTCACAGCCAAACCGCATGCTATAATACCGCTCGAAGAAAGTCTAGGCATATTTAACAATGACATCGACGAGGAACAGTATGACTATACCGATTCCTTATCACTACTTAGACTCCCACCTGAAGCTTCCAACACTGAGGGCTTAAGCAAGTCACAGAGACAGAATCACATCAAAAAATTTAAAAAAAAGAAGAGGATGAGAAGCAAAAGAGGACAAACTGACAAACTATGTAGATATCGACATCCCTACGAAACTGAGATTCTAGGTCTCAAATACCCAGATGCTGTCTACCAGAAGGCAGATCCAATTCCTTACTTGCCAGTTGAGACTACTTCGGCCACCTTCGTTGACACCTTCGAAGGAGTCTTGGAGATGTTGAAGGAACTCAGGACCGCCAGAGAAATTGCTATAGATCTTGAACATCACGATACTCGGTCCTACGTTGGTCTCACATCACTGATGCAAATTAGTACCCGCCAGAAAGACTGGATCGTAGATACGCTGAAGCCATGGAGACAAGATCTTCAAGTTCTCAATGAAGTCTTCGCAGATCCCAACATCCTAAAGGTACCTTTCATTTGTATCCCTTTATACTTTCTCGACAGGAGTCTAACAGATTAGGTTCTTCATGGTGCATATATGGACATAATCTGGCTCCAACGAGATCTTGGGCTCTATATTGTTGGACTTTTCGACACACATCATGCAAGTCGAACTTTAGGCTATGCGGGAGGAAGTCTTGCCTTCTTGCTTAAGAAATTCATTAATTTTGATGCCGACAAGAAGTATCAATTGGCAGACTGGAGAATTAGGTGCGTTGAAGTGGTTTGATTAAGCCCATAATTTTGCTAACGTCTTCCAGGCCGATACCAGAGGAGATGTTCTTTTATGCCAGAGCCGACACCCATTTTCTTCTCTATATTTACGACCAAATGAGGAATGAACTAATAGACAGAACCAAAACCGACGTGCCCGAAGAGAACCGAATCGAGTTCGTTCTACAGAAGTCCAAGGAGACATCCCTTCTCCGCTACGAGCGCCAGGTCTACTATGCAGACACTGGCAAAGGCCCTGGTGGATGGTATACTATGATCAGGAAGACGCCTTCGCTGTTCAACAATGAACAATTTGCAGTCTTTAGAGCTGTCCATGCATGGAGAGACGAGGTTGCTCGAACCGACGACGATAGCACAGCCTTCGTTCTACCGCAACATGCCCTCATGAGCATCGCCAAACTGCTACCGGATGACATGATGGCCCTTCTAGGAATTGCTCATTCTCACAGCGTAAAGTTACGTGCAAATGAACTATTAGCTCTCATCAAGAAAGCAAAGGCGAGTGGAAAAGAGGGACCCAGCATGATGGATATTCTCCGTCCAGATTCGGTTGGCGCAGTCGCAAAGGCAAACATCCCTTCAGTAGCTGCCAAACCCGTAGCGGCGAATACCCTGGTAGCAGTTGTGGATGAAAGCCAGCTTCGGAGTGATGAGTCCTCGTTCTGGGGTGGTGCTTTCGGAAGCAGTATCTGGGATGAACCTGCAGCCAAAAGCGGAGATATGAGGCTTGCTGTTCCTTTGCCTGCACTATCGTCCGAGATCTTCGAGGCGTCACGATTCCCGACTCAAGCTAGTAGCGGTGTCTTGACTGATCGATCACGTCCTCAAACCAAGACTCCAAATTCGCCTTACAGCCAGCCTGACACACCGCAACCAAAACCAGAAGACGAAGCATTCATCCTCAAACGTGGAGGAAAGCGCAAGAGTGAAAGTATTTCCGAGCCGACCGAGCATACTCCCAATTATGATATGTTGCTGTATGACTCAGACGGAGCTTTACTTGAGGATGATGCCCGCGAAGTCCAGACACGCGACACAAGAATAAAGAGGATGAAAGCAGATAAAAAGGCTCGCAAGGCCGCCGATCGCGAAAAGAAAGCTCGATTGAAGGAACCAGCTCAGCAGATAGGGCAGAAGGATGCCGCAACAATTTCCTCCGATGAAGAAATGGCCGAGGATGAGCCGTTTGATTATAGCAAAGCAGAATCGGTACTGCATGGGAAACGAAGCGGTGGAGATCGAGAGGGTGGTAAGAAGGGTAAGAAGCCGTTCAATCCTTATTCGAAGAGTGAGAACGCACCAAAGGGCATGAGGAGAGTACAGACGGAGAGACCTGGAAAGAGTCATACTTTCAAGAGTTGAACGCTAGATTATGGATATGATGAATGATGTATGACTACAGAGCCAGAACGTGCTGTCGCCAGCTCTTACGGCTTGCTACTTGCGAGGTACAGTTTGGTAATATGCCATCTACCTTTGGGATGGCACGAGGCCAAGCGAGGAGCAACTGCCTTCCTGGATGTCGATTCTGAGGCTATCCAGGACGGTAACTTATCCTAGAAGAGTTGCCCTTGCATTGCTGCCACAGATATATTGCTCGTGGGCTGCTCATACTAGTAGTAGAATCCGCAGCCTCGATCTTCCAAACAAGAAGAGCAGTTCTTAATGCTCGTTAGATCGTGAGACATTTGAACAGCTGTTACATATAAACTCCACTATCAGATCACCAATCTTGGTGAGAATAACCAGGAATGCTACTGCTAAGCCGTTGGCAATGTTTTCCCCTTGCGCAAGAGAACTGTAGACCAACTTTCCTACCCGACCCGACCCAATCCCAGCGCAACACCACCCTTAGAGAAGGAAGGCTTATCCAGATGCGACCTGACTTGAGGATCTAGCCCCTGTCAACAGTACTGTCTCTGTTGAGGAGACATATCGACAGCGATTTACGTTCTCGACAGCGACATTACGTTCCCGACAGGGAATGCAGTTATGATATTCAAGTCTTGAAGCCCATGCTTCCCTCCACCGTACTATGGCAGACTTCAACGATATCGTTGTTTCGAAAGTTAAAGTCTTTTCACAAGAATTGAGGAAGAAGTCACAATGCGGTATAGCGAAGCTTCGCTCCAAATCGTGACTTGCTTGATTGACCACTGATTCATAGCGGGTTTATTGAGCCATCTCAAGTTCAGAACGACTCTGATATTACTGAAAACAGAAATCGAGGCTAAGACTGTTCCGAGCGAAAGAGATGAACCGCAACGCAGATGGTAGTACCCAGATACATATCAGATTATTTTACACCTCCCTAAGTGTCGCCTTAAAAATGGACAGCATGCCAACAAAGCGCCATTGAGACCAGCAATAACCCCACAAACGCCTCCAATATTATTCACAAAGCCTTCACGCTCTGAAAAAAAGGGTTCTTCAATAACTTCTCATCTGCACCAACCAGGTCCCTCATTTTCCCTACCATTTCCTCTTTACTCAACCCCTTACCCTCACACTCCTCCTTCCACCTAACTAGCACATCCTTCAGTAAGGCGCTGCCCTCCTCAACATCACTCTTTTCATACTTAATCGTCTGTCCCTCGTGCTTGCTCGTGAAATCTTCCAGCTCATCCGCTTTCCGCTTAGCCATATTGACCACCTTCTCCGGAAAGCGAACCAGCTCGGCAACATGGATGCCAAAACTCTGATCGCAGATTCCTTCTTCTACTTTGTAGAGTAAGGTGACTTCTCGCTTGGCTTTTCCGTTGTCGTCGATGTGCGCTACGACGTGTAGGTTCTGTACCTGGGGGTAGGTGTCTACGAGAGCTGTGAGCTCGTGGAAATGGGTAGCGAACATAGAAAAACATCCGATTTCTTTGATGATGTGCTCAGAGATCGACCATGCCAGTCCGAAACCATCATATGTGCTTGTGCCGCGTCCCAGTTCATCAATGATAATCAAGGATTCGGACGTTGCGGACTTGAGGATATTGGCAGTTTCGAGCATTTCTGCCATGAAAGTTGAGACACCTTTGAGTTGGGAATCACTGGCTCCGACTCGTGCAAGGATGCAGTCGAAAATCGTGAGTTCGGCTTCTGCGCAAGGGACGAAGCAACCAATTTGAGCCATCAGAGCGATCACACCAATCTGGCGAATATAAGTGGATTTACCCCCCATATTGGGACCGGTAATGAGTAGGAACTCGGATGAGCCACGCCTGAGAGTCACGTCGTTGGTGATGAACTGAATGTCATCTTGCATTTCCATGCAGGGATGTCTTGCATCTTTGAGGATAGTGTCTCCTTCGCCTCGAGGATGCATTTTTGGTCGGACGTAGGATATAGGAGCGTGGACTGAGCAGTGAGCGAAGCTGACAATGACATCCAAGTGTGCTAATATACCAGCCAATTGCTCAATGACTGGGCAATACGATGCAGCTACACCGACCACCTCATCAACCAGGCTTTTCTGAGTACGGTTGTAGTTCTCTGAAAGCTGGTCCCATTCTCTCCGGATACTTTGCAGCTTCTTCGTGGTGAAATAGACACCGTTCTTCTGCGTTTGGCATTCTTGATAATGTGACTTATTTCGAATGCAACCAGCTTCAGTTCTAGTTAGTCGCATACACCAGCCATAGACCTTGTGATGTTCGAGAAAGAGCTTCTTGTCTATTTCTTGACCAAGATCTTTGCTCGCAGCCCTATGCTCAGCGTCCATCTCGTATCTCAACTTCTCAATCTTTTTCGTGATGATTCGCAGACTGTCATCAAATTCTGGCTTGATTTTGTACTCATGGTTATCCACTGCGTCTAGATCAACAGTTGTTTCTACCATCTCTGCCAACTTTGAGAGGCTGGCGTTGAGTTCTCGAAATCGTGAGGTATATATTTCATCCAATGGATCCTTGTACTTCTCATCCATCACAGTCTCGAGAGACACGATGATGGATGGGAGTCGGGTAATAGCTTGGTAAACTGTCACCGTGTTCTCGAGGGTGGCTTGTTTCTTCTGAAACCTCTTTGCAAGACGGTAGAGATCAGGGATATTCCGTAGATGCTCTTCTTGAATCATTTGACGTAGTTCAGTATCCTCAACAAAGGCCTCAACGAGTTGCTGCCTCTTGTTAATTTCATCCAGATTCATCAAGGGTTGCTTAAGCCATTGGGACAGCAGTCTGCTTCCAACAGGAGTCTTGCAGTGGTTGAGAAGGCCATAGAGAGACATAGTCTTGGCACCGTCTCGAGGACCGGGCATGAGGTTGAGAGCTTTAAGAGCCGAAGCGTCCAGCTTCATGAACTGCGATAGATCGTGCTGATAAAGTTGATATTGACCAAAATTTGATGGGTCGTGCAACACTCCAAGATATTTGATTAAAGCTGCCGCAGATCCCATGGCGAGCTTCAAATCCGTCTGTGGTAGAGTACCTGTGGCTTTCTCATCCTTCAATATTCTCGACAGATCTTGATCGATATCTTTTGTGCCAAATTCCCCATTGGGCCGTTCAGAGATAGCTATGCCACAGGAGTCGATGATAGTTCGGAGCTTGGTCAATTCAGGGTCTTTCGTACTCTTGTCGGTCTGGATGAGACATTCCTTCACACCCAACTGAATGAGCAGAGACTCAAAGTTGGAGTATAAGTCATTGTCGAGGAACTCGCTGACGCCCAATTCCCGCACGCTGGCATCTGCAAAGCATACACCGACGTTTCTGGCCTCCGAGGCTTTCGCAGAGACTTTGACAGCAAGTATGATTGGGGCTCCATCAAATTGTCCCCCCAATTCCTCCTCAACATCTTGTAAATTCCCTGGAGATGCTTGCTTTGTGACTTTCCAATTGCCTCTGCCAGTGCCCCCCCAAATTTCGATTCTCTTCCCTAATCGGAAAAGCATTTCTCGCAGAAAGTTTCTGTAGACTGTGATTGTCATCGTGACCGATGGTAGACCGGTGGAATCATTCTTGCCGAGTTGTCGAAGGACGGAAGTAGTCTTATAGACTGTTCGAGCAATAAAAGATGCATCGTCGCCGTGAGCAGCGTACCAGTCTCCTCGATCAAAGATTCGTACCGTGTCGTCGTCTTTGGCAGGTAGAGACTTGAAGAACTTGATGAAGCCGCCTTCATCGTCGACCTGAAGAGAGTTAAACAGTGGCAATTGAGAGAATTCATTGGGTTTACCTTCAATTCGGGCCTTGAAGACATCTTGGAGATGTTAAGGATGATTATGAAGTCTGCGAAAGACTGCTGAGTAGTCCTGAACAAGTGTAAGAATCGATGTTCTCGCGTTTACACGCTCAAGTCGCGTGGAGGAGAAGTAGACGCGACAAAGGCAGTACCCGAAGAGGACCCGAGATCCGCGCTAGTCAAAGCACTTTATCAATTTTCCGGAGAGTCACGAGATTTTTCAAGCTTCTGAACTTCAACCGCAAGCACCAAAATCGCATTGAGCGAAATGGGGGAGAATATTTCTAAGAGAAGAAAGTTGAACTCCTCAGAGGGCCTGAAAGACTCCGTAGACAAATCTTCCAACCCCAATTTTAGTGACAAGCATGGCGCAGACCAAGAGCAGCAAATACCAGAAAATGAAGCAAGCTGCCTTTCGAATGTCAATGTCATCGAACCGGTAGCAGAAGCTCCACCGCTTTCCAAAAGCCAGCTGAAGAAGCGGAGAAGACAGGAGCAATGGGAAGCAGCAAAAGACCTGCGAAAAGACAAGCGAAGAGACAAGCGCCATGAAAAGCAAGCTCGGAAAGCTCAAGAGAAGGCTGAAATACAGGAGAAGATCTTAAACGGAGAGATTGAGGCTCCAAATATATCGCCAGAGGAATCGAAACGCCGTCATTTGAGACCCGTACAGGTTCCTATCACGTTGCTCATCGACTGCGACTTCAATGAGCTCATGACGGAAAAAGAGCTCATTTCAATGGGGGCTCAACTTACGAGATGCTATTCGGATAATAGGCATTCGAAGTATCGGGCTCATCTTGTCATCTCTTCTTGGAGTGGGACTTTGAGAACTAGATTTGAAACCGTTCTTACAAATCATCACAAGTCATGGAAGGGAGTTCTGTTTATGGAGAAAGATTTCGTCATGGCTGGGGAGGATATGAATGCTATAATGAGGGGCCAAGATGGAGGAAAGCTGGCAGGTGCTTTAGCTCCTCGTGATGAGGGGATACTGAACACGAATGGAAATAGTTCGCAGAAAGAGAATGGCGATGAAAATCTGCTAGTCGAAGACGATTCCTCATTAGAGAAGAAACCAGCCTTGGAAAATATTATGGAGGTAGACCATGTAAACCTGGCCATGGAACATCAGAGTGCGAACTCTCCTCATATCCACAACACCGAGATAGATGGACAATTCCAGAACGACATCACAGCAGTGCCGCATTCGAATGCGCCTGAAATCAGCTTACCATCCGCTCCGGATTCAGAAGATTTCTCTATGACAGAGGCAAAAGAAGCAGCAGCCACTCTCTCATCAGCTGCAGATGTTCCTTCAACTGCAGAACCTTCACTCGTCTACCTTACCTCTGATTCTCCCCACACTCTGGATAGACTATCGCCATATACAAGCTACATCATCGGCGGAATCGTCGACAAGAACCGCCACAAAGGTCTCTGCTACAAGCGAGCCTGCGAACGAGGAATTCCTACAGCCAAGTTACCAATCGGAGAATATATGACCATGCAAAGCCGAACCGTCCTGACCACGAACCATGTTGTGGAGATCATGTTGAGGTGGTTGGATACTGGTGACTGGGGGGAAGCGTTTTTGAGCGTTATTCCGAAGCGGAAGGAGGCAAAATTAAAAGACAAGAAGAGTGCTGGGGAGGAGGATGGCAAGCATGAGGAGAGTGCGGACGAGGAAGGAGATGATGGGGGTGAACGTGTAGCAGAAGATTAGCATTAAATATAACGGTGGCATTGAGCAAAAATCCTGATTCCGCCAAAGTCTCACATGGCATATCGATCATATTTTGAAAGTCCAGTGAATAAAGGGAAGTTGGGGTCTCAAAATTACAATATTCCCTAGTTCAGAAGTTTATTATTCTAGCCTCCAAAGCAACAACCCTATGAAAGGAAACACATAAGGGGATTTACCAGACTCTTCGCGTTTTAGCTCCACAGTTACTAGGAAAACGACATGCCCTCTTCCTGTTATTCAGGAAGAACGACACCTATCGTACTATGCAAAACCACTTGTGTTATATTGTTCAAGTAGGGCGGAAATGCATGTCGGAAAGTTTGATGGCAATCAATTTTCCATCACACTTGCAAAATCCTTCCTCACGATCAACAGTGCTTTGAGAACGAGAACGCAGTTTGACAGGGGCGGGAAAAAAGAATAGTTTTACGGCTCAACACTCTCCCAGGATATCATAAAGTCCACGATACTATCCCTACCCAACCCATTCCCAAACGCCATTGGAACCCAAATCCCATGATAATTCCACCGCAATAAGACTCATCTCTTCTCCTTCTGAAGCACATACGCCTCCGCCCGACCCGCTCTCTCTACCTTCGCCACCGTCTCTGGCAAACTCGCTTTCAAGTCCTCTAGCCCTTTGACACCCCTCCCCCAAGACTTCTCAACCTCCTCGCCTCTCTCCAGCCCCCCAACGCCCAATCCGCCCCTCTTCTCCCATCCCTTCCCCGTATCCCTCTCTCTAATTCCCTCAACAGCGGTTCTCAAAATCCTCTCATCGTCCTCTAGACTGCCCTTCCAAGCAGTCCTGGCATTCTCTAGCGCAATACCAGGTATCTTCCTCCTCAGACCAGCAATCTCTTCAATAATGTCTTCCTCCTCCTGAGCTGCTTGCTTGGCTTTCTCCCATAGGCGTGTGTCGAAAGGCTCGTGTTCTTCGATTGAGGATGTTGACGTAGGATTAGAGAGCATGGTATTTATCATTTCTGGGGTAGGGGGTAGGCCATTGATGGTTATGTTTGAGGCGGTTGCGTGGAAGACTGTGGAGATGTACTGTTGCGTTTTGTATTAGTAGAGTTCATGGAATAGGAGCTGGTCTGAGCATCTGGTGGGGATTTGGGATCGTCAAGCGGAGCTTTACTTCTTGTACCAACTCTTCAACGCGTCGACGCATCTTATCCTCTCCTTCTATGGGAGGCAAATCTCTGTCTATTTTATCGTTCGCGGCGCGTCGCACGTTTGAAATAAGGTATTGTAGATCATCGGGTGATTGGAGTTCGATTTTGCGGTGATGCTCTGCCATTGAGGCGATTACGATCTTTTATCAGTGCAACTTGTGCTGTGATTCTGATATAGAAGATTGGTCATAGGTTGGAGAGAGCTTTTCAGCGTAGTTGTGTGCATTGTTTACTTCGGCTTCGGTTTCGGAAAGAATAAGCGGCCGATGTTTTGCCGGGCTCTCTTATCGCTATCGAGCTTGCGGGGTGGTGAGTGGGGCGCGATACAGTACGGAACTCTTGGTTCTTTAATATGGTGAGGGGTTAAGAATTATTGACAAAGTACAACTCATTGGTGATCCCACATATACAAACGAAATATTGAAAAGTCGCTGCTGGTCATGTGTTTTGGATCCACACCAGTTGTAGCCTCATCATGCAGGAAGAGGAGCTAAGAATAACATAGTAAGCCCATGTGATGCACGGCAGGCTGCCTTGCGAGAAGTACAGTACAAGAGAGGAAGGTAATCGATAGTAGGCAGAAGCTTTCATGTTTATTGCCATCTCTATTGTATTTCCAAAGCCACACTTAGAAGTCAGACATTCCTCAAACTCAACATGCTCGTCTCTTTCGATCCTAACGTATGGTACAAACTCACAAACATCTACTGCGGCCCGGAGACGCCCCTCGATATCGTCAACGACAATGGTTGTAACTCCTCGGGCGTTCTAAAAATGGCAGCTTGGGGGCGTCAAGGCCATTCCGGTCAGTACTGGCAACTCAGACCTCACGAAGACAACGATGGTACCTATAAACTTTGTACAATGTTTCTCGGCACCTCCAAGTGTTTGGATGTCTGGGGAGATAATAAGGCGCAGCCTCACCTGGCTGATGAAGGCAACTACTCTGGTCAGAAATGGAGGATAGCTGCTTGGTTCAAGAATAAGAGTTGGGATGGGACGTATAGGTTGTGGAACACTTATAGTGGGGAAGATATGTTTTTGGATACGAAGGAGAGTTCGAGAAGGCTGGTTATGGGGGAGGGAAATCTGGCAGGGATGCATTGGATGATTGAACCTATTCGGCCGATTACTTCGGAAGAGCATTTGATGGCCTGAGCAATTTCTGGGACCCTGCTTCATGGAAGCAAGGAGCGCTTGGTCGCCTGGCACAGGTAATCAACTGCAGTGCAGCTACAGAGAGAGAGCCCCTTGAAAGCAGAATGCTTTCCTCTGCAGTGACCAAGATGCATGCAAGGACGAGAACACAACACATGTATATGACTTGTCCATTTACTAAATGAGATTATGACCGCGTAGTGGTGATTGAGGGAGTCAAGTGACGCCTATCCCTTTCCAACTCCCATTCCCAAACCACCCAAATCAGATACCGAAACTCCCTTATGAACCCTCATACATCATTGGCTAATCATGTAGCCATCCGCAATGTCATATACCATCCCCAAAATACTCCGGTCGCAATCAAGTGAACCATATGTTCAATGCCCAGCGCCAAACATGTGCATCCTGAGCCCTCGGACCAAGCCCTCCATCTTCAGATGACGTCGATAAGAGGTGACTTATTGAGGGAACATAGCCTTGATTTCCTCATCGGAAAGGGTTATCTCGTGAACAGGATCTCGCTTCCGCTCGAGAGATTCGAAATCGCATTCGACGTAGGATGGGAGGAAGATTTCTAGAGAATGATCAGAAGGCTGTGCATTTGTGCGAGAAAGAGGCTCGACTTACCTGGGTTCCAATCGAAGCCTTGTGACGATCGGACGCAGGTAATCTAGTAGTCTCGTTAGTAGGACTTGAAACATCATTTCTCGATTGATGGAGATCTCACCAAACGTGGCACGCCATCAGGGTCACCAATGTTGATAACCGTATGTTCTTGCTTCGAAAGTGATGAGCCTGAAAGCATGTTAGTATATCTCATGTAGTCTTACATTGACATTGCCAATTCCAATATTCGGCCTAGGCTCCGACTGACGGAGGAGACCGGGTTGTGAGATCTGCCAGCTGTGAAGCATGAAACAACGAGAGACCTACTCAAAAGTGAAGGTCTCCGATCATGACCATATTTGGTGTTTGGCGTGTTCGGTGTTGATGTCGTTTGAGTTTTGGGCGAGCTAGAATAAGAGGATGAACTAGAACTCGCTGCTCCAGCCTTAGAACTCTCTCCACCGTAGGCGGTTCTCGTCGGAATCGTGATAGAGGATGACATTGCGAGGCTAGGTACAAAGAAGAGAAAAATTGGCAAGAGAATATTCAAGATGTTCCTGCTGTCGAAATGAACGGTACTGCTGTTGTTGTTGTTGTTGTTGCTGGAAGATTCTTGTTTGAAGGAAGCCTTCAGGTCAGGTTGACTCAAGTTGAAGCTCAGATGCTGATGATGTGACCCATGAGTGCACGGACCCGCTAGTTCCGGTTAGCTTGAGAGTCAGGTGCGAAGCTATTTTCACGCCGGGCGCGAATCTAGCGGTAATACCTTAATTCGTAACCAGAGCAGCCTCAACGCGCTTCCACGACCATCCATCTCATCTTCAAACATCAGAATCTCAAATCCTAAGGCAACACACCATCATCCCGAAGTCCAAAAACCGAATTTATCAAGATGGGAGACGTCATGGTAGAAAACCCTGCGAATGCGGTTCTGCCTCACAGAAAGCAGATGCTTTCATCAATCCCGAATATCGATTCATTAGAAGGTTTGGGAACGGATGGGAGCGATGAGTATTCAACTTTGAAGAAGCTCCAACGGCATCTGGAGTAAGCGATTTGGGATCTGGTCGAAATATACCAGCTAACGGATTTCAGATATATTCATCTTCAGGAAGAATACATCAAGGATGAGCAAAGGTTAGCGTAGAGATACAAGGACCAAAGCAGAAGCTGATATCTTGCAGGAGCTTACAGAGAGAATTGGTTCGAGCACAAGAGGAGATCAAGCGCATTCAGAGTGTACCGCTGGTTATTGGACAATTTATGGAAGCAATCGATCAAAAGTAAGACCAACAGTTTGTCGTTTTGAATCCGTCACTGACAGACATAGCACCGGTATCGTACAATCCTCAACTGGCTCCAACTATGTCGTCCGAATACTATCGACCCTTGACCGCGAGAAGCTCAAGCCTTCATCCTCCGTTGCCCTCCACCGCCACTCAAACTCTCTTGTTGACATCCTCCCTCCCGAAGCAGATTCCTCTATTGCGATGTTGGGTCAGGATGAGAAGCCAGATGTTACATACGCAGACGTTGGAGGATTAGATATGCAGAAGCAGGAGATCCGAGAAGCCGTCGAACTCCCTCTGACCCATTTCGATCTATACAAGCAAATTGGTATTGATCCACCAAGAGGTGTCCTCTTGTATGGTCCTCCGGGAACTGGAAAGACCATGCTTGTGAAGGCTGTCGCAAACTCAACAACTGCAAACTTCATCCGTGTCGTTGGTTCAGAGTTCGTACAAAAATACCTTGGAGAGGGGCCTCGTATGGTCCGTGATGTTTTCCGCATGGCTCGCGAGAATTCACCTGCGATCATTTTCATCGATGAGATCGATGCCATCGCCACTAAGCGGTTTGATGCTCAAACCGGCGCGGACAGAGAGGTACAACGTATTCTCCTGGAACTTCTCAACCAAATGGATGGTTTCGATCAAACTTCCAACGTCAAGGTCATCATGGCCACCAACCGTGCTGATACCCTTGACCCTGCTCTCCTCCGTCCTGGACGCTTGGATCGAAAGATTGAGTTCCCTAATCTAAGGGATCGAAGGGAAAGGCGATTGATCTTCACTACGATTGCGTCGAGGATGTCCCTTTCCCCGGAAGTTGATCTTGACAGTCTGATTGTGAGAAATGATCCGCTGAGTGGTGCTATCATTGCGGCGATCATGCAAGAGGCTGGCTTGAGAGCTGTTAGAAAGAACAGATACAACATCATCCAGAGTGATTTGGAGGACGCTTATAGCAGTCAGGTCAAGGGCGCACAAGGTAAGCAACGCTTCTGGGATTTTATGGTTGCAGTACTGACTTTAAATACAGAGGCCGATAAGTTTGATTTCTACAAATAAAGGAAGTCACAGGTAAAAGAGGCTTGAGGTTTTCGATGGTGGCGGAAGATATGTGATGCAGCGTCCCTATGAGAGGCTCCATGGGTCGATTAGGAAAATGCTTCTTAAGAGGCTGGTTAGCTGTCAGCAGTCCCGATGGGAAGGAGTTCCGCACTTGTACCAACATGTCAAATACCAGGTAGGCATTAATATATAGATTCTGCTTCCTAATCAGCATTCATCGTTAGCCCTATTTTCCCTAGGCTAAGTTCTTCATTTCCTACTTTCCAGAAACCGCCCAAAACCAAACCCGGACTCGTGCTAGGATCTTTCGTTGCTCAATCCAAGCTGTGAGAACTCCATTCAAAAACATCATTCCCGTCTCCGGGTATTCTACCCCTTGCTTGCACGCACATCTCCCCTCCCATTCCTAGTCATTACAATGCTCGCTCGCGTTGAGGCGTCGGGAAGCTGAGCGCGGCTCATGCACAGGGTCTTGTGCTCCCAGCTAGCAGGGAAAGGTATCTAGTCTGAGATAAAAGGAAATGGAGCGCATTGGGCTGGTCGGTTTGTAGATCAAGCTTGACGTGTAGGTAAGGGATGCGGGAGGAATTGCTTAAGTTCAGGCTCTCTATTGTAAACACAGACATCTCGCTGCATGGTATCTAATCTCGCGTACAAATCCAGCCCCCCCCCCCCCCCAAAAAAAGAATTCACGCTAAAACGCTATCAAAACAGAGATTCGTACAGCCTTTCCTCCATCTTCGCATGGCTCTTGAAGTTTGGATCGCTGGAAGTCATTATGCATTACAAGAGCCTTGCTCTTCGCTTCCTCCTTCCATTTTCAAGACGCAGCAAAGCCACAAGTTGATTGAACATTCTTGTAGAATGAACGTGTCCAATTGAGACGAGCCGGTCATTGACCGAGCAGAATCCCCAACTCAATCAGCAATCTAACGAACTTCTGATGAAGCTCAAGGAAGAAGTCCGGCATGCCAACCAGCTCGGCCAATCCTCTAGCTCTCAAACTCGTCCCCTTAAACTGGCCATCAGGGCCTCGACTCCTACCCGTCAAGAACGAGCTCTGCGGCGTGTTATTATTCGTTCCTGTACTCCTATCCCCAAGCGGCGACGACAGGTTCTCACTGCGTTCCAGCTCTGCTTCAGCGAGTCCTTGGATCCAAGCGGCGAGCTCCCGGAATGCCATGGATAGAAGAGTGAAGGTTTGCATAGCTTGACGTTGACGATGAGTGGAGAGCGCCATCAGTGCGTAAACGCGCCGCCGACCTCGTGCATTGGGGTCGGGGATCCGGAATACATAGGCTGTTGTGTACCCTGCTATTGGATCGCCGAAGACGATGGGTCCGCCTGAAGAGCTGCCGATTCCTGCTGGGCCGGAAGAGAAGGGGCTATTAATGTAGGGCGAGGTTGGAGATGACGTGAATTGGTTCGAGGACGGTGGGAGAGTCTCGCAGGAGAGAGTGCGAAGACAGGAGTTTCGGACTATGGAGAAGGACCTGGGGATCAGTGGTTCGTGGGTAGAGGTGTAGTCTAGGTAGTGGGTGTGGGAGGTGGTGGATCTGAAGGAGGAGTTGCTTGAGGATGTGCCGGTTCGCGAGAGGTTTTGGGACCGTCGCCGTTGTTGAGAGATAGTTGCTACTTCTGAGTCGGAGGAGGCAGTGGACTTTGGTGGCGAGGGCTGCTCTATTAGAGCAGGTATTGTGACTTGTGCGTAAGGTTTGCGGGTTCGCAGAATAGGTCCATTACTATCCACTCTGCCCTTGTCTTCCAAAGTGCTTTCTTCTCTCTTCCTAGGCAATGTAAGGGCACAATTCTCACAGGCAATCGCTCTCTTCTTGTCGTTCTCATCGTAAGTTTTTCGAAAGTTTGAGTCTTGTCGGTGGTTGTAGCTAGACGTGTTTTGTCCCATCTGCAAGGCGACAACTCTCGGGCTTTCTGGGGGGGTTTCGATGACGGATTGCTGTTCCTGAGTTTGTGTCTGAATAGTTGTACATGATCCATGCTCCTTGTCAGAAGAGGAAGAAGTCGGTCGGTTTGCACCACCACCACTGCCCGTCAAGCCTAAACCTTGTGGCTGGGCTGATGAATGTGAACTCGTACTAGGTCTTCTTGTAATGTCGTTGAGACATGATGTGCATTCGACTGGCAGACCCTCAGTGACCATCAGCGGGGTCGGACCATGAGTATCGCAATAATGCGCAAGACATAACTGTCCAGTGAGTACAGATTAGCATGAGGTCTCATCCTGATACTGATACAATATTTGTATTGCACCGACATGCGCGGTTGTTGCGCACTGCAAGGCAAACGCAGGGCGTAGACGTGGGGCAAATCCATCCATGTAGAACCGTCTCGTCGGGACGAGCCCACAAGATATACATATCAACTTACTATTGACGCCATGATGGGTCTTTCACGTCGCAGTCTTGTGATAATATCAGAGCGACACCTGGTGATCTGGAAGCACGGTGTCTTACACAACTGAAAAGAAGAGGGTTGAGTTGTGGTGTTGTGCTCGAAGTAAGAGACAATCGAATCTTTGGTGAGCCAAATACCGGGACGTCGGCAACCGGAACCACCACCAACGGATTCTCTTGCTGAGTAATTCGTCGTCCGGAAGAGGGTGGTGGTGGTGGAGCAGGTGAGCAGGATAAGGATATAAATACGAATACACGCAGAAGAAAGCAAGAATGTACACAGCATATATTGAAACCTCGAGAGAGGGATTCTGAGAGGGTGGACTG
The DNA here is from genome assembly GCA_003988895.1 of Hyphodiscus sp. D1413. Lineage (NCBI taxonomy): Eukaryota > Fungi > Ascomycota > Leotiomycetes > Helotiales > Hyphodiscaceae > Hyphodiscus > Hyphodiscus sp. D1413. The sequence goes on along the minus strand of QYAO01000010.1, from coordinate 253,497 downwards.
CAGGAAATAAGCAAAATCGAACTCCGAGTCCTTCCTACACCGCTACACGACACATTCCTCCCTCCGCCAAACCCCTTTATCTTCACGTGTAAGGGGCATCCCCGTCGCCAGCTTCAGCATTTAGCCAAAAAGAAGCCATGTGGAAGATTCCAAGCCACAATCCTACTGTGCCCCCCCGTCTTACAGTTTGATCCAACGCTGTCGGGACGGTCCGGCTGTGACGCTGACATTTCGGTTTCATGGCCAAAGGGCCAGAGGATGAGAGAGCAGAGGAGGGTATCAGAGGGCAGTGGGGATTTGGAGATTACCAGTAAGCACTTTATGTCACTGCATATTGCGTTCTCGGATCCTTGGTGGGACTCGTCCAGAACGAGTTTCTGGATCGAGTCTCGACAGCGACATGGGATGAATACTGTAGTCTACTCCTGCACTTCGACATGCGCTGCATATGTACAGCTGCAGGCACGCAGTACGTTGTACATTTTCTCCACACCAGGGACACCCCCAAAAGGAGACGCCCGGGTCAATGTTGCCCTTCCGAGGTGTGCAGTCTCTCATCTGGTACAGTACGACACCAACCCCAGCTCGCACGAGGTCGCCAACCTCGGGTTTCACCACTCGTCACGCATCTACTCTGAACCCTTGCCATGGGTTTCTAGAAATCCCACCACCAGCACACTCCATCCTAACCGCTCGAACGATGTAGAGAGCTTAGTGTCGTGTATTGTCAACTTTCGAAAGGCCTCACTCTGGTAAGATCGTCAAGTCAGACAATGATGCCAGGTCCAAATCGTTCAGAGACCTGAGCGATCCAGATCTATCGGGCCTGATGCGGTCAAATGGAAAGAGGCTTCGGAATGCCTCCGAGCCCATTGGATGTCAGAAAACGGAGGAGTCCGGAATACATGGCCTGCGGCTGAATCGGATTTCGGAACCCGGGGTTACATTCATATATTCTGGGACGTTCCGAGGTTTATCACACTTCTCAGAAGTCCGGTGATATGGAAAGAAGAAATCTATTTTGCCAGGAGTAACACAAGACTATCAACCAAGATTTGATACGAGCCGTGCTCACTGCCAGCGCTCCTCTCCCAAAAAAGGTTTTTTGTGGTTTTAATTTCTCCCCCATCCTCGATGTCAAAGCTCGATTGTTTTCAGAACGTACAATGAGTGACCATCATTTCCCACCGAATAACATCCGCCATCACACCTTACGCCCCACAACCACACTCATAAAAACGATCAGGCCTCCTCAGCGCCACCTGCTAACGAAAGCCAAACCTAGCGACCCAAATCATCCACCGTGACTCATGAAATAAGCCTAAAAGCAAGCAAACAGAGCTTTCTGTCGACGCCAGCCAGCCATGCCCATCTTAAAAGCATAACCTAGCCAGGAGACTACTCGAATGAGCAGCTCCACCAAACGCCATACACCAACCATCCGGTCATGATAAGATACGAAGTCGCTGAACTTTTGCGGTCCGCTGCTGCTATCCGACCAGAGACAGGTATCGAGAAAGAACGAAAAGGAAAGTCGTATGGTACAAACTCGAATGCCACGCCGAGCAAGGACTATCATGGCCCGATTGCAAGATCGAGTCGGGTTGAGGCAATAAGCAAAAGGAATAAAATCCCAAGCTGGCCACGCTGTCGAGTTTATCGCAAAAGATCGTAGAGATAATATGTACATTTAACTCTCACAACACCACCTCCGCCTTCCTAGAATGTAGGAAAGCTAATGGGCAGGTGCAGCCTGACCACTCCACTGGCCACGGCCTCCTCGCTGTCCTTCGTAGCCACTTGATCGCGGGCCACCTTGGCCACCTCCTCGGCGCTGGTTCTGGCCATAGTTGCCGCGGCCATAGCCTTGGCCCTGGCGTTGACCTTGTGGTTGTCTCTGGCCTTGACCCGGATTCTGAGCCTGGGGCGGATTCTGGCCGGGAGTGTTTTGGCGTCCATTATAGCTGTCCTGACCACCGGATCTTTGATTGCCGGATTGCTGCTGGGGTTGAGACTCACGACCGGAAGGCTGGCGGTTAGTTTGGAAGTTCGATACAGGTCGTGGAATGTTCTCTGGCGTGTCGTATACGTAGAGGCTCTTTTCGATAGTTTGAGGAATTGGAAGAATTTCAGTGCCGAGATCTCGTTCGATATTGTAAAGATTGAAACGATCATCCCAATTGATGAGGTTGATAGCAAGGCCAAGATGTCCAAACCGTCCTGATCGACCAATACGATGAAGATAGGTTTCGGCATTTTTAGGGAAATCGAAGTTGATGACGACGTTTACGGCTTGAATATCAATACCACGTGTTAGAAGATCGGAACAGACAAGATTTCGGCAGACACCATTTCGGAAGTCGTGGAAGACGCGGTTGCGGTTTGCTTGGAGCATGCGGGCGTGGCTGTAGAAGCAAGAGTAGCCTAACTCGGTTATCTTCTTAGCAAGAAGCTCAACACGGTTGGTAGAATTGCAGAAGATGATCGACTGATTGATTTGAAGCTTGGAGAATAGAGTGTTGAGGCAGTGGACCTTTTGCTTCTCTTCAACAAAAGCGTAGTACTGGGTAATACCACGAAGAGTAAGCTCGTCCATAAGATTGATTTCATAGGGGTTGTCCATGTTCTTGTCAGAAAAATTCTTGACGGTTATAGGGAAGGTCGCAGAGAAAAGCATAACCTGGCGATCCTTGGGATGGAATTGGAGGAGTTGCTCAATAACGGGGGTGAACTCGGGAGACAGAAGTTTGTCAGCTTCGTCCATAATGAATTGAGGGCATTCACTGAGGTCGGCGACATTCTTTCCTGCCAGGTCGAGAATTCTTCCTGGTGTGCCAACAATAATGTGTACTGGATCTTGGAGACGTAGAATATCATCTCGCAAAGTCGTACCGCCAGTGGTAACCATAACATTGATTCCAAGGTGCTTGCCCAAAGTCTTACAGACTTGTGATGTTTGTAATGCCAATTCGCGGGTTGGGACAAGGATCAGACATTGGACCTTTGAGCTCTTTGGGTTGATTCGTTCAAGCGCGGGGATGACGAACGCTGCAGTCTTGCCAGTGCCATTCTTCGCTCGCGCAAGTATGTCTCGTCCGGTGAGTGCAACAGGCACCGCCTCCTCTTGAATAGGTGAGGGTTTTTCGAATCCAGCTTCGAAGATACCCATCAACAGATCTCGCTTGATACCAAAGTCCTCGAAATCGAGGCCTTTTGTAGCTGTCACATCCTAAAGCAACACAGTCAGTAAGAATTGAAGGGTTGAGTAGATGCAAAGTAGAGAATCACCTCAGTCTGGTGTCTCGTGTCCTTAGCTGGAATCTTAAGATCAGCTTTCCAGTTGTCTGGAGTCGGATTATCACTGCTCTCTGGTCAGCAAGTCCTGGCGCAAAAGATTTTGTAGACTGGGTCCATTTACTTTAGATTAGTAGCTCCCATTTGTTTCGCCAGTGAGTCGGTCATTGCAGTATGGGTCTCTCTTCTGAGAGGGGGAGGATGGTGGCGCGAGGTGGTTGGTGGCAGGGCGGAAATATGAGAAGCGAAAGTTGTTGTGGTATTCGCGTAGTATTGTTATTGATCGCAAGAAGATACCGTATCTAGCGTCAATATATGTGCAATGTCTCGACAGATTTGGGGGGACGATTTGGTAGAGGTGAGGGCTGGCTGCACTCGAGGAGCGAGGAGGGGCAGTGTCGGTCAGAGGTAGTAGGTTCGTTGACTCGTTCTTACGTCGAAGATTGGGAGTGCTTTCGAGAAGTACAGTGGCGTTTACAACAGTCAATTGACTATATGAAGTCGAATGTTTATGCTTTGGTACGAAGGAGGTTGACTGATAAAGTTTGTGTTGATTCTCAGACGAAGTTGGCTTTGAGCAAACTTCAGGTCAGTGTGCCAAGCAAAACTTCAAGGCTGAGCTAAAGAGCTGCACGTGATCGACGTTGATCTAAGGCAAAGGTATATTAAAATGTGGATCGCAATTAATGATCGAGCCTGTTTATCGTTCTCGAACTTATTCTGAAAAGTAGGAAGATGTAATTGGTCCCTACGGGTAACACTGAGACTGAAAATGCCTTCCATAATTGGCGGCTGAAGGCTGAGGCATCAAACAGCAGTGATGCTTTACAATGCCCTGATCGCTCAAGATTTTTTAAACCATTTGCAACTACAGATATGTCTAGTACTTTCAAGAGCTTTAGACACGTTAAAATTCCATGAGTTGGCAAACTCGAAAACCTTCTTTGGCCTGATCCGTGATCGCTAGGCTCTAAAGTCTTTAAAACCCCCGACCAAGTAGAATCTTATAGAGCACTCAATATAAAAATAGAATTATTGAGCAACATATTGAACTTTTGAGTCCTTATTGCTTCGCTTGCTGCGTTGATTTTTATTCATTTAAAGCTGTAGTTCTCTATGTAGTCCCCAGAACCGGAACGCCCTCCGCCTGTGTCATTATCCAAAATTAAAACTCCATCGCATCTGCGCCATGGTCTTCTCGTTCCCTCTTGCCCATTAGGTCTTTCTCGTCATTCATCAAAGCTACCACGAAGGATCTGAAGAGCTCCACATATGGCTTCAAGCTCGTCTTCTCCCAATCCTGGATACTCTTTCCTGCCTTGTCTTCATCCTCTGGCCCAGTCCATTGGTCAATCTCTGCAAGGAGTTCTGTGACCGTAGGCACTGCTAGTGGATCAAAATCCTCGGCTTTTTTTGGGTTGATTGGTACACAGACTCTTCCTGTGCCAGGATGTACGACAAAAGGGCTCTTTAGCAAATGGTTCAGGTGCTTGCTGACTTCAATATCCAATCGTGGATACGTATATTCCAGAACGATATCTTGTTTAGCGTCCAGTAATGCTTTAGAGTCAAGTCCCTTACTCGCTCCAGTCTTTGCCAACGCATCGATATCAGCCCACTTGGCGGTAGAGAGTCGTCCTGGGGCAGAGCTCCATTTCTTGCGTAAAGCTTCATTCAGAGTTTTGTCAGGGAGGAGCTGCAGTAGGCGATCGAACCTCTCGTCTGTTTCCCACGGATCCTGGTCATGAAGAATATCTGTTTGGAAATGTGATTTCAGAAGTTCCAGGCTCCGGCTACCACCAGTCAGTAGGGTAGGACATATGGTGTCACTAACTTACGCAACGTGAGGATGTAGTGGTCTCTTCAAATTGACTCTCTTTCCTCCTTCTGCTCCTCCCTTAATGACCTCGAGATATCCAGCAATTGCTCTTCTCTTTTGGTCGTCCATTAGCCTAGCCTTCTTGTCGCAAACCCAAGCGTGAGCTCCTCGTCGGCCCGAGTAGACCCACAAGATGTGTTTGAAGCCGAAATCGTCTCTCAAAGCAACATCTATCACTTTGATTGCCATTGTTATAAACTGCCAGCACTTGATGCAAATATTGGCTTTATTACAGCAGGTACGGATATCATCATAATCCGTCAAATCTATATCAAAGCACAACTCTTTTGCTATAGGTTTAAAGGCGGAGGCTTTGCGGAGAGTCTTTCGGTCGCGAGGGTTGGTACTGTATACTGGGCCGATTTCGAATCTGGAGGGCATGAGGCGTAGGACATCTTTGCGTAGTCTTTCATAAATTAACAACGTTCCTCGTCAACCGAGCTGCAACTTACAGGTCTGAAGTAGGGAAAGACTGGTAGCGCAGATACGCATCGTTCTGCAGTGTGAAGGCAAATTCCCGGTGCCCAAAGTCTGTAGTAGGTGTAGGAGAGTGATTGAGCCATTGGAAGAGGTGTCGCCAGGGAAAGAGTCTCTGGTAGAAGGATCGCATTACCTCCGGATCAGAGGCTCTCGATGAGGGTCCAATGTGCCTAAACAGAATCAGTGACTGAGCGAGAAGGTATCCGGCGTACTCACACTGGGGAGGAGGGTGCTTCAGGCGGACTGGATGCTTTTATGTCTCGGATATTCGTGCTGGGGAACTCCTCGTCGGACTCCACGTCTGCAAACAAATCTTCTAACTTGACTTCAGGCTTTTCTTCTGCCTTGACGGGTATTTGTGGCACCACTTCTCCTTCAACTCCAGCGTCCACCATAGTCATATCCTGGTCCATGATCTCGCTGAATTGGCTGTCTTCATTGCTGGTTGCAACGTCTAAAGCGGTACCTCCAGTTTCGCCATTGTTGGTTTCAGCATCTGCGATCAATGTGTCTCGAGTCTTGTTGTCCTCAGGTGATACTGAGTGAGGCATTCTTTATTTAATCGTGGGTGAAAAACTACAAAGACCGAAGATTGTATCTATTAGAAGGCGGTTTAGATTGGAAGTGTTCGGAACGCGTGTGAGTTCGACGCGTTACGCGAGATTTACAGTATGTAAGTACTGTACTTAGCGTGCTGTATAATGTAAATTGGTACAGCCTTGTCTCAGCCTTATTGTTTACCTACTTGAAGGCAACCATTTCATGAGGCCTTCCTTTTCTCCTTCTCCATCATTTCTTCCGTGGAAAACTTTTCAACATATCAACTGTTGCTTCTCACTTTGTCCACCACCAAATCCGTCCTATGTCGATCGGCCATTAAGCTGGCATACAACGATCTTTTGATCGGCAATCCCAGGCTCATCATGGCGTTTTCTGCATTTAAGGTTAGCTTTGCGGAGTTCGTGTCGAGTTCCAAGCTTTTCAATATTTCTTTGCTAACAATATTCCAGAGATTTGGGCGTGGAGATCGCTGAAATCCCCGTCGGACCGGAGAAAAGGCGTTATCTCGTCCATAAGAACATACTCACTGCGCAATCCGATTATTTCAGCAAAGCTCTCACCGGAGGTTTTATAGAAGTAAAGAGAGACTCTATCTATCTCAAAGAGGAAGATCCCGCCACGGTTTCTTTGCTCATAGGATGGCTCTATCTTGGTGTTATTCCAGGTACTCAAAATTTTGACAGCCCTTTCGCCCCGAGGATATTCACCTCCACGCAAGCTATTCAAATCCCGAGCTCAGTAAATGGGACAAGTTATCAATACGCTCCCACCACTTCACGATCCCGGGATAGCAGCTATTTGATTTTCCGTCGTCGCAAATGGAATCATTCCATCACATATGCTTCCAAACTCAGTATCAAATCTTCTCTCCCGAAGAATTACGACTTACAGACTACAACTTAGATCGCAAGTACCAGCACGATAGCCCTGCACTATCTACGGTTACAGCTTTCCCTTAATTAGTCACTACAGCTCCCGCAACAGCAGCGGTTCCTCCACGACAACCTTTGGCTGGCGCTGGTCTATCCAGCACCCTCGGAAATAGCCCTTCCTTCCTCTCCCAGCGTGTCTCTCATACTACTGTATCCCAGAACACAAGTTCTAACCTATTCTCCGGTGGTACTTCTCTCCTCACTCCAGCAATGCCACAACTACCCACATCCCAGATTACAGGTTTTCAATTCAGTCAATCAACATCACAACCAGCTACCTCCCTAGCCACAGGTACTTTGTTAGGCGGCGGTGTTCCCTTCCCTTCATTGCTTTCACACCCCTCAAACTCCAGCTCCACCTCTAGCCAAGTGGCCACTCCAATCACTCCACTATTTGGTCCTGCAAATTCTCAACCTCAGACCTATGCGTTCTCTAATAACTTGTCCTCCCAACCTCAGAATGGCGGCTTATTTGACAACTTTTCCTCTCAGCCCCGTACTTCGGTCGCCTCCCTGCCTCCAGGAGCAGTCATAACCACAATCACCTCCCATAAGCGCAATCCTGAAGACTTCGGTTATCACGCCTCCGTTAAAGTCGGGAAATCACCTTGCAACTTCATTCCGGGCATCCCTCACAGCGACCCGCAAGACCAGTGTTTATTCGACTTGGAGAAACATCAGCTGGCTCTCCTCAACCAATGTATAATGGCAGAGAACTTCTACTGGCCAAAACTCTTCAACGATGCCATTGATGTCGGAGTTCGATGGGCACCTGTTTGATTTGAGGCGTCGAAGTAACTTTAAATAGACGAATTGTATGGGCATGTCTTTGGCCAAAAAGCGCGGCGTAAAAGCATGGGAGATGGAATACTGGAGTTTCATCTTTCAAGATACCAGGCTGGTAGATCATCTACTGCAGATGACGATCACGAGATAGAGTTGGGACTTACAACTTGTAAAGAGAACTATTAAATCACGCTTTCCTTATGAAAACGCTTAGTCGAACAGACGCTGATATGGCATACCGTATCAGTCACTTGCAATGTCCTAAGTACTCAGAGCCTTTGACGGAACGGACTTGATAGAGAACGGCAAAGTTGAATGGTTCAATGGGAGACGCAAATTGTGAGCTTTTACAGAATTTGCCAGATCACCAGTATGCATCCCGTACCCCTCAAAGACTGAGTGATTCGTGATCTTGCACACAGTTCATCCGATAGTGGAAACGTAAGAAAACCCTTCGCTCAACCTCCTTTCTGGATATTTTACCGGAATTGGGAATGATGAAATGAGAATATTTCGTCAATTCTGTCTAATCTATCGTTCTATGTTGATACATTCTTACTTCCCTTTATTTGTCTCTTCGGATCCAATTCCCTCATGATCCACTCATACACAGCCCATTGCACCGCATTGACAATGAACGCCCTGACACTACAAACACCCAACCCTCTAAAGAAGACGCCAATGCCCTCACTTCTATACGCATTCCTCGCAATCTCAATTGCACCCAATCTTCTCTGAGTTGAACCGCCCACCGCATTACCGGTCAGCAAAGCAGCATTCTCTCCACCGCCCAAAGCCTGAGTCTGAACCCTCGTCTTAACGACATCCAACGGAAACACGCTCGCCCACGTAACCACGCCGGCCAAGCCCCCGCAAAGAAGTACTTTGGTTGCTTCCTGGACCGTCGATCCCACCTCCCCTCTCATCCTGTCCTCCAAAAATCTCGAACTCAATTCATAAGACCAGAAATAAAACCCATACCCAATGCTATCCCTCAACGCTGTAACCACACCCCCAGCATACAAACCCCTCACACCCACACTCCCCAAAATCTCCCTCGTAATCCCCCAACTATTCGTCCCTACCCCAGAAGACGCCACTTGGGCACGGCATTTAACGAGCTCAGTAGGTGTGCTCACAGCCCAAGTCGCGAGACCTCCAATTGCACCAGCTACCCACGTCGTCCATAGCAAAGGCGGGGTATCTCCGCCTTGAATTTGGGCCAGGGAGGATGAGGTCCGGTTGTAGGTCACGAATAGGAGGGCATTGAGGGCTCCATAACCTAGAATAGGAGCAGTAGCTCCACGGATAAGTGATCCGTAGGAGGTGAAGTAAGTTGGTGGGGATACTGATGAGGGGACTGAGGGAGGCCCGGATTGAAGGCGGACTTTGATGAGGTCGAGTGGATTACCGATAAGAATTCCAGCGGCGCCGCTGATATAGCCTGCCAAAAAGTCCGCTGACATGTTGTTCTTTTGTGGCGTTTTGAGAGATGGGATGTCTCTATCGTGATATCAAGCTGATTCTTCTTTGAAAGGTTTTTGCTATCCCTCAGTGAGGCAATTTTTTCCAGGAGTTCCGTACTGCCGGCTGAGCAATAATGGGATCAGATGAATCTCTGATAGCGACCTTCGCGATTGTGATTCGAGTCAACAATCCAATGAATACTACAGCCCAACCCAGTCCCGCTCTCAACGGTCTGGGAAAGCCCGTACTTCGGACGACTGAGGCGGAAGACTCAAGAGCTGGTTCAGTTCTCCGAATATATTGGTAGTGGCAAACTTGAGTTGCGAAAGTGCTCATCAAGATGGGATATTGGTAGTTGGAGAAGAAGCGGTCGATTGAAGATGGAGATGTGAGGGAATGCAGGGCCATTTTAGGTTCCGGGTGAAGGTGGAGGTGGATGAAAAATGAAGTAGGAAATTTATAACTTCTAAGAAAATAAGAACATGGACAGCGAAATGCGATTTATAAATAAGAGAGGGATTTGAGAGTTTTTGAAAGGAGAAAATTCTCCAGGATTTCAGAAATCAGTGTCGACGAGATTTTTCCGGGTTGGCGTTTCTCGCTTTCCGGCCCAGGAGAGTTACGGTAGACGATTGAGGATGTTTAGCCATAAAGGCTGTTTAGTTTGGAAAACAAAGAGCCATGTGGTGCTGTGTCTTGAACCTCACAAATGATATGTCTCGATCAACGACTGAAATAAAGATAATAACTACTTTCGAAAGTAGGAAGTTGCTTCCGATATTGTCGGGGTCACGTGATTGCGCTTGCTAAACGCGTCCCAACACCAATCGCGTCGCCACGTCGGAATCTAAACATCATCCAACAGTCGCGCCTTCACGAAAACGAATTTCCTCGGTCATCAATTACTCGCTCTTGATTGAAATTTTCAATCCTGTCATGATGATTACTCCGCCGGAGGAAGGCACCACACCTACATCGCAAAGACGAACTCCACCTCTTGTTGAAATTCCCCAAACAACCGATCGATTGAAGAAGCCTTTCCGTATCACCTTGAGCGACGACAAGGAGAACACTCCATTGTCCAAAACACCTTCTCAGCGGCCACAAGCATCCCAAAGACTATATGGTAGTACCCCGCAATCCGCAGACCGACTCATAAAGCCTTTCAAATGTCCTGGCTCAGCGACAATCTCTCGAATATCAGCAAAACCCGCCCGAAAGAGACGCAAGGTCGATTATGGTGGGGCGGATGGAGATCAGAATGATGAAGATAAGGCATGGACAAACGAGGACAGACTAGCTCTTGCGAATCGAGATGCGAATAAGTTTCCAGTCTTTCAAGTCAAGGATAAGGAGACTATGTTCAGGAAGCGTTTTGCTGTACCTCTGATCAACAAAGATGCAGTATCATACAATCCGAATCGACCTCCGCCTACCCTCGGCTTGAGGCAAGGTGCTGTTTTTGTTGCCAAAGCATTACATGATCCGAGCGGGGAATTTGCAATTGTTCTCTACGATCCCACCATCGACGAGAAGCCGAAGACAATTGAGGAGGCCAGAAAGGAAGGAGAACCGCCAAAAATCGAGGCTCCGCTGGTGTCAAAGTCACTTGCAGAGATTCTGGGAATCAAAAAAGTGGTAGAGGGAGATCGACCGAAGGTTCCTGTGGTCATTGACCCTAAGCTCGCCAAGGTCCTCAGACCCCATCAGATCGAGGGTGTCAAATTTATGTACAAGTGTGTTACTGGGATGATTGAGGAGAAGGCAAATGGCTGCATCATGGCTGATGAAATGGGTCTCGGGAAAACTCTACAGTGCATCACTTTGATGTGGACTTTATTGAAGCAGTCTCCGGATGCTGGAAAACCGACTATCCAAAAGGCCATCATTGCTTGCCCCTCAAGCTTGGTCAAGAATTGGGCGAATGAGCTGGTGAAATGGCTTGGACCTGACGCTATTCAGCCTTTCGCAATTGATGGAAAGGCCACTAAGGAAGAACTTACCCAACAACTACGACAGTGGGCCATTGCAAGTGGCCGCTCTGTCACTCGGCCTGTTATCATCGTGTCATACGAGACTCTTCGACTAAACGTCGGTGAGCTCAAGAACACGCAGATCGGTCTCATGCTATGTGACGAGGGACATCGACTGAAGAATGGAGATAGTCAGACCTTTACGGCTTTGAATGAGCTCAATGTCTCGAGAAGAGTCATCCTTTCGGGCACACCCATCCAGAATGACTTGTCCGAGTACTTTTCCCTCATCAGCTTTGCCAATCCTGGTTTACTTGGAACCCGACTCGAGTTCCGAAAGAAATTTGAGCTGCCAATTTTGCGAGGACGTGATGCAGCAGGAAGTGAAAAGGACCGTGAGAGAGGCGACCAGTGCCTGCGTGATCTCTTGGCTCTTGTCAACAAATTTATCATTAGACGAACGAACGATATTCTGTCGAAATACCTACCAGTTAAGTACGAACACGTCGTATTCTGCAACCTTGCTCCGTTCCAACTCGATCTTTACAACTACTTCATTACTAGCCCAGACATTAAAGCGTTGCTTCGAGGAAAGGGCAGCCAGCCTCTCAAGGCAATTGGCATGCTCAAGAAACTTTGTAACCACCCAGACCTGCTGAATCTTTCCGATGATTTGCCAGGATGCGAACATCTTTGGCCAGACGATTACGTCCAAAAGGAAGCTCGCGGCCGAGATCGAGATATTAGACCGTGGTATTCGGGCAAGATGCAAGTACTCGATAGGATGCTTGCTCGTATCCGGCAAGACACGAATGATAAGATCGTCTTAATCAGTAATTACACTCAGACACTTGATATGTTCGACAAGCTTTGCAGGTCCCGCAATTACGGATCTCTTCGCCTCGATGGTACGATGAATGTCACAAAGCGACAGAAACTCGTCGACAAGTTCAACGACCCCAACGGTGAAGAATTCATCTTCCTCCTCAGTAGCAAAGCTGGAGGGTGCGGTCTCAATCTCATCGGAGCAAACCGTCTCGTACTCTTCGACCCCGACTGGAACCCAGCAGCAGATCAGCAAGCGTTGGCACGAGTGTGGCGCGATGGACAAAAGAAGGACTGTTTCGTGTATCGCTTCATCGCGACCGGCACGATTGAGGAAAAGATCTTCCAGCGACAGTCGCACAAGCAATCTCTTTCTTCGTGCGTTGTGGACTCGGCCGAGGATGTAGAGCGCCACTTCACGCTTGATAGTCTTCGGGAACTATTCCAGTACCATGGAAAGACGACCAGCGATACGCATGACACGTTTAAGTGCAAGCGCTGCAAGCCCGACGGGAAGCAGCACATCAAGGCGTCGGCGATGATGTATGGTGATACGAGTACGTGGAATCATTTTGTGAATGAAGGCCTGAAACCCATTCAGGACCTGCTTCTCAGACAGGAGTGTGGAGAGGAGGAAGTGTCGGCAGTTTTTCAGTATATCTCTCATTAAACAATCTGTCTGGACTAGACTCTACTGGAAATTGAGCAAGGTGTTCGCGCTATCGCGGTGGTTCAATGAGGGATCGGCGTTAAGAGTTGTCTCTATGTGGAATTACTAGACTGGGGATGGTTATATTTAAAAGCTCATAGATAATAATGAGCCCAGTGAAGGGTACACGGCGCTTACTTGCTTCCGTAGCCTGTTATTGCTTTACTTGGCCACGTCGTGGAACTTAATCCAAGATCGGTGGCACTGTGGCGTGAAGCAGTGCCTCGGGTTGCGTTTTCCCCCCAGATTCTCCTCCCTGGGATGTTGAGCCTCTGAATAGAGGAGCGTTGCTCTGTTGCTCAGCGAGAATCCTCTGTAGGTTTGTATTCGGTATTGACCCTCTCTACGTACGTCAATGCAGCATATCTATCGTCTGCAGGCGCAGATACAGAGGCGTTCAACTTAGGGTTAATAATGCAGGCAGGTTTAGTTTCTAAGAAGACGACGCTCATAGATCACTGGTTCGAGAACGAGGATGGGAAGGAGAGCAAGAGTAAAAAAGAGCGGTTTATTAGATAGTCCGATGTTGAATGGGACGATTCTAATCACCCGAACTAAATTCCAAATCCGAGTTGTATACTGATTTCATTTCAAGTCCTCCAGCTATCCCCCGCTGATGACCATCCGCTGCTGGCGGCCCAACACAAATCGAACAACATAAAGTCGGTGTTGAAGCAAGAAGGATGCGTTATTGCCGAGATCGCTGTGTTGGTCAAGACGGGGCGGTAGTCAGGTACTTAGGCGGCAATGCCGGGACAGACTTGAAGCCCGTTGAGAAGTTGGGCTCCAGGGAAAAGCTGCACAAGCTTTGAATGGTAGTTAGTTGGGTGTTAGGGCAATACTGGAATGAAGAGTGAAGACTCACACCGCTGTTCGAGCTCGTGTTGATCGTTTGGACCGTGCCTTGCTTGCAGCAGGTGAAGCCGTTTGCGCATAAAACGCCCTGCACGTCGACAAGGAGACCGACGCCTGTGATTTGTTAGAGCAAAGTTCAAGATACTCTAAGCATGCTCTCTCTCTCAATCTAATTAAAGTTTTGATTGAGATCTGAGATTTTGGGGTGGTGGAGTGGCTTGCATTTGATGGAAGCCAATGTCCCAATGGGTCCTGTAAGTAGACCCAGAAGACCTGGGCTCTGGGCTGCAGCTTGAACCTGTGGGTTCTCACTACAGCAGAGAGTTTGTTGATTTGCGGCGCACTGTGCAGGTGGGTTTCGTTGGACAACGTCCACGGCTGGAGCAGCAATGGCCACAGCGGCCATGGAGAGGATAGTGAAAGACAGGAACTTCATTGTGGTTTAAAATATGAGAATTCTGGGGGCAGGCTGATAAATTCTGGAGTAATGCTGTGTGAGAATGCAATTGAGGTGAGAGGCTGTGTTGATGAGGAGAGAGAGAAAAGGAGAATCTACCCAACATTATATAAACATCTTCACTCTATGAGACTGAATCGTTGTGCACCCATTAGGTAAGTTAACTTTGATTTCCATCGTCATAAGTGCTGAAGTGATATTGGATGGCAATAGGAGAAACAATTGAGAAGGGCGCCACACCCAATAGCAGAAGCTCCAAAATGGATTCGTAATGTCAACACAGGCGGGGATAAGACCTCCGAAGGTCTTCAGCTGGAAACTTTGCCACCAAAGTCACACGATCCCACTTGAGGATACTTTAAAATCCACCAACCATCGATTGTCTCTAAGAAGATCGAAGATCCAGATTTCCCACATTTGAAATATGGGAGACACAGTACAACTCGGGAAAAAGCCTTGTGTTTTGGCAACTCCATTTCCGACGCCTCGCTTTCTCATGAGGTAAACATGTAACCTTTTGCATGTTGCCGAGTTCATGGATTCACAATGTACTACTTGACATATTCAACCGAGATGCAGCAGAACGAGGATCTGCACCCTTCTATCGCTGAAACAGTGAAGCATTGCACCGATGGCAAAATGACCTCAGCCTCGCAGTCTTCTTCGTAGTCTCCTTTGCCCATATTGAGCCTCTGGATTGTGATTTGGCTGTTTGTGTCTGAAGGTTACGTCGCTCCAAATCCTCTGAGCTCCAAATCCAACCGAGAATGACCATAAGTTTAGTAAATATCGTACGAGGAGACGGCAGTTTCCGAAACATGAAACGTCGTTATAATTGGGATTTCATGTAAGGCTTATTATCGATTATCGAAAACGCTCCACCAAACTCCCATGTTTGCTGCTACGACCAGGTCTAGCATTTTGAAACCTTCGTCGTGAATGATCAGTTTCCCTAACTTTGCACGTTTTCCACGATTCCCACCACCTGCCTTCTCCCTCCCAATGCTCAAGTCTAGTCGTTCATCATCATGTATTTCGTTCGGCGACCTCGGTGTATATTTAGAATTTGGGTTGATTGAAACTGGTGGAAGTTCTTGCTCGTCACTTGAGTCAGCCACATGTTGATCACCGTATGCCCTAGGTGGAAGTGGTGGAGGCTCTTCATCGTCACTTGGAAACATTGCGGCATATGATGTGGAATCTGGTCGAGGCGGTAGGGGTGGGCGCGAGGTCTGAGATAATTTGTTTCGAATGTGACCAAATTTTGGAATCGTGAAACGTTTAGGCTCAATACTTCTTGCCTCTGTGCTTCTGCTAGCAGTATGGGGCTTGAACACTGCAGAATGTGGAAGGTTGAATCGGAGTTCGCTCACATCCGCGGAGCCAGAAGACTCGAAAACCGCATTGCTTGAAGAAAGCGATGTTGGCAGTGTATGCTTGCAGCGGAGACCTGGACGTTAAAGACTCGAAATTAGCATGACTACGCATTAATGTAGAGCCCTGAAGCTTCGTGGGATCTCCCAAGTTGCCACTTTCTAGATGTTAAGATATCTGATGGGGACGTATTACAGAGAGACTCAGACTTACTTCGACCTCCACCTCCTGTAGTGAACTTGCAACGCCCACCCCAAGGGCTCAGGAACACATAACCCTTCGAACTCGAGTCATGGGTGTCCGCAGTACCATCCCTGGATGTTACACCAGGCGTCGCAACAGAGTTCACATATGAGCTGGCAAGAATATCAGAGGATTCGGACTGTGAACGCTGGTGTGATTTCGACGCCCGTTCAAAGAGGTTGGAGCCTTCCATACAAACTCGTCGAACAAAACCCCAGTCACAAAGAGCAGATTTAGCTTCGGTAGCCTGCCGATCGTGCAAATGTGACGAGTGGTCGCTGTAAGTAGCTGGTTGAGAATTCCGAAAAGAAGTGTAGCCTGGCGTGGTCAGATTTATTGATATGTCAAAGTACGGCTTTTTGGTATTCGATGTGGTTTTTGCTTGTCGACTGTGGCTTTCTACAGCTACAGTTCCGACGTTCCACTGGGCGTTTGCAGAAGGGTCTCGACGTATGACTGTAATTGTAATCGATTTCACTGATCTATCTGCCATGTCTTGGCTATAACTTGAAGAATTGGGTGGATCGCTGTCACTGCTGATCTTCGATGTTTGAAAAGTTTGAGTTTGCGGCCTAGAGCCAGGTGGTTGGTTTTCGATACCTGGGAGTGGTATTCTCCCAAATGAATTTTCTGACTCAAGGGGCCGCGGTCCCAATGGCTTCCTTTGTACTGCTTCTTTGGCTTGATTATAAGATTGAGTTGTTATTCGGGCTGACTCTCTGGCTTGCTGAGGGGTTTCAGTTCGGGGCTTGCGAGACACGATCTCCTCCTGTTCTAGCCCTAGTCCAAAGCTAAATGATTCAACAGCATGGCTAGAAGAATCTCGACTTCCAACAATTTCTGACTGACCAAGATCGAAAGAAGGCCTGGCGGGTACGGGCAATGGTTTGCGTTGGAAGTTTCCCGCAGTAGCTTGAAGAGAATGTCCATCATCAGTCTCTCTTGAACGACCGAGGTCGAAGGATGATTTTGCTCCCTCTGTATCCAGCAGTGGCTTGCGGGGTATTGTTTTCTCTCTAGGCAGGTCAGACTCTTCAGGCACCTCAGAGAGAGTAATTTCCTGTTCTTCGGCCAGAAGCCGGGCATCGTCTTCCGTGTTCAAATGGAAGTAATACAGCGAGCTTGCCACATCCTCTGCAGTGACATTTTTTAATTGTGGCTTGAGTGTCGTGAGAATGATATCTGCGAGTTAATCAGCGCCGTTCCACCAAGCATCTTCATACACGTGACGTACCTTTGCTTCCTGGAACTCGAGCAATATAGAGGGTCAATGAGTTCCTTTGTTTCTCTGTTGGATTGCGAGGATATTTGGGAGGATTTGACGCAATCTGGGTGATATCAGAAAGAGAGTTTGCTTCGATATAGGGACCCGTTCTCTCCATGTTGTCGGCTATCCAAATACGGCAACCGCGAAAAGGGGAAAGGAAGGAAGGAGAAATGTTTGTGGCAGCGTCTGAGAGGATGTGATCAAGAAGATCCGTGGCGATTGGTCAAATGAGGACTGATATGAAATCTCCAGACGTTCGAGGAGCGTCTTTGAGGCCCTTAGCTGAAACTGGCCTCCAGGCACCAAGTTTCGAAGAATTACAGTAGTGGTTTTGATATCAGATGAGGCGTATGGACGGAACATCTACACAGCGACGGCCATCATAGAGGTGTCGAAGACTAGGCCGGCTTCACGTACTTCAAGGAGGGTAAGCTCAGGATGGTCAGGTTGTGGAATATATGAAGCATCGTGGACATACGTTTTCCAGCGTGGCTGAGCTGAAGATTGGATCTCTGTTAGAACCGGCGTTGCTCTAGTAAGTAAGAGGTGTGTTTTGGGGAAGATAATCAACCTTGAATTCATCTGCCTAAGCCAAGATTTTTGAATGACCAAGAAGATTTCAACTCCTCAACAGAGATGATATAGAAAAGCGCTTTCTCAATAAGCGTTTGGACTATTTAACGGTAATGGTGATGGGCTTCGTAAGTTCCTACAGGGTTGTTGCAAAATAACGATCACGTGCGCGAGTTTATCGCTTAGATCAAAAGTTCACTGAACGAAAATTAATATTTTGTCGAGTTGCTAAGACAGCGACAACGACACCTTGAAGTTTCAATCAGTGTAAATCTACTTGCGATTGCCAGGCGGATTGTTGATATACTTTCCTGATTGTGCATTCCTTGAATCTGGTCCCGGCCTTGCAAATAAAAATGGCGGAAAGTTCTCTCCAGGTAAGTTTCTTCCCCGCCTTTTTACTTCTCAATAGTTAGCTGATCGAATTGTCTCTAGGACCGACTGCGCGATCATGCAAAGGCATTCGATGGCCTTCTTTCTCTGATACCTGCAAAAGTCTACTACGGAAAAGACACTACTGTGCGTACAAGCAATCTTGGGCCTCCGCTCAAATATTGACCTTCTTATGCAGGATCAATGGAAGATGAAGAAGCAGACCAAAGAGGAAGCGGCTGCCGCGCGACGAGCAAAGCTTGACCCAGATTCTGCGGGTTCGAAGAGTGCGAAAGATATTATGGATGAGCGGGCGAGAAAGAGGAAGTTAGAAGAGATTGAAGAGTCTGATGTGGAGGGCGTGGAAAAAGAGCTGCCAAAGCAAGGACTGAAATTGTCACAAGACAAGAAGGCCAAGAAACAAAAGACGGAGGACCCATCCCAAGTCAAGGCAACCGCAGACGAATCGAAGTCGAAGCAAGACAAGGCAGTCGATACTCGTGAAGCGAAGCGTCTAAAGGCTGAGCGGAAGAAGGAGAAGAAGCTGAAAAAAGCGGAGAAGACACAACAGAAGTCTTCGAAGGCTAAAGATCAAATTGTCAAGTTGCCGGTCAACAATGAAGCCGTACCTGCTGAGGAGAGTGCACATAATACAACAGCTGCTGAAGAGGTAGTGGAGGACTCGGACATGGAGGATGGGGAGGACTTGCCTGGGGACGAAATAGAGCCTTTCGAAGCCGAGGGTCTTGGGGAAGAGACACCCAATTCCAAAAATCCCTCCGCATCACCTAGTCCCTCACCACCCTCACCCACTTTCGACAATACCACCGAACCGAGCGCCAACACGTCCACATCCTCCGTCATCCCACCTGCCACCGCCCCAAGACACATCAAACTCCCCACCGACCCTGAACTCCTCAGAGCAAGACTAGCAGCACGGATAGAAGCCTTACGAGCTGCACGGAAAGCCGATGGTCCAGATGGAGTACCTGCTCGAAATCGACAAGAACTGATGGAGTCGCGGAGAAAGAAGGAGGAGCAAAGACGAGCGCATAAGAAGGAGCTGCGACTAAAGGCCAAGATCGAGGAAGATGCCCGACGGGAGGCTGCTCTTGCGTCTGCCCGGGACTCACCCGCATCGGGTATCTTCAGTCCTGCCATCCAATCACCCGAAAACAATTTCTCCTTCGGTCGTGTATCCTTCGCAGATGGTCAGCAACTGAATGAAGATCTTTCCGCATTAAGAGATGCGGCGAAGAAGAAAGGACCTCAAGACGCAGCCACGGCACTGCAAGCAAGCGAAAAGAAACGTTTACGGTTAGCAGGACTGGATGAAGAGAAGCGAGCAGACATAGAAGAGAAAGATCTATGGCTGAACGCAAAGAAACGTGCTCACGGCGAGAAGATCAGAGACGATACGAGCTTACTAAAGAAGACCTTGAAACGCAAGGATAAGGCGAAGAAGAAGAGCGAGAAGGAGTGGAATGAGCGCAAGGAGGGCGTGGCGAAGGGACAGGCTATGAGGCAGAAGAAGCGGGAGGAGAATCTCAAGAAGAGGAGAGAAGAGAAAGGTGGGAAGGGCAAGGGCAAGGGAAAGGGCAAGTCAGGTGGTGTTGGTAAGACTAAGAAACCTAAGATCAAGAGTAGACCGGGGTTTGAGGGTAGTTTTGGGGCTGGAAAGCGCAAGTAGATCGTATGCTATGCTGGGGGTAGCTGGTATGAAGTATGCAACGAAAACTGGTGTATCTAAACCGCATCATGTGCTGCGATATGACTTTCAGAATGGCTGTCCCTTGTTGGGCAACATCTTCACACCACCTTAAACACCTGTAGCAGAAGTACAACCGTGAATTCCAGTGGCCATAAATTCCGCCTAACACCTGGTTATATACCTACACAAGGAACACAAAACCGCCTTGCAAAGAAACTCTTGCTTTTAAATTGTCAAGAGAGCACCGCAAATCCAGCCCGCGCCTTGAAAAGATGATTCGCAAGTTTGCTTTGGTATTTTTGGGAAGAAATTGGTCCACTTATTACGACAATATAGAAGTTTTTAGTCCTCCATTTCCTTCTCCCTCTAACTGTCTTCCGTCCGTCATAGCAAAGAATCGAGTCTCGTGAAGACGCTGAGGCATGCTGCTACAACCTCGAGTTGCAACTCCTTGTCTTTGCCATTGGTCGCCTCCTGCAAGTCGAAAATTAGCATACTTTACAGAGGATAACAGAAAAGGAGAAATGGGGGAGTAATGTCAGCGGTGCATACGTCTGAAATAACCTGTCCCAAGTTCGCACCCACACCGCCTGAAGCACCACCAGCTCTCTTTCCAAAGGGCCATTGACTGTATTCCGCCAATAACTCATCCACTTGAGCGAATGCACGCTCTCTCGCCTCATGGCCCAAGGTAGCAAGAGCATTCTCAAGAACATTGGCCGCGTAAGCAGCACACACCATAGCGATTGTTCGTGTGTATCTGAATTCGAGGTTTTCTGGGAGGAACTGGCTTCCAGGGAGGACAACAGTTCGTTGTGTGAGAACGTTCCGGACTCGTCTGCGGATCTCTTCCTTCGCACCTCCATCCGCTACGGGGTGGGTAGCCATATCGAATAGTAGGAAGTTTCTCTTCTCGGTTCTAAGGATTCCCTTGTCGACCAAGCCTTTTGCTAATCGCTCGCGAACTTGCTTCAATTGATATCCAATCTTCATGAGATTCCATGTCTCTCCTGTTGGTAAAATATTAGATCGTTTCTGTTTGACACGTTGGGGTTCGCAAAAAAGGCATGCCATACCACTCATTAAATCAATCCACGAACTAACGCTCATCTTCTCACTGGCCTTCATCATCTTCAATGCCTCATCAAGCAAGACCTCGCCCGTCAATGTATCGTCGATAACCTCGATTACTCGGTCTGCCAAGGGGAATCGCCGCCTCGAGGAATCTTTTTGCATGCTCACACGCCCTCTGAAGGCCAGCTCAATGACAATGCATCCGCGCAGCGCATATGAGATGTTATCATTCCAGAACGACAGATATCCCTAGAGTAAGAATTAGAATAAGTTCGTTCAATTGAGATTGAAATTCCATCTCCCAGGCAGCACTTACTTGCTTATCCTTCAGACCCAGCAGTAACACTTCCTCCATGAGCGTGAGCTTTGGCTGCTTGCTTCTCTCGGCGCTCTCACTGATATCTCGTGGATCAAAAGCGATCTTGTGTCCATTCTCTCCGCTCTCGTAGGAAGTCTCTGGTCCGCCGGTGTCACGAGAGCCTCCAGACTTGGGCGCAGGAGACGCAACACGAGAAGATTCCGCTCCATCTTCGCCATTATCTCCTCCCGCTCCTCCTCCTCCACCGCCTCTTCTTCTTGTCAGTCCCGATGACATTGCGGAAGTTGTGGTTGTTGTCGTCTATGATGTTGCCAACAAAGGGGTATGCGAATTAGAGTAATATCCGGACGGCCATGTACAGCTGCCGAGGTTGTAATTCGCGATCGAAACGCGAAGATAAAATTTCCACGTCAAATTTCTCGAATTCAGTCGTCTTGTCGCGGGGGATTTAATCCTTAGGGGGCAGTGTCGAATTGTAGCTTGGATTGATTCCCCCGTGGAAATTCAAAGTGTCAAGGATAATATTCACTAGCGCGGGCGGAGAAGGAGCGAGGCTATGGCATTTGATAGAAAATCATCTTAACCAAGTCAAGTTTCCAATGGCAACAAAAGACATAGAGTAGATGGTCTAGGCATTTTTACAGATGTACAGAATCACACCCCTTACGAGTATCTGAATCTGCACAATATTCCTCCCATGATCTGCTCATCCTTGCCATGTGCTTCTCCTAACCCAGCAAATCTACCACAATACCCCTAATATACAAGTCCAACATTTAGTGCGCTACGTAGAGATCAGATTGTACTTCGTATGTTTTACAGAAAGAACTTAGGAACTCACCATCTGGCTGGGCAAGAATGTAGTCAACGGCCTTGTCAACTATAAAAACATTAGCGTCCAGATCAAAGTGCTGTGTCTCCAAATCGACGTACCACTGTGGATAGCATCTGCTTCCTTATCTGGGATTTCGATGCTGAATTCCTGCGACCACGTCAGAACCTCATTGTACCATTTCCGGAATCTCGACTGACCTCCTCAATCGCCATTACAACCTCGACAGTGTCCAAGCTGTCCAACCCAAGATCATTCGAGAAGTGCGAGGTAGGTGCAAGCTATTAAATGTCAATTTTTGAGGCCTTCAAGGTCCTACGGATCGTATCATACCTTCGATGGGTCGGCAACCTAGAAAATTGTCAGCTAGGCCCATCAGCCAAAGAAATGAACGTACTTTGTCAAAGTTCTTCAACAGATCGATTATCCTGCTCTCGACTTCTGTCTTTTGGAGACCAGCGGCAGCAGAGTAGCATCTGACGGCTTGAAACGGAGAAGGGGTGGTTTGCGATTTGGCGACGAAAGAGCTTGCAACAGGACGAGCAATTGCTGAGGTTCGGATAGCCTGGCAGGCAGCACTACGTGCCGATCTAAGGAGAGCAGTTCGGAACATTTTGAAGATATGTAAGGTTGTTGGGAGTGGTTGTGGAGGATCAAGTCTGTTGATGTGCAATACTTTGGAAGCTTTCCCTTGGGAATAATGGACTAGTCACAAACCACGTGACTATTATCAAAAACAGTTCCTACTACGAGCTCAACAAAATGCGTTTTCAATACAATCATAAATGATAAACCCTATAAAGAATATTTCAATCTAAATAACCAATTTCTCTCTGACCAGATTACACATTTGGGGTGGAATTTGAGAAGCTCTCTAACGCTGGCCAATCAGCTCGGTTCCATTTGCGAATCCGTTAGTTCGCTCTCTGAAAGTCGACATCGAAGTCTCCCCTCTTCAACAACATCTTGCCACGAGAAATCATAACATGGCATCTGCAAAGCCGCTGACCTTGCTCGTGGCTCGTAGCCGCGCGACAGTGAAGCTATCGAATTCTGCACGACCATTTACACCTTCGACAGGTACCCTCGCTGCATTTTCGACAACCGGATTCCGCGCCGCCACACCATCTGGACCTCCTCCAGCAGGGTTTCGAATAAAGAGGCCGGAAAGATGGGATGAGAGTAACGAGTCTTCATTGGATAAGGCTGGCAAATACTTCCTCTTGGGCGAGATGGCGCGGGGGATGTACGTTGTGTTAGAACAGTACTTCAGACCTCCGTTAGTACAGCCATTGAGCTTCAGGAATTCAAGGAACGACGCTGAAATTTTGCAGATACACTATCTACTACCCATTTGAGAAGGTATAATCGTCAAGTTTGGTTTCGCGGTGGTGGCGGATGTTAATGTTGATATAGGGCCCAATTTCGCCCAGATTCCGAGGCGAACACGCACTACGAAGATACCCATCAGGCGAAGAGCGCTGCATTGCTTGCAAACTGTGTGAAGCTGTATGTTTTGCTCGATGTTTGAAGGAGACACATGCTGATGGTTCTAGATCTGCCCCGCCCAAGCCATAACGATCGAAGCAGAGGAGCGTGAAGATGGCAGCAGGAGAACAACCCGATACGATATTGATATGACAAAGTGTATCTACTGTGGTTTCTGCCAGGAGAGTTGCCCAGTAGATGCTATCGTTGAATCACCGAATGCCGAATACGCCACTGAGACTCGAGAAGAGTTGTTATACAATAAGGAGGTTTGTTCTTGAACTCTATGATGAAAATGCATACGCTGATCCTCATCAACAGAAACTACTTGCGAATGGAGATAAGGTACGACACTCCTGTTTATTTCCTGAAGCAATCTTTCCAAAATTGGAACGACTTGAGCAGTGTCTATATTTCAGAAATGCAACCCTCCGTCATGAGCGCGTGAGACTAACCTCGATTATAGTGGGAGCCAGAACTTGCAGCTGCAGCGAGAGCGGATGCACCATACAGATAAAGTTTTCTTTGTTTCGCGGGGGATTTGTACAGTCAGGAGCGCTTTATATAGCCATAAAAGGAAGTCTTCAAAGCCCTGGTCCCACACGTCTCTGAAGTAGAAATGTTTCGTGACCCGCCTGCTGTTTTAAGCCACAGGTAGATGGAGGTTAGCCTCTATAATGATTTCTTCAATGATTCACAGTTAGCTGCTGAATTATCAGCCTACTTGGGCTTCAGAAAGCCTCGCTGCTCCCCTGTTCAATAGTATTTTCTGGGAACTTTCAGCCCTTTCGCCACAACTTCCCAGGCCTTCACACCCATCCCCAAATATCTGCATAATGTCAAGGATATTCTATCACATGCTGATATCTTCAACTTGGTAACTATCTTGAGATAGACATTATCAACGACTAGTTGTTAGTAGTAGAAGCGTCAAAACCCCGGGGCTTGACTAAGTTCTAGAGCGCTGATTTCGGTAATACTTCATTGATTCTAAAGCAAGCAATGCAGATACCCAGAACTTCATATAATCAAGACATGAATGCTAGTGCTGCGCTCTAACAGAAAAAGCGTCTGCACTACTCGTCTCTCCATCTTGTCAACTATTTGCCTCTTTTATCCAACTACAACTTCACATCCTGTACAGTCATGGCTCTACTCTCTATCTCTCTCTCCTCTCTAGATAGCATGTCGCTGTGAAGGTATGGAACCATTGTCTTACGCTACCCTAGTATTAAAAAAGCGTTTCTCCGGGGAAGAATGTAGAGTTGATTGGCTTTTGACAGGCTCGCCTCGACTATCGTCCATCTTCGCAGGTCAACTACAAACAGATTGGAGGTATATTAGAAATGTTCCAGCTGTCTATACTCGCAGGTTTTCATTACTTATTTGGATTCAACCGCGGATACTTCCACAGGCTCATTCTATCTTCAAAATCACCACCCACAATGCCCAGAAAAGAATCTCCCCCGGAAAAAACGAGAAGTCGAGCATTTATCTATAGTACTTTAGTAAATTTATTAAAGCTTTTAATTAGGATAAAGTGGATACGCTACTATCTCTATATGGATAGATAATTGACCATATAATTAAACTTAAAAAAATAAGATGATCGCATATTAATGGTACTGTAGGGCCTATTGTATAATAAATTATAGGATAAACTTCTGGCCTTATGAAAGACTCTTAGAATACGCTTTAGACAATACACACTCTCTTCTCGCCGCTTTATTTCGACCTCACGCTGACTTTCCCAGCGACCTCGACTTCGAGATTATCGATAATCTCGTCGAACCTTCCAAGCCCAGACCTGATTCCGCGTCCCCAGAAATCCCATCTGCCCCAAGTCCCGTCCTTCAAGAAGTCTCAAAGCAGATTCAACGCAGACCTCGTGCAGCCAGCCATACTCGCTAGAGATGATCCTCATGCAGTTGGAGGATTTAGATGCTGAAATTCAAAGGGTGAAGTCTATCCATTCGCATACCTCTACCTAAGATTACGCAGCATCCCAGACCCGTCCCCCACCCTTCTTCCAGAGCCAAACTGCCTCCACCGCATAAGCCTTACTCCCCACGTGACCCCCCTCCTGGGAAGCGGCTTGCTGCAGCGTCTCAAGTACCTTTCCCTCCTCAACACACCTCCAGAGCCCCTTCCCGATCTCGCTGCTCTCTCCACCGTACTCGCCCCTCCCTAATCTATAAAGCAGCCGTCCCAGCGTCTGAAATGCAATACATCTCTGCGCCGGAAACGCACTCCTCGCTAGCCTCGCTAGTTCCGGTACCGTGTAGCCCGCTGCTTCAGGGGCTTCCCCGTGATGATGCAGTCCCTTTGTACTTGGCATGGCCCGCGAGATGCGCGGTGGGAGGAGAGAGCCGCGGAAATCGAAACGGAGAGCGGAGGCAGGGATGTTCTCTTGGGAGGGGTAGTAGGGGGAATCTTGGTCTGCTATTGAGCCGTGGGTTGGGAGGGGTGCCATCCAGGCTAGTTTTGAGGGGTCGGAGGGGAGGGTTGGGAAGTATTTTTCGTGCAGGCTGGAGAGGAAGGACGGGTCTGAGGGGTCGAGGTCGGGGGCTGAAGGGGCGGTGGGGAAGTGGATTGAGGGTTGGGTTATTTGGAGGGGGGAAGGTTGGGCCGCGGGTGTGAGGTCGATGGGTTCGCTGGGGGGTAAGTCGTCTTCGAACGTTACATTTCTGGCTGCTTTGGTGGGCTTTCCGGTTGGGAGTGGTACTGGGATGGCCTCTGGCTCTTGTAGTGGGATAGACTTCTCTTCTTTGGGTAGTATCTCTGGCATTTCCTTGGCCTCGTCTTCTGCTGCTTCTGGATAATCCGTATCGCCACGCCCTTCGTCCAAGTTGGCCCTCTTCAACAATCGTTCGATCAAGGAAGGATTCAGCTGAGACAGTAGTTCTTGGCGCTCCTCATCTATCTCTGCAGCTGACATATCTGCCAGCCTCTGCTTGTTCTCCTCATTGATTCGTTTCCGCTCTCCGTCGTCTTGTGCGGGATCTTGGATCGCGTTCTGCGAGGGAGGCGGACGGGTTTTGGGTAGCGAGAAGGCATTTTGAGAATCTACCGGCTTCGCAGCTCCTCCTCGCTGCTGCTTGAAGGCAGAAAGCCTGGTTCTCTTTTTATGTTCAGGGAAGCCTGTAGTTGTGTGCCTTAATTGAGGAGCTGTAGGCGGGGCGGTCGATCGTTCTTTGATGTCACCAATGAATGCAGAGGTCAGAGAAGGTGCGGCATTCGTGGGGACTGTAGACTCTAGACCATGCTCTTCGTCGTCGTCAGAAAGGTCGACGGTAAATCGTTGGCCGCGTAAATCCATGTTTCTTGTGTTGCTGAGGTATGGGAGGACCACACTTTTCGATCTATCTTCGGATAAATTAAGGTTTGGAGCTAGAACGTTTTGGGACTAGGTAGGTACGAGTAAGGCTGCTGGGTTTGATGCAGGAGTGTTTGTCGGAAAGGAAGAAAGGGTTGATGCTGTGACCTTTGATGGTAATGATAGTTGCAGAGGAAAGGGGTTTGAAGAGTATATCACAGCAATTGAGTCTGGTTTGCTCTGGTGTTACTCTTGATAGCGTCACACATTAGCGGATAGGAAGGACTGCGAGGTCTCATCTCATGCGATTACTGCCAGTGGTAACCAGAATAAAGAATAACCTCGCAGGCAAGGCTGAGATCTCACCAGCTCTCTCGTCCTGGATTACCATTGGCTCTGGGCAGCTTCAGTCGGGGTCCGCCAAGTGTGGCATCTTCTTATTTGGGAGGTTTTGGTTTGTCCAGGAGCAGCGACGAGGCTGGCATCCACCGACATCCCCTACATGGCCCTCCATCCCTTCCCATTCTTTTCTCGCTCCGGCAGTCAAGCAAGTCATCGATCAATCCAAACGCCTAGTCCCGCGCAGATATGAACGTTCCATTTCCCAAACGCTCCTATTTACGACACCCGCCCGCAAGTCTCTTTGGCCTCTACCTCTCCCTCTCCCTCTTCCCCCAACCAACTCCCAATTTTCACCCTCTCCAACCGCTGGGCAATTGATGTGTTCATCGACATCTTGATGCACGCCATCGACCGCGACCTGCAATTACCATCAATCGACTTCTGCCATCCACGTGCGTTCGACCACGCCGCCCATTCCTCCGCCACCCGCCTGTCTCTTCCGATATTGCGAATCGTAGCCATACGTGTCGTGCCGGTCGGATTTGAAGCTATTCGCAGCTCCCCACAGAGCTTCGTTTGAGCTCGTCTCCGCCAACCACCACGCACGCACGCACGCACGCACACCCCGTCCTGCATCTCCTGGCGCATTCGAAGCGTAGAAGGGAGGGTTCTTCATATAAAATCCCATTCCTCTGCGTGGTTCCAGTAGTGACTCCGACGCTGTTGATCCAGCCTCTGGATCCACGCAGCAACGATGGCTACACGTCGCGAGTCTGGTGCAGCTGTCCATCATTCACGGTCCAGCTCAGCCGACCTGTCGTCGCCGCCCCAATCCACTCCTGGATCTCCATCAGCACCAGTCGCAAATGAAGCCTCCGCAAAGAAAAACTCCACCATCACCGTCAGCACTTCTGGTGTTCCTGTCCCAACACCGCTTCCTTCCAATGCTCCCCCTGGTCCTCCTCCACCCCCCGTCAAAGAGCGCAAGAAGCCCGGACGC
Source organism: Hyphodiscus sp. D1413 (assembly GCA_003988895.1). Taxonomy (NCBI): domain Eukaryota; kingdom Fungi; phylum Ascomycota; class Leotiomycetes; order Helotiales; family Hyphodiscaceae; genus Hyphodiscus; species Hyphodiscus sp. D1413. The sequence goes on along the minus strand of QYAO01000010.1, from coordinate 225,368 downwards.
AAACCCAAAATCTCTCTGGAAAACGGCAACTCCGCCACCAACACCACCACCGACCCCCCCAAGCCCAAGAGAGCTCCCCGCAAGGCCAAAGATCCCAATGCTCCTCCGCTGGCACGAAAACGCAAGTCTCAGAACCAGACTGCCGTCTCTGAAGCTTCCACGGTAGCTGCGCAGCTAAACGCTATCACGGGCCCCGAGCCACTCGCCACTCCAACGCCGAGAAATGCCGATTCCAACCCACCCACCCGGGATGCCACCTTTGACGTTCGTCCCGACACCGTAGCCCGACCCACTTCCCAAAACGGCAAACATGAAGATATTCACATTCAGAGACCCATTCACAGTTTCTTCAACGCTCCACCCCCCCTTCCCTCGCAACCACAACAACAACCACAACCGGCTCCTTCCCAACCACAACACCCCCCGCTTCCCTTGCAGTACGTTCTTTTCTTTCCTCGCTAAATTAAATCAAGCTAACATAATTTTCAAAAAGGCAACAACCCCTTCGAACGAGCGGCCAGAATTATGATCCCATCCGATCCATCAACGACCCCGTTCGAGAAACTGTCGTCAGCCATCATTCATACAGTAACTCCCAGGGTTCTCCAGTTCACCCTCCGTCCATGAACCGTGCAAGCGCTTCGCCTTCAATCGCTTCTCTGGTTGACCCCCCCAATCAAGCCATGGCGTCGCCATCCGTTGCAACTCAATCTTTCTTTCATCAACAGCAGCAGGCTCGATATCGCGACGACAATCGTCCCTCAGCTCCACCATCGCCTACTGCCAACAGACTCGCACCGTCGGCCATTATCGAGACCAGCCCCAAACCCCCAGCTCAGTACGTTCCTAGTCAGGCTTTACAACCCACAACTTCCGCATTGCCAAATGTTCCTTCGCAGCCGAAGAAAGCAACGGTGAATGAGAATGGCAACTCCAAGAAGGCAAACGGAAGTGCGAACACATCTGCTGCGGCTTCACCCAAACCTGTCACCAAAGCCAAGGACAAGGATCTCTTCCCCGCTCCCCCGCCGCTTCCTGGTGCTATGGGGGCCGGACTCAATGACGGCACAGAGTTTCGAGCTCCGACAGTCTTTCTCAATATTCCCCTTCAGGGAGAGACCAACAAGTACATCAACTTCACTCGTCTGGCTGAGGATCGCTATGGATGGGATGCGCTGCACCCTAGATTGGCGGCTCAAAGAGATCGTCTGGCTCGTGTAGCTGCAGCTGGTGCGGCGTTGGAACGAAATGGCTCTAATAGAGAGAGTGGTGATGAGATGTCCGTCTCAGGCGATGAGGACAGCAATGTAGAGATGGGAGGCATGAGCGATGCGCGGACTGGTACAGATGGAGGAGTCAAGAAAGTGGTCCGCAAGAGGAAGATGAAGGAAGATGAATACGACAAGGATGATGGATTCGTCGATGATACTGAACTCTTGTGGGAGGAGCAAGCTGCTGCAGCAAATGATGGTTTCTTCGTTTACTCTGGTCCTCTTGTCCCCGAGGTTCCCAAGCCCGTCGAGTTAAGGTATGTGTCTGCTATTCTCATATCTAGCACCCAACTAACATCATCACAGGGCAGATGGCGCACCAAAGCGTGGCCGTGGAAGAGGAAGCCGTGGCGGAGCCCTTACTCGTGTATCTACCCGAGGCGGCGGCCCTGGTTCTCGAGGTGGCCTGACCGGTCCTGGATCTCGTGGTGGATCTACCACACGCAAGCCCCGGATCACCAAGGCTGATCGAGCACGCATGGAGCAGGAGAAGATTGAGAGAGAGAAGATGGGTACCATGACAGCCATGCCTGGTAACTATGGTGGAGGAATGCCTCAATTGGCTGCTAATCTGGGAAATACGCCCATGGTGTTCAACCAGTAAAACTTTCCAAGGCTTGATATCATTGCGAGGATTTTGTGTTAGAGTAATTGCGTTGTTCTTTGGCGTTTGGAGAGCGCGTTGATGCATACAACCGCGGAGTTTATACACTGGCTTATTGTACAAGTACACTATTCACTTCTTGCATTGGGCGGAGCAACTTCTTCGGGATTTGTAGATACAGCTCTAAAAGGCAGCGAACATAAGAACAAAATACAGAATTGTAAAGTAACTGATTCTTTCCCACAAAGGTGATGTGTGCATAACCAAGTCATATGCAACTAAAGAACGAAATCCCTTACAATCCCAGAAGCCCTATCCAAGAGCTTTGAAAAGACTTAACTTAGACTTAATTCCGCAATAAGTGCCACATTTCCAATGTACAATCTACCGCATCGTCTCGTCTTCAAAGACCCTCCTACTGTAGTGGTGCTGAAGAGCAAAGCAGGAACCCCTGCTCGCACCAGCGGCCGCACCACCAACCGCAATAGCAATTCTAACTCCGTCATCGCTTGCTCTGCTTGCGCGCGTCGAAAATCTTCTAGTACAGCCTGGTCCAGTCACTCAGTCCAATTCGCATTCACGACTATGGCTGCTGCGGTAGAGAAGAAGAAGGAGAGGCCGAGTGCTTTGAGGTCTATTATTGCTGGTTCTACGGCGGGCGCTGTGGAGATTGGTAGGTCCTTCCCTGTGCTTGAACGGCGGTGCTTGTGCACCAAAGCAGTTGAAGGTTGAAGATTGAAGAGCTGAGCTGATGGGTTTTAGCTATTACATATCCTGCCGAGTGTATGTATAGACCCTTATATCTCCTGACATGGAATGGCAAGAGGAGCCGTAGGGGCAGCTACAAGGCGTGATGGGATGAGGGGGGTATTGCAGCATGCTGATGATGCATGGCATAGTTGCGAAGACGAGAACACAATTGAATCGCAGATTACCCGATGCTGCAAAGCTGCCATGGCCGCCTTTTGGGAAGGCCTGGTATGCGGGGTGTACGACGTTGATTATTGGAAATTCGTTGAAGGCGGGGATTCGTATGTTCTTGTCTCATATACCATACACTTAAATCGACTCGAGTCACTCCAAGCAAGCCCATGCCAATGCTTACCTCCCATAGGCTTCGTGGCTTTCGATCAGTACAAGGCAATGCTGCAAGATGCAGAGGGGAAAATATCGGGCCCGAGAACGGTCATCGCGGGGTTTGGCGCGGGTGTTACGGAGTCTTTGCTGGCTGTTACGCCTTTTGAAAGTATCAAGACCACCTTGTAGAGCTCCCTCCCTCCAATCTCCCTCCATGCTAACTCAGCTGCAGGATTGACGACCGCAAGAGCGCCAACCCGCGAATGCGCGGCTTCCTCCATGCTGTTCCCATCATCGCCCGTGAGCGCGGTATCCGAGGCTTCTTCCAAGGCTTCGTGCCCACGACCGCCCGACAGGCAGCTAATTCCGCTGTGCGCTTCGGCTCCTACACTTTCCTGCGCCAGCTAGCGCAGTCCTACACAGCTCCGGGAGAGAAGCTGGGTGCGCTGTCGACGTTTGGGATTGGAGGTGCCGCGGGCTTGATCACGGTTTATGCTACGCAGCCGCTTGATACGGTTAAGACGAGGATGCAGAGCATCGAAGCTCGGAGCCTATATAAGAATACCTTTACTTGCGCCGCTATGATCTTCAGGAATGAGGGGTTCTTAACGTTTTGGAGTGGTGCGCTGCCTAGATTGGTGAGGTTGATGCTTAGTGGGGGGATTGTGTTTACGATGTATGAGAAGAGCATTGATCTTATGGAAATGCTGGATCCAGATAAGAAGTATGTCTGAACCAAGGCGAGATGGGCGGGAAAGCCCATGTAAAATATGGGAATGAAGCATGGCGTCAGGTGTCTAGAATAAGTGCTTCGGAGCTGGTTTCTATAAATTCCCGACCAAGCCTGGTCTTCCAAACGCCAATTGACAGTATGATACAGTGTGATACAGTTTGACGATAGTGCCTTATTGAAATCGCAAGAACCCTTTCCATCTATTCGTCATCCGCTCCACCCAGCTCCTCTCTGGCGCCTCCTCCAGCTCCCGAATCAGATCCGTATAATGCGACGCATTGCTCGCCGGGCTCATCAGCGAGCCCTTAATTGCGTACTACACCACAATCAGCACTCCTCCAGGAATCCCATTCCAGGGCAACATACAGTGTTGGAATATCTGTTCTCCAGCAACGAATACAGCGCGTTTGCCTGCGCCAGCTCGAGCCGTTCGTCAATGGTGCTTTTTGGCACGGCTTGTGCGGCGTTCGCTGCGTCTGGAGAGGCTGCTAGGAAGCGCTCGTCGAGGCGCTTGCGTATGATATCGCGGAATTGGCATTCGGGGCGGAGAGCATCTTTAGGCCAGAGGGAGAGGGCGCGGATGTAGTGCTTGTAGGCTATCTGTTGGGAGTTAATATGACTGCTTTAGCACCGCAAGTGCGGAGGTATCGTTTGAGTGTTATTAAGAATGATCTGATCCGAATTGGGACTTACTGATTTAGACATTTTTCATGGCCTTGATGTTGTGGTCTCGCAAAGGTTTCAGGAATACTTTTTGCGTTGGATGCATGGACTCATGACGATTCCAAATATTTGCAGGGGGGTCTTCTATGCGGGAACGTAGAGACGCTAGAGCATCGCCTCAGGTCGACGAGGTCGTCTCCTGGATTACAACGCAACGTACCCGCTCACCACTCTCCTTCATCGCCCTTCCTCCTACCTTCTCGGCTCGTTCGAGTCTTTCATTTCCCTTCTGTTCGTCCCTCATATATTTCAGAATGAGTTCTCAACGTTACGAAAGAGTACGTATCGCCTCGCACCCAGGCGCTTCGCCACGCAAGCAACCCCACAGGACATCAGGTCAGATGAATGTCAATGCTAATAATTGTTCAACGTCACAGATTGCAAACGACGATACACCCAATAGTCCGCAAATACCAAACTCGCCGCCTCCTTCTTTCCGATCGCGCACTTCGTCCCCGACATCGAGGAGTAATGAACCGGTAGACCAGAATCTCGCGGATACGTTCGATGCGGATGGGTCGGATAGCGAGGCGGAGAATGATGGCGACGATAGACAGAGGCTGATGCGAGGGACTCCTTCGACATCATCCGTAGAGGATATTCATACACCCGCGACCACGACGACCGATGGAGAGAGGCCAGCTCCGCCGATCGAGAGGAGGGCTACGTTCTTACCCGTCTTTGCTCCGAATCCGGGGAGGGTGTATGGTGGTGGATCTGCGTCCGATGGTGTCTTTGCGAATCTGAGTGCAAAGCCCGAGACGGGCGAGAAGACTGAGGAGCACCCTCCTGTGCGTTCTGTCTGCCCCTCCCAAAACCCCTTTCTAACATGGAGTATAGACCTACGAACAAGCAGCAGCAGACGCCGCTCCGCCCTACTGGGAAACCACAATCCTCGCCCCTGGCCTCGGCGGCCCAGACGAAGTCTATGTCGAAGGCCTGCCGGTTGGCTCCGTCTTCTCCTTTATCTGGAACGGCATGATATCGATGTCCTTCCAACTCGTCGGCTTTCTCCTTACATACCTGCTGCACACCACTCATGCAGCGAAGAACGGATCGCGCGCAGGCCTGGGCATTACTCTTGTCCAATACGGATTCTACATGAAAGGCTCTGGCTCTAGCATCGTTAAACCCCCAGCCAACGGCGAAGATCCTGCGTACACTCAACCACCTGACCCGAACTCCCACGACTTCGATCCGAATCAAGTCAATACTGGAGCCGCGGCGGATTCTGGGAGTGGTGGGATTGGGGATATGGCGAGTAGTGATTGGCTAGCTTATATTCTGATGATCGTGGGTTGGTTTATCTTGATCAGGGCAGTGAGCGATTTCCTCAAAGCAAGGAGGCACGAGCAATTAGTTCTACAGAGTCCAGAGAGAGGCCTGAATGTGCCAGTCATTGCTACTGGCGAGGAAGCCGAGACGGTGGTTTGAGACAGGGAGAAGGAGTTTTGGATTCGGGATTCGAGACGTCCAGCGGGCGTTCTCTGGGATGGCGTGTTCATGTTCAGAGTCGGCGTAGACTCATCTTACACATATCGACGATGTTTTCTATGTCAATGCTGCACTCATAGTCCGTGGTTGAATCTAGCGCCATCTATGCAAGGTAGTTCCTCTATCCTACGAAGTACTATGCGAGGTATTATCCATTGTGCTCGGCGTTCATCCTGATCCACCCGTCTCCGGATGTCTCTTGCCATGTGTTATGTGTTTATAGCGAGTGTTCGTCGAAGCAGGCTAGCCTAAGCCAGCTTTGAGTCTGGCGTAAAGTCAATGTGCGCCTTACCCCGTGCCATGCTTACCTGGTGTTGGATAGGGCGTGAATAATATGAGAGTCGAAGGAAACGCAGAACGTAGAGGCGGAGAAGGAGAAGAACATGCCCATTTAGCTCATCTCTTGCCTATCTCCAAAGGCAGCGAGAGGGCGTATGATGGCCTTACTCCTTACTCTGCTACACACAATCTAGATATACTTACTTCGTCCTTTGACCCTCCCGCAGCGACGGTGCTCGATTAACCAAATCATATACGGATGTAAAAAGACAGAAGAACAGGGACAAAACGATAAATGCGCACCTTTAGCTGCAGGTTGGAGATATGAATACAGTTACGTCGTAAATACACAAGATATGAAAAGGACGTAAGTTCAGATCGATAGCCAGATATCGAGATGTTAAACGCTACCTGGTGATGGGAGAGGCGCTTTGAAATGTCACAGCGTTATCGGCATCTGTCAATGTGTAAAGTAACAACCTCTTTTGAGTCCAATCCGATGATGGAGTATGTACTCAAGCATATATACTCTAGACAAATTGTAAATAGCGTGAACTCATGAGGCTGCTTAATAGTAACGAACCCTACTGTAAATGAAGCGTCGTTGGGCGGGAGAACAGATGAGGGGAGGAGCGCAAGGCTGACTGACAGCCCGCGTTTGCGACGTCACTCAGCCTTCTTTGATCACTGACTGTGTCGCATTAATACCACACCCATCTTCTTCAACGATCTCCAAACCCAGTTGGAATATAACTATCGGTAATCGCATATCGCATATCACATATCACATATCGCACATCAGAGGATTCTAATCGTACAATCTCGTCAAGTCCCTACCTCCTCGCACATACGCTGCACGAAACCAAGCTGCATTCCCTACGTACCTTCATCCAGCACGCCCTCTGCGTCTCCAAAGTTAGAAGAAACATGGCGTGGACATGTACAGGGCGCACGAACAAAGAGTTGGTTGGGAATCTTTTCAGGCATGGATTGATCAAGAGCCCTATCGTGAAGGCCGCGATGGAGAAGGTGACATTTATTTCCTGCTCTATTCCCCCGCTCAGTCTGAGCAGGGTCCTGGGGCTTGCAGAGAGGACGTTGGAGAGACTGAAGCAAATGCTGATGCTGATGTTTTATCGTGGGATCAATAGGTCGATAGAGCACACTACACACCAGAACCTTCGCATGCGTACGAGGACTCCCCGCAATCGATTGGCTACGCTGCTACGATCTCGGCGCCGCATATGCACGCCTCTGCCGCGGAATCACTGCTGCCGTTCCTCCACCCCAATGCGCGCGTCCTGGATATCGGGTCGGGGTCAGGCTATTTGACGGCGGTGTTGGCGGAGATCGTACAGCGAGACGAGGGGGAGGTAGGTGGTGGAAGTGGGGGAGGGAAGGTGGTGGGGTTAGAACACATTTCCGCGTTGAGAGATCTGGGAGAGAGGAATATGGGACGCAGTGAGAGGGGGAGAGAGCTGCTGGGGAGTGGGAGGGTGAAGTTTGTTGTTGGCGATGGAAGGAAGGGATGGAGGCAAGACGGAGGAGAGGAGGGGTGGGATGCGATTCATGTCGGAGCTGCGGCTGCGGTGATGCATGAGGAGCTTGTGGAGCAGTTGAAGAGTCCTGGTCGGTGAGTCTGCTTGAATTTGATCTGGGCTGGGCAAGATGAAGGTGGAGAAGCCTGATGAAGGCTGACGGACATAGGATGTTTATACCGGTGGAGGATTCGACGGGTCAGCAGTGGATCTGGGTGGTGGATAAGGATGGAGATGGGCAGGTGAAGAAGGAGAAAACCATGGGAGTGAGATATGTTCCTCTGACTGAAGCACCGAAGTGAGGAGGGAAGGAATAGGGTCTGGTGATTTGAGAGGAATATGCTTCGACGGTATGGAATGATCGAACCTGGAGAATAATGGTTGGCACTGACTGCAGCTGTGGAGGCTGAATGAACTCAGTTGACGACGTGCATGAAAGGAATGCAGAGGTTGAATGTGGTAAGATTAGCACAATCGCTATGAATTGAGAGCGTAGTATGATATTAGGAGAACAACACTATTCACAATCCCGCAGACTTATGGTAAAGAAGGAGCGAAGATCATTCAAGGACATAGTGAAAGATGAAGAACTCTTCCAACATCACAAGAATACCGACGATATACTCAGTAGGACTCCAAAATCTGAGGACAGAGAAAGCCATCGGGAGCCATGTCTACCATTGTACGGCAAGGTTGCAGAAGAGCTAGAATCGAAGCGACACAAAGACGCGAGAGCCTACGGAAAAGGACAACCGCCATGACCATGCAGCCGGAGTAGAAGATCCTCCAATGCAGAGGTTCGAAGAGCATATGCCGAGAATGGGCATGGCAATGGCAGTGGCAATAACAAGAATGCCATCTGCCAGAGATGGGATTGTGCAGCCAGATCTGCGCTAAGATCCGATAGACGAGACATCGCGGGTTACGGATGGATGCTTCTGGCCGTTCGGTACAAGTAGGGCAGACAACTTCCGGCCCGGGATTGTGACGAAGGTGTGTCCTGAGGCCGAAGACGAAGACGAAGACGAAGGAGGACGAAGGAGAGGACGAATGATAGAGAAGGAGGAAGAGGCAGAGGGGGGAGTAGGAGGATATCAAAGAGGATGTCTGATTGGCTTGATCGAGCTATTTGCCACTCGACGCCGACAGGGAGGGAAGGGGGGAAAGATACGAAAACGAATCATGTGACCACTGGGATAGATGAAGAGGATGCGGGTAGGGGTGCGATGATCGAAGAGTAGGAGAATAACTACCGTTGCAAGAACAACCACCAATGCCAGCCACACAACGTCAGAGCAATCAGGAAACAGACACGGTAATGGTAATAGAGATGCAGCTACTAAATAACGCTCGCTGCACTCTCTGCTCTCAGATCGATATCCAGCATTGCCTATGTGATAGGAAGCTGTTCTTCTGAATATACAGATCCTTCTCCTCCTCTTCGATAGTCTGTCGCATTGGGAGTTGTCACCTTGAACCCGTCCCTGCACATTACCCGGCCCCATTCTCCCGAGCTTCTCGCTTGTCTCTCGATCAACACGGACCTTGGGCGAGACGGACATCGAACATCGAACATCGAACATCAACATCCACAGTCCACAGTCCACAGTCCACATTCTTGAACTTTAATCCACCGTGGTCAGTTCGTAGTCACGGACTGTTCCTCCTCCACTCTCCTGAACAACATTTGCTTCCTGTCGCCGTTGACTCTTCTCATCTTCAAACTCTCATCTCACCTTATCTACTACCTACGTGCCATCCTGAGTTCGCCTCTCCCGCAACGCTACACTTTGCTCGGTCCCGTAATCGAGAGTTTTCGTCATATCAACAGAACTCCACCCAGCAAAGGGCCTAAAGTCTGGCCAGGAGTGGGCAAGGTTCACAGGACTAGCAGCTAGGCTTCTGAAAGCCCTTGATTCGTACACATTCAACTTTCACCTCTGATATTGGGCTCCTATCATTATGCCGCCCACGAGGACCGTCCCACCCGCAAAGGCAATCAAAGTACGTGCTCTCAACAGTACTTGAGATATTTTACTTAGCTAGGACACATGTGTTCCAACGGTATATTTCTACATACTATTACTCTCGCTGACGTCTCATTGCAGACCGAACGTACCCATGAGGAAAACCAGGAACGAGCGTACATCGCCGCATCGAGGCGGAGTGATCGAAGCTTGGAGGCCAGAGTTGAGTCTGCTCGCAGAGCTTCCGAGATACACAAGCGTCGGACCGGACGGTCCTTGAAAGTAACCGAGCAAGATGTGATCAATGAGGAGATGTACGAGGAGGAGGATGATGATCTGCCCATGCAGTATCGAAGACTCACGGCCCACCTGCAAACCAACTCGGCAGACTTCAACCGGCGGCTGAACGCATACCTAACAAACCAAGTCGCCATGAGAAGCGCCCTCGGCCAAGGCATCATTAATGCCTATGCACATGATTTCCAGCAGAACCCGCAGTTCGCCAATCAACCATACTTCCCGTCACCAATGCTAGCCCATCAACAACAACAGCAAATGATGCAAGCGTCGATGCAATCATCGATGCAGCAACCAGATAGTCCCTCAATGCAACGTCAGGCACCTTATCCGTCTCCAAGACCACAGCAGCAGGGCTTCCAAACCCAACACGGCAGGTCCGCATCTATTGCTGTGCCTCAGCAAAACTCTGGAATGGCTCATAGCAGTCCTACTATCACATCCGACAACGAGAGACGAGCCTCAATGCCTGCTGTCAAACCAGAAGCTAAGACAGAATCCCCAGACGACATGCGATCGACCCCTGTATCCTCTGTGGCGACGCCCACCCAATGGCCCTCCTTTCCACAAGGCAGCTTCTCTCAGAACTTATACAATCAAGCACTGCAGAGTAATTATAACATGCCTCCTTCCGGTAGCGGCTTCAACGCTTTCAGCATGCAGCTACCACAGGAGACACAACAAATGCTCTACGGATCCGGTATGCCAAATGACCCCTACTGGGCAGCGATGATGCAAGGAAGCAACAACTTACCACTCCCAGCACTCCCTTTCAATCCTTCGTTACAGGACACGACAGAGATCAGCAAGGCTCACCAGACGTATCCTTCAACCAGCGGGTTGAACGCAACACTAGGAGTTGCCCCATCGGACCTCGACATGAGCAAGAACTACGGAGGAAACCTTGATATCAGTCAAGACCAGAGCTTTTTCGATCAAGCAACCAATCCTCTCGGCGATGGAGCGACTCCTTCTGGAACACCTGGCATCGGTGGTGAGCCATGGAGTGATTTCATCGACACCGAGCGATGGGATGCACCGACTAGCTCTCAATAGCCTACGATCGATCCGCTCTCAATTGAGAGCTTCTCACTATTCAAACACATCATTGGATCCATCTCATCTGCTCTCGTTTAGGCGTTCGCTCCGGTTCGGTGGCGTGTGATACCAGGCGTTCCCACGGTGTTGGCAAGGGAATAAGCATCTCAAGCCAGAGAATCACTGGCTCATAATCTCCACACAACAACATACTGTTTAATTCGGGTTATGTCTCGTCACGTTGCATGAAGCACGTTGATTCTAGGCGCTGGAAAGTGTGCACTGTGTCGCAGCGTGGATTAAATCTTGGCGTATGTTTGTATAAAAGTCGCAATGAAATGAACGAACAAACAAACAATGAACCTCAAGCCCCTTTCTCAAGCCCCTTTCTCAATCCCGAATGTGAAAACAAGAATTCGAGCTCAGTCGTGCGATATCTATCTATCTCTCTCTCGCAGCCTGCTATCCTGCACAACCCACGTAGTCCCTCCCTGGTGCTTCTTAGTCGGTGTCTCCGATACTAATATAAGCGGTTGAGCGTGGAGGTAAATGCTGAGGAAGTAGTCTAGATTCTAGATTCCAATCTCCGAGTCTTTCACCAGGTCTACATATGAACTGCAGCATGACATTACGCAGTAGAGCAAGACACGGATTAATCGTGGTTGGATTTCAGGGGGGGTGAAGGGTAGCTTCAAGGGTGCTTCATCGACAGAAGAGCAGTCAGGTGGAAGGATAGGTTCCGAGACAACGAAGGCCATGCATTCGTGATGAATTACGCTAAACGCAAAAAGCAGATGGTATCAAGACAGCCGTGACTACGTATACAGATCACCACTTCCTTCCGTGAGCGTCCAGATCTAGAGGACTGCCGCTGCCATCCCAGGACTCGTGAGAAGCGGCGGGCTTCGGCAGGAGCTGTCTGGGAGCCGCGTGCTCGATGTGCCTCACTTCGTCATCGGAGCCGTCTGCGTCCATCATCCCGATGCCCTCGTCCATCTGTCCATCCAGCTGCTCTGCCCATGATGGAGCTACGTCTATCATCTCCACTTCCTTCACGTCTCTGAAGACCGCATTCACCAGATCCTTCTGATCGGCACTTCTCACATACGCGAGAAAGTAGGGCGTAGCAACTCCCACACCTCCTGAATGCTCAAATATTCTCTTCCGATCGTTGACGACGGTCACATGTTCGTCGTTGTACTCGCGCCAGATGTCATTCTCGAAATCGTACAGATAGATCCAGTAATGGCCACCTCCCGCCTCACCTCGATGAATGAACACGGTCTGGAGTTTGTACTCGTACTGGCGCATATTGGTGAATTGCTCGTTGAGCTTGCTCTTGATAGTATTGATCTGATGACTGATGAGTTCGAGTTCGTCGGCAACTTCATGCAACCGTGCATCAAGAAGGTCAGGAAGCTCTGGTTCAATGTCAATACCTTCAATTTCTTCTTCTTGGAGATTGTCGATGAATTTCTTGGTCTCGCTTAGTGCGTCAGGCACAGACATCTCTGCTTCGGTAACTTGCAGGATGGCTTGTCTATCCTCCAGTTTTCGAAGTTCTGCCTTCCACTTCCATGCTTGACGGCGTCGTCTCATCAAGGGAGAGTCGGGATCTTCAGAATCCATATATCGATCTAGGTAGATGGTTTCGGGAAACACCACAGGGTTGCTGTTCTTCGAGCCGGCGCCGGCTCCTCTATTCCACGCTGTACGCTGAATCTGGATCTGGAGAATTGGAGGGAGCTTGGTGATGGACGTCCACTGAGGGATCTCTTTGTTGCCGATCTCGACCTTCTGCTCATCATAGTTAACGTCGAGGGCTTCGTAAATATCGCGAGAACCCTTTTCATCGGGGTACACCATCAAGTTAGCCCAAGATTCGATCTTCTTCTCCAGCTTCTCAGGCTTTTGAGTGTACACGGCGCTATCACCGTAAAAGGTATCATAAATCTTGTCAGTTTGTGTTCCGGCATCGGTTACGCCAGTTGCTTTTATAGCACATGACAGGAGATTTATGACGTTGCCCATGACTTCTGTAACATCTTGTTGGGTGCCAAACTGCCATAAGCCATCCTCTTCGGATTCGGTGATTTCTTTTGTATCGGTCGTCCGAATACTGAGCCCTGCCTTGTTTCGAGGTGGTACGGGAGGGGGCTTTTCTGGCGGTGAAGAAATATTCGTCACTCTGTCCGGGTTGTCCCCATTAACCATCACAGTGTCATCGGCAAAGGGATCCTCATTTGGCCCGAGGTTTTCGGTCTTCACATTGGATGGGAAGAGTTGGTTGCCCTTGCTATCGTCGTACGAAGGAGGTTGTTCTGGCTCCGCGTCCATTTCGATGAGAGTTGTCTCACTGCTATCACTTTTGTTGTCTGGGATATTTTCACTGGGTTGGGCGATATTTTCATTGGGTTGGTCGACCATGTCTATATCTTCATCTGGTGTTGGCAGCCGATGCGGAGGTTGAGGAGGACCTTCGGGACCAAAGATCGGACGATCAAAGATGGATGACAACGGAGGAGGGCCGTCAGGACTGCTTATTGACTGCTTGCGATATACTCTGAAATTCTCTTCCAAGGCTGGTGTGATGAATGTGGATTTCGCAAGTTGTTTCGTGGGCTTGACGGATCTTGTCGAAGCTGTTTTGAGGTTCTCATACAAGCCGTGCAATTCACTAACAACTAGCAAAGGTGAGCACTGATTTTTTTCATTGCGACTCAGACCTACATTTCTGCGCCTTGACGACCTCCGCCTGGTCAACTACTCGGTTTCCCACACGCTTTTTGCGTGCTCTGATATCAGGATCGTTGGGATCTACGTGATAAGTATCAAAGTTCATAACGACGTCTCTGAGCGGCTGTATTGTATAGTAGAACTGGAGGAGACTGTTGAGATAGCAGGTATTGCCAATATTCTCCAGACCGACAGGTTCGTCAGACGTCGTACGGGTTGCTTGTACATCTGCGTTAGGATTGTCCAGCTTCGCGAATAAGAAAGCACTTTTCCGATCTTCGGCTATGGTGCGTAACGCTTCATCGAAGCTGACCTGGGAGCCAACAGGAGCTTCGCCTGAAAGAGTCTGATAGTATTGCAGTACAGTCTCGTCCGGGAAAGTGGCACCATTAGAGGGAATTTGGAGTCGAGTATAGGCCTCAGTAACTGAGAGTGTCGAACCACCTTCACCAGTTTCCATACGCGAAGCGGCGCTTTGAAGAACGTAATCATTGCCCCGGTGGGTAGCAATGACTCTCAATGCGCGGGCAACTCGTGATTTATCGGCATCGAATGCCTACAAAATGATTAGATGGACTCAAACAATCAAAGTAAAGTAACAGTAAACTTACCAGCGCAATAGCGGCCGCCTCAATACTGTCTGATGGCGTGTCTTGAGTTACGCTCAAGAACTCAAGTGCCTCATGTAAAGACATTGTTTGGTCGTTTGCAACGGCTTGGATCTTTTCGCTGTTCCTGGCACTGGCTATCACCTTCAGACAGCGCCTCGCTTCGTCTTTTTGACGCGGGGCGGAGTCGATTCTGGCTGTGTATACACCAATGATGTGATCGTCTCCCTCTGTGGTAGCCGGATCTAGTGAGAAGAACTTGAAGGCTTCTTCGATCTCGTTAAGACCATGCTGACCTGCAGAAGTAGCTATGACGACTTTAGTCTCTAGGTCAGAGCTTTGCCGCCCTTTCGCAATATCTGTTAAACAATCTAGGTAGTGAGGCTTGTTCTTGGGATCACATTCGCATTGTCGATCATAGGCCCAGCTCAGAAGTTCATCCGTGAAAGAATCAACGGCCCCCAGACTGGCGTAATGAGGATGTTCTTCCGTCGTCAGATCTACTGTTCTGTTTCTCTTCGGGTAATCGAAGCAGCCAAGACTTCGCTCGATGTCCTTGAGGGCAGGTACACCAATGTTGAGAACCTTAACACCTCTCGCTTGGTCGCTTTCTGATAGCTTGAGAAGGATAAGGTCAATCTCAACCAAAACGTCATCAAGGAAGTTTTTATTGACATCCGTGATCAGTGGTAGCTGCCAGAAGTAGCTAGGGTCATCCTTGAAGTTGAAAGGTAAGTGGATGCGAGTAGACAATGCAAGAGCACTCAAAGGATCCAAGTATCAACATATGAAAGGGCCATCAGAAAATTGGCGAATGAACTTACCACACTGGGGTCTGGACCAGGCTCAGTCACTACCCTGAAATCTAGGTATTCGAAAAGACTGTCACATTCATCGGCAAATCCAAGAAGCAATCTCTTGTTCCTTTTGGCGATTTTCTTGAGTTTCTGTGGATCTTGTTGTGCCTGTCTGGCATCTCGCAGGTAAGTGCGAAGGTTGTCAAGTACTTGATAAGGTGCAATTGGTTTGTGACCCTCAAATCTCAGCGGCTCCTGTTGTATGGCTTTCTTCCCACGTGCATAAACCTTTTTAGGATCCGTAATGAGAGACAGTAGTTTCGAATCAAGTCTAGGAGGAGAAATCTTGATGTTGACCACAAGAGGGCAATCAATGCCGGAACATTCAAAACGATGGGCCTCGAGTATTGTATCATACTTGATGTGCCCACCTAACTTGTCTCCATACTCCTTGGCATCTGTAGAGGCTATATGCCGGAGGTGATGCAACGGATTGTCGGGATCAGAGAGTCGGCAGGGATGTTGTCGACCATTTCGGCTTCTGAAATCCATTGTGATGTCGAAATGACAGCAGCATCCCGCGCAATACGCCGCGATGATGTACTTGGTTGACGTACTTGGCTGCTCATCCTGCGAAACAGGAGCAGCCGTTCGATCTAGTTTCTTCATGAAGCTATGCCGACAATCCTGAACGCCCGTTCGTGGTGGTAGAGTCTTCCCTCTATACTGCGGAGCAGCCTTTGCAAGTATATTCCTCCCATTCTTCTTCGGTGTCAGGGGGTCATGGTCGAGCAGGTCGGTGATCAATCTCGGCGCAGTCTTTCCTACGAGCCCATAGACATTAGCTTTCTGTACGAAGCCCAGCGATAGAGATAGAGTTTGTTCGCTTCACAGGCTTCACAGGCATTCAGATCTGATCGCAACAAGAAGCTCGAATAGTAGCAAACGAACCTGGTCCCAAATGTAACAACCGGTCATCCATGACAGCTTCAGGTCGACCTTGAACTGCGTCTCTGAAATTTGACCGCCTCTCCGCAAGACCAACTCCCTGAGCGCCGGATAAATCTTCACCCTATCCCCAGCAGCTGGAAGCTTCCTCTCTTTCAGATGCCTGAACTCAAAAATGGTGGCTCCGATTATAAGCGGACGTTGATGATGAGACAAATCGTTCAAATCGTTTGGAGGACGGTGGAACTTTGGATGCTGAAAGAAGATGCAAACAGGCTGGGCGACACTAGACTTTAAAGGAGCTTGTTTAGAGACGCATCTCTATATTCATGAATCAACTCTAGAAACTTCTAAAAGAGCATGTATGCACGCGTAATTCGATGTTGGTTTGCCTCATATTTCCGGAGAGCTGTTGACTGGAAAGTGATCCACGCCAAAGAGGCTAGCTCGCGGCGTCTGGAGAGTGCCGCTCCGCGCAGCAGCTTGAACTCTCTGAATCAACGACATTGTACCTCGAATATCAACTCTCATTCTGCCAACCAAAACAACATGGCGCCAGATGGTGAGAGATATCATCCGAAGGATGCCGTAAAGGCAGCCGTCAATGGCACTCTTATCGTTGGTTCGGCTGGTCTGGCAGTTTCAGCAATTCAAAATACCCTGACAAAGAGAAATGTGAGCGCTTGGGGAGTCTTCACCAGGACGGGAGGCACGGCTGCATTGTTTGGTTTGCTCAATCGATCTCAAAAGATATGTGGGAATTCTAGCTGACCCTCTTACAGCTGCGATGGGAGGTACATATGAGTTCACACGATTCGCGGCAGCCAACCTACGAGAGAAGGATGATAGCTTGAACCCTGCGATCGGTGGCTTCCTGGCGGGTGGTCTCATGGGCCTTAGATGTGAGAAGCTCATCAACGACTATGTGCCAGTTTGGTGCTAATGAATTCTGATAGCTGGCTCCACTCCGGCGGTTCTCGGTTTTGGTGCTTTGACAGCAATCGTCCTTGGTGCGTACGATTACACAGGAGGAGCTTTAACAGGATACAAGAAGGATCCGGAGATGGATGAATTTGAGCGAAAAGAATATTTGAGAAAGAACAGACGAAGGCCAATTGAAGAAACGATCAATGAGTTAGGAGAGGGAAGAGGTACGGTCAATTCTGCTCCAGCATCTGCACGACAGCTAATCATTGGACAGGTATCTATGGCCCCGGTTACCAAGAAAGAAGAGCAGAGAGGATCAAGGAGAGATATGGTATTGAGGTACCAAAGCCATGAAGCTTCCCTGAACTCCTTTTTGGCTAGGCGTTTCCTAAGTGTACATATGAAGAATCCTTGGTACTAGAATCGGCAAGAATTGCGCATGCGCTCTAAAGTAGCAGGTGATCACACGATTGACAGATCTGAAGAGGATAGTGACTACGCTATTAGTCCAAACTACCGACTACATGTGTATCTCTTTTTTCAGATATCTGACCCTTTAGCCCCTTCAATTGGGACAACGCTTCTAGGTCAAACGAACACAGGTACCGTGTCAATTCATACCTGTCCAGCTACAACCTCAAAGAATTTGGAAGCTATCTAGATCTTTAAGTGAGACTTCTTCGATATCACGTGGCCATATATTCCGTTTCTCCACCCTCCGTCTTAGCGCGGTCGATTGTCAATGCAGGCTTTCGACCCCGCATCTTGAGCAAATTCCCCACGCGGCGAGATTTTAGTCAGGGCTCTTGAGATGTTCCCGAAAACTCGTCGGTGATTCTGTTTTACTCGCTGAAATAATCTATGTCAGGTTTGTGGCGCTTATTCAAACGATAGCTCTAGTGGTTGAAGTCCAAAACCCCCACGGGAGTGGCGATCAATCGAGTTTGATATTCAGCCGACATACAGCAAAGACTCTGCAAGTTCGGGGGGCACAAAGGACTTCTGCGGCGTCAGATCTCATGCATTAGCTCTAAAGTCCCCTCGACAGCCGCTGAAGTCATCGCGTTCCCTCGTTCAGCTGCCCAACTTCACCAACTTTCCCACCATTCTCTCCTCGCAACCTCGCCCCCAAAAAGTCCTCGCCAAGTCAAGAATCTTCGTTCCATCTCCGAGTTGATATTGTATCGTTTCTCAGAAAGAAAATGGAGAACCCTGTGAATGCAGCACGCCCGTCGTTTAACCCCTCTGCCGTTAGCCAACAGTCGGATATTAAGCAGCGGTTCTATCGATATTTCCAAGAAGAGGTCACCGGTATATCTTTCTTCGTAGGAGTATAGATCATAGGTTAATATTGTTTAGAACTCCAAGAGCAGATGAGCCTCCTCGAGAGCTATGCATTAGTAGGTGGCGAAAGACAAGATGCTATAGACCACTGCTTGGGTGGAATTGCTAGACTTTCTAACGAGGTTACGGATGCCACTGGTTTTATTCCAGCTTATGACCAACGAACATATGCGCAGGTTGGAGCACTTGACTACTACTCGGACAATTTTACTGACCTTCTGCAGGCAGTCAAAGCTCTCACGGAGAAGCTTCAAGAAACACGTTCAAAGTTCGCACCGAAGTCGAGATTTCAATTCAAGACTACCAATAAGAATGGATCAGCCATCTCACTGAATGATGCCGCTGAGCTCGCAGCAGAAAGACGACTCCATACCCCTGCTTTTAAAACGGGTTTCGTATCCTCAAATGAATCTTCCATGGCTACTACACCTGCAAACCTCAGGACGCCGCCAAGCGAACGGGACAGTAAAGACACCGTTGGTGATCTACCAGCGTTCCCCAAGAACTACAATGAAGAAATGACGAGAGCAACCGGCCCGATCCGGAAGCCAAGTTTCTCGCAAGCAACGAACGTGAATATCTCAAATCACACCGGGCTTCACATCATTCTCCCTTCATCAGCATCCCGAGCCACTGCATCAGGCTCCTTGACTAGGCTCAGCAGATGCATTGTCGATGCTTCAGTACCAACTGGTAATGGTGCTCCATTTGCTGGTCTTGCCTTGAAGAATATCAAGGAATCTCTCATCATTGCTGGCCACGTGGCAGGGGCTGCTCATATTACTTCTGTTGAGAATAGCATTATTGTGGTAGCGTCGAGACAGGTTCGAATGCATGACTGCAAGAATGTTGATATCTATCTCCATTGTACCAGTCGACCTATCATTGAGGACTGTCATAATGTTCGGTTCTCTCCCATTCCAGAATGCCATGTTAGTACTCCTTCCGAGACCTACTGTCCAACAAAGTTAATTCAAAAAATAGAAGATTCTTTCTGAGGAGACCATTCAAAATCAATGGGATCAAGTCGATGATTTCAAGTGGCTTAAGTCTGAGCCCAGTCCAAACTGGAGCATTTTACCAGAGGAGCAGAGGCTGAAGGAAGACATATGGACTAGTGTTGTGCCGGGAGGTCCAGGAGTCGGTCTTGAGGATATATTGAAGTTGGTTGGGATCAAAAAGTAGGGAGGGCTTGCGTGCGTGCTGTGGGTCATTAAGTCTCTCGGCAGATTGAATCACTTAGCCTACAGCGGTGGAGTTTGAATAATTATGACTGTAATAATGTCTGAATTTCTGTCTCCCAAATGGGTAACACCATATCCTGAAAACTCTAACCCACGCATATCCCTTCCTCGAAGCGCAGCGGTATACAAAGTATGCCCGCGTGGATATCCACTTTTCCAGTCATCCATCAGAACCACACCACGAGAATGCGTTCTCGCGATGAAGCTGAATCTATAGCTTGTGGCCAGTCCCACCCAAGAAGGTATCTGAGCTGACCAGGCTTGCATATTTCGGAATTCTGTATTCACTTATGACACTCTTTCTGTCTCTTTCATCTCCATCACCGTGCCTCAGCTTTCAATACCCTCCATCACTTGTCCCTTTCCCTTCTCCCTATCTTCCCTCTCCCTCCTCGCAGCCAGCCCAACCTCCTTCAACCCCTCCAGAACCTTCCTCTGTTTCTCAATCCTCTCCTCCAACTCCCTAATCTCCTCCTCCTGCTCTCCTAGGCTCCTCTCAATATCCGGCAACTCCTTAACTTGCGCTCTCGCCTTCTGCAATCTATGCTTCAGATCATCCGTCGCCGCAGGTATGTCTTTGATAGAAAGCGAAGCTGTACCGGTGGCGAGTTGGGGGGAAGAGGTCTCGGCCGGTGTCCCTGTGGGCGCGTTTGTATTGGAGAGTGTTTGTAGGCGGGAGAGGATCGCAGAGAGGATGGGGAGTGTGTCGATTGAGTCAGGAGAGAGGCCTTCGGGAAGGTCGACGAGAGAGGCTTGAGGCGTTATTTGTGAGGTCGAGGTCGACATTGAGAGGATGTTATCTTCTGGCGGTAGGTTCTTCTCGTGTAATCTGAATACGATGTTACTATCTGCAGGTTCCGTATAGATTGGCAATTGAAATGAACGGTTGGGCGATTTCGGGAAGCTACTGTACAACGTCACAGCCTTATCGGGGGGTAGAGGGGACCCCTGCCGAGAAAAACAAACCAAAAACCCCCACCAAAACAACACCTGCTTTTCTCAACAGTCATATGTTTTGCAGAAACTCCGCAAACACATTTCCCGTATACTTGAAGATTTAGAAGATATTTCCGATATCGTAAGTCTCTTTATTGCTATCTGAATCTGCGCATTAATTCAGGCAAAGTGGGACTAATATCGGCGTTGCATAGAGACGAAACTCGGCAAAATGGTCCAGGTTGAGAACAAAGCTGTCCTGAGTACGTCCTAAGCTTACACATATCCTCATCCTTATTCCATTGTTCATTTACCTGGCAACTTTGACGAACATCTCTCCCTTCATGCCAGTGTGGAACGCTCGTTCTCAGCGATGTCGCACAATGCGAGCAAACAGCGTTCCTCGAAGAAAACCGACTATATCCTCGTCCTCTTCATCTGCCTCGTCTATCTGGAAGTATCATGGCTAATCGTAATGATCTGGCACAGTTGTCATTGACGGCTGGGGTATTCCATCCGCATCCTCTCCTAAAAATGGAGACGCAATCGCTGCCGCCGATACTCCGGTGATGGATGCTTTCCAGAAGAATTCAGATGGATATACCGAGCTTGAGGCATCTTCTCTGGCTGTGGGTCTGCCAGAGGGATTAATGGGCAATTCGGAAGTCGGGCACTTGAACATTGGTGCTGGACGTGTGGTCTGGCAGGATGTGGTCCGAATTGATCAGACGATCAAGAAGGGAGAACTCAACAAGAACGAGGTTATAATGAACGCTTTCAAGGCTGCGAAGGAAGGGACGGGACGTCTTCATTTGGCTGGTCTGATCTCTGATGGAGGAGTGGTATGTTTTTTAGTAGATGGGAACTGTGAGAGCCCACGAACTAATCTGACCTCCAGCACTCCAAACAAGATCATCTATACGCTCTTCTGAAAGTCGCCAAGGATATCGGAATCCCTCATGTTTATATCCACTTCTTCGGTGATGGTCGAGATGTCGACCCAAAATCTGGTACTGGATACCTGGAGCAACTGTTAGAGAAGACCAAGGAGATTGGTATTGGTGAAATTGCAACTGTTGTTGGACGATATTATGCCATGGACCGTGATAAGCGATGGGACAGAGTTGAGGTTGCGTTGAAGGGTATGGTTCTTGGCGAAGGAGAGGAAAGCAGTGATCCCGTCAAAACCGTTAAGGAAAGATACTCCAAGAATGAGACTGACGAGTTCTTGAAACCAATTATTGTCAATGGCAAGGAAGCTCGCATACAAGGTACATACCGAAGCTCCTAGTCTATGAATCTTCTACTGACCTTCGCAGACGACGACCAAGTCTTCTTCTTCAATTACCGTTCCGATCGAGTCCGCGAGATCACGCAGCTTCTTGGGGATGTCGACCGATCCCCAAAGCCTGACTTCCCTTACCCCAAGAACATCACTCTTACAACTATGACCCAGTACAAGCTAGACTACCCCTTCAAGATCGCGTCTCCACCCCAGCACATGGGCAACGTTCTGGCAGAGACCCTTGGTACCCAGGGCGTTAACCAAGTCCACGTCGCAGAAACAGAGAAGTACGCTCACGTAACCTTTTTCTTCAACGGAGGAGTAGAGAAAGTCTTCCCTCTCGAGACTAGAGACGAGTCCCAGGATTTAGTCCCATCAAACAAAAATGTTGCTACCTACGACAAAGCTCCGGAAATGAGCGCTGCTGGTGTTGCAAAGCAAATGGTTAAGCGTATCTCGGAGCAGAAATTTGAGTTCATCATGAACAATTTTGCGCCTCCAGATATGGTTGGCCATACTGGTGTCTACGAGGCAGCTATCGTTGGCGTTGCGGCTACCGACAAGGGAATTGGTGAAATCTATGAGACATGCAAGAAGGAGAACTACCTTCTGTTCATCACTTCAGATCACGGGTATGCCATACATCTTTGTTCTACCATTTCCATCAAGTTTCCCTTCTAATTTCTCTTTGTACTAACAACACATCTAGGAACGCCGAAGAAATGAAATTCGAAGACGGCAAACCCAAGACCTCCCACACAACCAACAAAGTCCCCTTCATCATGGCCAATGCGCCAAAAGGTTGGAGTTTGAAGAAGACAGACGGCGTTCTCGGAGACGTCGCACCTACGATCCTCGAGGCTATGGGTTTGAAGCAGCCTGAGGAGATGACAGGACACAGTCTCTTGATCAAGAGTTAGATTACCTTGCTTTGCTGCTAGAGTTTAACCCTTGACCTTATGCATTCTGCTTGTCATTGTTTGATGTGTTTGATGCGGTCTTCGTAGAGATAGAAAATGATGGCTAAAGTTGTTTTGGCAGGTAAAAAGCGAAGTCATGATGAGACGAATGATGAGACGAAAGCTTGAAATGGGAGGATGCATTAAGGTTTCACATTCAGAGAGAATAAGAGACATTGTACTGTGTACAGAGGCAAATATACATAGACTTTCTGCGTGACTCTACGACTCCGAATAAAGTGTGTACATGGTGTGGTATGTTTCGGTATTGACCGACCTTCCTCGCGTCTTGATTCGAATTCCCTCCATCTCAGGTGAGCAGCCCTTTCTCACAACGCTGTGGCAAGTAATATCCAAAACCCAAACGAATGCAACGCCATGACACCATCGACCAATGCATCCAATTTTCATTCACATAGCCTTCCCAACACCGCCGCGACTACTAGCCTTGCTCTCCATGCTCATCGGGCTTACATTCCCATCGCCCTCCCTCCTCAACCGATCCCACCCCATCCTCTCACTCCCCACCACGCTCCCATCGCTCCTCAGACTCCCTACGTCCGGCCCTGGATCCCCCCACTCCATCTCGCTGCCAAGCCCACTGCTGTATTTACTCGCATACGTGCCCGTCTCGCTCACCACCCTGCCATTCGGCGTGTCGTTCATCGTACTTACGATCCTCGGCTGGATCCCAACCGGCGGTCCTGCCCCGTCTTGCATTGGAGTGCTCTTGGGGTTCCGCGGGGAACCGGCTGGGAGATCTCTCGTCGAGTCTCTCGCTGTCGGCATCGGCTTCTGGAGTTTAGGACGCCAGAGCTCGGGACGCTCGAGGTCGAAGGGATCAGAGCGGCCTTTGCCTTTCCGCGCGTTGGCGGAGAAGGAGAGGACTGTGTCGCGGTAGGAATCGCGGGAGGGCGCGATGGAGGAGGGGTAGCGGGATGTCAGTGCTAGGGAGGCGGTTTTGCTGTTTGTTGTGGGTGGGATGTTGGGGGTTGTGCTTGTGGTGGGAGGTGAGTTGGAGAAGGGGTTAGGGGTTGTGGTGTCCATGGAGAGACCCCGTGAGCGGCGGATGTCGGATATGTAGGTGTTTTGTTTTGGGATCGAGCGGGTGGGTGGATTGATGGGGTCTGCGAAGGGATCTGGTTCCGTCGAGGTATTAGGTGGTTTCCATGCTTGGTTTTCCGGATTCCCAGGAGGTTTAGAAGGGGGATCGGCAAACGGATCTTGTTGCGTTGAGAAATCGAGGCCTAGTGACCCGAACAGTGGGAGGGGTTGGCTTAATGAAGCTCTCCGTCTTTCAGCTTGGAACTGAAGCTCCCGATCGTCCATGCCAACGAGTTGCGAGAAATCCGGCGGCCGATTGATATTGGCTTGTTGCTCTGACATGCTACGTGCTGAAGCAAAAGGGTCCATTGATTGCCTGCCTTGTTTCCGGAGGCGCCAATTGAAGTCCATGCCGTCTGTGAAGCGCTGCCACCAATCGTTGAGGCGATCTCGAACTGGGACATGTCCGGTGTGGTTTGACAAGACGGAGGAGTTGTTGCGACTGTGCTGTGGTATTGGCCCATCGAGAAATTGCGAGTTGCCTCTATTCAGGTTGACGACTGGTGTATCACTTCGATCGCCTGATACCTTTGACTTCAATGATGCCCCTATCCCTACAACGCTGGCGACTGCTACTGCTACTCCTTCTCGAAATTTTTCCGATCGGTATTCTAGTTTTGCTTTCCATTTCGCGCTGCGTTTTGTTGGCCCCACTGAGCCGCTATCGATCTCGTAGAAGCGTTCTTTTGTCCCGCTCGTCAAAGGTGTTAGTAGAATATCTCTCCTTCTCCTCCGTCTCAAGAACCAAAGTAATAATCCTATGATTCCAATAAAAGCAACACCCCCAATAACTCCACCCACGACAGGCGCCGCTGTCACTTTTGGACTCGAAGAAATCCCAACCGCAGCTGATGATTCTGCTACAGGTGCGGTGGTCGTTGGAGAGGTGATTGATGTCGATGCGCTTGAGGACGATACAGTAGAAGTAAACCCGTCGCCATTGAAACTCTCTGATGTATCAGTTGAAGTTGATGCCGCAGAGATCTCGCTTTGTAGGATTGGTATTGAGGTAATCGAGGATACTGTTGGGGTGGTACCTTTCGATGCGGGTGAGGCTGATGTGGATGGCTCACTCGTACTCAAAGCTGCCGCCGAAGTTATTGAATCGACTGAAGCAACCGAGGTCGTCACGACAGCAGGTATGGGAATAACGGATGTCGTAGATTCGGGTTCGAGGGTAGAGGAGGATGTAGAGGAGGGAGTAGAGGAGGAAGTAGATGAGGGAGTAGAGACTATAGAAGTTGTTGGAGCCGCACTGGACGTAGAGATCGCAGACACCGCAACCTGAAGTGAGTCACCTTGAACTTCAGCACTTGAAGTGGTACTTTCAGGCGGAGGGATGGTTGAAGTCGCCGTTTCTGCAGCCACCTCCGGCGTCGTAGTTGTAAATGAAGTCTCGCCGGCGATAGTTGTAAGTGATATCGGTACCCGCGTACACCTTTTCCCATCTATCGAAGTGATCACGAACCCTGCCGGCAGGCTTGCGTTTGTCGACATGACGAAAAAGTAAAGCGACCGCAGCCGCTGTAAAGAATATAAAATCAACCTTCAAGGGATAGTGGACTGAGAGGCTCCTAGGCCTTCAAGATGTCTTTTCATTCATGATGATGCCCAACAAGAATTGTGTGCAGGAGAAGAAGTACGTGCAGGAAGAGAGAACATCATTCCGCAGTACGAGTAAGGAAGCCAGACAGCCAGATTCACGATCCTCCCCTCAAACGTGGACATTTTGGTAAGATTCTGGAGTGGGGAAAGAGAATCAGTCAATTGGATTGGGCGAGCGTGGTTCATGGCTGGAGGGGGATTGTTGCAACCCCTTGTGCTGATACAAATGCTGTTGCATGGGGCGTTTTCGCTTATTGATTGATCGCTTGACATCCGGGTCTGGACCAGGAGGAGGGACTCATCAATGCGATAATGATAGGAATATATGGGTCAAGTTGATTCTGGTTCAGATGAAAAACTGGTTGGCAGGCTTCTGCAAGTACAGTCCAGTATACGAAGTATGCAGGATTGGAAGATTTAACAACGCGGGTAAAAGGCATTCTGGTTGAAATGTTTGCTCTGCGGCAATGACGCTACGCGGCAAGGAAAGGGGTATTTGACGTAAGAAAGGCGGAGGGGTCAAGCGAGAAGGATATGTGCGTCCGGAGTAGGGGGGAGTAAACGCGCGCAACGCTCGGCGTTTCTGAAAGAAATCCTCTTTGCCTGGCCTGATGCACGGGAGGTCTCTTGGCCGACCATGTTACATATGCATCGACAACTCGGCTGATGATGATAAAGATGATGATGATGATGATGATGATGGTGTTGATATTGTTGTTGTTGATGATGATGATAATGACAATGATCACGCTTTGCTTTTCCATGGATTTTCGTCGATAATGCGTAAAATCGCAGGAAGGATGCTTCGCCGCCCGCTTGGGAGGGATCTGCATTCTGCACGCTGCCACATTCGGCTCGAGCGCACGCAGGACCCGCAACTCCCATCTCCAACATGCGCAACCTCAACTGAGTGAGAGCTGGAAGGACGACCTTGACTCGCCTCCACGCTCTGACGGGACCATCTTGCAAGAGTACCATCTCCTCGCATTGCCAGAGTAATGGTGATGACAGGACGACATCGCTCTTTCTGTTCGCTTCACTGCGCACTTTCACCGCCACTACGACCTGCATGCTGTAGCGTGTGAAAGGACGAAATAGCTGTCTTGCGGTTTAGACAAGAAAGGGGACGAGGGAAGAGTTCATAATGTTCGTGGGTAAGCTTTATCTGCTCTCCTATTACTTACTCCTTTAATACTTCGTGTTGTCTATCTGCCTCTCGAATAAGGCGAGGGAAACCCTTGGCGTGCGTGCAGATGTGTGTATATATATATATATATATATCTGTATATCTGTGTGTATGTGCGTGCACTTGCGTACATCCCATCCCATTCCAGCCTCTATGCGGACTGTCGGCCACGATGCGCAAATTCTTATTGACTGCAAGAGTCATTCCGCCTGAGCGTCATCACCCATCCCCAAAGTCTCATGCTGATCAGACCACATCGGCATACATCTCTCTTTTCACTCCATCACTCACTTCGGTGCTGCCAACGTTTCACTTCTCCTCCACCAAGTGGCAGAAGTCATGGCTTCTCTCTTTCCTTTCAAATCAACCGCTCCCGTTTCCAGTTTCCAGTTCCCCATCTCTCACAAGTTCTCATGCGGTTCCCGAACAGGTGCATTTCGAGGACCCCCGGCTCCAGAGGGTCTGGCAAGAAAACCTCCAGAGTCCACCCCGGTCGTGTTCCCATCATGTGCGCCACAGGTAGAGGAGGCTCCCTCGACGTCAGCCTCCTCGTCCCGGCTTCACGTCCCATTGGTCACCTTACTACAGACCATCCAGAGGCCAGCAGATATCCAAATCTCTCACTTCGAAGCACTGGGTTTACACGTGATATCGGACGCCTCTCCTCAGGACATCCTACCAGATGCCAGCTACCTCCCTCCTCTTGACCAATGGACGTCTACGCCGCCAGAGGATTTGGAAGCAGCAATTGTAGCTTCCAAGAAGCCTCTCAACAACAGCAACCTATCTCCAGGTCTTCAAACCTATTTAGAGCGACGCAATGAACTATCAATCGACAATACAGCCGCCTTCAGAACTATCCGTCGAATCCCACCGCCCACAGGCGAAGCAGCCGTTCGATTAGGAAACGCCTACGAGTTCTTCAAGAACCTCGAACTGATGTCAGGCTACTGGGATGACACATCACTCCCTTCCAAACCCGAGCCAGACCCTAACGATACACCTGAGGAAGAATCAAAAGATAAGGTAGAGCCACCACCACCACACCTCCGAATACACCACCGCACAGGAACCGGCGCTCAGCTTCCCCCAGAATACAGACAGCACCTCCTCACCGCGTTCATCAAGCTCGTCGCTTACGATTTCGGCTGCAACGTCTCATTCCCCCGCGTTGAGCCACGTCTGCACCTGACCCCTCCCCAACCCACCACTTTCCCGCCGTCCTACTTCAATTCTGGTGCGCAATTCATCTACCGCACTCCCCGTGATCGAGGTTCCGCACGCATGGGAATCGTCGAGGGCCCACTCGCAGCAGTATCTTGCCGCACAACGACTGTTTTTGCGTCCGAAGCCGACTCTAAGCTCGATCTAGCCCGTGAGATCGTAGCCGTACTCCTAACAGCTCAACAGCGCGCCCGAGAAGGGAAAGAAGAGAAGCGTCTTGGTGAGAATAAATGGTGGGCTACCCTTCCCCGCTGGGGCGGTGGACCAGGCGGTGCTATCGGCAAAGAAGTAGATAAGACGCCGATGATCGACGATTCTCTATCCGCAAAACTCATCGATCCCGCTCTTACTGTAGCGAGCGCTGCTATGAGTAATGCAGCTACTATAGCTGGACAGGCGATAGGAGTGTCGAATCGCATTGCGGATGTGAAGCGAGCTATCGGCGGCATCAACTCGCCTTCACCGAGCAAGAAATCGAAGCGTGGGGCGAAAGATCGGAATTTAGCCATCTATGAGAATTACCGGAGGATGTTACAGCCGAGTAGCAACTGGGATTCCAAAGCTCGATATGAGGCTATTGGAAAGGTCAGAGGGAGTGGATATGACGATATTTTCTTGGTTAGTGCGTTGAACCATCATGTGTCTTTAGTCAGGGTACATGTCCCAGAAAGTCTCCTCGCTGTGCTAGGCGGGGAGGTGAAGGATGAAGGGCGGGAATGGGGAAAGCTGGTGATGTACAAGAGCAAATGGTTCGATTTCTTCTTGAAAGAGGAGAGGATCGAGGCCATGGGTTTGGTATGGGCTATGATGAACTGGCTAATGAGAGCCATCGATGATCCTGCCGAGGACGAGCTGAACGCGCGAGAGAAGGTCAAGGATGGAGATAAGATGGATACCACATAGAATGGCTGCATGAGATCGGATAGAATTTGTGCAGCATAGCTAGCGAGCATAGCATGAAACTGGCACGAAGTGACCTGCTTACAACAATCAGGCGAGAATAAACTACTGCCTACCTAAATAAACACACCGCTCAATCCCTCCTCGCGAATAGTAGACTAGTAGACTTGCCAAATACCAGCTCATCCAACCCATTAAAAGTAGCGCGTCAATAAGCCGGCATTGTTCACCGGCGGTTGTTTTTCGTTCGAGTATTTTGTGCCAATCGTAGTACATACTGGTGTCTTTAGACTTGGCTGGGTTGTTGGTGGGTGCTTGATACTTCCGCCGTGTTTTAAGAATTCTATTCTGGGGTGGTATAGTGCTGAGAGGGTGTTTTACGACGGCCTTTGCTGGAGGTTATATGTGGTTAAGGATACCACTTGGCTGTAATTATGTGAGTTTGGATTGCATGTGGCATTAAAGATTTGGAGGAGGTCCTGCTCACGCATCAAAGGTGAAATGGCCTTGAAGGTTTGATTGATTTGCAAAGCGATCTCTCCGCTGATGCGCACCGAAAACTTTTCCATTTCTAGCAATGTTAATCCCTCTTCTGACTCCATAGCATTCATATTGTACATGTCGTTGATCCATTTAATCGCCTTCAGCCCCCATCCACACTCTCGCTTTCAATCTCTCAACGACCTCTCTTCTAATCCACTGCATATCCTTGCCCTCGGCCGTAGCTTGATCAGCCCACTCAAACAGCAGTCTCAGGCCCAGCAAGCGATCCCTCTTCCCACTGTCCAGCGTAGCATTCTCAAGGACCAGTCTAGCATCAACGACCGTCTCTTCTGCACCTGCATGAACAACACTTGCCCCTCCACGGTCGGGTGGTAGAACAAGCGCACGTTCTGCTTTCGTCAAGCCCGCAAAAGCGGGGAGTTCGAACAATGCTTCCAGAGATTGGGGGGCTGTGCCGTCTATATCATTCAGTGCTTGTAGCGTGGCTTGGAATGCAGAAGCAGAGGCATCGTGAGCGGGACGTCGTCGTAGATAGACTGTTTGTGTTGATTTGAAGGATGCAAGATGTGTCGGATTATTTTCCAGGTCAAGTACAACGTTCCAATATTCTGGGCTGTTCGTGCGGACAGTTTGGATCTTGTCGACTTCTGGGAGGAGGCAAGGCGTATGGGCTTGACTGCATTCCCCGCTGCGGAGAGTAATTGTTATAGGGATCGGAATAGGTTGGTTGGTATCGATGTCTTTAATAACTAAGCACCGCGCCTCTGCTGCTAGGACCCAGAAATGACGAAATGCTTGCAGATGCGATTTATTATCTTGCACTGCGGATGGGAATATTGGATAAAAGGCCACGAGTAAAGAGGCTATTGCGATGTCCGAGGTGCCAAAAGTGAAGGTCCCGCCTCCCAGGAAAAGAGCTCCGATGGCAAGATGTGCTGCAAGATGACTTCCATACGGAGTATCTTCGTCATCTCGGCCATGCATAGACCGAAGTCGTCGGAAGACTTGCAAGTCTCCCGTCCCTGCCATCACTGTGGCCGCAGCCAACGCCACGAGATCTTGGCAATTCCGAACAGTGTTTCTAGTGAGTCTTTGATCAAATGTGTCTGCGTCAATTTGACAGATACGTGTGAGCTCGTGCAGATACATGAGCATTAGATCTCGAGCCTCTATTGATGCAGATCCAGCAAATCGTAGAGCGACGCTGAAGCAGAGTCCTGTGATGATATTGTAAAAGGGCAGATCCTCGCTCGTTAAGCTATTGATAGTCTGTAGTGTATATCGCTCTCTATATGCCTTTGGCAAGTTGGTCTTGATCCAAGCGATCGAGGGCTCGATTTTGCTCCACATAATCAAATGCCTCGCAAGAGTGCGTAGGAGAAATATATCTGGTCTGATATAGTCGAACTGGAGAATAGAATCTGGCACATCAATCTTCCGAGCCAGGACTTGATTCTCCGATTTCATAAATATTAAGGCGACAGCGACTACAGCAGCGGCTGTGGCCTTGTCGAAAACGTGAACGAGATCCACTTTCTTACTTCCAGCAGCTAGAACAAGTAACCTTTCGGTGAGTCGCATATCATGGAGCCCTTTCAAGTCGGAACCTTTGCCAAGGTTGATGAATCCAAGAGCGAAGCCAGCAGCTAGTCGATAGCCCTCGTTTCGTAAGGGTTCCTCATCGATTTCCGTGTCGATATGCTCGATTTCTGAGACCATAATCTCACTCATTCTCCGATGTTGGGTGTTGCAATAGAGTAGACCAATGCCCATAATCCCCGTAGTCTGCGTGAGAGGTGACAGGTTCAATTCTGCGGCTCCTGGAGGCAGCATACGTGTCACATGGACAGATAAAAGCCTTGTGATTAATGAGTCCATCGTGCCCATGTACGATGCTGCTAGGCCGAGCAGTAACCCAATTGAGGTCATAGTGTGCTTCGGAGTTAGATATTTGAATGCCACCCATTTAGCCACCGATTTCAGATGGCCATTCAACCCCAAGGCAAGTAGGAAGCCAGCGTGGCGGTTGTTAAGCTCGCTGCCCCCTTTGCCGTCTCGTTTATTGTATAGGATCCACGATGTATCAATACCTTTGGCGTTACGGGAGATACCAAGACCCGCTGCAACACCGTTATGGAAGAACGCCCAGCAAACTTTCTCTTCCGAGAACGCGCTCTTGTCAACTCCAACAGTATTGTTCTCTGGTTTCATCACACAGCTTAGATTGAATCCAGAGATGTTGATTCTCTGGGTCAGGAGAGGAGTCCGAGCACTGAAATAAAGCAGGCCTCTCCCAGAAGATATAGCAAGTGTGCGGTAAGCCAGCATCTGCGCATGCTTTTTCTGAGCTTCTAGCAATTCAGACTCTGACCAATGAGGTTGGGATCTACATCTAGCAATAGTTGGCAGATGGGTATTAAGAATATACATCGCTTCAGCCATTCTCTGATCCTCTTTGAATATTGATCGGGTAATCGATTGACGATCAACTTCAGCTGAACCATCAAAGGATTTGGTAGCCTCTGGGTTTGTTGTGGATGCACATATTGAGTGAACATCAAGACTCGACTCGTGGGAGGGCGCCTAAGGTAGATTAGCACAAGTAATCTTTCCGACTGATTCCAACATACAAGTAGAGTGGACTGTAACTGTCGAGGTCGTTGTCCGGGTGTTAAAAGTATATTCACGTCTTCACGTCCAACCATAGCAAGGAGGTCTTTGCTCCAGGTTGTTGGAGGCTCGGTTTGGCACTGGACTATGGCTTCCTGAAGGGGAGCAAGCACGGCTTCAGGCAGAGTCTCAAGCAATTGAGCATCCATTCCGGCCGACGACAAAGCTTCAACAAACTGAGCAGGCGTCCAATTACTTTGCATAGACGAAAAGAATTGTGCAAACAAAAGGGTCCTCGGAGTCAAGCTAGACCATTCTCGAGGCTCCCCAGGGGGCTTCAATGACCGAGTCGCGACGAGTTCAGGAATTGTCAGGAAAGGAGTCAAAGTGCGCTTGGAAAAGCAACATTGGATCCAATCATAGATTGAAGGGCAAGCAAACGGTTCTTGAGGTGGAGATTCCACCCCCTGTACTGCATCGAAGTCCAAGGCATGCATTGATGCTTCTTCAACATCATACACATTGACCCAATTTGTCCATCCAATCCATCTCACAATTTGAGATAAAACAGGTGCCAGGCTCACAGCGCCTTGGGCGAGAGAATCGACCAACGTAGTATCAAGTTTTTGTTCTTCGTGAAGGAGGTGGAGACCAATTACGATATCAACGAGTGCAGCTTTCCGACTCTCGGGACTTGCGTTTCCTCCTGTAGGTAGGGTTCCGGGTATCGAAGACTTGCCCAATGTTGAGCTCGCAAAATCACGAGTCAGTGTTACATGCTTCCGCAAGAAAGAGCCTCTCTCGGAGGAGCTGGGCATGAAAATGGAAGTGTGAAAATCTGGATCGTGCTTAATTCCCAGATAATGCCCTTCTTCCTTACTGAGCCATTGCCATCCTCGATTTCCAGACCATGGTGGCGATGGGTTCCCGTTTGAGTTTTCTTGGCTTTGCATTGTTTCCCAGTTCTCTAGATCTGCGCCACTACTCGACCTCAACAGGCCAGAACGGGATTTCCGCTTTACGTGAGTCCGCTTTTGAACAGGCTGCAAAGTACTGCCTGGCCCTAGAACCATCGAGAAAAGAGTCACAACTAGGGCTGTCCATTCCAGATCTTCAGCCTCTATAGAGTCAATACGTAGCCACTGCATAGCATTCCACCATGTGACCAAAACACCTTCCCCGCCACGAGGTCCTGGAACAACCGCTCTACAAGTGTCGATAATCTTGCGAACATGCGGATTTTGAGGTCGCATCCGAATCTGGAGCTGGTACATTTTGCCTTCATCGTCGACTAGATCGATGAGCCCTTGAGGTTTCGCATTACGCAGTCCATACAAGCCACGAGGCCCTTGGCTGAGGACCCTCTTGAAACCCCCCTCCCTTCTAGCGGCTAGTGTTGCGTCAAGACTTAGATCCCGAATGTTGCGTATTGCAAACTTTGTCGGCAGCGGAACCTTCATGAGGACGCTCCAGGGGGCTTGTAGACTGAGTTCTCCGTAACCATCTGGAGTTTCGGTCAACACCAAGATCCGTGAGATATTCCCATCATCAAGCCTGCTGGCATCAATCACGCCTGGGGCTCTGGTCACCGAGCCTTGCGAAACAACAATCACATCTTTCTCTGAGGCTGCTGGATGTGAGTCTTCAATTTTGGCGGATTTGTGAGTTTTGGAGTATAACGTCAAGACGAGAAGTCGTCTTTCATCGGGATCTAACACGCAAATAACGATGGGGGTGCCTTGCTGGTCCTCGATTGCGGAGGCTGGGGCGGTAAGTGTAAATATTTTGAATTGACTTTTTGCAGGCGTATTTTGGATTGAGTACCGGACATTGGTATGCTCCGCAGGAACACTCCAGACGTGCGTGAGGACGATTTCTTCTCTAAGAGCATCAAACTCATCGTCATCCAAACCCATGTTGTGAAACCCTTCAAAATCGCCACCAGCCCTTAGTTCGTCCAAGAGTTCGTCAACCGGAGCCTCAAGGAAGCTGTTAATGCTTTGGTTAAAATGGTGCCCCTGGGAGAAATTCTGGCCGTTCACCCCGGCAAAGGCTCCTATACTTGTCCTTCCATGCTGACTGCCGAGAGACTCTCCCCGCCTTGATGTGACAGTATGATGCCCAGTAGCTAGATCAGAAAATGCAGAGCGATCGTGTGAAGCTGACAGATCTGCCCTGGCAAGCATTGAGCTTACACGTCGAGACTTTCGTCGAGGTGCAGCAGCACTGTCGAAATCCGGATCGAGCGTAGACACCAAGTCGGCCGGGCTCTCTAACATACTTTCCTGCCTTGTGCCTCGCTTTGGCGCTATACCCAGCGTGCTACCTCCAAAGCTTTCCCGAGAAAAGGTTTGCTGACTGTTCGGAATGGGGGTCGTTGTTCCAGTTCCACTTCCTGGCACAAAAGAGCTTCTTCGACGAGAAGTACCACTTCCATTACTAGTCACGCGCTGCTTATCACGAATGTTTGATTCTTGTCCGGTATATGATAGCCTCCAAACAGTGTACATACTAGTTTCTCTATTCAGGGTCAAAGCTAGTATGAGAGGACTTTCGCTGTCTGGGCTTGAAAAATCCGTTCGACGAGAGACATGTAGTATTTCTTCCGCAGTGTCCAGCGCCGCCATCTTTATTGAGTTCCTCCTGCGCACTCGGTTTATTGATTTCGAAGGCCGTGCAACGACTAAGCCCATCTCTGCGAGTGGATCGGAAAGGGAAAATAGTCTTGGCCAGTTTGTGTCGTTCTTCAGCGAAGGGGGTTCCCACAGGTCTTTCAATGTAGAATTCGGTGGAAGCGGCATCTGCTTCGGCGCACCAAGATCTGCGATTGAAAATGTTGAGAGTTGTGAACTCGCCGCGGACCACGGCTTGGGTTGGGAAGAGACAAATGAATTCGGAGGAACTCTTGGAAATTTCAAAGAAGCCGCAGCTAGATTATCAACCCTCAATTTCCTTTGGATGATGAGACCATGAGGTGCCGCAGAAGCAGATTCAACTTCGAATGGCAGATGTATGATATGGTTTGTGCCAGAGAGGAAATGGACATGCGCTTGTGTTTTCAAGAAGACCACAATCGCAGCAGACCTGGTATTCGTCTTCGTGGTGTGCGATTGTAGCTTTCCTTCCTTGGCCAGTGGTCCAACACTTGGGAACGTAGTCATCAACGCTTGAGTGACAGGTTCATTCTCCAGATCAAACGTGTAGCTTTTACGAAAGACGCCGCCTCGAGACCAAATGACGCATCGCGAGGTAACAAGAAGTTCGTCATCGTTAACTATAGAGTCTGTATCCCCATCAGAATGATTGTACCAGGTGTAAGATGTTCGAGGCGGGTCTGGAGGAAGAAGGCGTTCTCGGATCGCATATTGAAGTCCTGTAGGCTGGTGAAGGCCTAACGAAGTGACCGCAGCCATTTCTCAGGAAGTAGATCGTCTATCATCAACTCGTATAGTCCCGCATAATTCGTCAACCGCATCAATGCCCGTAAGTCGGTAGAAAGTACAGCATGTTGTCAACATGGCAGCTCCTTCTTGGCGCGCCTCGCGTGGACGAAGTGGACTGGACTAATACCGAGTAAGGCTGAGATTTTACAGTAGCGCGAGGCCACTGAACTACCTCCGCTTAGTCGTCTTCCCCCCCTTTTCTTTACCCGGAACAGCACCGTCAATAATACCACCAACCATGATGATCGTCCACATAGATCTTCTTATTCAATCACTACTCTGTCTTTGTATACAAGATAGCAGTAGACTAGATCACGTGTCGCCCTCATTAGGAGAATGCAAAGTTTGCATCGTTGAGAAGTTGATTACTGATCGCACCAGGACTTATTGATATCGGCTGTTCTACAAACCAAAGCTATCGAGGTAATCATTGGTTCGTAAACATGACCAAACTTTACAATGGCGTTTGCTTCGTTGGGCTAGTGTGTCTTTATTGAGCCAGTGCAAGTCGTCAAGTGGCAGTCCATTGAGCTCGATTCCGTAGAACAGTGCGGTCTTCGTCATGAATGGCGGTATGCAGATTGGAAAGAGAGCGGTTTGAAGACATGTGTTCTGTATATATAAGGGGAGGAAACACTCAATGGATTTCCCATAACGCTCAGAGCAACTGTTACTCACCCAAGTCCTGATACGTCCAACGCTTTCAAGAATCTGATCGTTCTCCCGAGTCCAACTTCTCCCACCGCCATGCCTCAATCATCCTGCATCTGTGGCGCCAATGTCATTTCATATTCCGGGGAGCCAATTCTCAAGTTCCGCTGCCACTGCACCGACGAGCGCAAACTCACCGGTGCCGCCTTCGCCCTCAACATCTTGTGGTCGGATGCAGACCTCCAAGTTATCTCAGGAAAGCTGAGCACCTGGAGCAAAGAAGGTTAGAACTCTATGTTTTATGTCATTTCTCTAGGAAAATAATAACGGCCGATTCAGCCGACAATGGAAACATTATCACCAATCACTCCTGCTCCCAATGTGGAAGTCTTCTTTACAGAACCTCAAATCGTTACCCGGGGACCATGGCGATCAAAGCAGGATGCATAGATGGCGTTGATGCGGCAAAGGAATATGTTCCCGAAGTGGAGATCTATACGAGAAGCAGAGTGCCATGGGTTCCAGCTATTGAGGGTGCGAAGCAAGAGATTGGGGATTTCACGTCTTGATGAATCTCGGAGTAGACTTAGATTGTTGATGCAGGAACAAGATTTATGGAGAGACCAGAATAAGGAGGCGCAGCCCTTTCTCTATCAAAGGAGCCTCCTTATAGATTTGAGAATTTGAGTCCTCTTACATATGAAACCCCACATGAAAGGCTCGATCGTGCTCATCAGTAGATGGTGGAATACCTCATCAGATCCGCTATGCCGTCTCCTTTACGGCCTCATCCCACAACCTCCTACACCTCTCCCCATGGATTCTCTCCACAAACCACAAGCCCTGCAACGCTTTCTCAACCCCTTCCCATTCCAAATGCAACCGCCTCACCAACTTCGCAATCTGATCCGCAAACCATATCCTGTCTTCCCCACCTCTCGCCTCTAATCCACCTATGAATAACAACCAAACCATCAACTCTCCCTCTTTCTGATTCCTGATTTGAATCAGCATTACACACTCTTTCAATTTTCGCACCAAATTTCTCGATCCGATAGCCGAGAAGGGGAATTCTTGAAGCGTGGTCTGGATGTAAAGCAGGGCTCCGATCTGCAGGACGTCGTTGAGCATTTGGTCCGACGCTGTGTTGTCTGAAGCACGGGCTGTGTGTTGGAGAAAGGCGTACCGCAGGGCGTAGGTTTCTTCCATGAGCGTAATTTGGGACGGGATATTTGCTATAGTTGGACTTGAGAGGATGAGTGACATTTGATGAGAGAAATTCAAGAGTTTGATTAGTGTGTTGAGAAGACTCTTATCCAGGGGTAATGTAGTGAGAAAATTGAGGAGGCTGTTGCTTGCTACTGATTTCATCTGCAGGGGACTATTCGAAGAGTATTGAGGAAAGCGGTTATGAGAGGCGAAGAATGGAGGGGCCATGAAGTACATTGATCCTGTGAGATCGGCCCTGCCATCGTTAGGAGATTTTCAAAGAGGAGTATGAGGTGAGGTACCGGTGAAGTTTGAGCTGGAGCGTGAGGCTAAGCTTCAGTATTCCCCCCTTCAACTCACCCATCTGCTTCGCTCCATCCATGTGGATTTTCCATCCCTCGAAATTTCCTCGCAGTGCCTATTCTCATCAACCTTGATATCACTGTCTCCTTCCAAAAACTCACCTCGCTAATAGCCAGACAACTAACAGCTCCAATCGTCCCCTCCTCAACTCTCTTCCCATCCTCGGCTCCATCGACCAAACACTCCAACCGTCTTTTCACCAATTCCCTACTCCTACCCTCATGTAGAATAGCATCCTCACTTTCACTGCTCCCCAAGATCAAGCCTGCATACGTGGACGTTGTATAAAGCAACGCATAGAAAAGCGCCTCATCACTCAACGCCCAATCAAACCAAGCAGCAGGGCTAATCGGATTAAACCTGACCTTATTTTCCAGCGGCCACATCGCAGTCCCCATACTCCTAATATGATAAATTACAAGCGATAACTTCGGGTTAGGATCTAGACTCGAAGAAACAGGAACCGACTTGTATCGAGACACTGTTGTCTCAGACCGAGACATAATGCCATCAGTAGAAGCTGAGGGGCCGGACTCTGCATTCTCAGCCGATTCCCTGGCATCGTCAGGGCTTGAAAACAGTTCCTTGCACGTTTGAGTCCGGAGAGCAAGGGCTTTGAAATGTTTCTTCTTGCGGCTTGAGTCACGAACTACGTGGGATCGGACGAGTTTTCGGATAGAAGGCTCCTTGTTTTTGAAAAGTTTTGTGCCGTTTACGAATTCGAATTCTTGATGTGGTAAAGATAGTTCCTGAGCTTGAGGTTTTGAGGCTTTCCTGAATCGTGGCTGGGAATGAGAGAACGACGGCTTCGGAGTTGTTTTGCCGGGCTTGGATTCTTTCCAGCTTTTATGAACCATTACCAAGGGTTTGTGTTGGGAGAGTGAGAATGGCTCTAATTCCATTGTTGCTGCTTTGATGGGCAAACGCTTCCTCTCAAGACTGTGAGATGAGGCCCAACTGGTAATCAACTATCACGCAAGACTGTTCCACGTGACAACGACGTTTCCGACTTTATAGCGATAAGTAACAAATGTTTCTATGAAAGAAAAAAGAAACACGTCAAATGTAAGCTTCGCGATCACGGAGGTCAGAAATGGAATATTGCTGATTAACAGCATGGAATTTCAAGCGCGGCTGAAATGGGCAAGGATACAAAAGCCAAGATTAGTGAACAGATCGAATTTGCTAGGATTCTAAGTCCCGAAAAGCTAGAGCTGAGCAGGACTCTTGCTGACTTGAGAATATACTCAATTTCGAACAGCATGTCAATCTCAAATGAGATGGGTCAGGTCTGTCTCAGAGGAACTTAGCTCGCCTTTCGGGCAACTCGCCCACTCGAGTCAGTCAATTGCGCTTGTAAAAACGAGGCGTTGGTCCTCTCCGTGGTGATCACATAGAGGCAGGAGTCATAAAATATTTGTTGATTCGGTCTATATTTGCGATCTACTCGCGCTGGAGAAAAGACTAAGCCTTGCCTCAGACTTGTCCATAATGGCGCCTTTCTCATAGGCACATACCCTTTCCATGCATACGCCGTGATGATGTTCAATACGATCCAAACAGGAAAACCACTTGAGAATCACGCTGGCTCTCATTAGGAGAGATGATCAATGCATACTACTCTTCATCGTCAAACTCTGCCCTCATCTCCATTCTGTTGTCAAATGACAATAGAAGAGACATTCATCCTTCGCGATCCAAAGCATCCAACTCCCCCTGTACAGAAGCCTTAGTCGCAATCTTCTTCATCTGCGTATCTTCTAGCTTCTCTCCACCCGCATGTCGCATCTCCAAATCCTCGATCGCTCGGATTTTTTTCTGCAGTCCTCGCAGCTTCTTCGCATTCGGGCTTCCACCGCCGGGAGATGTAACCGACAACTCAGGAGGCTCTTGTGCACGGCTCGCTGCTGCATTGATTGTCAAGCTGTTTAAATGTGGTACGTGAGGTGCAGTACCATTCTGCTTTGGTGGTCCTTGACCTTGATTGGTGCGACTGCGGGGTCTTTGGCCATTGTAGTTCTGCTCCTTAGAGCGGCTGCGTTGATGGTCTCGTCGGTTTCCACGGTCAGGACTGCGGTTAGAAGGGCTAGTGTTTGATCCATCAGCGGATGGGGTCAGTCCAGCTGCCTTCTGAGCGTCTAGCTCTTTTTTCTTGTTCTCTCGCTTCTTCTTGTTCTTCAACGCTGCCTTGGAGAGATTCTCATCCCCAACAGCTGGAACTGGTCCATTTGTGGAAGCAGCTCCTGCGACTTCATTCTCAATTGGATCGGCTCCGGGAACTTGTCGTCTGGGCCGGCCGAATCCATTGGAGCCAACCAACGAAGTTCCATTGCTGACAATGTGTGCAGCTCCCCCCTCATCCTCACGCTTGAAATGCAGCGGAGTTGAAGTTCCTCGAGCTCCAGGAGGTCGATACGCACCAGCAGGCTTGGAAGGGGTTTTGACGGTTCCCAGATACGCCAGAGCCGATTTGTGAGGTGTCGGAACCGGATGAAGAGGATCGCCTGGGGCAAGACTACCCGGCCCCTGAGGTCTCCAGGTAACATTGTACAACTCAACCATGTCTTCATTGTACATGATACCACCTCCAACATGCCACAAGCGAACTCCATTA
Source organism: Hyphodiscus sp. D1413 (assembly GCA_003988895.1). Lineage (NCBI taxonomy): Eukaryota > Fungi > Ascomycota > Leotiomycetes > Helotiales > Hyphodiscaceae > Hyphodiscus > Hyphodiscus sp. D1413. Next base: position 185,150 of record QYAO01000010.1, on the reverse strand, counting down.
TCGACGCGCAATCTGGGGCTCGTAGTTGCAGTCAATATGTATCTGCTGTCCGGACTCCACTCGCAGACACTGGGATTGCCGCCTTCAATGGTACAGATCTTCTGATAATTCTTTTCCAAATCATAGATATCCATCTGGCCAGCCAAATTGCCAAATCCAGCTACCAGAACAAATCGGCCCGTTGGCGAGAAGATAATAGTGTTTCGGGGACCGAGCGGGAAGGTGTAGGTAGCCACAGCTCGTTGATTGAAAATCGTCGTCTTCGCAGGCATATATCCGTAGATGACTCCGAACTCCTTGGAATTGGGAGACCACGATACATCATGAATTGGTCCTTCTTTATCAAGAGTTATTCGCGAATCGAACCCACCATTTGCGCTCATAACGTATAGTGTGGTCTCTCCATAATAACTCTTGCCCGTCTTGTCAACCTCCGTCTGTGCCAGAACGATCAGAGTTGTACCGAGCTGGTTCCACTTCAATTGAACCTTGTCGCCCTTAAAAAAGGTCTTTTGGGAGATGTGGCTGGCAAATTGTGGGACATTGAAGATCTTGACGGTAGCTGGTTGGCCCTGAGCTACATCAGCAGGATCCACAGGATACTAAATTGGAGTGCATACCTTGCGCTCTGGAATGAAGACAGCCACGGAGTAGTTGTTACCAGGCGAGATCATGAAGTCCGCAACGCCCTCCGCTCGCAACTTGTTCCAGACGGTGCCCAAATCACCACTCTCATAGAACTGTACCTCGTTTGTGACAGCGCGAGCACAGTACCGCTCATCGAAAGTGTATTGTAGATTCCAACCTGTCTGAGACTTCTGCACAAAGCGACCAACAACCTGCTTCTCCGCACCTGGCGGAACCTCCTCGATTGTGCGCCAGACCTTCAAATTCTTGACAGCATCACCAGCCTCATCCTTCGAAGGACGCTCCCACGTAATGATGTACGAGCCCCGAGGCGAAAATCCCAATTCGTAGACGTTGGGAGTTGGGAGCGTGCCGATGACGTGGCCGACCGAGGCATCAATGATGGTCACGCCCTCATTTGAAGCCCAGGCAAAGTAACGACCACACGGCGAGTACGTACAGCAGCGTGAGCTACCTTCCGGGCGCTCAAACCCAGGCAAAGGCTCATAGACAGGCGCAGCATCCAAGATGCCAATCCCCTTCAGTGTTCTGTATGCAAACTGCGGAACAGCCATGACTACCGAAAGTCACAGATAATTCTTGTGGGGTGCAGGTTTGTATGGATGTAAAACGTTTCTTGATCGCGTGTACCGTTTGTCGCGAGCTCTTGGGCAATCGAGAATCCTCTGTTGTGGTTGTCTTGGAAGGGGTTTCGATATTTTTCGAGATCGTGATGTTGATTTGGCGGTGTCTGCAAATATCTGGGGAATGCTGGATCAACACGACAAGATTGGAGGATCGAGTTGAAAAGTCCTTTTGAACTAACAGAATAATATGCGATAGAAGAAGCAGATACTCCTAAGGGAATTTGACTGGCACCGGTGGATTGGCTTTTGGCGTGCGTGAGTAGAGGAATCAGACAAAAAATGAAGGCTCTGTGTCTAAACAAAGGCAAAGCAGAACCGAATCCGCGCTAAAACATTCGCTAAAGAAAGGGTGGCTGAGTGGCTGAGTGGCTGAAAACCGGCAGTGCTGACAACGTTGATGCTGATCTTCAGTCAAATGCCGCGTGGGTACAGTAATACAAGAGGTACCAACCCACTGCTCATATCAAACAAATATATCTATGTTACAGCATGATTGGTATATTAAATTGACCCGAGAAGATTTTCTCTTGTTGCCGTTCAAGCATGTAAGAGTGATACACCCTACGAAGTCCAGATCAGCTGGATCAGCTCTCAGCCTTAGGATGCCTGACGACTCATAAGGCTGAAAGTGACAGCATCTTTCGATCTCATGTTACGCGTTGCTTGGTTTGTTGGTAATGTCTCCTTGAGTGTTGGTCCAAGTGAGTATTTGGGACCCGATTCATTTCCAAAACCGACTACGTCTACCACCAGCATCCAAGTATTCTCCAGCGAAGAGATACTATAAGCATTTCTGAACGATTGATGGATTTTGAGTTCTTCTGCTATCAATGAGTCTAGTGGCGGACAGTCTCTCCTCTCTTCAGATTAATCTTGTCACCTCAAACAGTCCTTCGCTAAATTATTCTACAATATGACGAGCAGAAGTATGTACCAGGGACAGCCAGATTCCCACAAAGCTCCTCATAAAATACCACATACTATCATCTGGATTGCTGGTACTGAAGACCCCAGTCTACTGTGCGCAGCTTCAATGACTGCGGTATTGATGACAACCGACTCTGAATGAAAAAAATCCTGCTCTAGCATGTATACAGATCTGCTCCTCCGTTCAACAATCTCTATCGAGTCGCTACAACCCACTAGGCACAGCGTCACGCGGCGCTCTTCCACTCGGCATTGCCTCATTCCCAGCAGAAATACCCGCACCGTCTCCATCAGCAGTAGTACTTCTTCCATCCGTCGTCGTATCCAAAAAATTTGGATTCTTGTGCAAAGATTTCTCAACGAATGGAATCGTAATTGGGAGTAATCGCTCTTGTGCCGATTATGGATATAGTATTGCGTAGAGTGGCATGCTGGATGGCTATACGCTTAACGACAAGTTGAGTCGGACATTTGAGTTTGAGAATGAGCCGAAGCTGTTCCGAGGTTGAAGCAATTGTGAACGGCGCTTTGATGGCGTGTTTCGGTGTATCCAAGCATTGTCGTATTCATATCGCATTTTGTTGCTGGATGTATACTGTCAAGGAATCGTTGCGTTTGGCATCGTGGGATCATTGCTCTTCCACCAAGAATCCATGTCGTTTTGAATGTTTGAGCTGTTGGGCATGAAATCCGTCATGATGGCAAATGGAGTTTGCAGGTCGAAGGCCATGAGAGTCTCGTCTGGAGAATAGAACGACAATTCGGGCGTAAAGCTCGGAAGGGTTGTTTGTTCAGAAACAACCTTAGAGGGGGCGGATAATGGCATAGTATGACTCTCGTCAGGGAACTCGAAGTAGTTGCGAGGAGAAGCTGCTTTTTCTGATAGCTTAGCTCTTTCATAAAGACCTCTGAGTGGACGCCATAACGCTTGATTAGCCTCAGGGCTCAGTCCGTGGGGACTTGAGATCTCGCCATTGACTGCGCTCCAGGCACGATCTGACTGGGGATGAAGAGGTGTCATGCAAAGTTCGTTGAGAAGAAAAGCCACCGGATGCCAATGCACATAAGTCTGCAACATCCAGGTCCATGCGGCAATTTCAGGATCGTTCGTGATCTCATTGCTTAATTCAAGAATTTTGCAACTCGTCTCAAAGAGGTTATTCTTCAGATCAGTTGATATCGGCTTCGACCGGCAAGAATTGTGAAATAATGGATATTGAGCCATCAGCGCCTGTTTCTCAAGTATGATTTGAGCTAGAATGATAATGTTTCTTTGAAATGGAATGGATGGTGAGCAGTGCTGCAGGTACTTCGATTCGATGATGGCCCTGCATTCAACTAAGGCCTTCGCTTGCTCTGGAATTCCATCTCTATCACCCTGCATGACACCGATCGAAGACTTTCCATCATGGTGATAGAGTCGATGAAGGCGGTAACACATCTCATACTGCATTTTGTTAGCAAGTCTTCTGTTAAAGTATTTGAAGGATAGCTTGCTCGTATGAGAGGATACGTCATATCCGTGAATCCCTGTCTTTCGGGAGGAGTAATGACCGTCTCCGAGTTAATATCAGAATCGTTGATGTTCAGAGGAAGGCATGTATCCGCGCCATATATATGAGTAGGAAGAAAGCCGCAGTCTTCCGCACAGCTCAGATCAAGCATACGTAGTTCCCAAAACAATCGACGACGAACTTCAGTTGCAAGAACGGGCAGTCTCATCCCTGCGCCATCACGATGCAGACCAATGGATTGGGCCAGGCGAATCGCGATTCCACTTGCAACCCACATTGCTCTCGGGTTATCATGTCGACGATTGCAGATCTATCTCTAGTAAGCTTTCTACCCTAGGTAGTTGATGTGGTTGGTCTCACCAAGTAGACGATATAGGCTTGCAGAGTAGTCAGGTCATGCGTAGAAAGGAAATCCGCAGCGTCGAGAGCGTCCTGAACTTCAGATCGGTGGAGATCCAGCAGAGATTTTCGAGAGGCATTCAAAGTAGCCCAGCATTGTTCATCCGTCAGGCTGGTCACCGCAGCGAATTTGATTGCAGCCAACAGGCAACGGTGCTCCTTCAAGATCTTTTCAGAATCTGATAGCACAGAGTCAATCGTGATTTGCATCGTTGGTGCATGAAATATTTTCATTGTGGGATGGACATTGCGAAGGTATATTTGCCACAGAAATGCAAGTCCTGTTTGAGAATAGGACGTATTGAATGGAACACCGTTTGAGGGAGATATTCCGTTGAGAAGGTAACCAGTGAACGTCCTCTTTGCGGGTAAATCATCTTCAACATTGCGGTCATCTTCTTCAAGAAGGCTTCGCAAGTCGCTGACCTATTGGATTTTGTGAGAAGCTGAGTGCTCGAAACTTGCAAGTAATCTGGGTACCTCATTTGTCAAGTTCGCCCAAGAGCTGCCCGATATATAACGGGTTTTGTCCTCGTCAATAATCAAGCGTCCAACAGAGTCTTCCAAAATTCTGTGGTCCTCTCCACTATGTTGGATGCCATCCGTATCCTCTATCCGGTGGTCTTGTGTTGGTTTGCTACTTTCCACAGAGTTTGCTATTTGCTTCAGGGCTTCCTCAAGTTGACGAACGCGAGCCAGTACATTCGCATCCTCGCTCTTGCGTGGACGCCGGGGAGCCCGGTGGGCTTCCGGTTGCTTGCATATCTCGCCAACCTTGAGGCATCTTGTGCATGGGTCTTTTCGATCGCACTTGACTTTCCGCCTCTGACATGTGACACATGGATGTTTGAAAACTGTAGGTGATGGTTCGACCCCTTTGACCTTCTCTGAGCTCATTGCTTATGATGCAACCCCGGAATCAACTTGTCCGGGTCGGAGCTATTCGACTCCCGCTCGGAAGACAACGAGGGTTTAGTCTTCCACTAGGAACGCTGCAACGATACACGTCAAAACCAAGGGGTTGAAGCGGCAAGAGGGGTATTTAGCGTTTCTGAATGCTTTTCGAAAAGCTGACTATCTGTCATCCGTCATCATGTGACCTTTAACGTCACCTAATGTAAGATGCGTAGTCAGCGTACGTATATTGACGGTAATAAAGTTTGAAATTTCATTGATGACAAACGATATTGAGATCAGAGAAGAGACCTTGCAGACCATGCATCAAGTACTATTGGCTGAGCTCTCTCTAAAGGCACTGTATGTGAGGCAGGGTAGAAAGAAAGATCGAGAAGATTTAGTTCTCATTTTTTTTAACCCAGTGACTTGTCCCGCAAGCCACTTCTAAAGGGCAATCCTCTAATTTATCAGATGGCCCTCCCTCGTATTGTTGTACACAGCATCAAGATCCAGCCTGTAAGCCCCTCTCAAATACCATCACTACATATCACCAGCTTTTTGCCCTGAAAGCAGTGCCCAAGCGCTTGCGCGTAATATCTCATCTCTCACTCCTCTTTCCCTTGAAAACACTTCCTGTAAAGCCTCTGCGTCCATGACCTGGAGTACGAACATAACCGCGGCGTTCGGGAAAAGGCAGTGATCCCACAGGACAATCTCCCGACCAGTGTCGAAGACGGCAGAGAGTGCATTGTCGATATATACGCCTGATTCTGTTGAACCAGTCTGGTGGTTGATTGTTTTCAGGATTATTTCCTTGGGGCATGAATCGTGGCATCTTGAGGTGAGTGACTTTGTGGAAGCTTGATGTTTTGCTCTAGAGTTTCGATTGAGGAATGAAGATAGCTGAAGTAGTGTGGTGTTTGATTGATGGCAGTGAATGATATGAATGATATTTTGAAGAAATCTCCAAACCTCCGAACCTACGGCTTCTTATATACAAGTTGCTTCTCCATCTAGCGAAAATGAGGCTTTTTTGAAATATGATAAAACTGAAACTGCTTTACTTGAACAATGGATCCTTTGTTGCTATTCAGACCTCGAGCTTGAGACAATCTCATAAGGGCTCGGCGAGACAGTCTCGAACCGAATAACACAACATATTGATGGCTTGCAATGCCTAGTGAATTGGTCTTTGGGATTGCGAGACTCTGCTATTGAGGTCAACAGAGCTTGATGGCAGAAAATTTCGGAGAAATCAAGACATCTAGTTGAATATCAACTCACAGGACCATTTCAGGAGAAGCTGTTGGAAAGGTCTGATGGATTTCCCCGATGACACATGAGACACATGCTTCTAAGCACGAACCATGTGTTCGGTGAAATTAAGTCAAGTTCTATTGGAAGCGATTTGAGACCTGAGATGGCAGGCTGTGAAACTCTACGACAAATGGCTGGACTGAAAGACGGCCGTCGCACTTCACCAGACAATGGCATGATGCTCGAGCGGGATGCCTTCGCCGAAGTAGCATTATGTCGAAACGATGAAAATGCACCGTTTCACCTCAACTGCTCATGGTCTCCAAGAACTGCTGATCACTCGAGTGGTTGCAGAGAATGAAGTTTCACCTTGGTTCGCGGCTTGGTGGGCCAAGAACGAGAAAATCTAATGCTCGCTTCGCTGCCGAGGAAGGGTTCGAACCCACCATGTCGCCGTAAATCGTCCAAAGAGGTTTTCTATGTTTGAAGATCGAGGGTGATATTTTTGTAACGTTTGTCCAACCGTTGGGCGAGAAACGTGAGCCATAGCAACCGCACATCCGTCTTAATTTAAAGTTGTGGGGCGAGTCGTTCGATAAATTGCTGGCTGGAGGCGCAAGTCGCAGGGTGTACAAAGAAGAACCCGTATCGAATGAATCAGCCTGGAAGTCGATAGCTGGCGGATGATTGACATATCGCTAGGAAGACAAATTTGGGGCAGAAGATGAAACATCATATGGGATGTTTCATTGAAATATCCGAAGAGGGTGCTACCTGCTGCTTCGTATTTTGGGTACTGAATTGGCCGCCCTCGAAGGTTCAGGGGATGCCGAGGCCGTAATTATTTGGGAGGCTCTTGCTTGGTGAGATGTCGCATTATTCTCGACCTCCTGAAGATACCAAGCTCTGAAATGGAAGTATGAAGGGTTGGAAAGCTATCCTGGCCATTGAGCTGAGGTATCACGACGGATCGCCCTCAGGATTGTTACTTCATTAGACGAATGCCTCCATGTTTGAAAACAACGCGAAATCTCAATTCAAACGAGTTGGACCATGAAGGTAAACATTCCCAGGTTTTCTGTGGTCTTTTTCAAAGCAAATGCGGTGCAAGAGTAATCTTTGGGTAGACACCCAAGCCTCGGTCGCAAAACCATCACGATCGCAAATCCCAACGTGTAGGCAGAACTTCAAAACACCCAACACAACGCCATAATTGAATTTCTGATTAATCAAAACGGAAACTAACCTATTGCGATGACTTGACCAACTTGAGTCTCATTATCAAATGTCGTTGTTGGCCCAGCGTTTAGTTTTGAAAATTGTGTACAGGAAAATTGAAAAGCTTCATTTCCGCAAAATCATTGCGAACCTAGTTTTATATCGCACACTTGCCGCCACAACAAATGATCTGTAGATTTTCCAGTTTGTACTAGGAGATTGAGAGATGGTAGTTCCATTGATTCAAAAAACTTTTTGTATTTCTGCATATTGTGGGATGTACAATTTGATTGCCTGCATCCGCGAACATGCAATTCGTGAATCTTCGAGTTATCGCATCGCGACAGCCTTACAAAGACGAGGAGACGATAGGGTGACTTGTGTGAGAAATTAGGCAAGAGTCAGATGAAGAGGAAAAGGAATCACAACCTCCAAAAGGGAGACGTAATGGATGCGTTGTCGAATACCAATATCTTTCGTGTGGCAGAAGGGGGGATTGTTTTTCGTTTGGTGTGCAGACGTTGTCTGCTGATCATGGAGTGAGTTCTGGGCCAATTCAGACCAATGAAAGTCGTCCGTTGAACGTGAGAATTCTCGGGACTTTGGCGAAGGTTTGAGAACTCAGCTGGAATAAGCCTAGCGTAGCTACCTACAGGCGCGATCACTGCGAGCTTCCCTGCGACTACAAATAGTAAACACCCCGCTCCCTCCCGCGCGACTGGAAATTCCCACATTTGACTTCCTTCCAATAACAACGTATCTCTCCACCACGTCAATTGAATCCGACTACGACATCCCAAGTCTCAATCAATACTCGTCTATTCTTCATTTATACAATCAATACTTCAAACCAATTCCTCAAGATGCCTCCTAAAGCCGCAGCAGCTAAGAAGGCCGGTGATCATGCCAGCTATCAAGGTAACTCCAAGCTTCCTTTCCTTCACCACTCTGTCGCGTAGCAATCGTGCGCAGATGAATTGGGTCGCATCATGCTAATCTATTCATAGCTATGATCTCTGACGCAATCGTCAACCTCAAGGATCGTCAAGGTTCAAGGTACGTTTCCCTCATATCAACAATGCGCCGCCAGCTCCATCCGACGCGTTGATCACCAACTAACTTCTGTCAGCCGCGTCGCCCTCAAGAAGTATGTCAAGGCAAACAACAAGCTGGGCGCCATCTCCGACAACATGTTCGACGTTATGTTCAACAAGGCTATCCGATCGGGTGTCGAGAAGGGTGTCTTCGCTCAACCAAAGGGTACGTCCTGCGTGTCCACACGGGCATTGCTCTGCTGACTCTTGCAATAGGCAGCTCAGGTGGAACTAAGCTCGCCAAGAAGGAGCCAAAGCCTGCCGCACCCAAGAAGGAGAAAAAGGTCGCTGCCGAGAAGAAGCCCGTTGTCAAGAAGGCCACAACTGTAAAGAAGCCTGCCGTGAAGAAGGCCACAACCACCAAGGCCAAGCCAGCTACCACCAAGAAGGCTGCCGCTCCCAAGAAGGAAAAGGTTGAGAAGGCGAAGGCTGCTCCCAAGGCTAAGGCCGCACCAAAGAAGAAGGCTGCTGCTCCCAAGGCTGTAAGTATTCATCAATCTCGGACTGTTGAAGTGTCTAATAATTGACAGGCTCCTGCTGTTGTGGAGAAGCCCAGTGTCCTGAGCAAGACCAAGAGTGGCCGTGTCACCAAGACAGCCCCCAAGGCACCAGCTACCAAGAAGAAGGCAGCACCCAAGAAGGTAGCAAGTGCAAAGAAGGCCACGCCCAAGAAGGCATGAGCTTTTCTTGGTCGGCTTTCCTCTGGTTTTTGAAAGGCGTTGTGGCTTGGAATTGTGACGCGAAGGGGCCTATCACGCGCATTGTTCTTACGGATCTCATTATTGTTTGCTTTATGACTGGCTTGGGTTGGGGATCTTGCCTTACCCATTACTGTATTGAGGATACCTCTTCAGTGTACATAATGGGGGAGTTGGGATTCTTGGTGGCTTAGATGGGGCGAGCTCTGGGGATTCGGGCTCGATGTAGTTATACCAGATCAATGACATGAAAAATTATTCGAACTTGATATTGTCTGCACGGTATTTCAGCTGATGAATTTAAAGTATAGCTTTCAAAGACATAACTCATGGTTGTGACGCGTCTTGATTACCTTCTGTTTTGATTGATTTTAGATCTAGGTGTTGGTCAGCCCAAATCCGCTTCAAAAGCACTGTCACGAAGCAGCATCGATTAGTCCGCAGATTATTAAATCTTCAGAATACGATAACGAGACAATTATCGAGATTACCGCGTGAATTTCATGGGGTTCTAACTTGGAAAGTTTTAGTGCAGAGTCAATATGTCCCTTCCCCCCACAAAAGACGTAACTCGCCATTTGCCTCTGAGCGAGTATACTGTACTAGAGAAGCATAAAAGCATTGAATTTCAAAGATAAAGACACTCCCGACTAGAAATGATTTGAATAATATCTAGTACATTGGGAGAGAGTAAACTTGAACACTTAACATCTAAAGAGACGGGATCTGATAGTGTCCTGGCGCGGACGTTCTAGTATGAGAGCTTGGTGATTGACGTTCCTCAAAGTACAGTGCAAGATCAAACTGATTGTAGGAAGCTAAACAATGCAGCAATAAGAAATGCAGTATACAAACCCAATTTCAAATTCGCCATCCTCATTCTAGTCGGTTGATTTGCGTTCACGCGCTGATTGGGCGAGTGATTCCAAATGAGAGCTAGGGAGGGCGGCTATGACAACACAGAAGCAGCATGAATAGTGTAGCTTGAAACGATAAAGTGACGTGATCAAGGTAGAATTTATATACCTCATCAAGAGTATCATATACCTAGGGAACGTCTTCGTTGTCCCTTGAATTGGAAGTCTTGCTGTTTACTCTGCTTTCAGTATATTGATTCTGGTATTTGATAACCCCTGCTTACGAAGCCATTGTGGACGTGAAATCGCTAGGACGGAGACTATCAATCTCAATATTTGGATCTGGACGAAAATTCGTGTCTAAAACGATATTTCCATCCCATCTTCCCGAACTCTCCAAAGGAAGGAGTGAGGTCGGATCTCAAGCTCAGTGGGTTTCCGGCTCTAATCCAGAACAGGTTAGGGCAATTCCCCTGCCAGGACTCCACGTTGGACGTGTTCCTTGAGACTGACTTTATATAACTTTTGTTCTTCTCCAGAGCACAACTTACATATCGTGAAATAGGTGTGACCAGCTCCGAACCAACTTCTCGTTCTCTTTGGTGTTTTGAACGAGATCGTCTCATGTACTGTACTCCGCCTCGCACGAGTGAAGCACAAGCCAATTGTATTCCGGGGCTAAGAATATCCCAATCTCCAGCAAAGTCCATGGAATATTGAATCCATGCTTTCGATCGTGTCCTCCGCTCTCCTTGGGAACAGCTATGCCGACGCTATCTACGCTCTTTAGATCGTCTCCTTCAACGCCGAAAGGTTTCACTGTCATCAAGAGTATCGTCTGTGCCAAGCAATCGATGCAATTTCGCTGATCCCACCTCCTTTTGCCTTGGAACACCGAACTTCGACGACCGCGATAAGGTGGTAATACCTGACACATAATTTCGAATGCCACACGCTGTCGAGATGCCATCGTTCCTGTCCGATGACACAGGACAAATGGCAGCCCAAAACCGGCCTTCTTTCGACCTACCCAGTCATCTCCGGCGTTCCCACGAGAAAAGCAACGGCAACGTCAGAACGTCTTCCTATACGTCGATCAAAGGCTCCCTGGGGGAAGGGTTGGATACATGTGTTGATGCTGGGTATAGCGGCAGATCTCAAGTCAATGGCGACATGCTTCATGACGCAAGCTTAAACTCGTTGCCAAACGGACAGTCGAGTGCAATTAGCTGGGAGCATAAATCGTCCCGCAGTGGGAGTAATCTGTCGGTTAACGGGGGCATCAATGGGGTTTCTGAGAATGGAAGGAAGAGTCCTACCCTTCAGAATGGAGCGGCCAGAGTGTCGAATGGAGAAAGGAGTTCAGTTGCGTCGACAAACGGAAATACCCAAAACATCTCAACCACCGAGTCAACTCAAGCACCAATCATAAACGGCGACAGCGAGCCTTCCAAAAAATTCACGATACCACCGCCTATATCTACGAATCCTCAGAGCACGGGTCCACTAACTTACACCTCATCTCTTGTACCGGCCACTCCCCAAAGAAACGATTCTCCAGCAGTCACCGCTTCACCACATCGATTCTCTTCTCCTCCTACATACCCTCCGCCATCTGTACCCCTAGCAGCATCGATATCCTCGAATTCCCTTTCACATCCAGGGTCTGCAACTTTGAAGCACCGGCACACGCTTCAAGTCCCGAAAGTTGGCACAGGGCGAAGCTCTCGTGACGGGGACGATGCTCTGTATAGCAGTGGTAGATTTTCACCTACATCACTAGCAGTAGGCGTGAGGAGAGGCTCACTGAGTCTCAATCGACGGAATACGCAATCGATTCATTCGAACATGCCCCACGAAGAGATTCCTCAAGACGAAGACGCGATGCGGTGGACCGAAGCAGTGAGACAAAAGCGGGCGAGCAAACGGAAGCGGAAAGATGAGGAGGAGGATGATAGAGTGGTGGTTGGAACGAAAGTCGATCAGAATCATGTGAATTGGGTAACGGCGTACAATATGTTGACTGGGATTCGATTCACAGTTTCGAGAACCAATGCGAAAATGGATAGGGCTTTGACGGATGCAGATTTTGAGGCCAAACATAAGTTCTCGTTTGATATGTGGGTTTGCAGGTCTAATGGGAGTACCGGAGCTGACTGATTGTAGAACGGGCAATGAATTGACCCCCTCTGCGAAATACGACTTCAAGTTCAAGGACTATGCACCTTGGGTATTCCGGCATCTTAGAGCAAAGTTCAAGCTTGATCCTGCGGACTACTTGATGTCGTTGACGAGCAAATACATACTGTCGGAGTTGGGGTCGCCAGGGAAAAGTGGCAGCTTCTTTTATTTCTCACGCGACTACAAGTACATCATTAAGACGATCCACCATGCCGAGCATAAGTTCTTACGGAGGGTGCTCAAGGAGTACTACTCGCATGTCGAAGAGAACCCAAATACGCTGTTGTCACAATTCTATGGACTACATCGGGTGAAGATACCCTATGGACGCAAAGTCCACTTTGTTGTCATGAACAACCTCTTCCCGCCACATCGAGATATCCATCAAACATTCGACTTGAAAGGGTCCACCATCGGGCGTGATTTTAAGGAGGAGGACTTGGAAAAGAATCCTCGAGCAACACTCAAAGACCTGAACTGGCTCAGACGAAACCTACACCTCGAGTTTGGCCCGGAAAAGAAACAGCAATTCATTGAACAGATGGAGAAAGACGTCCATCTCCTTCAAAAGCTCAAGATAATGGACTACAGTATGTTGGTCGGGATCCATGACCTTCGCAAGGGCAACCAAGAAAATATTCGTGATAAAACACTCCAAGTTTTCCAACCAGGTGGTGCGGACACCAACGAAGACACGCTAGAGGGCAGAGGTATCCTGATGCGAACACCCAGTAAGCTTGAGAATGCCCGGAAAGCTCGAGAGTTACGGCAAATCATCAAACAGGAGAAGCCTATACCGATGGGGCAGAGCAGCTCGCGGATGCCGGACCACATGGAAGAGAATACGCTAAAGCGTGAATTCACCTTCTACAGTGACGATGGCGGCTTCAGAGCTACACATGAGGATAATAGTCCTGGTGATGAGATCTTCTTTCTGTCGATTATTGATTGCTTGACGCATTATGGGACGGTCAAAAAGCTGGAACATTTTTGGAGTATGTTGCTCTTTAATATTGGGAATCTCCTTGATGAAAGGTGTTTGCTAACCGTAGAACAGAGGGTCTCAGCCACGACAAAAAACTCCTCTCTCCCATTTCGCCTGAACCGTACGGCGACCGATTCATTCGCTTTATCGAAGGCATCACGAAGTCACCCGAAGAAGCATCCAAGGAAGCAATCCAAGAACCATCAATCCCGCATACAAATTCTAACGCCTTCTCCACGGTCTCCAACCACGACCGGCATAAAACTTCTCAAGACTCGTCCCGTCGAAGATCAGGAAGTGCACCAATGCACAAATCTAATACATCCAACATGACTCTTCAGCGCAACGAAAACGAAGCGCTAAAAACGGAAAAGAGAGGGGAAAACGATGAAGTCGCCGAGCCGAGGACCATCTCTACGGTGCGCAGTCCCAGCGCGGAGCGAACGGGCGGCATGCAGGGACAGATTTTGCCGGTGGTCGAGGAGCTAGGAGAGGCGAGTAGTACAGGCGGACGTAGTGGGAGGAGTAGAGAACGACCTCTTACACCGCCGAAAGATGATGAGCGACCGTTGACCCCGGCAAAGGATTATAGTCCCGTCAATGGCCAGCATGCGGCCAAGTTGCCTTTGACTAGGAGTAGTTTGGACAAGGAATTACCCTCTTTACCTCCTCTTGCGAATGGGAATGATGAGATGGTGCCTTGATCATCTGGACCCAGGTTATCGAGGCATAATTAATTACAAGGAAGATGAAAAGGAGGTGATTAACAGCCGGGTTAATAACGTGCTAGATGGAGATCAAGCCTGGCGCGGAATTGAAGACATCGGAGCGAAGAGTGATGCATGCATGATACCACTTTGGCATTGAGAGCTCTTTAAAATCTAGCGATCGTTCGTTTTATTGTTTGTTTCTTTTGTCTGAACTCTGAGAGGCCTCTTTTGGTTCTCTGTCCTAAAACTGCCTTGAGGGCTTTCTCTTTTTTGTACCTGATGGGCGCGTCACGAATTTCTTTGCGTTTGGGAGGACTCTGTAGATAGATTGCGGATTGGACCCATGGCATTAGGTAGCATATTGTGGAGGAGAAGGACGAGAGGTTCGGAAGTGTAAGCTAGATTTTGGAAAGTCGATGAAGAGGGGTATGAACCACTTTGGGTTGCAAAATGAATGAAGTTTGAACCTCAGGATCCCGCTTCTTGAAGTGAATTTAATATGGCCGTTTTCTTTTGAGATTCAAACTAATCTATACGCACCCAAGTGGGAGCTCCGTGTTCATATGAAGCGTCCCATGTGGAGTTAGAGTGAAGCAGTATAGGTCCGATTCGACGTTATTCCACTCACATATTCAACCACGGTATTCAGGCGTTACTTCCATGGTCGTTGACTTGAAAGATATTATCTCATGAGGCTCCGGGTGCCATTCTTCGTCGATATTGCCTGGATTCGAGAGTGAGATGCCACCATCTACTGAGATGCCGTTTCATGCAGCGGTATTGCAGGCAGTATCAATTCCATGTACAGAGAAATCAGAATCGACACCAAATCTGGACTCTACCGTCATCTTGGAGCCTGAAGAGAATCACCAATGCTTACGAAACGCTGTAATCCAGCTCTGGTATGGCATTATCAGGATTTATCACTATGTTCACGGAAAATTAGAGCAAAGATGGAAGTCAATATATGGGGGAATCAACAGAAGATTTGCTGGCGTTGAAGAGTCCGATATCAAGGGAGGCTTAACCGCAGCGGAGATGCAACCGAGTTAGGTGAGTTCGATATAAATTGTAGACTATAAGAGGAATCTTGTTATGAAGCCTTTGATGATGTTGAGTATGGTTGACTAGTAAAGTAATGAGTCGGCGACAAAAACCTTGTATACTTCCTTTGTCCTTGATCCTTTGCTAGCATTTTACCAGTCCATCATCTCTTGATTCACTTGAAGAACCGTCGGAAAATCCCTTCAACTTAACCTTTAGCGACAACTCGCAAAGATGAGGTCCCGAGGACCCCGGCAGCCTTGTGCCTTGTGCCATGCCACTTAGCAATAATCAATTCACTTTCTCGAAGTCGAGATGATCGCAAACCACTATTCGAGCGAGCGGGACCGGGTAATCCATTCCGTCCTGACGCAAATTTCTCTTGCCGTATGCTATGTTATTTCTTCCTCCTCATACAAGAGCCCCGATTTTTAGTCTACAGCTCTCTCAGTATCATCTCAACAGTCTGCAATGAAGCGATCGGAGTCTAAGTGGAGCTCCAGTACAGACTCACGAAGTAAAGGAGAACAAGGTCCATCCAATCTAGCCAAGATGGCTGAAGGTATGTCAGACTTGGAGAAATTATTTTTGAAAACGTCAAGTCTGTATGACAAAGTTAACAATCTGTCTCTAAGGCAAAGGGGATTCCATTCAAGGGCGCACATATTCTCCAGAGAATGTCATGACCCGCATCCGCAAGGCAGTTTCTCCACCGAAGAGGAGTGACAACTTCCGTGGGTTGAAATCCGAGCCAGGTTCTATGATTGAGTTAATACCGTGAGTCCACATATGTCCTCCTAACCCCTAGATTCTTGAGCTCAAACCCACTTTTCTTTCAATATATAGCTCTATTAACCCACCCGTACCAGCACCCCTCCTCCAGTCTTCTTAAACAACGCCACCTCAACCCAATCCTTCACATCGACCAAGTCAACCAAGCCCACAAGATCCAACAGACGACCTTCCCAATCCAACAAAGTCTCGTCACAGTCTCGTCCACAGCCAGTGGCCACTCCACCTATCCACTCAAGCCCAGAGCCCGAATCTGTCCCAAAACCCAAGTCTACGCCAACCCATACCTCACCTTCCATGCTCACCGGTGGCACCTCCTTCGAACTGACACCTCTATCCGGTCTCATCGCCCAATCCCGCGCCGACATCCTCCTCCTCCGTCGCTTACACGAAGCACAATCCCCGACCTACCCTTCACCCGCCTACTCACCCGGCGTCTCTCCCAAAGACAAACACAAGAACGAAAAGAACAAGAACGACAAAGCAGGCCCTTCGAGAACATCGCCCCAGGTGCAGCAATCACTCATCGACTTCGACAGAGTGGAGGACAATCTTCGGAAATTCGAGGAGTTGTATAGGCAGTTTCTGAATTATGGCGGCAAGCATGGTGATAAGGCTGACGAAGTGCATCTCGTAGCGGTCGTTTGTAAGAGGAGTGATGTCGTAAAGGGCACGGTGGGAGAGGGTGATGAAAGTGTGCCTAGAGTCCAACGAGTTTGGGTTGACTGTGGGTTTTGAACTTGACAGTTAGAGGTCTTGTGAGGAGTTGGTGCTGTTTTGATTGTACGTTGTTCTTTTGACATTGGCGAGTTGTCTTGAGGCGATTATTGCTCGCTGCATCACTGGAGTTGATCATGGGAGATTAAGCACATGACATTCGCGGACTAGAAGGTATTGTGGAGTAGGAGTACGACGTAGTAAGAAGGGTGGTTGGACGCTCAGCTTGCTTGTTTGTGTCTCCTTGAAATACACGTGTGTCAAGAGAAGTCAATAGACGGATAGATGTGAGAAATTATGATATTGCTTTCGACTACACTGCATGAAGTCCGGTAGCAAAATGATTGAATTATTTCTACTATTGTGCCTAGGCCGTAATTCAGCAATTATAGCTCATTTGTTTCTTGTAATAAACTCATCATGGGATACACCGAGGATGTTATCCTTCCGAACGCCTTCCCTAAACTCCATGCCAGCCATGCAACATGATCTACACTTACTATCCAGACACGAAACTAAGCGGTACCTCTTGGCTTTCCTTTAGACTTAGCCTTTTCCTTTTTATCCTCTTTGGCCTTCTTCTTCTTTTCCTCATTCTTCTCCTCGTTCTTACGCTTCAGGTTCTTAACTTCCTGCTCAGACTTTGGAATCGGCTTGAAGAAACCCTCCAATCTCGCCTGTTGACTTGACTTCAGGTTCTTCGTCAATCGAGCGGCACCACTTCTAACTCTGTCTTCACTGAATCCCTTCTCCGTGACCAAGAACTTGACAAGACCATCGATATCGGGAGCCTCCCATTTGAACTCGCAGTCTGGGTGATCGGCAGGGCGAACGTCAGGGTTGAAGAAGAGTTCTCGAGCGTCGGCATACGGCCAGTCCTCAGGAAGTGTATATTTGGATTTCTTGTCGTTCTGGATCCATTCAACAAGATTTTCCAGTGTACCGTGCTCGCGGATGAGTTTCAACGCTGTGTGTGGGCCTACTTTGGGGACAGGATCGAGATAGTCGCAGCCGAGCAGGATACACAGGTCAACGAACTACGCGGCATCAGCAGACTGGTTGTGGAGAATAGTTCAGGAGGGTCTACTTGTTTACGATCCATATTCAGACCAGCGAGCACCTTATCCAAGAAGATCTCTTGAATGGGTTCTTTTCTCTGTTCACTGAATGTGAGATGTCTCAGCAAAACAGGAGAATCAAAGCACAGTGTATCCATATCCTCACTCGCAGCTGCATAGACCTTGCCCGCTCTCGCCAAAACCGCACACTGAGCCTCTGCCTCTGTCGGTGCAATGATGAATGGAACACCCATCAGCTTCAGCAGGCGCTGGCACTCCGCATTATGTTCTCTCGTAACCCGCACCGTACGTCGTGAGAACTTCTCAACTTCCTCCGCAGTACCAGTCTCTTTGGCTTCTTCAAGACCTTCGGTGGCTTCTGCTTTGCGCTGGAATCGCTTTGCCAATTCGCCTGACTTGAGTTTGGGAGGTGCGCCATCAAAGACGTAGAGTGGTTTGATGCCATTATCGACTATGCGTAGTGTACGGTAGAACATGCCCATTAAATGGGATGTGGTTTCGCCGTCTTCGTTGGTGAGCATTTCCCCGCCTGAGCGAACGGCGATGAGGAAGCTGTAGATGCTCATCGAACTGGAACATGTCAGCACAGAGATTTAAGAAGGCAATGGGTTTGTCTTACGCATCCTATACATATATGTTAGTCGAATGGCCGGATTCGAGACTCGAGGAACTTACGATGGCAACCTTTCTGCCAAATTGATTCTTGATTTCTCCTTCCTTGAATGCATCAGGGCATTCCTCCTTGATGATCGAGAAAAGTTGTTTAATACCCATCTTGAAGGATTCGTTGGTATTATCGGGGTGTTGTCAATCGTTGGGTTACTCTTGAAGTGGAGGAAGGTGAACGCGAACTTTTTGGTGACGTGAGAGAAAGCGTGGAGATCTCGCGTCAAGTGGCCGGCTTTCAGCAGGCAAACTTGGGAGAACCATAAAGGCACTTGCTTCTCAGCAAAAATAGTTTTATATTCATGATAGCAA
Organism: Hyphodiscus sp. D1413; assembly: GCA_003988895.1. Taxonomy (NCBI): domain Eukaryota; kingdom Fungi; phylum Ascomycota; class Leotiomycetes; order Helotiales; family Hyphodiscaceae; genus Hyphodiscus; species Hyphodiscus sp. D1413. The sequence continues at coordinate 166,529 of QYAO01000010.1, read as the reverse complement.
TCGCATTGTCTAACTTATATTCACACATTCTCCATGCTTTATTAGACTCTATACTTGGTCGCATGAAAGGCTCATCTCATGACACTCTGCTTTCATACCCGAACCTCGGTGTGGGGCTAGAAACCATGGAGTCGTGTTAGCCCATTCTATAAATCTCCACGACGTCGAATATATCCCGAAATATGTGTATAAACTTGGCAATTTCTTCAATATGTATAGGTCCTTAGTACGAACCGCTGCAAAGCAGTGGCCTTCCACTGCACGCCCAGTAGCAACCAGAGGATATGCTGCTCATGCTACCCCGCAACCATTCGATTGGGAGGATCCTCTAGGAGCCCATAATCTGTATACAGAGGAGGAGTTGGCCATCAGAGAGACCGCAGAGGCATACTGTCAAGAACGAATGCTACCAAGGGTACTCCGTAAGTCAATTATCCAGATTACAGAGCAGAGTCTAAATCCCGCTCAGAGGCATATCGTGACGAGAACTTTGACACGAAGATACTCGAAGAGATGGGCGAGCTTGGTCTTCTCGGAGCTACGATCAAAGGCTACGACTGTGCCGGCGTATCGAATGTTGCCTCCGGGTTGATCACAAAAGCCGTCGAGCGAGTAGACAGTGGTTACCGGTCTGGAATGTCCGTACAATCTTCGTTGGTTATGGGAGGCATTGATGAGTTTGGCACACAAGAGCAGAAAGACAAATTCTTGCCTCAACTGGCAAAGGGGAAATTACTGGGCGCTTTTGGTCTCACGGAGCCGAACCACGGAAGTGATCCTGGCTCCATGGAAACTACTGCGAAACCGCACCCTACGAAGAAGGGATACCTTTCAATCTCGGGAGCGAAGACTTGGATCACGAATTCTCCGATTGCAGATCTGTTGTTGGTATGGGCGAAGTTCCAGGAGACGGGAAAGATTAGGGGGTTCTTGATTGAGAGAAAAGAATGCCCACCTGGAACGCTGGAGACACCTGCAATCAAGAATAAGAATGGCCTTCGAGCTTCTTTGACAGGAATGATTCAACTTGATGATTGCCCTGTTCCAGAAGCGAACATGTTCCCTGATGTCGAAGGATTGAAAGGTCCCTTTACTTGCTTGAATAGTGCAAGATTCGGTATTGCATTTGGCATGACGGGTGCTTTAGAGGACTGCATTGCGAGAACAAGGACATACGCTCTGGAGAGAAAGCAATTCAAGGGCAATCCTCTGGCCAAGTACCAGCTTGTGCAAAAGAAGCTGGCTGATGCCACCACCGATGCCGCTTACGGTACCCTCGCTGCTATCCAAGTCGGAAGGCTCAAGGATGAAGGCAAGGCTGCTCCAGAGATGATCAGTATGATCAAGAGACAGAACTGTGATCGTGCTTTGAACAATGCACGAGTATTGCAAGAAGTCTTTGGTGGGAATGCCGTTTCTGATGAGTACGGAATTGGAAGGCATGTGGCGAATTTGTTCGTTACATCTGTGTACGAAGGCCAGTCAGACATTCACTCGTTGATCTTAGGCCGTGCGATCACTGGGATTCAGGGGTTCTACTAGCTATAGTTGTATTGCTAAAAAGTAGCTTTTGAAGCCGCAAATGCCATTTTGTACTCTAGTAGATAAAAGAGCAAGGTGCGTTATAAAAGATACTTGGCTCATACGACCATGAACGCTGTCCGGATATTTAAAGTCCTCCTTTTTCATCAAAACTTGTCAGCTTTTTGAACTTGTAGCGCTTCTTTGAAGGGGGTCTTTGCTTATTGCAGCATCTCAATGGGCTCGCTCGGCGGGGCGTCTTGCAACGAGAGATGTTCTTCCTCTGAGTTAGGACAGCGTCTGATCTTTCGTCACCGCTGTTGGATTAATTGGTAGGGATGCCGTGACTAAGACATATGAGGGGCAAAGCGACATTCACAATAAAGCTGTTTCCTCTTGGGCTGGCGTGCGTGATACTGATGAAAATGATGGATCTAATATTGGGCAGAGCCATCGCCGGCATCCAAGCACTCGTATAGAACAGAGAGAAAAATGGCCCTAAAATGTAAATATAATAACCGCAAGATCTCCCTCCCATGGTCTGGATGCCTGGCGATTTCTAAGATACAATAACCCTTCTCGTGATACATGCGGCTGAAGGGCTGAGCAACGCGAACAGAATACCGGAACAGGAGATTCTAGGTCCGTCTTCGGAGCTATCCGGACGTCATGAATGAAATGGAGGTGACGTCGACAACCAACAGAGGTATTGAAGTCTTGAATAGCAAGTAATACGGAGCGTAGACTCGAAGTGCCGTGAACGAGTATGTACAGTACATAGAAAAGACTCGAGTCCACTGGTAGAATCTTGATTTCAAATGTGAATAAGAGATCGTGAAGTGTTGGCTGCTGGAGGAACTGCGGTATATCGCGGCGCATGAGTAATTGTGGCTCGTTGGTTCTTTCTTCTGCTCGCTAAATTTTCGGCGCCTGTCGTGTCTTCTTTCCTCGCCATTTAACTAACGCATTCCTGCATCTCGAACAAACATCCAACTTTCTGACGAACAACGCATCTGCGAACTTCAACGAGATCAACGGCCTCATCTTTGACCATCAACTTCTGGTGAGCGCCTATTCCGCAGTGAATCCTTTGTCATCTTCGGCGTAGCCGCCGCTCGCGTGTTTTAGTGCTAACCATGATTATTAGAACTTCCAGACCAGGACTGCGCCCTCGAGAAACACCAACGTACTCAACCTCAAACCACCTCATACCCTCACACTACACATACGTCCTTTGCGATGGCGTTGAAGCGTATTAACAAGGAGTTGACTGACTTGGGCCGGTAAGTTAAGCATCACCTTTTCACCGCCACAAGCCCTTCTGGTGGGGCGGCTGCACGGAGGGGTTACATGCAATCATCATCAACTCCACACTCCGGATAAGGAGGTTCTATGAGGATATTTGGCTGATATCTATGTTATTATACAGTGACCCTCCTTCGTCGTGCTCTGCTGGTCCTATCGGAGATGATCTGGTACGTCGCTCTTTGAGACAGTAACGATGCTGTGCACGAGACCCTGTCGTAGACATCAAAGCATAATGGGTTACAAATACTGACTTGGAGGACTCGATCAGTTTCACTGGCAAGCTACCATCATGGGACCTGTAAGTGAACTTTTCTTTATGGATTCATCGCTCTTTGTTGGAGCGCGGATCCGACTCTTTTGAGCCTCGCGGCGAATTATGGGACGGTCAGGAATAGTATCAGAAAGCTGACGTTGGATACAGTCCGACTCTCCATACTCGGGTGGTGTCTTCTTCCTCGCCATTCACTTCCCTACCGACTATCCATTCAAGCCTCCGAAGGTCAATTTCACAACTAGAATTTACCATCCCAACATCAACTCCAACGGCTCGATCTGCTTAGATATTCTCCGGGACCAATGGTCCCCTGCGTTGACAATCTCCAAAGGTACGCAATCATGCAATTCACGTACCAAGACACTGCTGATCTATCAACGTACAGTTCTCCTCTCCATATGCTCCATGCTCACGGACCCCAACCCCGATGATCCACTCGTGCCAGAAATCGCACATGTTTACAAGACCGACCGCTCCCGCTATGAAGCAACGGCACGAGAGTGGACTCGAAAATACGCAATCTAGGTGCTATTGACGGAACGTCCCACTTTCCTCTTATATGCGTTACGGATCAACTGGCGTCTTCACTTGGGTGTGTGTTTCCTCTGCGAGAACAGGCAGATAGCGGTGGAGGGTGTGCGAAGGTTTTTGATTTTGGCAGTTGATGGAGGAATGGTCAACATGGATATGGAGGGAAGAAGCGCAATTGACTTTTACTTGGTAGCATTCGTGGGAGGGAATAGATGTCATACTGCATTCGGATTTCCTTTCCTCTAGTCGTGGTTCTCTGCTCCGTTTCTCTCTGGTTGTTAATGCATCACTCGGAGCTTTGCACAGTCAAGATCCCCTCCGAGCAGCCTTTTCCAGTGAGGTGCTACCTGTGATAGCTATTTCCATGACCCCCCATCTGTCATGTGCGGCCGCTGATTTTGAGGCACGGAATGTGAAAGCATTACGACAGCCAACTTGTATCATGATGACCAATCCGGATTCGCCACGCAAACAAGGCCAGGCAAGCTCGAAGCTTCAGTCCGTTGACCAGCCCGGTAATTGTAGGCAAGCCTAGACGGAAAGCTAGAACCGCTGTTTTCAAGCACCACGGGATTTCTACTTTTGATGTATCCAGAGTCTCGTTTGTCTTGGTGTTCGCGTGCTGCTATGCTGGCTGAGAAAGGATGCGTGAGGGAAGGATGAGAGAAATATGTCTGTGGAGGGAGAAAGATGCATCTGTCCTGCACTATAGGGTGGATGGTGGAGAGTAAGGTCGTTTGTGATTGGGGAGCATGTCGTTAGAGGAAGAGCTTGCGTGGAGCTGATTCTGGGATGGAGGAGGGGTGGGAGGTAGGGTTTGTGTGTGTGTGTGTGTGTGTGTGTGTGCTTGTGTATTACTTTGTGGGAGGTAGGGGGGCTGATATTGATTGATAGAAGGTGGAAGCAGAGATCTACGAAAGTATAACGAAAGCGTGGGGAGATATGCAGAGATATATTCTGAATGTATTTGCATTTGATATGGCCTTGGGCTTGAGTGTTGATGCTGGTGGCGAACGTGCAAAATCTAGAGCTGCTTCTGTGGAAAGCACGGAAGAGGATGGGGTTGTTGGCACAGCTGGGGTTAGGAGGTTATGGGGTAAGCTCGAGGGGGATATAGCAGGTGGCTAGGTGCTGAGATATATTTGGAAGCTGATTCTCTACTCTTGGTACCTTTTGTTTGGTTTCAGAATCAGAAGTCATGGAGGATACAGAAGACGTGGAATGGATTATTGACAGTGAAGGATGTTTGGAAGGGTTTCGATTGCCGGTACTTGGATTGAAAAATGGTGTTTGGGAGGTATTTGGGTCACGATCGCCGATGCTGTTATCAATACTGCATTCGGAATTGATCCAGAGCTGTACGTCGGTGCTGTAGATATGGAGATCCATGATGTTTGGTCCTATTCTCAGGTTTTCAAACGGCCAATACCCGGAGGTTGGCAAGTTAGCAAGACCGTACTGAAGTCCTGCGTACGGAGCTATACAAGTGCATAAAGCTGTGAGTGGGTCTGTCTAAAAACACTCATGTGCAATCGTACGATATTCCACAGTTTTGACGGTTGTTCGTTGCAGATCGTGTTTGACTCGTTTGATGGCTGAACAGGATCCTCGAGAAAACGGAAGACTATGAGGTGACTGGTGAGAAGTTACTTGGGAAGAAGGAGACAGTGTGTCTAAATTTGGGAGAGATGCTGAAAGAAACCATGAAGAGACGATAGATGGGAAAGAAGGGGTGTATTCCTGAATCTTTTCAAACATTGGGGATGGGAGGAGAAGATCACCGGTGGGGGATAGACCTGGAAAGAGAAGGGAAAGGAGGCGAGAGATTGTGGACTATTCCGTGATCCTCACCAGGATTTTGGCTCTTGATATGAGCCCTGTTGACGGTACTTCAGTATCTTTGGGCGGGAGAGTCTTGACGAGATCTCGATCTTCCACCTTGAGGCCTCAAAATAAACTCGACAATGCATCTCAGCGTTGCCCCTCCTCTGGTGTTCTGTTACATCTGGAAATGAGGCGGTTAGAGGATCCCAGCTTGAAACCCCTTAGCCCCTTTTGCGAGACGTGAAAACTAAGCGATGGGACAGGAGAACGGATCTCGGCCAATCATGTGCCGCCGTTTCGTTCGACGTCCTCTGGGAATTGCCGCACAGTCTCTCTGTTGACTCGGAGACTACTGACCATGGCCATGGCTTCATTTAGCACCTTTTTCTCTACGTTTACTGCGCATTGGCGAGATATCGACAATGTGCCATCTCACTCCCCTTGCAATGCTGGGTCTTGCTTGCCAAGGTCAAACGATACCCTCCTCGTTCCATTGCTATCACCACACCGGTTGAGGGCCTGGAAGACATGGGAATGGCCTCAACCACCGAATCAGGAGGCCTTCCAGCACCCATGCGGCTCTCTGTTTCGACTGTCCGACCACACATCGGCGCGGATGAGGCGCTGCACCGAGTTGGGACAAGGTACGTGGAGGCGTTTTAGGGCAGCTCCAGTGACTTGGGGGTGCCCATGAGACTGAATCTGCTCTGGAAGTATCCTCAGACAGTGGGCGTTCGGTCAGGCCATTTCTTTGTTTGTGCCACCACCGCACCCAATTCTATTCGCTGCTCTCTCCTCTCCTAGCCTCCTCCTTCGTTTCCTGGGATATCTTCTTGCTGTGATTCCTGCTCCTTCGGCAATCTGCACGTCACTCACACCTCCCTTCTCCCAACACGGATGTGATATTGGAGGAAGCAGCCACTGGTGCAGGCATTGTGGAAGGTAACTTGACCCTCTTTGCTTCAAGTCTAATTGCGTCTTGAGCCTTACATGCCGCACAACCCCCCCCCACCCCCCTTGTCAAGCAATCGGCGTGGATGGTGCGCTTTCGATTTCTCTACCATAGACACCTTCGCTGACGACTTCTTGTCTCATCCCGCAGACTCTTACGTTCCTTTACCACCACCTTCACTTCTGCCAAAATTCTTTCTTTCGGAGTTTCTGTCAATTCAGCGGGCTCTGATTGATACTACTGTCCTTTTAATACCTAGCCGTCTGGTACGAATACATCACTGTTTATAATCCGGTTGAGGGACAACGCCGACAGCAGAGTTGAAGGAGGAGCTTGGAAACTAGACTTGACGTCGCAATGGAAAAGGGAAATAACAGGAGTAGTGTGGGATCGGTAAAGGTGTCAGAGAGATCAAGATGGCCGCCTTTGACGAGAATGTTGATGTCCGGAGAGATGAGTGGTGAACAGCCAAAGGACCTCAATGCGCGGGAACGGTTCGATCGTTGGATGGTGAATGAAGGATATCGTCGCTTGTGGGTCCTCAGTAGTAAGCTCCCTCAAGGATAGCAATGCTAACAGACCGGCAGTTTCGTCTTTGTCTTCGGCGTTATTCATCTAATGGTCTTCACTTTCGGTTTCTTAAATTATCAGATCAAGGACAATCTGAACACTGCGAGAAGTACCTTCGGTCTGACTTATCCGATCGCAAGATCGGCAGCGTTGACTCTACATTTCGATGTCGCAATCATCTTGTTCCCAGTCTGCAGGACGCTCATCTCTCTGGCTCGACAAACGCCATTGAACGGTATTATCCAATTCGACAAGAACATTACCTTCCATAAGACTACCGCATGGTCCATCGTTTTCTTCTCATGGGTACACACAATCGCTCATTGGAACAACTTCGCCCAGATCTCCGCAAAGAATAATTTGGGCATTGGCGGATTTCTTCTCGCCAACTTTGTCAGTGGTCCTGGATGGTCGGGATATATCATGTTGATCGCACTCATGTGCATGGTAGTGACATCGCTAGAGAAGGCACGCCGAGCCAACTTTGAACGATTCTGGTACACACATCATATGTTCGTTGTATTCTTCGTCTTCTGGTCCATCCATGGAGCCTTCTGCATGATTCAACCCGATTTCGCACCATACTGTGTCAGCATTGGATCAACAGCCATTGGAGTCTTCTGGCAATACTGGATGTATGGAGGATATATTTACCTGATGGAGCGCGTCGCTCGCGAGATCCGTGGAAAGCATAAGACGTACATCTCCAAGGTCGTACAACATCCCAGCATGGTATGCGAGATCCAGATCAAGAAAGAGAACACAAAGACGAAAGCTGGTCAATACATTTTCTTCTGCTGTCCGGAATACTCGGTCTACCAATACCATCCATTTACTCTCACATCAGCTCCGGAGGAGGATTACATCTCCATCCACATGCGCATGGTAGGCGACTTCACCAAGGGCGTCGGAAAGATTCTTGGTTGTGAAATCGATAGGCCAAAGGCAGGTAGCAACGATAGCTCACAAGTCGTGTCGGTGAATAAGAACGATGCTGGTTCTGATGGCGTCGACCCCGCAATCCGCCGAGTCCTTCCTCGAGTCTACGTTGATGGTCCTTTCGGCTCTGCTTCCGAAGACGTCTTCAAGTTCGAGAGCGCCGTTCTCGTCGGAGGAGGTATCGGAGTCACTCCCTTCGCCTCCATTCTCAAATCAATCTGGTACCGCATGAACTATCCCCAGAAGAAGACTCGTCTCCGTAAAGTCTATTTTTTCTGGGTTTGCAGAGATATCGGATCCTTCGAATGGTTCCGCTCCTTGCTGCTCGCCATCGAAGCCCAAGATATGGACAACCATATCGAGATCCACACATATTTGACCGCCAAGATCAAGGCCGATGATGCGACAAATATCATGATCAACGATGCAAACTCGGAGAAAGATTCTATTACAGGTCTCAGAGCGCCGACGAATTTTGGGAGACCGAACTGGGATATGATCTTCAAGAGCATTCGCAAGATTCACAGCCCTGGGGAGGCGGGTGTTTTCTTCTGTGGGCCCAAGGTGCTAGGAAGTCAGTTGCATATTAAGTGTAATATGTATAGTGAACCGGGTATGTATCTTCTCCCGCTTTCACGTCTACCTCACGTTCCTCGTCAACGAAGATCGACTAACATAACACAGGCTTCCAATTTGTATGGGGCAAAGAAAACTTCTAGACCATTTCCTTTGGGATTTTTTTACGTCAGGCGTGGTACATACCTCGGAACGTTGTAAATGGATTATAAATAGCGCAGGCGCGGATTTGGCAGTAGAACAAGCAGCCATTACGTTCATGTAGTTATCTCACAGTATGATAGTATGACAGCGGTTGACGGTCAGCATGTATGAGACTTCTTTCCTTTCCGGTTTGTGGTTTATCGCTGGTGGTAGAGCAAGTGCTCAGCAAAATAATGAGGAGCATTTATTTCAAAAATGATATATCTCTAGATGAACCAGTCGGAGATTTTCAACCCCGAGCATCTCTAGGCTTGTTGCATGCCTGTAATACGCCACAGGAAGTTCATTGATGGCGTTTCGAGAAAGGTTGATGACCGCATACTACCCACTTCCCAGTTGTCTACCCCAAGTCTCTAGAATTTCTCCATCACGATATCACGAAAATCATACCACACTATCCATATCTCCCTTCCTCGCAACAGCTCATAAACCATCCATCCAGTCAAGGCTCTCCCATGCGGGCTTCACGTAAGCGTCTGACCGCGGTTCAAATGCTTTTGTTGCAAGTCGTAGTTACCGCGGTTCGATTTTAGCGGTTGCGAGCATGTGAGGGTTCAAGTTGGGGAAAGGGATGGTTGACAACACGTGACGAGGGGTGGTAATGGGGTTCAAGGGAGGGGAGTGAAGCCTCGGCGAAGGAGAATGCTGGCTTGAGTTTAAGATTGGGATAGTTGGGCCGATTGGTAGTGTCTTTTCTTGTTCTATGTGTTTTCCGATGCTTTAAGTGCCGCCTTCCAGGGCGCTATTGACCAGGGGCAAGTGTCCACCGCGATGGAATGGAACGATGTAAAGATGGAGAGCCCGTGACTGGGTACTCAAACGTCGAGGAGGAGATGACTGGGGTGAGAGAAATTATGCCATTTACCCTGGAAGATGCGCTTGGCGAAGCTTCAGGGGGGGGGGGTATCAGAAGGGCGAGAAGCCTTACGATGTTAATGTCGTCGTGGGAAGGGGCGGGAAGCTCATTAATGGGCAAAATCCAGCTTCTGGAGGTCCTACTGGAGAGGCGATCTTGAGAGAAGGCTCTTGAAGCCCGGCTGCGTTATAATCAATGGAAGGGACTTGCCTCTAGGAGTAGACTCTTGTCAAGCTGTGCTATAAGGCTTAATTTGCTTGAATATGCATGAAGAAACTCAATTGCTTAACTGTTCAAAGGTGTTTACTCTCCCATGAAACCATCCCATCCTATTTTCTATTTTTGTAGAGCGCCGATATTTTCCTGCCCAGTGAGTAAATGCAGCGAAATGTTGTGTGTAATCCATCGCTTGCCCGAATTTACCATGAAGAATCCATCTTCTCATATTCCTTTGCGCTCAAACCCAGGTCCGCAAAGACAGGATCACTCTCTTTGAGGTGAGCGACTCGGTCATGATCTTCTTCCTCCAATTGATCGAGTTCCTGGTCTGGCGTTTCCTTTGCATCGTCCTTCTGATCTTTGCTCAATCCGTCGACGGCTTTGCCCAGAACACCCATGCCCTCGCCAATGATCAGGACTTGAGCATGCTCATAATCCAACATCTCTGGTTCAAGTGGGCACCATCTGAGTTCTCTGAACTTAGCTTGGATCTTCTCGGGGTATTGGGCGGGGTTGTCGATGCTTGCATTTGCAGGACCTGGGGCTTTTGGGTTCTTGACGGATAGAACGTAGCTTCCCTTCTCATTGACGCCGAGATCCTTCTGAAGCTCGCCGATCTTGGGAGCGGTTATCTCGTATGCGAGATGCGTTTCTCGGCCCGTGGAATTGATGCAATACACGCCCTCAGCAAATGGGGTCGCAGAGGGGACATGGCTTGTGCTGTAAAGAGATATCAGCCCTAAATTGATTTTTTCGGCCTTCGAAGATCCTACCCGGCGGTTTTGGTAGAGTATTCGTTACTCTCAAATTGCTCTCTCAATTCCCTGATACTAGCCTTAGGCTTCTCAACAAACGACAAGAAGCGATCCCTTTTGCTCTTTGGCATCATCTTCTTGGGGAGCGCAAGCAATCTAGAATTACCTAAATCCTCAAGTGGACCGTCGCCGAGTTTGGCGCCGATTGGAAGTGGACGTAGGATGATGTATGAGCGGGCGACATCTTCAATGCCTTGGGGATCTTCGACTCCGACTCGGCCTCGGTAGAAGAAGTAGACAATACCTTTCTCGAGAATGGATGAGGGGATTTTAGCTTCACGATTGTCATCTTCAATGATGGATTCGTTATTCTTGGAGATGTCGGCGGTCTTCGTATCTTGATCTTCCTGTGCAGACTGCTTAACTTTATGCGCAAGACCATAATCAGTACTCATTTCTCGCTCGGCTTCAGAGAGTGAAAAGCTTGCCCTCTGTCTCATCAGACTTGACTTTGTCAAAGGCATTCGTCTCGTCTTGCTTTAGACCATTTTCTCCATCACCGGCATGTCCATTCTTGCCGTTGTCTGCGCGAGAATAATTAGTAAGTATTATATTGCACGTATCGACATCCAAAGTGCCTCAATCTTCGAACAGTCCAACTCTTCAACTGATTTTTGAAATCCTGGGAGTATAACTCGGTGTAGCGGTCTCTTACTTTCATCCTCTTCATCGTCATCCTCGTCATTGATCTGCTTCTCAATCTCTTTGTCATCTTCAAAGCCGTTCAAACTCTCCTCAATAGTTTTCTGCTCCTTTTCTACAACTTTCGTCGGTGTATTATCAGGGGCTGTCTTGCCACGCTTAGGAGCTGGTGAAGAGCTGTCTGAGGTCGGAGCTGAACGCTTAGTACCTGTGGGAGAGGAAGATGAGGGCTTATTGGGACTCTTGGATCCTCGAGTTTGCGCCATTATGATTGATTCTAGAAATTAAGAATTTTAGAACTTGGACTCGTAAGAGCGGATGTAATGGAGAAGGTGGTAGATTCAATATAAGAAATATATGGTTAGTTCAATCTTTGGCTCACCTGTTGTTAAGTAGGATAAACAATTGAACTTGTGAGAGTGGTAGTACCAATAAAACGACTGAATAGCTTATCCGATGAGTTCGATTTCGTATTCTTGACCTTAATTGAAGTTTAATAGTAAGTAAGAGTAGATGTAGAATGAGAGAATCAATATATAACGCGAAGTGAACCTCGATGCGGAATAGCCAATGACGACATGAAGTTCCAACGCCTAGTCACATGCTTATCACGAGACCTCACGCTACTTCCTCTCAATATCCCATATCCCTTCCCTTCAGTTGACAATTGACCTGAGAAGCTCCATTTCTTCCTGATATCTTGAGAGTATACCTTTGAGAACTGCAAGAAAGAATCGTTTGATGGGAGTGGCATTTGCTACATTGCAATATTTTTCGGCCATGAGCTTCATAGCAGAAGCATTCATCTTCGCATCCTCCAAGGAACTCCTGGCTTGGCGATTGGCTCTGCTTCTCCTGCAAGTCTGACATCGTGGTCCAGGTCATCCTTTAAGGACATCCTTTCATAGCCGTCCGAGTATGCGTACTCCCCACCGAAGTATCGTGGTTGGCAGTCCTTCATCATCTGCTCTCCATTTACTCAATCTCCAGCTTCTTCCTCCTCCTCCACAACCTCCTTATATCCATATCCCTCAGCGAAGCCCTCCTGATCGACCACTCTTTCCAAGCTCAGTCCCATCTTGTCAACCCATGCCCGCACTTTGGCTTTATCAAGTACCACTCTCTCGACCTCTCCTCTTCCCTTCCCACCTCTCTCCACAACATCCATCTCTCTCAAAACCCCCAAACAATCCTCCCCGTGGATCCACGTACCCCTGCTCACATCTGCTAACGTGACCATACCCTTCCCCTTCTTCTTATCCGTCTCCCTAGCCTCCAGTAACCACCTTGCAATCTCCCGGCCCCAAAATCTCTTGTAACCTTTCTTTCCCAAATCCGAAATCGGTTTCTCAGGCCCGCCCAATATCTCTTCGCGGCGGGAGATCTCGTATGATACGCCCATGAGGATCAGGCCGAGATTCTTACGCTGCCAGGGTGGAAATATGAGAATGCAGGCTAGATTGTTATTGTCCCAGGACATCTTCTCCTTGGAGAAAAAACCGACGATCTGAGAGGTTGGGTTGTGGACTAGGAGGAAGTAGTTGAAGCCTGAAACGTCGAAGAAGACGGATTTGTTATCTAAAAACAGCTTGGCGAAGAGGCTTAGGCTCTGGCAGAAGATCTGTATTCCATTAGCATGTGTCCTTTTCAATTCTTTATTCAGCACTCACAGTATCAACGCCCCCGTCAACCTCCCAAACACTCCAGACACACTCATCCTCCATCTTACCCTCCCCAGCACCATGCAGATAAATCATCGTACCTGGTACCTCCTTTTCACATTGCTGACAATGCCTAACCCATTCGTGTACCTCCTTCCCATACCCAAAGCACTTCTTACACACATATAGCGTCGGCACCACAATCCCGACAGCCTTCGCATCACTCAGGGCCTTCTCCCCAATAATCTCTTTAGGATACCAGCTCGGATACCAAGCTCTGAACATCCGATCTCCAAATACAACATGGTCGATATTCCGCTCCAAAGCCTTCTCGCGATCCTTTTCTTCTGTGCGGCTTGGGGCTGCTGGAGGTGCTGGGGTTTGTGAGGGATGGCTGTGTGTGTTTCCTGGTAAATCGACACTTGTGAGAGCTTTGCTGTGTGAATGTGATGCGGCATTGGCCTTCTTGTGGTTTGGAGCCGCATTGGGGAGACCGTTCGTCAGGGTGCCATTTGGACGGGTATTCTCCTTCTCGCTCAATCTTCGTCTATGGGATGTGCTAGGGCGGCGTAAAGCAACTGGCATTGCTAATCCTTGATCGCTTCTCAAGCCTTCACCAGAAAGAAATGTAGATATACAGATTGTGCCTGGCGGAAGCTGGGGTTGTGGGGAGGCAGCTTCTTCCACTTCACGCTCAGCGATTTGGGCTTGCTTTCGGTGTTGGTTCAACTCCGTTCTGTATGCTACAAGAGGGGAAACTGTTGCGATGAGACAGAATTCGAAATCTGGTGTTGGTGGTAAAAGGGCGTTCGGAAGGAGAGCTGTGGAGGAATTTGGGGTAATTGTTTCCGCTTTTGGCCCGCTTTTGGAGTTTGCTTGTGGCTGACTTTCTGATACTGCTAGATGGTTATACTGGACGACCGACACTTTCGGAGAGTTAGAGCTGGAATTCGTGTTGAGCATTCGATTCTTGCAGGTGGTGGTGGGAGGGCGTTGATTCGGAATGTTCTGAAGATGGCTGACGCGCGACATTGGGGTCAAAGGCATGGTGGGGCATTTTTTGATAACTTCTGGTTTCTAATGGAGCTGCGCTCTTTCGCTACATCTGTCTTCATACTTTAGTAGGGATTTAATTAAGATTTTTTCAAGAGCAGACTGCGCTATTTCGTTTGTCTTGTCAAAAGGTAAATTGTATATATATATATATAGTGGTTCGTTGACAAGGCTCAGGAGCAAGTCAACAGATCCAAATTATCACGCGTCATTGCCAACGCCAGTCAAAATAAACTTCACTTCGGTACCAGTTGGAGCTTTGCCAAAGAAACATCTATCAATTACTATGCGCGATGCACAAATTGCATACGCGACGGCCACAACAAGGCCGCATCCCATCCGTCGCAAAACTAATGTAGCATATGGCCTTCTCCAGGGTTCCAGAAGATACACCCTGCCTCGCGCAGTCTGTAACCCCCAGAGAATCGCCATGTAGTGTTTGTAGTAGAGGTATAGTAGCAAGACAGTTGGGTGAAGTGCGACCAAACCTTTCTCCATCTCCCCATCCCCAATGCATCTGTTCCTTGTGTACACTTCGAGAGCAGTCATCTTACATGCCCTCGAACTCGCCGCCAAGATCATCCTCATCTAAATCACCATCTTGAATCTCTTTGGCCATCTCACGCTCACGCTCTCGTGCTTCCTGGGCGTTCTTGAGTTCTAACCGGTGTTGGTTCATGGGGAAGCGCATAGCCTGAGAAAATTCGTTAATATCGTTCAGTTTCTAAATAGAAGCTACGCAGAAAGCTTACCTTGACACTCTCATCATGCAGAGCGAGACAAGCTCGGATACGGTCATGGAACGCCTCTCCTGGCTCTCTCGTAGCATAAACATCACCGACGTCCTTGCTCTTCATGTATCCCTTCTCACGATCCAAGGAAGCCTCGATGACACCGTCTCGGATGGCCTTTGCAACAATGTACTCTGCAGACTCTTCGCTCTTCAACTTCAAGCGTATGCAGATATCCCGGAGCGAGATTCTCGAGTAAGACAAGGACATCATGCGAATGCCAGTTTTGATGACATTTTGTCGGAGGCGGAGAATGAGGGTGTATGTTCCATCGCGGCGGAAAGTAGCACTGTGTTGCGTGATGGCCTCCTCGAATTCGTCCAACAGACCAACGCGGACGGCTTGTACGAGGAGTAAATAAGGCTGAAGAGCACGCTCGAGACTGGCGAGGCGAAATGTCGCGCGGTCAGGAATATCGCCCATCAGAAGCTCGACCACAAGCAACAATTTGGTAGCGGTCTGCGAGAATCCCACTGCACTGGGGCTTGATGGAGCTTTGCGGGTAGCTGCAGTTAGATGTTCATGAGCCTCGGTATATCGCAATTGTATGGCACGAATGCGACCTAAGTAGTATAAATAACGTGCGAATTGATTGTTTGACGCATTTTCAGGAAATTTGGTGTGTGAGATCAGCAGATCGGCTTGGGCGATGTGGGATGTTGAAAGGTAACTTCGCAACAAAAGGACAATTACGGTAGATTGTGTGTCGATGTCCTTGCGCAAAACGGCCGTCCGAAGAGCAGAGAGTAGAGTTGGTCTGATGCTTATGACTGGAGAGGATGGAGAGGGTGGGAGAGGTGTCATTTGCTCGCAGAACAAAGATTGGTAGAAGTACACGCGGGCGGAAAGAGAGTCTAGGGTTCGGCGGTTGAGAGAGTGTATCCGTTCAGCAAGGTATCCAGAGAAAACAGCGCCTTTGTGGTTGCTCTTGTTGTCCAGGAAGTAGATTTGAGTGAGAATGCCAAGGAAGATTTCGATTTCGGGAATGATTTCTTTGGCTTCCTTCTTCCCGGTCTTCGTCTTAGACTCGCCATCCAGTTCCATCTCATTTGATACTGACTTGCTGAATGCAGCATGTCCTCTATCGATAGCATTGAGTAGAGACTTTGCAGCAGGACTTGTCGATGGGTAGGTATCCGTGATGACCTGTGCTAGGACGTCAGGTGTAAGGCGTTTACGGATCGAGGAGGTTGATCGGAGGGCCCGCAGGGAAAATCTGGCATCAAACAACGCAACAGCTCTTTCCAATAATGGAAAGTTGTTTTTGATATCTATAATGAAGCACAAGATATCAGTTTCGGTGAGAATCAAGTAGGTGTGATGTTGACGTACCTGCGACAGCCTTAGCTACTGGATCAAGCTTTGGAGCCCCAGCATCCTCGCCATTCTTCTCTTCTGCACCATTCATTGCGACATCACCATCGTTATCCTTTGGAGGAAGAACAGAAAGCTTTGAACCCTTTGAGGGTGGCACAACTACAGTCATCTCCTCTTCACCTTCCTTGACCTTCTTGCCCTTTCCGCCTTTCAACGGAGCCGGCGCATCATCTTTCATCTCCACGTCTTTGTTACCATTGATACCATTCTCGACTGGATCAGTACCGTTGGTATGAGGAGTCTTGCTAGGCATATCGACCTTGTTGTCGTTTGGAAGGCGCCCTTGCGTGACACGTCTAAGAGCTTTGGTCTCGGTGAGCGCGTCAATGTGGTTCGAAAGGAGTGTATCGATTTGAGAGACTGAAGGAGACTCTTTGAGAGTCTGACACTTGGATGATGGAGATTGAAATGATTCTTCTGCCTTGTCCTTGTCAGTGGATGTTGACGTAGAGCTTGAGGGAAGGAACGGGAAGTTTAAGCCTCTACGGCAGCCGAGATGTGGTGCCGACGCGTTATTACGAGTAAGTGTGCCTAGACGTGCTAACATAAGCAGCTCACAGATGTGAACATATAATTCTTTCACATATTTGGACATGGTCAATGTTAAAACTTGCGATTGTAGCTCAACACAGTCAGATAAATTAAAGACAAGAAACAGGATGCGCCATTGTCCACAAAGCAGCTTACTTGAGGTAGTCTCCTAAGAAGGCCATGTGTCTCACGTGCCGTATATGATCACATGGGTAGAGTTATATGTACGCAGTTTAGTTTTAAATCCAGGCTACTGCTACCTGTGGAGTGTATCACGCAATGAATACATCGAAGAACGGCAGAATCTGGAATCAACGCCATCCATCCTTGCCGTACCAGTTCCCCCTTAGTTCCAGTGACGCCAGGCTTATTCTTCCATGCCATAAACTCCAAAGATTAGTCCTTAATCAGCATTCTTCCCTCCAGTAACCTTTGCAGCCTGTACAGCACTCATCTTCGAGATCCAAGCGGGAGCAGGTTGGATCTTGCGGACGGTGCGGATCTCATCGCTAGCATAGCCGGGAATGCGGATGTTGTAGCCACGCTCGAGAGTGAGTTGAATATCGCGGATCTCGAGGACCTTAGAGCCGCGTTCCTTGGCGTTCTTGCAGGCTGCCTGGAGCACTTGATCGACAAAGTCATCGGCGACGTTGAGGATGGACTAAAATTATATTAGTCGACTGGGCATCTGAAGATGAAACGTCTCAAAGGTGACAATACGATGCGAAGGAAAACATACCTCTTCAACATCAGGAGTCAAAGCTTCTCCCCCTCCAAGACCTTCTCCTCCTCCAGTGACTTGACGAACCAGCTCATCTAACTTCTTCTTGTTCAAGACACGACCGTCATCGGCATCCAAGCTGTAACCCGGCTGTTTTTGAAGAACTGGTTGACCCATAACTCCATTGCCACTGTTGCTAGGACCGCCGGAGAGAGTTGGACGAGAATTAACCATTGTGACTCGTTGTGGTGGTGCCGTTGCTCTTTCTGGGAGATGTTTCGGGATTGGCATTTTATTCGTTGTAACAATCGAAGTTTCTCTCGGAGCGGGTGGGTGCGGGTGTGAGTGGCCCATCACATTAGGCGTACCCGTAGTTGTGCCGTTCGAGTAGGAGCGAGCAGCAGTCTGTAGCGCTTGAGGGTGTGTCAAAGCACGTGGTATTTGGGGCGTTGCCGACTGAGGTCCTGCTGATTGTGGTACAGCCGACTGAGGTGAATTATTCATAGGTCGTTGTTGATTGACAGAAGTGTTGATCTGGGGAACGCCTACTCCAGCTTCTTGCTTGATGCTCTGGACTTGGCTGTTTTGATGCTGAGGAATATTGGAGTGTTGACCATTCTGACCAGGTAATTGAGGCTGTCCTTGCTGTGACATAGAAGGCCGAGGACCACCCATCTGCTGGTTCTGCTGGCTACGAGCTGCTTCCATCGCAGCATTGATAGCCTGGGTATTCTGGAGGGCGGGATTCGCAGGCTGTTGGATATTCATGTTGGGTCTAGTGGGAGTCGGTGTACCGTTTTGATTTGAGTTTCCTCCTTGCTGAGACCCATTTTGCTGGTTGGCAACTTGCTGTTGCTTCTGGGACGTACGGAAGTTCTCTACGAACTTAGAGGCCTCGGCGTGTTGCCTCTCCGCCGCGGCTTTGGTTTCGCCATAGTTCTTTTCCTCCTCTGTAGATAAGGGTTTCCCTTCCTCATTTCTCCTCTTTATGAATGCGTCAATAGATGCGATTCGTCCAGCAGAACTCTCCATTGCAACCAAGCCCTTTGCGTATCTCTGCTTCGCATCTTGTATCCATTTCGCTGCTTCAGGAGTGCCAGGGGTAATCTGGGAAGGGAGAATGTATGGAAATTTATTGATATGTTCCAGAACCTTTGGGGAGATCTTAGGTTGTGGTCTTGGTTGTTGGGCAGAATTCGGATCTTGACCACTTGCCTCTCCACCCTGACCTTGTGACTGTCCCTGGCTCTGCGGTCGGCCATCTCCACCCTGCTGAGCCTGCTGAGCCTGCTGCAGTCGATAGGCTTGGATTTTGTTGGTTAAGGTCCTGGAGAATTCCATGAGCTTGCGTTTGGCTTCTTGATGTTGCTGGCTCTCTTTCGGGTGTGTCTCGATTTGAGCATACAGCTGCTTCAGTCCTTGCTCCCATTTTTGCTTCTCTTCTGGGGTGAATTTGTCGGGCAGTTGGCGCATCTGCTCAGGTCGGAATATGTGAGGGGGCTTTGGAACTTGCTGCCCAGATGCCTGGGCAGGGCCAGCTTGTCCCTGAGCAGGGTTATTCATACTGATAGTTTACTCCACAATGATGAGAACGGAGTGTATGGAACGGATAATGAGAAGCAGTTGATCTTGGGATGGGTGTGTCTGGAGAGTTGTCGGAGATGGGAATCACTCCATGATTCAACCATCGAGACGCAGTGCACGGTGAATAAGTGCAACGGCCGGAAAAATAAAGGGCCGGCGCTATGAAAGTTGCCGAGAGAGTCTTGCACTTCCAGGTTCTATTCCAGGAAATCTGAAAGCAGTTAATGTGTTCAGTGAAAGTTCGATCCGTGAATTAGTAGACAAGACATGATGTTTGTTTGACTGTGTGGTCATAGTCATAATTATAGAAAGTAGCGTTGGAGATAAATACACCACCCGTATCCCTTGCTCTTGTACAAATCTATCGAGGACAAAACAGGTATCACTACGACAACGCATGAAGTTTATCTGGTAGAGAGTCAAGAATGTGTGAATGCAAGTCAGAAATTCTCTAGTCTAGAAGAGGGTTTAAGAGAAACCAAACCCTATTCTGCATATGTCCGAGGCAAGATATCGAAATCATAGCAGATATATTCTCGGGAAATAGGCCTCTTCTCTACTCCTGAATCCTTGAATTCTTCTTTGAACGATTGAGCATTTTGGCTTACATCGAGAATCCAGCATTGTCCAAAACGATTGAACTCATAGAGGCGAGCAATGTCTACTGCGAACATCCTCGTATGCCAGGCCGCTCTTCCACACCGTCCCTCTCATGGCCCGCTCAGTCTTCCAAATGTTTATATAATTTAATAATCACTGTCTTACTAAGCAAACACTGGCGTGGTGGCAGAGCGGTCTAATGCGGTATGTATCCTAAGTTCAGTTTGCTAGATCAAAGTCTAATGTCTGTACAGATAGACTAGAATTCCTCAGTTGGATCTTGGCATCTATTCTCTTCGGAGGCGCAGGTTCAAATCCTGCCCACGTCGTTAGGACTACTTCTTTTTAAATTGGAATCTCTTTTTGAATTTTTCGTTCAGTAGAGTTTTGTTCTGTCTATGTTTCCTACAATTGGACATGGGAAGCTCAAAGTGTGTGGTGGACCCGCTTCGAAGCGAGGGTCATCCATTATTTTCATCCTTCCTTTTTTGAGTAGATACAGCAGGAAATCAAGATCTTAACCTTCTCAAACTCTCCTTTGAGTTTTGTAAAGGGAAGAGCCATTCCGTATGAAAGTTTGCGCCCTTTTGAGTTCAATAGTCCTCAGGAAGAGTTCGTGAAAACTTGTAAATCGACGCACGGTTTTGAATCGTTGCCAACCGGCTTTGATATCGAACCTAAAAGCTTGAGTTGGCCAGGGCTACACCGCAGTAGGTCCGATTGGGAATCTGAAAACCCCTTATGATTTTGCAATTTCGTTTATTGTCATGGTCGTTAAGTGACTCACTGAGTGAGATTAGGCGTGGCAGGATCTGATTCAACGTCTGATATCGTAGTACTACACCGGAAGGGTACTTGCTGGGTCATGCTGTACTTGGTTACACGGCAGAAGAGTGATGCATGAATGCTATCGATTTGAAAGATTATGGGAATTGAAGAAGGAAATCTGTCTACTGCACCGTACAAATATCGCTATGTAGATTTCAAAACCAATTCCAAACGCTATGCTACTTCCCAATCCTATGCTCATGCAAACCCATAAACTCGAACACAGCCATGTATTGTCGTGAATCATATCCTTCTAAGTAAGCTAACCACCCTATAACCGTCATTTAACGATTCGTAATCGTAAATTCATCATTCCTCCGCCTCCACAGAGTCAGATTCAGAATCAATATCCATATCCTCCCGCCCATAAAATGGCATCTCCCTATCCCACCTATCCTCATCAGTCCCCGCCTCCTCCACCTCGCCCACAGCAACTCCCTCCGCACAACTATCTGGCTCCTCCACCTCCTCAATCCTCCCCACCGGTGGATCGTCAAAAATCAAACTCGACCTATCCCCCGCAACTTTCCTCCTCAATCTCCTAGCACTGGACCCAGCCTCATTGGCCCCCTCAAAAGTAACAGGCTGCAAATCCTCATCATCAGTGTCACTTCCAATGCTCTGCGCCAGGGTCCTCTTCTGCACACTCCCACTACTTCTCCTCTTCCGCCTTTTCTCCCGTCGCTGTTTCTCCACCCAAATTTGACGCTCTTCTTCTTCGGCATCCCGTTCTTCTGTCCCACAGTCCAGATCCCGCAGCCCGTTGACTACCTTATCGTCAAGTTCATGTCGAGGACTCGAAGCCCGCGTGCTCCGCGCTTTCTCGGACTCGGCATCTTCGTATTGGTGTGGCCGCAGCACAGACTCACAGTCTGAATCAAAACCCTCGTAATCACTCTCCCTGAACTCCTCGACTGTGAAATTCCCTTCTGGAATCATCTTTATGCGGGCATTCTTAGGCGGGGACTCGGACAGCGGCTTAGCAGGAGATGATCTACGGGATCGAGCAGGCGCACTATCTGATTCGGACTCAGAGGAGTGGTGTGAGGAAGCAGGGGAAGAAGAACGGGGGGAGTGGTCGAGAGGCTCGAAGCGATTATAGGAGAAGGTCATGCCAGAGCCATTCGGGGTGATTGTGCCGCCATTGGTGTGCACTATCGGTGGCATAAGAGGGAAGTCGTGGAAATCAGCGATGCCTTGACGTCGAGACTTCCTGCTGCTGAATTTGAAGGTCGTGGTTGTTGGTGTAGCAGGGGGCGAGGAAGGGCCAGCCTGGTGGGCGAAGTTGAGTTTGGGTGTGGTAGGTCGCATGATGGCCTTCTGTATGTGTGCAAATATGTAAGTGGGTGTGCGAATGGCACGATTGTTCGGAAGATGGGCTATGGCGTCAATGCCCTGGGTAGGTATCTCCAACAAGGAGAAGGAAGACGAGGCGGATTGAGGTTCATGATAAGCAGTGAGGGAATCTGGGCTCTAAGAGGCCTCTTTCTCGCGGATGAATGAACCTTCTCCGTCTTCCTGTCCTTACTGCGTTGCTATTAAGGGGCTTCTCAGATGTCTAGATCTGAGTACTCGAGTGGTTGCTGCGTGGTCTGTTTCCAGGAATAAATTGTTTGCGGCAATGCAAGGATAAGCCGACGTAGATCGGGAATAGCAAGGCGGCCAATGGGTGGGCGTTGTTTTGGGAATATGGAATGGCTTTGCCTGTCCAAGAATGTTATAAAGGGGTCAAGGGCTGTTTCGTAGCAAGTAAGATTCGAACTTCGAGGTGGTTCCTCGGTATTAATCCTTTTGCCTGGGATTGTGCGGGAGAGTGGATGTTTGGGAAAAGGACGAGATTCTTGTACTGATTTTTTTTCTGCGTCATGCAAGCTGCAAGATGAACAAGCAAGCGGCTGCAGACCCCAGAGAAGAAGTGGAGGATCGTTTCCGACGGTAAGAGAAAGGAGAGGACGAGAGGAACCAGGTCGCCGGGGAATTCGGGATTGTTTTCTTACGAAGGGAATTAATCAGTACGGAATCCAAGGACAACAAGATGATAAGTTGAGCCGACGGATCAGCCTGTGTCGGGCAGCAATGCTCCAGGTTATCCCTTGTTACCGAAATCTTTTTTACTTTTCCTTCGTCAAAGTTATCGCGATCTGATCCGACTCGACGAGTGGGCGAACCCGGCGCCTGAAGAGACGAGTGTCATTTGGAAGGATCCTGATGCGCTGGCATGGAAGAAAGAAGGATCCGAGAATGAGGATATCCTGATTCGAAAATGGGATATGCATTGTTCCATTTCTGTCCAATTGAAGCTGGTGTAGATATAGATGCGCTGTTCGAGAAGATGCAACTTTTTTGGCCCCCTTTCCCTCCTGCTGAGGCAGGAGTGAGGCAAGAAATAAAAGGTCATGTGACCTAGCGAACTGGAATTCAGAATATGATTGAGAGACATAGTCATCATGCTACTCATTCTTTTTATATATGAAACGTGCCACGGCTCGTTGCTCCTATTAAAAAGTGGGACGGTGGAGGTACGTGTTTGAGGATATTAGGCAAGTCATCTTGTCCCTAGTACTGCTATATCCCTTCGGACAGAGCCACCCTGGGCCATTTTCATGCTCACTAGTATAATATTCTTGCTGTTAACGTCTCAAGAAGTAAAATTCCAACCCTTCATGGAGCCCCCCTTCCTCTAGGAAATTACCTGTCGACTCGACGCCTTCGCATACGTACAGTACAACTGGCAAAAGACTATCAATCTGATCAAAACCGCTTGAAATATCAGGATACCTTCCAGTACTTGGTACAAACTAGAGGAGACGTGCGCGACGAATTCGACCATCGTAACCCTCGAGGACCCACAGAATTCGTTGCTCGTTACTGAATCCTGTGGCTATGAACCCAGTACTTTCCCTTTCCCTGTGTCTTTGGATCCGCAGTATTGCTCTACTGTACATGCTCAACTCCAGCTCCTCCGGTGGAGCTGGGGAGGTGCTGACTGTCCTGATTTTGCTGCATTGCTTTGGTCCCCAAACCCTACACGCTTTTCTAGCTGACCATTGAGAAGATTTGATGTGTCTGATTTTGTCGCATTGATTTGTCTCCAACATTGCAATATTGCTTTGTACGAAGCTGGGATGGTATGACTGTCCTTCTCTCCATATTTGCATTGCCGACTATGCATTGTCGGAATGTTATTTGCTGCTTCTAATTGTTTGCTGGCTGTGAGTCATCTGTGTTGAAGAGTAGGTGTGAAGTCCTGAGCATTCCACAGGAGTATAGTGGTAGAATCTATGTACTTGGATAGGCCTCGCTGCCCAGTTGGAAATGCTTCCAACTCTGAATGATCTATCGGATGAGAGTTGGAGACAGACGAATTTGACGCGCGATCACGCTTTTACGAAATAGACCCAATGCTTTGAGATGCGTTAAATGCGCATTCGATATGAAACTCTCTAGGCCATTAGCTTGGGGTGCCAGACTTGGCCCAGCATATCATCAACTCTGACAACACGTTTCGTAGCTGAGGAATTACAACAACTGGGAAAGAGGTATTTGAAATGGGTAGAGAGCATTTGAAGCAATTCTGACATGGACTGTCATCGATCTCTCTTCAGTATCATTAAAGATAACAAAGATTTTGTATAAATTGGCGCCGTCAAGCAATGGGTCATGAGTTCGCAGCCTTACAGAACGATTGTACAGATTGCATAGCTGATTGAGGGCAAGAAGCATGTGTAGCAGGATGCGCTCGCAGAGCGCTTAGGAATTAGTGACTGAAATAACACCCGAGACCAGTGCCTGGCCAAGGATTTTGCAACGAAGAGATTTGTCTTAAGCATGTTAAGAATGTGACGGAAGGAAAACCGGTGAAGGATATCTCTGCCAGGGGAGCAGCAGCAGCAGCAGCAGAGGTAGAGAAATAGAGGCATTGATCGAGAACTAAGAACGAGCTTCATCCCACAGGCGCCAGACCCAATCTGGCTAGATCCTATCTCGACACGCGACGACGCGTTGTGATTCTAATTGCAAGCAACCCCAGTTCAACATCAAAGACGAAATTGAAACGCCATGTCTCTACTAGAGCGTCATCTTGAGCAGATATTACTTTCTTCGGAATCCATAGCAACTCTCCCGTATGTCTAGTTTCCTGCTCAAGCTTCCAACATATGTCGACTGACCCCGCCAAGCTTCCCCCCTCCAAAGATATTTACAAATGCACTCCTCTCAACCCAAGATATAACGTCCCTGATACGTGACACTGAACCGCACGAACGAGCCCTTTTTTCAGTCCCGCCACCACCTGCTCCCCCGACAGCACAAACACCCTATCCAGACCCAAAAGCTTCAAGCAACCGCCGACAAACTGTTTTTAATGTGGCTTCAGGCGAGGTAACAACGGGCACTGGAGTTGGCGCTCGAGCACCTAGACGAAATACTGCAGTAGCTGCGGTCCTAGGTCCCGAGCTACATTCCGAAGTCCGTAAAACTGAAGCCAAAGGCGAGGTAGACATCGAGGTTCTACTCCGAGGCGCAGAGAAGCTGAACGATGTGTACTCGATTCGGGGGGCTCCAGAACGAATCAAGGGATTGAGAATGAGATATGCGCAGATTCAGGCTAGTGCGAAGCATTATGAGCAGAAAGTGGAGCGGCAGACGCGAGAGTTGGAGAGGATGAATAGGGGTGATGGCTGGGATGCCGAAGAGGACGAAGATGATGGGGGTGGAAGAGAAACGCCTGGGAGTGAGGAGGATGTGGATGTCGAGGTTACAGATGAAGATTTGAGAAGAGAGGAAGAGGAGATTAGGGAGTTAGAGAGAAGGAAGAAGGAGCTCGAGGATAGAGTCAGTGGAATGGAGAGGGACTTGGGGGGATTGCTTCGATGATCTAATGAATTTAGAATCACTGTTCCGCTCAGCGATTTCATAATCGCGATCATGATGAAAGTTACGAATGCAACAGACTTGGGAACGACAATTGGAATGGAGTTGGAGGCCACAAGAGCTGCTGCATGCTACAACAAGCAGAGAACCATTTCATACCCAGAAAATGATGGAAGTGTGTAGTTGAATCAACATGGTATGGCCCACTTGACCTTGATTGCTGACTGTTATTGTGTGTGTAACATGTTTTTCAAAGTGTTTTTGATGCAATGAGGACATGCATATAAAGTGCCAGGAGCCTTTTTGGCTATGACTTCATAGCTGAAGCCAATGATTGGAGCGGACGCGTCTGTCGACAATAGCTGTCAGGGAGATTGTTTATTAGCGTAGAAATTCCACCTCCTTCAAAAGTTCTTGAGTGTAGCCGAGATCGATCTTCTTCCTCGCTCTACAACCTTCCCATCAACCACCGTGTTTCATCGACGTTGGTAACTGAATTCAACTCTAATAACTATCTTCTTGAATGCTAATATATCTATCTACCTTCAGACAAGACAGTCCACCTTTGAACTTGAACCAGATCTTCGACATCAACAATCGGGGGCGTTGTTGACTTCACTTTTGACATAAACAAAGCCAACGATCTTCATGTTCACCATTGAACGGTATCTGCTCACCATTCAATCACGTCTATATTGAAGATCATTCTTCACTCTCCACTAAAAAAATTCTATCTTCGACGTTGAAGCCCTATCTTCGCCATTGAACTTCTATCTTCGACATTGAAGTCCTACCCTCGAAATCAAAGCTCTATCCTCAAAATCAAAATCAAAGTTCTCTCTTCGGCAACAAAGTTCTATCTTCGGTAACGAAATTCTTGATTTGATGAGAAACTTCTTTCCTCGACGTGAGAGATTCTACCTTTGACGAGGACTACCTTTGGGACTACCCAACCCTTGACAGTATCCATCCCTCCTTCTGTAATTGGGAATACTGTTGATTATTATACTAATTACTCTTAGTCCCGACTCTCTATAATGGCGCCTCAAGTGGACGGAATCTTTAAGGGCTTTGATATTCAAAATTCAAACCATTTACGCCGCTGGCTCGATGCCCTTGATTACTTGGAATCAGGAGGTCGACAACCCAGCCATGAATCTTTTCAAACTCTGGGCAATAATCCCGAGGAAGTTTATGAGCGTAGTCGGACAGTCAGAGCAGCATTCGCCCGCCGCAGCACTGATACTGGGTTTGCTGCAGCTATACGCAGCTTCCAAGACGCCTGGTCTATGGAAGACAATGATCTTATTCTCGCTGCAGAGCGTTTCAATGCTATTGCACATCAAGGACAGAGTGCTATCAATGCTATTGCACGTCAAGGACAGAGCACTATTAATGCTATGCCACCAGCTGGTATTAGCAATTCAAATAGGCATGAGGTAAGCAAGTCCATGTCCGAATTCACTCAAATCCTATCATTTTAGGAAGTTTATCCATTGCTGCAAAGTCTGAACCGCATGATAAATCTTCCCAATTCTTACAACACTACTTTGAGCTAGCAAAGGCTTGTTCTGTATTCACCCAGATCCAACATCATAAGAGCATACCCACTCCTTACTCATTTTAAATGATAAACGCACCTTAGGGAATTTCAACTAATATTTTGTCTTTAGCGTATTACGGCTCCGTATGTGTCCCCTTATACGTCTAAGGTTGCCGAAAAACCACATCGTCAATCAGAGCGGCAAAAGGTCTTAGCAGCAAGACAATCCGATGCTCCTGACAATGCTTATGAAAAGTCTCCAGCAAATCCTCCAACACCCTCCTCTACAAACTCTCTGGCGACATCCTTCTCAAGCGATCCAGCTAAAACCCGTGGTCGCCATGCCCCCCATCTTCAGAAGGGCTACTATTGTTATGATGATAGTTCCCATCCTTTTGACCGTTCGCATCCAGAGTTTGGCGAGCCAGATGCCACTAAGTTCAGTATTTATCTCAAAAGCCGCAAATCGGACCCCACTACGGAATTGGGCTATCGGGAAGGAAAAGGAGCACTGTATGAGTATCCCAATCAGAAAGGATTCGGCGAGGGAGCTGATTTTGTGCCTTTCGACTGGAACAATCGTGAGCATATCAAGAAATTGCACCTGTGGCGTGAACAGGTTTTCCGACGTCGTATTGGTGGAGTTCGACCAACCAGAAAGCATTGGCTAGTGTCCGAAAAGCACTATCTTCTGCAACTTATGCAGCAGCAGTTGAAGACGCATCGTCAGCCACAGTTCAATAAGCTGGCCAACACCTTCAATAAGCGATTTCACGGGACCGTTCAGAAGAAAGGCGAGCAGCCAGTGTTCGCAGGCAAGGCCAAAAATGGAGGTCTCTTGATCGAGGACCGCCCAGCCCCATGGCGTACAGTGCCTGCTCTTCAAGGACAGACGATGAAGTGGGACGAGTATCACGGTTTGCTTCGGCAGAAAGAAATTGAGAGAAGCATTGCCGCTACACAGAACAGCAATCAGATTATCTTGTCGTCAGACGATGAACAGGAGCTCGATGACCCTACTCCACCACAAACCGTTTTCAAACCTAGAAAATACAAATCTGTCGGAAAGGCCGCCAAGCAAGCCGACAACAAAGCTGACATTGCTCTCAAGAAGACCTCAATTACGGAAAAGGGCAAATCATCAATACTATCCTCTACTAAGAAGTCTACTGGTTATAAGCGAAAGTATGCAGAACTTCTTACTATACCTGGGGGCGACAATGAGAAAGGTAACGATGACTCGGACGAGGGATCGAGCCAGTTTGAAAGCAACGATGATTCGGATTCTGAATGATTCATTGCTGCTTGATCCTTCTCTCCCACCATTTACTCTTTGCTCTTTACCATTCTGAGCCCCCTTCACCACGAATCACGATTACACAACAACGTTAACAGTGATAACAGCGACGACGGTTTCTGGTCTTCGCCTCCACCCAATCTTCTTTATCTCAACCTCTTTGACGACTGTGAATACCTTCGACCGGATGAAGGAGAGCAGTTTCATGACAGGAAAACTTTAATGGCGACAATGTTCTATACTGTCTCCTTTCCCTGATGCTCTTTATCATGATCTCACGACTTCACGACATAACAACATCAACATCAACGGCAAAAGCCTTCTCTAGTCTTTGCCCTCAACCGGTGCTCTTTATATTTCCTCTTTTGACAGCTTTGGGACTTGACGACATGACAACATCAATGGCAAAAGCCTTCTCTAATATTCGCCCTCATCCGATGCCCTTTATTCTTTCCCCTTGGACGACTTTGGAATCTTTCACCTGGTGGAGGAGTACTTGGTTGTGTCCAGCAGGAACTGGGGGATGACGCTTATTTTCCTTGGTTCGGACAGTTTTACTATGATTTCCTAATTCACCCTATTTGAGTCTCTCAGTACCTAACATCCAAAATCCAATACTTTTACACCAGTTTCTGAATGCTTGTGACTGTCCAAGTGATTATGCTGGTGATGTGATAACCAAATGTGTCAAGAACTTGCTCAATCTTTGATCATTTGATCAGAGCATTGGTCAAAGTCTTTATCGCTCACTCGGTTTTGAGAAATAGCCATACTTCCTTACTTTGATAAAATTCTTGAATCATTTGAAGTCCCCGTCGCTCACTCTGTTTGGTCGATTGGGTAATTCCAGATGGATTTCAGACACCAGGGCTTCTGGAAGTGAATAGTTGACGTTCTCTCATCGTTGGTATATGGCTAGATGGATTCAGTATTCTGAGTCACTGGTACTGATTGGATCTAAACCGATACCACCCCAGCTGCCTAGGAAGAACTTTTAAATACAATCTCCCTGATATCTCCAAGGGCTCTACTAATTTTCTTGAGCTCACTTTCCAGATTTGTATAATAGACGGCTCTGAGGTTTTGAACTTCTGGCTCGGCACAATTTTCAAACTGCTCTGAGTTTTCAGAACTTCACAATTTCTACACTTCTCGACCGATAACCGGCAACACAAAACATCAGCCTACGAATACTTAGTAGAACACAACTTACACCCGCGATCGACAACTTGGATCGTTGATTCTATCTCTAGTAACAAACATGGCAAGAATGACTACTGCAGGTCGACCTGGATGTACTGCTTCCGAAAAGAACCTTGACGCCGAAGAAGACGTCAATAGTATCTCAAGCGGGAGTGATGTTTCAGTAAGCCATCACATCTGCGTTCTATTGCTGGTGCATCAGTGCTCACAGAATCTAGGACATCCCGGCCGTTGTTATCCCCAAAAGAAGCAAAGGAAAGTCTCTTAGAGATTCTGTCATTGAAAGAGGAAGCAGCAAGCAATCCTCTCGACGCGTTGCCATTTCGACAAGTCTGGCGAAAAAGAACCTTCCATTGCGAGCAGCTAAAGAAAATGGAAAAGACAAAATCGCTAAGGATGACGCCTCTCCTGGTGATGCTAAGGAAGATGAACATCCTGGCAATCTTTCCTCAATCACAACTGTCATAGCCAAACCCGGCAGCTCCCCCGAGAAGGCCGAGGATGGTGATCGTGTCAAGGGGAAGGGCTACGATGAAGAGACATGGGAGCCATTAAAGAACATGGGAATGGAAACTCCTACCGTTGTCGAAGAATTCGAAAAGAGCCAGAAGACAGCCCCTGTACCTGCTTCATCCTCTATGACTGGCAGAGTTGTGAGTACACTTGATTTCAAACCTTGTTCATCGCGTTTAACTGCCATTGGGGACATTGGCTGACTTGAAACAAATGTTAACCAGACAACCACTGCTTCCAAACCTCGCGAAGTCACTCCATTGCTGGTTCAATCGAAGCAGCCCAAGAAGGAACCTGGTTCTTAAAGGGCACTCATGCCATAGGACGAAAATAGAGTTCCACCGGCCATTACACACATATTTCGAAGCTGTTCAACCTTTCTTTGAAGGATTCAATGGGTGTGAGGGTCTATTGGAGTGGCCAGAATGGCATTTATCGACGAGATCGCTATTAAAGACTTGGTCTTGGAATGGATGTAATTACCGTCAGGGAGATTCTAGTCTCTGGCTCATTTGATTGATTTATCGGTTTGCGCCAGTTTGTCATTCGCAAATTCAGAGAAATCTTCTGTCGGCTGACGGAGAAAGACTGAGTTGATTCGAATCAATACAACTGTTTTCAACAAAACCTTAACAGTCCTTCTGTCTTCTTGGGTTTCCACCTGGAGGACAATCTCATTGTGTCATTGACACAGCCTTTCACCCATGAGAGCGATCTTATATATGAGCAGTAAGCCAACTGTTTAATCCAGGGATAATCATTTAAACATCTTTAAATTATTAAGCCAGCTTTATGCACGGCTACGAAAACCTCTTATCAATCTGGCTTCGCAGCTCTGCCTGTAGAGGAGGCCAAGTTCTGTAGCTGATTCTGCATATGACGTTTGACCCCTTGTCGCTTAGAGTAGGGGACTTCCCGCATAGGTCAATCACGGAGCCTCTTCAGGTATTGTTTAGAAGAAATATCTATCATATCTCGAGAACAATATATGAGATTGACTATGAGGCAGGAGAGAACGAATTAGGTTCATTTCCGAAGGTGTTCAAGATGCACACCAGTCCAGTTTTTCCGGCTGGTGCAGTATTCTCGGCTGAGAAGGCCGACTTGCGCAGGGTCTCACCTTCTCTTTCAATACCTACGAGGCCAACTTTGAGAAGTATTTGGCTTCCACCCCCAATCAATCAATCACTAGTTTCTCAGGAAAGATATCATTCTTCCTCTAGCAGAAACTAATCTGCTCGTCACATCAGCTTTAACGAAAAATCGCAATGCCGAAGTACAATAACCTTTCAATCCTGCGTCGCATCGACCAGCATGACTTGAGATCAATCCGAAGAGTGATGACCGCTTTGAACCACTCACTCGAAAAAAAACAACAACAGTCTGTGGATGGTGACGATAGCCGATCCATGTATCTCACAGCGAGCGAACGGAGCTGGACCAATAGCATCCTCTTGGCGATTCGTAGCCATGGAGAAGATTATCCATTGCTGAGATTGGCAATTGAGCGATTCATGAAATCCAAGATGGCGCCGGATAGATACGTAATTGAGGCGATTAAGGAGCTCGACCAACTTGCTGAGGAGGATGTGCTCCTGGTTCCGGTCAGTCATATGAGAGAGTATGAGGAAGCTTCAGAATGGTTCTTTGATTTGCCAAAGCTCGATATTCCTGAGAGACGTGAGGTAAGTACTATTCTGAGCAACGCTGCCTTTGGTGTCAAATAATAAAGATGTGCCTAGCCAATTAACGAAAGTCAACATCTCGCTCCTGCGGGATCTCAGGTATGTTAGCCCGAGATTCCATGGAAAGACCTACTAACGCAAAGAAAGTGAGGTGGACCACTAATCAGCGTTCTGAGTGTATGGGAGTTGAGATGGAGCTGCGACGGGCACTTTTGACGTGCCAAGAACCTCGAGAACGTTGAGGATCGAATTTGTCATATCTGAAACGCATTGATTTCAAATCTTTTTCTCCTCGAAGGAGTTCCAAGCCTATCAATTTTAGTTTCCTCCTTCGTCCACTTTCATGCGGAAACCTAAGGATATCATAAGTATTAGATTAAAAGATGGCAGGAGTCAATGCGTCCTGCTCGCAAGTACGGATTTGGAAAACGATGCTCTATTAGCTTTCCGGTAAGAAGCAGAGCGTTGATAAATATCTCCATGATTGACCACAGAGCATCGTGCTTACATGGTAAAGCCTACCTTGACATTCTGTAATGTTCTAAATCCAACACAGACTCGTACCTATCCGTCCTATTCAAATCGTTCGAGTAAACAAGGACTCAGTCATGCTTAGATGCCCGGCAAAATAGCAAGAACTTTGTACTTTTCGTGAACTTCCTATACATTTCAATTAATATGCTTTCATGCCCACCTTCCCAATCCTCTTAAATTCAAATCATACCGTACTCAATACCATGACGCTTACAGCAAAGTAGACCCAAAACGTAGCTCGGTAGCTGTCCATCAATTTTACAGTGGCACTTTGGATTCCCCTTCTGTGCCATTGCGACACTCGAAGCGACGACAGCCGTGATCGCTAACCCAACGCCCCAGATGTCTATGAGGTTCTTGGAGGCCGGAATACCATTAGCGATATACCCAGTGACTATTGACTTCGATGTTCCAAGCCATGGCCATAATCATAATTTCATAACTTACCTTTATTACATATATATAAAAAACGGTTGCAGAATACCAGCCAAAGCAGAAGGAAGAAAACTTACATTAAAGATGTTGTTAGTAGCACTCCGGTAATACTACGAATACTCCATACAATTGCAGTACTGTAGCATACCGAACTGCTACCAACAGATATCTTTATCATCTAAAAGATATGAAAGATTATGCCATGCTCTCAGGGTACTCAAACATTGGGAAAAACCAAATCTTTTAAACCTTTGAATAATCTGGATGCTTCCAGAATCTGGTCATATCACCGAGAGTGAGTGCCGCTTTTCAGAAGTGTCCTTGCCGCCTAATTCTCTTCTGGCCGAAGTGGGAGCGACTCGCTCGATACCAGATCAAACAACAACAACCTCGAACAACCTCACCACTCAGTCTCAAAAGCAACAACTTCAAGTTTGACCACCTCGATGACCATTGAACCATCTTAGGCTACCTCACGTCTAATTATCTCGACCTTCAACCGTTGAGCATCATCCTCTTCACAACTGGCTATCTTGATCATCGACCATCTCACCTTCGTCAACAATCAACCATCCATATTCGACGACAATCAACCATCTCACATTCGTCGACAATCTACCTTTGCCATTCATCCCAACCAACCATCTCAACGTTGACCGTCAATTACTACTAACACTATTTCGATAGTAAGTGCCTAATCGAAATTTGCTATCATCCTACTGACAACCCCTAGCGCCATCGAGATGCCGTATCCCAAGTTCACCGATGGATACTTACCAACCCGCCAATACTCTCTCAATCTCTGGCGCCAAGTGAGAGGAAATCCGCCTAAGGGTATTACCGACAAGCGCTGGCACAATGCATACAATGCGGAGGACTCGATATGGAGAAAACGTGAGGGGTGGACCACCAAGCAGGCATCCAATGCTAGACTCTCTGGCTTTATTCGGAAGGAAGCTATCATCCGGTTGATTAAAAAGCAGGAACTGCCGGAAGATTTTGTTGACCTTAACCCATAAGTGGACAAAGGCGAGGCATGTTAGCACTGTAGCAGGCACGCGAGTTGTTTGCATTGTACAATAGAAATATTGGGCCAAAGGCCAGGAGCGGTCATCAACATGAAACACAACTTTGCTGATCAGTAACTGCTTGCTTGCTTCCTCCTTCCGAAGGAGCCCATGAACCTTTCTCCAAGTGACCTTTCAGTAGCAGGTCATTTCATGTATCCAAGCCTATTAAATTACGCGTGAAACCCTAGAAGCTTGATCCATTGTCCAAGACAGTCCCTAATCATAGACTCGTTCTCAAAACCATGCTCCAGACTTCAAAGAGTTTGGAGATTGCAACATATGTCTTTTGTTGAACCAGGAGAGCTACCAAAAGGTCCAATATCTCTTGTATATTGCCCTTAGCCCAAACAGATAAATCATGAGTCCTCTAAAGACATGAATTGCTTGAAAAAGAAGGTTATATGAATGAATTTGTGAAGTAGATTTTCATATCCCAGAATGGCTAGCGGGGTTGCCGAAAGTCACTTTGTAGCTCTGATCTCAAAATCTTAGCTCGTCTTTCCCATCAACAACTCGACAATCCCCTCAATTCAACTCCTCTGTACCAACACAGTATAGAAGGATTGCCTAGCTGTAGCAAGAAAGCTCCTATAGTCTTCTGTTGTCCACAAGTTGAAGAGCAAGTAAGCGGCACTCCATTTCCCTTTTCACGAGTCCGGAGTTGTCTTGCAGTGTTTCGGCTTGGCAAACAAAACCACCGCAACTCCTCCACCATTCATTGCAGCTTTGAATTGGAAGTTGGTGTGAGATCTAATGATCTTGGCTGGCTTTGTCCTTCACTCAAGTCTTGGATTAATGTGCCAGACCTGATGGTCGAGTAAAGTGGTAATGCAAGACACAGACTCCCAATGCCTCTTTCCTCTTATCCTGTGCCACTTTCACCAAATGTCGATGACTATGATTGTCCACGACTGTCTATTGTGTCATTTATTATTTGGGCATTCAGGTTCGCGTTGTTGAACTACAACGAACAATTTTTAGGGGCTTAATTACCAAGGGACTTCAGGTCTGCACAGTCTGTCTCCACTTGCGACTTGATCCTTGGCATTAGCAGCTCCAGTCATATTTTGGGTCATGCAAAAGAGAGGAACAGCCGGGGATCAAATTGAATCATCATGGACAAGGTTGCTGACAGCTTGACCTACGAGTAGAAAACCGCAAAATGGACAAGAACAAAGAGAAAATTCCTCCTCAGCACCCGTCTGTCACCCCATATGCCGGTTCACCTTATAATATGGCTTCTGGACCAGATTTTGCAAGCTCGAACCGCGCTGCAGCATTTGCGTTAATTGCTCTAGGCTCACCGCAGCTTGCCACAACCACTCTTACCGCCGGCCATGAAACTCGCGCTGGAGCAATTGCCACTCTCACTACCACCACTGCGGTCGACTCAGTCGGCAGCAGCATCACCGCACAGGGCTCATCTGCTCTCACCCAGGTCGATCCCGCCAGTCCAATCACTTTGGTCACCAACAGCTCCATTCTTCCCGACGTTATCCCTGGCACTACCCACACGACAGGTACACCTACCTCCGCTAGCACTACGGCTGCCAAGGACAGGCTACCGGGCAATAATTCATTGGAGACCGAGGGTTCAAGCAAGGAGGGATCGGAAAAGATTACAAACAAGCCGATAATCACCGCCAAGAAGATCTATCGCCAAGGTATCTTTTCCGAAGGTTCGGTAAGTTTGACGTGTGCAGAGTTACGCAAATTGGCTAATGCCTGTTGTAGATGTCAAAACACACACCCATCTCCCCACGTGGTACTATTATCTTGTCCAAGGATAACCATGATCTGGACCCAACCGCAATGAAGAAGGGCCTCCCTCAACCAGAGAAGTTGGAGATAAATCTGAAGGACACGAAAGGAAACCTCCATATTCGCTTCTTTCCGGAAAAGGCTGAAATGAAGTGGGATGATTCAAAGTGGATTACGAAGGCCAATGGATGGAGAAACCAAGTCCTTCGTCGCATGATGAAGCGGGACCCAGAATTCTATGCTCGGGGCCTTCGCCAACGATGGAGCATGGGAGAGGCCGAGTCTCTGATGCACGACGTCGAGGCAAAGGTTAGGGAGGATGGCCACAGAAGTCTGACAGCCAAGGAGTGGCAGGAGGTCGCTGATGTACACAATGGGCGATTTGCTGGTACCACCATCCGTGCTGGTGAGGTATTTATAGATGGAAAATCAGTAAAGGCCGCACAGGACATCATCGTCATTCGAACTGTAGTGGCCGTCAGGGGTCTTTTCGAGCGAAACACGGACTTCAAGGCCTTCTACCGCGAGCTGACTGGCGAGACAGAGAGCTTGAACGTCGGGACAAGCCATGATGCTGATCACAATGGTACTGCGGACGCTTCTGAAGACATTGAGATGGGTGACGATACGGCAGGTGATGAAGTCCTTCTGGAGAGCCCGAGTGACGAGGATGGTTCGAGTGAGGAGACTGAGGAGGAATCGCTAATGATGGCCTATCGCTATGGCGGAGACATAGATCCGAGATTGGAGGAGCCGTCTGATGACGAAGAAGAGGGTCAGCGACCAGCCAGTACTCAGAACGGAGCACGCCTTGTTGCCTGTGCCTAATTTCGTCCTTCATCTGCCTGATAGCGCTCCCCGATTTCAATCCTCTTGACTGTTCGCTAATCACTTGGTTGGCTTTTGCCTTGCGGGGATCTGAGCTGGTTTACGAAGTATAAGGAGTGATTGTACATTACGTCGGGCCTGGGCTTCAATATTTGATCTTGACGTTTTGGCGCACAGGATCGAGTGGTATATCGTGTTTGAAGGTTTGGTGGGATACTTCTGGCGGGGTCATGGTACCGTCTTCATGGCCTTCGACGTTTTCCATTTGTCGTGACGAAGGATTGTTTATAGCAAATTTCTAGGTCAGACCGAGATTTCGATGGCAACGGCACAACCAGCAGAAAGTAATATCAATTCTAAAACATTGTTATTGAGATTCAAGTGATCGACTGAAGCTCGCAAGTCCTCGGTCTTAAGGGCTGGTTGTGAGGAGCATTTCGTATTTGCTTTTGTTTGGCGGGTGCTGAGGAGGACTCGACTTGCACGAAGGCGCTTCGGAGTCATAAAGTGGAAGCAAGATTGCTGATTTCGAGGGTTTCATTGATTCTCAGGCTCCCTCTCAGAGTCAATAAGATCCTCATTCTGTGTGGGCAGGACAGGAGAGATGTGTGTCGTCGGATTTACAGCTCGCTAAGGAAACACTAGCCCCAAAGAGAATATTAGGGAAGCAGTAACCTTTGGTGGTGGTACGTGCCAACTGATGTTTACTCACATTCGTAGGGCTGACCGATGTTCAATCCATTAAATTGCAATTAAGTGTAAGTATTGAACTCTCCTCTTTCTGTATCTTTCTGCCTCTATTTCTTTCAGAAAGTCAGTTAGTTTCATCTTCATTCTTCGCTCCCGACTCTGCGATTTGACCTGCTGGCCCAAAGCCCTCGAAATGTATCACCATGTTCACTACTTCTGCCAAAACCACCGTTGTAGAGGACTATCAATCCACCGAATTGGATGTGATTGGATGTCTTAATTTGTATCTAGCTGAAATTTTCTTCTTCGCCGTGATAACTATCGCTTGCGATGTTTGTAAAACCGGCCTTGAGCTCATCCTATTCCGTGCTGTCCATGTTGTTGCCATATCTCTATGCCTCCCTTCATCTCTGATCTTGATCACAAGCAACGTTCCCACCGAAACTTATTGCAATACCGCCTCGCATGAATTGGAGCTGGTCAGCCCCTTGGTCACTAGGTCGGATTGGGGCTTGGAGCTGTCTTCACTCAGGAGATTGGCTTGCGGTACTGGTATTATATTGGGGTGATTCTGGATTTTATCATCTTCATCATCTCTATTTAGGGAGTCCCGACAGACAATTTCTTGGAACCACAGTCTACCAGATCGTCCTTGGGCTACTGAAAGCCGGAATTGACTGGATTGATTGTCTACTATCAAGCACTTCCCTGGGGAAGGTCTCCTACGTCCTCTCCATTTATGCCAGTGGTGCATCGCACTTTCTCGCCGCTCTTTCGATCATCTTTTCTCTGTCGCTGCTATTCTTGTCCTGTCTTCATTTTGTACAGCTGTCGTGACTAGCACTGCAACGAACTTCATGACTGGGTTGCTGGTCAAACGAGGCGGACATATTGGTTCTAGGTTCAGTATTTATTACGACTCTGGGTCCTTCCTGATGGTACTGTAAATAAAGAGGCATCATACTGGACTTTCGCATTCTTTGCTACCGCATGCGTGTTGATCAGTGCAGATGTCCTTTTTACGGTCGCGAATATGGTGATTACAGCCGTCTTTCCTCAGTAGACCTATGGCTTGGATGGTGGATTCTCGAATGCGGTTTCACCACATATATTGGAAATCACGCAATATTTTATTGCTTCAAATGAAATCATTCTCCATTCACCATCAGTCAACGTATAATTAAGTCCATTATTTCTCCCTGGTCATCCCTCCATAATGTTGTTCAGGTACTCTATCAAGATAAGCCGCTGTGGTCAACATAGCACACTATCCAAGCCCTTCTTTCAGATCCCCGATTGACATCGCCCGGATCTTGCTACTCAATATCGTGGCTTATAACGATACTTGGGGAACTGTTCCCCCAAATGCCTGGCCAGGTTGTAGCTGATGGTGAAGCGGGTACCATTGGTATCGGTAGAGCAGTGAATGAAAATTTCACACACTTACAAGGGTACGCAATCACTAGCTGCAAGGACATGTCTAAACGTTTTAATTTCGCTTACTATACAATCTCAGACAAATGGGCATCTCATCTACAACTCATCTTTCGTATGAGTCTCCACCGGCTCCTCCAAGGTTCTACTCTTCGTATTTTTCTCTTCCACAGTCTTCCCACTCCCATTGCTACTCAGGCCCTTCCGTTTCTTATCCACAGCCGCAATTTCATCATCATAAATAGTCCACTCAGGCACTTGTCTCCTAGCCCTATCCAGCTTCGGTTCTTTTGTCAATGGATTGTTACACAAATCAATCGTCCTCGCCTCCTTCAAACTCTCATCCGAGCACCAAGTCTCACACCAAAGCCACTCCTGTGGCAAACTATGAATCGGCAATACTGATTGCATATGGTTTGGCAGATCTTGATCCAAGTTGGACAAACTGGCTGGATCAGCAGAGAGTTGGTGATATTGTTGCCGAAGTCGGTCACCGGCTGCTAATTGACGGAAGCGTTGGAGGTCTACGACGTAGAGGGCAGATATATGATACGGTAATCCTCGGAGGAATTTCTCCCAGTAGCCTTGCTTCCAGAAGCGGAATCCTTCCATCTCTGTTCTGCTGTCGCACATGGGTGTGAAGCCATAAGGAGCACCCTTCAAATCGTGGTCGACGAGCTCAATCATATCCGTTCTTACGATTTGATCTGCGTCGACAAATATAACTTTGTCGAGAGACAAGGGAAAGAGAACATCGAGGAACAAGATCTTGTAGCCCCATATCTCGCGCTGCTTTTCGGTCTGTTGACGTAGCCAGTGGGGCCACTTGTAGGTGACCATTTCGTATTTGAAACCATATTCGGCAGCCATATAAGGGATGAAATCTTTGAACGAAGGCGAGAGAAATTGCTCGATAAACCAGAATTTCACAGTGTGTTTCGTGTGCTTCATGACACTGACCATCATGATGTTGAGCATGCGCTCGTAGAGATGGCCGCTGGCAACGGAGAAGATGTTGATTTCAGCATGTTCTTCTTGGCTGGTTAGGGTCGTGGTTTTGCCGCCCAGTATGCCTTGTGCGAAGCTAAGACCCCGCGAGAGTAAGTCCATCTTTGAATCCGGGTTGAGTTCAAGAACATCTTCAGTTTCCATGCCAAGCTTGCGGGATATCCTGGGGTATAAGGTGGCACCTTGAAAGCTCATCAACACAACTTCGGTATTCTCATCACCTGGGACAGGACTCCAGCCAAGAGAGCCGACGCTATCAATGTTGAAGATGTCGGAACTCCTGCCCCCTTGTAGCGCAATCTTGTAAAATCCAGGATTGGCTTTGAACTGAAAGTAGCCTAGATTGGCCATAATGATTGTGTCGGCGGCGTGTGGATCTCTTTCGGTTCCTAGTACAAGTTGCGCACCACGTGGTGCTGCCATACTAGGGGGTTCTCGGGAATGACCTTCGATCAAAATGTTCTCAAGCTCATAGAGGGCATCGATATTGGTTTTGGTAGAGCTGAGCTTTATGTTATCTAGATCGTGGATGGATACTTTTGGAGCGACAAGCCAGGCAGGCGGTACATCCATACCGAGATTCAACAGCGCTTCTTGAGGAACACCGCTGAAAGTTGCGCTTAGTGAGCGAAGAGCTCCTTCCTTGTCAAACGTGGGTTTCGAGTCTAGGACATATCGATAAAACCGCTTGACTGGAAGCTCTGAAAGTCGTTCTTTTGGATTAAGGAACAGTCTCATGTATACTCCATCAAGCTCCGATAACACCTTCAGTATGGGTATCCATTTCTGGCCCTGCTGACTCGCAGGATCGACGAGTAATGTCATTTGAATGGTTGCAGTGGATTTGTCACCAACCTCAATAGCAGTGTATGATGAATTCCAGACTTCAAATTGGCTCATTCTGAGTGGCGAGCCTTGTTCAAATATCCCGTCCGGTGTATCGGAAATGGTCGAGAGCGCAACGATAGATGAGATTTTTGCAGCAGATAAAGGATCCCTGATCTTATCAGACAAACCAAGATCATCAGCCGCTGCCAAGGCAGGAGCAATGCGTTTGGAGCGCTCATAAGTCAATAGCTGCTCGAAATCTTGTTCATCGAATCCTAAATCGTCAGGGATAGGTCCCACAAGCCGACCGTTGAGGAGAAGTCCGCTTTCACCAGGCCGTAGTGTCATTGATTTGACGAGTGCATCAGCGGCATGCCAATACTGATCTGCTTCTTGTTGAACAACTGGGTTGCCTGCAGAGTTATCGGAAGTAATAATAGATATCAAATCATTGACGTTTGAGAAAGCCTTGTTTGAAATGCCGTGCATGTGAGAGTACAGGTGATTGCTCAAACTGTAGGTGGCCGAGGGAGCAGCAGGATTGTGCACAATGAGCAGCTCAACAGAAGGGTTCGTTTCACGGAATAGAGTAGCTGTCTTGAGAAACTTCCCACCAGCTTCTGAGTCCAGATTAGTGACCAAAATCATATGGCCCCAATCCTGCTTGGCTGACGAGGGGTCGGCCGCGACACGAGGCAAGGTATCCAATAAGTTTTGATTTTCTCCAATAAGCTTGTTGACATCTAAGATCCTCAAAGTTTTTTCATCTTCTGGGACGACAAGCGCATTTCGCTTTGTAGCAGCTTGGAAGAGGAAGTATGTCGGTAGCCAGGCGTCTGCTTCAAAAACCTCTTTGAAAACTGCTTGCTGGATGGCCTGCAAATCATTTGTGACTCTGGTGCTCATTGCTTGAAGGTAATTTTCATCACGAGGAAGTGCGACACCATCCACAAACATTGGGGGAATCTTGCTGTCCGCCGAAAGTCTTCGAATCCATTTTTGTGATGCTTGGATCTGCTGTTGGTAGGCCTCGGATTTTATTGCGTCTCCAAAAGAATGGGCAATCTTCTCCAAGCGAAGCCTCTTTCCTTCAACTGCAGATTCAAAGCTTGGTCTGTGAGGAGATGCAACCTTCTTGGACACATAAGAGCTTTCGAGATACGATGTGACAGCTGTCAGTCCGTACGTATCCAACAAGTGATAGATAATGGCAGCCTGTTCTGCAGCCTGTGGGGTTCTCGTTAAGGGTACAAGACCGATTCGAATAGCGAGCTTTCGTTTCACGAAGCTCAACATAGTATCAACAACGAGGCGAACATCTTCTGGGTGCGTAAAATCTACTGGCAATACTAGATGAAAACAATCCCTTCTGACAGAAGGTAGCTGCCCTGGGTAGGTTCGTTGAAGTAACTGAAAAGGTATTAGCGTAAATTTTGCTTGGAATCCAATTCCTACTTACAGCATTGAGAGCCTTTGGCCATTCCTCATATCGCTTGTCCTTCTCGATGTCGTTCATCCACACTATCACCTTCCCACCCTCAATTTCATCTCGCCAGTCAAATCTTTGGGGCTCATTCTCGGCTTTTACTGTCGAAATTTCGTTGTGAGACAGAAGTTGAATCGCCTCTTGCCCAGTCAAGCCCAGATCACGAACACCATTGATAAGCGTCCTCTCCTTCCTTAAGATATCGAGCAAGCTCAAAGCTTCAATTTGTCGATCGATCAATTGAACACCGTTCATCCACCAAACATTGTATCCAGCAGGGACCAGCAGACCTCTATTGTATGCGTGCTCCATCAAAAAGGTTTCAGTCGCATTATGAGAAGCCACAGCACTAGAATATTTGGGAAAGTCTTGAGATAGCTTTAGAAGAGTCTCAAAAGGGTTCTCACTCTGCATAATAAAGCTTGATGCCTTGACAGCCAGAGAGGATAGCTCTGACGTTGAGAGAGGCTTAAGATCTGCAACTTCTTCATCTCCGAACTTGAGCTCCGTTTCTGATGCAGCCTTGACAGGTTGGCTCTCTTCATCCTCACGATCATCAATAACGATATAGTCTGTCCGTTTCAATGCAAGCTCGACCCCATATCCGGGAATTATGAGCGGCTTCCCATCAAATGCAGGATCCTTTCTATGGCGGATCCGGTAAGATGTCTTACCCTCAAGTGCCGTCTTTGCGAGAATTTCATGAAATCTTCCAAAAGTTGGAGATGTGATATCTGCGTACAAAATTGATGCCGGTGCCAAAAGGTTTCCAAGCACCCGGTCAAACTGTAGGACTTGAGTCTGGCTAGAGGAACATTAGCCTGCAACTTCTCAAAGACTTGCTAGCAACGAACCCATTCCCACTAACTCCACCATGTGCTTCATCTAATGCAGGCGAACAGTACTGCTTGCCGCTGAAAAGCACCCACACTGGACAGGAGTCATCCTGCTCCGCTTTCAATGAAGGTTCAACAGCTGTATGGTAATGTTGATAGTGTGCTTCTATCCGGGGAGCTGAGGTTCGCATAGAGAGTGCGAATTGGTAGGAGGACAAAATTTCTCGGTCTGCCATATGCCCATCTTCTTTGAGCACTTGTATAAACTGCTCATAGAGCTCTTGGTCGGTGGATGCTCTTGAGAAATGCCCGTTGGCAATTCGATCAAGGAGGGGAAAATAGGAAGTGGCATTTTCATCAGCGGCAGTCTCTCTACGAAAATGTCAGCATTTGCAAAGACAATGGGCAATGGAGGCATACAATAGCTCGAGGAGATATGGCGCAGAAGACCATGAAGTTTTCAGTCCAACGTTTATTGAAGGACTAGCAGAAGCGCATAATGAGTGAAGATATGTAGTTGCCAGTAGAGCTCCAGTAAGGCCCCACGGCAGTCCCAAGCCTCCCATCTTGTCTTGTTGGTTAAGGCGAATTATTTGGATCTGGGGGGAAGATTGTTGCTCAGTACGAACTTTTGACAGGTTGCAAAACTCGCGATTGAGACGTTGCTGTCCGCCAGCGGATTAAAGAAGATGAGTTCTAATCAAAGGAGAACAAATACGGACATTTTTCTTTCCTATCGTACAATTGTGGGCAAGAATATTGAGGTTCTTCTATATTTCTGACGAGGCTGAACGTGAAGGGCAAACTGTCCCCTTTGCACAGCTAGGCTGCGTGAATGGTAAATATAGTCCCGCCGTAATTAGATGCCAGAGTTGGTCTCATTTACAACACAACACGCACAAACTCATGTATCTCCAGATTCGACCTTCTCCCTCAACCTTCCACCTAAGTGCCCAGTCGATCGCGAGTACTATACCTTGAACACAGTTTCTTGTCAGGATACCAGCCTTTCCAAAACCCCGGCCACCCTTCATGCGCGAGGCATAAGCTTCCTCGTCTCTCCAGTGTCGGTCAAGATGGCATCCTCCCCAAATATGCTCACGAAGGTATGCACAGTATCAGTCTTTGTTTGGGAGGAGAATAGTTGCTCACAGATTCTAAGTTTGAGTCGAAATCTTCACGAGCAAAAGGAATTGCGTTCCACCCTAAACGGTTTGTACTGCCACACCCTCCTTTGCGCCCCCGAGCTGATTATTCGCAAGACCATGGATTCTCGTTTCTCTACATTCGTCGACTATCCAACTATGGGATTATCGTATGGGCACACTGATTGACAGATTTGAAGAACATGATGGCCCAGTCAGAGGAATCGACTTCCACAAAACACAACCCCTCTTTGTTTCTGGTGGAGATGATTATAAGATCAAGGTCTGGTCGTATCAGACTCGCAGATGTCTGTTCACATTGAACGGACATTTGGACTATGTTCGGACTGTATTCTTCCACCATGAGCTTCCCTGGATCATTTCAAGCTCTGATGATCAGACAATTAGAATCTGGAACTGGCAGAATAGGTCATTAAGTGAGGAAACGCCGAGCCAACTGTATAGCAACTCTGCTAACAGCATCTCCTAGTTTGTACCATGACTGGTCATAACCATTATACCATGTGTGCGCAGTTCCACCCGAAAGACGATTTGGTAGTTTCTGCATCCCTGGATCAATCAGTTCGAGTTTGGGATATTTCAGGTCTACGGAAGAAGCACTCGGCCCCAACTTCCATGACTTTCGAAGATCAGATATCCCGGGGAAACCAGAACCAAGCCGATATGTTTGGAAACACAGATGCAGTGGTCAAATTTGTGCTGGAAGGTCACGACAGAGGTGTTAACTGGGTCGCTTTTCATCCAACTTTACCCCTCATTGTATCTGCGGGTGACGATAGACTGGTGAAGCTCTGGAGAATGAGCGAGACAAAAGCATGGGAGGTGGACACTTGCCGAGGTCATTTCCAGAATGCAGCAGGGTGTTTGTTCCATCCCCACCAAGATCTGATCCTGTCCGTCGGAGAAGACAAGACTATTCGGGTATGGGATCTGAACAAGCGAACTTCAGTCCAGTCTTTTAAGCGGGAGAATGATAGGTTCTGGGTTATTGCGGCTCATCCTGAGATCAATCTCTTTGCGGCAGGCCACGACAATGGAGTAATGGTGTTCAAGCTTGAACGAGAGCGACCCGCATCTGTTTTCTACCAGAACAACCTCTTCTTCATCACCAAGGATAAACAAG
The DNA here is from genome assembly GCA_003988895.1 of Hyphodiscus sp. D1413. Classification (NCBI taxonomy): domain Eukaryota; kingdom Fungi; phylum Ascomycota; class Leotiomycetes; order Helotiales; family Hyphodiscaceae; genus Hyphodiscus; species Hyphodiscus sp. D1413. The sequence goes on along the minus strand of QYAO01000010.1, from coordinate 121,840 downwards.
TTCGTTCTTATGATTTTCAAAAGAACATCGAAAGTCCGACTCTCTTAACCCTGAAGAAGCTTGGCAGTCCATGGGTCCCCCCTCGATCTCTCTCTTTTAACCCAGCCGAACGAGCCATTCTTGTAACCTCACCTGCAGATGGTGGCTCATATGAACTCATCAATCTTCCTCGAGATGGCTCTGGCTCAATGGATCCTACAGACACCAAGCGAGGTCCAGGGAACTCGGCTGTGTTTGTGGCACGCAATAGATTTGCCGTTTTCAATTCTGCCAGTCAACAGATTGATATTAAAGATCTTTCCAACTCTACCACCAAGACCATTAAGCCTCCAACTGGAACTACCGACATCTACTTTGGCGGAACCGGTAACCTCCTCCTGATCACTCCTACAGCCGTTCACCTGTATGATATCCAACAGAAGAAGAGCACCGCCGAACTTGCTGTCACGGGTGTCAAGTACGTTGTTTGGTCCAATGACGGGCTCTATGCTGCTCTTTTGAGCAAGCATAATGTTACGATTGTGACAAAGACATTAGAGCAGGTTAGCACACTTCATGAGACCATTCGAATCAAGAGCGCAACCTGGGATGATGGTGGTGTTCTTCTTTACTCGACATTGAATCACATCAAATACACACTACTTAATGGCGATAATGGTATTGTCCGAACCCTTGACCAGACTGTATACCTGGTCCGGGTCAAGGCTCGCAATGTATACTGCCTCGATCGAAACGCCAAGCCCAAGATCTTGAACATTGATCCAACAGAATATCGCTTTAAGATGGCCCTTGTTAAACGAAATTATGAAGAAATGTTGCAGATCATCAAGAACTCGAGTCTAGTTGGTCAAAGCATCATATCATATTTGCAGAAGAAAGGCTATCCCGAGATCGCTTTACAGTTCGTTCAAGATCCACAGACCCGTTTTGAGCTGGCAATTGAGTGTGGTAATCTTGATGTTGCAGTGGAGATGGCGAAGCAGCTAGACAGGCCAAAGCTCTGGTCGAGACTAACAACAGAGGCACTCGCACACGGAAACCACCAGGTCGTCGAGATGACGTATCAGAAGTTGAGACAATTTGACAAGTTATCATTCCTATACCTCGCCACTGGAGATGAAGCCAAGCTCACTCGAATGGCTAAGATCGCTGAACACCGTGGGGATTTTACCGCTCGATTCCAAAATGCTTTATACCTAGGAGATATACATGATAGGATACAAATGTTCAAGGAGATTGATCTCTGTAAGCTCATTTGCACACTCTCTGTGCCCTTGGAAGTTGACTAATTATGGTAGATCCTCTGGCTTATATGACTGCAAAGTCCCACGGTCTGACAGAAGAGTGCCAGTCGATACTAGAAGCCACTGGCCTTGAAGAAGATCAAATTACACTCCCAGAGCTCGGTTCTCCTCTATCTCCACCCAAACCTGTCGTTGCAACCTTCAAGTCGAATTGGCCAACAAAGGCTGCCTCGCAATCTTTCTTCGAGAAGGCGTTGCTTGGTCAAGTTGAGGGTCTGTCATTAGAAGACGAACCTGCCGCTGCATCAAATGGCTTCGGCTTCGACGAGCCAGGAGCAGAAGATGGGGCAGCTCGAAATGGTGCAATTGTCGAGGCTGATGATGATGAAGACGCTGCAGGTTGGGATATGGGTGATGATATTGTTCCTGAGATGGAGAGCGATTTCGTCAATGTCGATAGTGCTGAAGCTGGTGCTGGAAGCAGCGAGGCAGATCTGTGGGCCCGCAACTCTCCCCTCGCAGCAGATCACGTGGCTGGGGGCTCATTCGAGACCGCTATGCAACTACTCAACCGACAAGTTGCTGCTGTTAATTTCGCACCTCTCAAACCTCGATTTTTGGAGATCTATCAAGCCACTAAGACATATCTCCCAGCATCTGCTGGCCTTCCGCCGTTGGTCAATTATGTTCGACGAACAGTCGATGAGACAGATGCACGAAAAGTCCTACCCATCATTCCTCGTGATATCGAGTCTCTGGCCACCAACGATCTGCAGAAAGGCTACGATGCCATGAAAGGTAACAAGCTCGAGGATGGTGCCAAGATCTTCAAAGGAATGCTTCACTCTCTCCTAGTTAACGTTGTCTCGACAGCGTCGGAAGTTGACGAAGCAAAGAGACTGATAACATCTGCCTCCGAATACAGCATCGCCATTTCCATCGAGCTTGCCCGTCGGAAGCTGGGCACCAATGAAGAGATCTCCAAAGACCCGGCAAAACTGAAGCGCGCTTTGGAGCTCTCCGCATATTTCACAATCCCGAAGTTGGAAGTCCCGCATAGACAGCTGACCTTGCAAAATGCCATGAGGTTGGCTTTCACAAACAAGAACTTCAATTCAGCATTGAGCTTTGCGAACCGTATGATTGCCAACGGATGGAATGCCAAGTTCGTTGAGAATGTAAGTACCATGCTATTGCTCGATGGATCAGAATCTAACCTTCTTCAGGCACGTAAGATCAAAGCTCAATGCGAGCGTAACCCTAATGATGCGATTGAAATCGAGTTCGACCAGTTCGCGGAATTCGATATTTGCGCAGCATCACATTCACCTATATACTCTGGCTCAGCATTTGAAGTGTGTGCGTTTGATGGAGCCAAGTACCAGACCAAGTACAAAGGGAGTGTTTGTGTTGTATGCGGCGTTTGCCAAGTGGGCAAGAATGGGAGTGGACTGAAGTTGGTAGCATGAAGATCAATTTTGGTAGAGCAATCTGGAGTTCGGAAAAAATAGTAGAGGTGGCAGCTGGGTAGTTGCTACATGTAAGGAGTATCCCACTATCAATTGACATGTTGCGATTGGTTGCAAACAGTGTCATCAGCGGATGAACGCAGAAGTGGATCTTGTATCATCCATCTGTCAATTCTGAAGTACGCCTGAGCGCCAGTCTAGAATACATGCCATGATGCTGCTCCCAATCCTATCATCTGCTAAGGAACTTTGACTTTTAGACGATGGTCTCCAACTCCCTCGCATATCCGAGTGTATTTTCGATGGCTATCTGAGATTCATTTTTCTCATCGCCATATGAATCATAAGAAACTTTCATCAGAGCCTGCCTCGGGAAATATATTCGTCCATCCTTGATTGCCCAATCTCTACTATCCGCAAACTCTATGACTGCACCCTCGCTATCTAGGAACAAGAGGTTCTTAGTTGATGAGATGGGGAGAGATGGGTATGCGGTTTCGGAGCAGGAGGCGATCTCGTTGCGGATCGTGGTTGTAAGGATCTATTCGTTGTTAGTGTCCTGAATGTTTTAGGGATAGTTCATGGTATAAAGAGAGCCCTACTTCAGAGAAAACACTATACTCCTCACTCGGCACCTCCCCAGACGCCATTGCCTTCCACACTAAATCATAACTCCCCTCCATCAACCACCGCTCTAGATTAATCGGGTACCCCAAATACTTATCACCCTCCACCGCAGCCAAGCCTTCATCACCAGCTCTCATCTCCAAGCCCTCCAACTCCGTGTGAAAGCCCGAATAATCTCCTTGAGTCAAAAGCAGCAGCAGATACAAGCCCGTAATCTTGTTTTTCTCTCCATACCCTGATCCGCTCGGGTATAGCTCTGAGGAGAGCTCGTAGAAAGGAGTCAGTTGGTGCACATAACGTGTGAATGCATCTGGGTCTTTGGCACGGATAGACAGAAGCGCTCCTGATTCGAAGACTTCGCGGGCGGCGAGAAGGACGGTGGGTGGTGTTGTTGGTTGGGGGGTAAGGGCGTGTAGTTTTAGGAGGGTGAGCTTGGCGCGGGAGAGGAGCGTGGATGATTCAGCGTAGTTGTGAATTGATTTTAACTTCTGGAGGATGGATTGGAGATCTCTTTCGGACATTTTGATTCTGTTGAGAGTTGTACTGGAAGGAGGTGTGTTGGTGTTTGGATGGCGTCGAAGCTCCAGGTAGCTTTCGAAAGTCGCGGCGCCTTAGTCATGTAATCACGTGCTCTCGTTAGCTTTCTTCTTTACTCTCTAGCTCTATTGCCCTGCTGCTCTCCGAATTCTCAACACCATGACTGATCTTTTGTCTCTGGAGTCAAATGCAGTTGACCGTATGCAGTTGTTTTATCAATATCACACACCATGAATCCGTAAAGAGTGCCAAATCGGAGAAAGTTCTCTTACATTGGAAGATCTAAATCACTGACCCGCTTTGAGGGACGTTTGAGTCGACGCACCATCTACTTCGAATCGTTCCTTCACTTAGTCCAAATGATTGCTGATTTCACTGCAGCTTAGGCTTTCATATCGGTGTCAAGAGGCTTGACAATCCGATATCAAAATTACCACGGCCCAGTGGGAAGGCAACTTGAGGCTACATCGAATTTCACGTTTCCTTCTGTTCTCTGCCTTATGCAATCCTACAAGGGAAACCTATTCTCACTTGGCCCATCCTTGAAGTCCCTTCCTGAGATACTCAGCGTTATTTGTCAATCTTGAGCACAGTTTCAAAAATTGGATGATTTAGGACTCCCATTGAATTGTCTTGCGGATAAGGGGCAGACCCGGTGTAATCAAGACACGATTAGCCGCTCTTTACGTCAAGCAGAGGGTTTCCCGAAATATTCAAACCATCGTGATTATGCACTCGACGAAGTATCTCTAGGAGGAATCCACTCTTGAAGAGCTTCTAAAATTTATGCACAAGTAGTCTTGATATTCCAGTCTAATTTCAGGCTTCGTCGCACTCGATCTCACCCCCAATCCAGTCATTTATTTAGAACTTTACCTTCTTTTCGGTTATCCTTTTCCGACTCGCAATACTCAGTGTTATCTACTTTTAGCGCCGCCGTAGTAGCAATAGTACTTTGTTCCTTGGCTTCAACTTCTCTCACACAAATATCTACTCGAGACTCCGTTGTCAATGCGCGGTGTCAGCTTCAAATCTTTCAACTTCTGCCCTCTTGATATAGGTGTTCCAGCTTGCTATCATTAGGTGATTCCACTGGAGATGGTTTTGAGCAAGTTGATAGAAGCTTTGAGGATGTTTAACGTTTGCTCGAGGAGGGAGGGACTCGGGTATCGGGGAATGGGGCAGGGTGGAGGTACGTAGCAGGGGACATGGATTGTATTGATGGATCGTACGGAGTAATCGAAAGGGCTTTCGCTACGAAGGACAAGAGCAAGGGCCGGGAGTATCGAAGATGCGATACACCAACATAAGCATTGAGGGCTTCAAGGTTATCTCGCAGATCAAGTCTGTATCTATGAGTTTAACTCAAATCGTTTACCTACCTACCCATTTCCAGGAGCCGGCACCGGCCGACTCTATGCCAACCAATCTGGCACGCTTCGCCCAATCATCCTCCCCCTATTTGCGAACTTCCTAAAGCGGCCTAGGCTTGAAGTAGGGCATCGGTTAGAAGACATGCCTCCCTGCATCATCAAGGTATACGCCCATTCTGATTGGTTCTAACCGTCAAATACTATCTAGAAGCGGGATCTCTTCTCCATCAATCTTGATAACTCCAGGCACGTGTATTTGCTGCAATGGCTAGCCAATGTTTAGGCTCGTTCCTGCCGTTCCTCTGATTGACAACTGGGGCAGGAGCTCTATCCTAGGAGCTTTCTAGAAGAGTGGCTAGAATGCAGGTACAGTACTTCGTACATATGGAGAAGATGTACATAAAGGCCAAGGCGACCCTCGCTCCTGCGCGTCGTCGCGGTTGTTGGATCTCTCTCTCTCTCTACCCCCGTTTCTCTCGTTGAACTTCGGCGTCAATCGCTTGCATTGCGCTTCCGTTTGTCTCGTTCTGCATTCTCAGTATGAAGGCTACTACAGCATCCGCGCTTTTTGGCGCTCTCACTCTTTCCGCTACTCGTGTCCTTGCCGTCGCCCTCCCGGACGTCGATGAGAGCTATCCATATACAGGTCCCGCCGTACCGATTGGCGACTGGGTTGATCCAACCATCAACGGCAATGGAAAGGGCTTTCCACGTCTCGTTGAAGCTCCTGCCGTTACACCGTCGTCTTCAACGCCATCCAACAACATCAATGTCATCTCGTTATCCTATGTTCCAGCCGGCATCAACATTCATTACCAGACCCCCTTTGGCTTGGGGGTTGCTCCTTCTGTCAGTTGGGGCAGTAGTGCATCAAGCTTGAGTCAAACTTCCACTGGTGAATCTCATACCTATGACCGTACGCCTCCTTGCTCGATGGTAGGCGTTACGCAGTGCAGTCAGTTCTTCCACGAAGTTCAGATCACGGGTCTAAAAGCGGATACGACATATTACTACAAAATCGCGGCTGCGAATGGAACCACATCCTCGGATGTGATGAGCTTCACTACTGCACGTGCTGCTGGCAACCCGACTGAATTTACTGTTGCGGTTGTAAACGATATGGGTTATACTAATGCACAAGGAACTTTCACACAGATGATGAAAGCTGTTGATGAAGGGCTTGCTTTTGCCTGGCATGGTGGTGATCTCAGTTACGCGGACGATTGGTACTCTGGAATTCTTCCTTGTGCCGACGACTGGCCTGTTTGTTACAATGGCACCTCCAGTGAAATTCCTGGGCCAATTCCCCCTTCGGTAAGTAAACCAGGAATCATCTGTTCTTCAATTACCTATCTATGATCCCCCACCGCGTTCTTGCTCGGAGATCGTAATGATGGACTTGCGTGAAAACAATAAATGAAATCCCTTTAAGACACCAACTAACTCTGATACTGTGATAGTATGACACGCCCCTTCCTGCAGGGGAAATTGCCAATCAAGGTGGTCCACTTGGAGGTGACATGAGCGTCTTGTATGAGTCCAACTGGGACCTCTGGCAGCAGTGGGTGCAGAATATAACTTCCAAGGTGCCGTACATGGTCCAACCTGGCAATCACGAAGCTTCCTGCAGCGAATTTGACGGTCCTGGAAATCCCTTGACAGCTTACTTGAACAACAACGAAACGAATTCAACAGCGCCCGAGACTGCCCTCACTTATTTCAGCTGCCCACCCTCTCAAAGGTAATAGTACCTAGCTCTGCTGATAGGATTTTGCTAATGACGTAAGAAACTTCACGGCGTATCAGGAACGCTTCCGGATGCCAGGAAATGAAAGTGGGGGTGTCGGAAACTTTTGGTACTCATTTGATTACGGCCTTGCCCACTTCATTTCTTTGGATGGTGAAACAGACTACGCAAAGAGCCCAGAGTATCCTTTCGCTGCCGATCTCACAGGTGACGAGACGACGCCTAAGGAGAATGAGACCTACGTTACGGACAGTGGGCCGTTTGGTTTCATCAATGGGTCTTACAAGGTCAACACGAACTACGAACAGATTCAGTGGCTAGCCAAAGATCTTGCTGCTGTAGATAGGACCAAAACTCCTTGGGTGATTGCCATGAGCCATCGCCCGATGTATTCGTCCCAAGTTTCTTCATACCAAAAGAACATACGGGCAGCCTTTGAAGGTCTCCTACTTGAAAGTGGTGTCGATGTCTATCTGGCTGGGTAAGAACCGCAGTCCTCAAGTGTTCCTTTATTCTAACTTTTGATTATAGTCACATCCATTGGTATGAGCGTCTTTTCCCACTTGGAACCAATGGAACCATCGATACCGCCTCAATTGTGAACAACAACACGTACTACACTAACCCCGGTGTCTCAATGACGCACATCATCAACGGAGCGGCTGGAAATATCGAGTCTCACAGCACCCTAGACTCTGACGAGAGCCCTCTCAACATCACCGTTACCCTCGACCAAGTCCATTTCGGACTCGGGAAACTCACCATTCACAACTGTTCTGCTCTTACGTGGCAGTATATTTGGGGTGATGACGGCACGGTAGGGGATGAGCTTACTTTGCTTAAGCATTTCAACGGGACGTGCGGCAGTGGAGCTAGCGGAACTGGTACCACTAACGGGACGGTCACTTCCCCCACGCCTACTGGATCAAGCATCCCAAAGACTCCTATTCCATTCACCGGTGGTGCGAGCGGTGTAGGACCAGCTTCTTTCGCGACCTTGGCTGGGTTGATGGTGATTGCTACTTATCTTTTGTGAGCATATGGAAGTAATGGTCTTTGGATGCGCGTGAGAGAAGTCTGTAATGCTGGTCCTGGCAGTGGTCTTGTCGCAAAGTCCGGCAATCTGGCTGCATACAATGTAAATTATAGACTACGTAGGATTCGCTTGTAAATATATGGAATATCAAGTCTACCCAAGTATTACTACTCGAAACATCTCGAAGCTGACCTGTGGCGGGATAAGAAGCCTAGTCAAGCCAACCTATGCCACTGCGAAATCTCAGCTAACCCCTCCAAGCATGGAGGCTACGCAGCATAGCGTCTTCATTAAAGCTTATCGTAAACAGCATATCAGATTGCCGAGGAGCATACTGTAAAGCAGGCTACAGTCTTCCATTCCCGAGGAAGAAGCGGGAGGATGGGAAGGTGGTTGATATATTGAGGGCGGTCTATTTACGATGTCGAAGACCATCTTAAGAAGGCGATTTGGTACTCTGAATATAGATAATGTTATTTATGAAATCTTTTATTTGTTGAGTATTTATTTATATCTACACGACTGAGGATTGTTGTGAAATAGGATCATCTGCTGTAAGTTATGTTATAAGTTGGGGGGTTATGAGGATTATATAAAAGATGGTAACATATCAACATATCATACCTAATAAGTCGTCATTAAGGACGGAGCAATGATGAAAGAGCGAGGATATGTGATGTAGCAGGCGCACATGCTCGAACAAAGGCGAGATCTCTAGCACAGACCAGCAATGCATAACCCATCTAAGACTTACCGCCATTAACAAGAGCAGAGGGTACAAGCGACCAGCATCCATCTAGAGCTTGTGACAGGAGGAGGCATGGACAGACTACTACAGAAATACTAATGAATCTTTATACTCCTTTAATGTAAACAACTCGTGATATTTCTGATTGCTTTCATGCTGTTGCGAAGAATGGTGTTCGTTAGGTAATTATGTCGATAGCTCCCAGCAAATACTTTACATGGCTAATTCTGTTTATGTCGAGGCCCTGCTTTCCCATACAAGCGACACGCAGAAGATGATCCCACCTAGTCACCCTCAACCCCGCACTCGTCCCTGATATCCTCCCTCGACTTCCCACTCTCCATCAGACTATACTCCAGCTCCTCATACGCCGTCTTACGGACCTTCTTCATGCGGCTCCAATACCGATGCGCCCTGTCAACGGCAACCATCTCGTCTTTGCTTAGCATCTTGATGGTTCCGCTCTTGAGCCCGGCTAGTTTCTCGGCTTTGAAGGCGTTCTCTGCGCGGAGCGTGTCTACCGTGTTTTGGAGTTCCGAGAGAGTGGGCGCGGCTTTCATCATGGAGAGTTTGGTGGTGTGGGATTTGAGCTCTTTGTGTAGGGTTGGGTTCGAGGCTTTGAGAGCGGCGATTGTGGAGTCCATTGCGGTGAGCTGTTCGGGTGTGGCTGCGTCTGATGCGTTCTGGGTAGGGTTAGCTTGTGATTTAGAGATAGCTGATAGTGCTGATATGCTTGGGTAGTTGAGACAGTAAATAGGCTCGAGGGACATATTGAGACTGGACGTCGGGCGGTAATCAGAGAATGACAAACCTGCGGAGTCCAGAAAACAAACTGGGTTCCCTTGGCATACTCGCCATCATCATTGATCTTGTTAGTGGCCTTCATCCCCAGCGTCCCCTTCTCCCCTAACTCCTTAAGCAACTTATCCGCGACGGTCTTAGTGACCTAGAAACACCCAATCAGCAAAGTCTCTCACCACCAAACAAACACCCTTTCCAACCACAGCTCAAAGCTATGATCAAACCCAGCCCCGACGCAAGAGCAGCAGACATACCTTCCCATGCAAATTAGCAGAAACCTCCGTAGCGCTAAACGGCCTATTCTGCACCCTCAAATACTCCACTATGACCGCGACCGCCTCATCGCCCGTAACAGCCTTGACTTTCGCCTTCTCCACAGCTTTCTTCTCCTTCCCCTCATCCTCGCCCTTCTTACGCTCTACCTTGTCCTTCAACTCCCCATCGCCCTTCTCACACTTCCCCTTCACCGCTTTAGCTTTACCCGTTTTCTCGACCTTCTCTTTGCTCGTCTTCTCGCTCTTCCCCTTCGGCTTGGCCTTCTCGACCTTCGCCTTTTCCGTCTTGGGTTTCAGGACGTCGGACGTGCCTGTGCTGGAGGGCGTGTCTTCTTTTTTAGAGGGTCGTGGTGCCATTTTGGGGTTGATGTTGGCTTGGCTGGTGATTCACGGGATGCGTCGAGTGCGGGCTGTATGTGCTGGATAAAGATGTAGAATTGGAGATTGTCGAGATAGAAGGGAAGGGAAGATGAGTGGTGGGATTCTTGTGAGCTGGAGATGACGGGTTGTCAACTTGAGTAGAGTACGTGGGGAAGTGCAGGTGGTTAAGAGGCGGACAATCTGTAGGAGAGAGGTTGACGCAGCATTGTCACGTGCTTGGAATGAACCTTGAAAACTTGAAATGTGACCGACCGCCTTGAGAAGACAGTTGGGGAAGTATGAGATATGAAGACACAATTGGGTATCATTTCTACTCAGAAGTGTATGCGTTCTATGCCATTGTCACCTTGATCATTTTCCAATGCCCTTAACGCCAACAATGCTTGTTCCAACGCCACATTCTATCCGTGCGTAAATCATTGAGTTGCCCTGCTGTAGTTTCATGTGCTCGATAGCAGATCACATCACAATCTGAAGGAGCGTCAGGATACTAAAATCAGAAGACCTTGACTGGAAAACTTACACAATCACCCTCATCCTTCGCTCTGGGAATGTTCATCTCTTCAAACGTGGCAGGACCCTTCTTGGGCGGGGCGGCCGAGGCTGGAGAAGGCATTGCCGGCGCGACAGATGCATGCCTCGAATCTGCAGATTGAGATGACATGGCTGTTGTAGGACGATTGGATGCACGGCTTGCGTTCTGGACCTGCCCATGTATTGATTCATACCTCCCTGGAGGATGATTTGTTACGGGAGTTCCAGCATGGGTACCAGTTTGCACACCGGAAGCTGGTGTCATCGAACTTCCTCGATCTGGTCGTGTGAATTGGTTCAGCTGAGGGTCGCGTCGTGGGATGGCCTGATTGTATTCCTGCGGAGCAGGCCTTTGGCTGGCAGTGGCTCCGTAACCTTGGCTATATGGCGGCTGCGAAGCTTTAGGGGTTGGCGGATATGGTTGAGATGTTTGGGGGGTTTGTGGGTATGGCTGGGTGGTCGGAGCCTGCGTATAGGGTTTGCTCGCGTTCGGAGGTTGGGGCTTTTGGAGTCTGCTCGGTCCCTGATCAAGGTTCAAAGGCTGGCCAAAGTCGACCTGGGGAAGGGTAGGAACCTGATTTGGAGATGGTTCGCGGTATTTTGCAGGCATTTGTGGCTCCCAGCCTGTTGAATCAACTCGGCCTCTATCTGCTGGGTTGCTACCTCTGCCACCAGGTACAGGCATGGTCCCAATCGTCGATGTTGGTCTCAACGGGTCAGAAGATAGGCGATGATCATATTGAGACTCGGTAGCTGCATGGCTCAGAGGCCGAATACCAAAAGCAGAAGACGGTCGATCGGCGCTAGGGCCAGCTTGTGAATGGGGACGTAAACCTGCATTGGGGTAGGAAGCTTGGCCGGGAATGGTTGGCAGGGGTCTGTCATCTTCCGGATATGGAGCTGCTGATTTTGGTCTTGGGGGAAGTGGACTGTGGCTCTGAGGACGCAACTGTCCGGATGCACTAGAATAGGAGCTTTTGTGATCTGGCATATCGATTCGACTATCTTCGGCCATTGATGGCATAGGAGCAGTCTTTTGCTTGAATCGATCGGGTCTTCCGCCTCGTTGCGAACCGTATTGTGACTTGATTCTTGAAATCGCCATCTGTTCGTGGTCTTCCTTTTTCAAGACTCTGTTCTTCCGGATACTGTCGATTCTCCCCAAAGCATCCTTGTTTCCATGGTCGGCGGCCTTCGCATACCAACTCTCAGACTCCTGGAGGTCAACCAGAACATACATTCCTATCTCGTAGAAATAACCCATCGCGAATTCAGCTGTGGGCATCTTTGTTTGAGCTGCTCGGCTGGCATATGTGAAGGCTAGCTCTTCGTTCTTCTCGAAGATACCCTCGTAACCACACAAGAACCACTTGCTGATTGCCATGTCAGCTTCGGCTTCTCCTTGGCGCGCTGCAAGTGCGTTGTAGTGCAGAGACAAAGCGGGCTCAAATTCACAGCCAAGCTGACACAACTCGTAGGCTTGCGCCATCTTCAGCTGGGCCTTTGCGAACCCGAGATAAGCAGCCTTCTCGATGAACATTTTGGCATCGTTCAAGTCATATGGCAGATACTGCTCCGGCACGCTGACTCGGTCCAGTTCGCGGGCAAGCAGCATCCCGTAAACGTAAGCACCTTGGGGAGCATTCTCATCTGCGGTAGCTGCGGCTCGTTGGATGAGATCAATACCCCGCTGGTAGTCTTGCTTCATTCCATGTTGACCAAGCAGAGTCATCATTCCCAGTCGATAATTGGAGGCCGAGTCTTTCATATCCACACCTTTCTGGTAGTGCCTCAGGGCTTTGGCGGTGTCGTTGGTGCTCTCGTATTGCATCCCTATCCTATACTCCGCTCGCGCATATCCCTTCTCTGCAGCTCCGCGGTACGACAAGTACGCCTCTCTCTTGTCCATCCTGTATCCAAACTTGCCAAACTCGAGCCACATCCCTTTCATAAAATCTGCCTTTGGGTGGTGCTGCTCTGCTAGGAAATTGACGATGTTCAGCGCATCCACTCGCAGCTGGTGTTCAACGTTCGGGGTTGCCGATCTTGTTGGTTGCCCCTCGGCTTGTTGTCTAATGTAACTTTGATTAGCCACCTCAACCCACGATAGAGCATCTTGTGCCCAAGCTAGCTGCATGTCCGGATCGGAAGCTTGTAGGACCAAAGGTCTCGCTCTATCCAGCACCTCCTCCTTCTCATCGTCTGACAGAGGCACATTGCCTCCTGGGTCTCGTATTTTGGGGAAGGGGCTAAACTTGGGCGAATCCTGATCTCTCCGTGATGCCCCGTATTGACCTCTGCTTATGTTTTGGTATGCGGAGGCATTCGTGTGCTCGTAGCTCGCTGTATAGCCAGACGCACTGGGATGTTGGGGGTATGCCTGGGATGATGCCCGGCCGTAGGATTGCTGCGGCTGGAGGGGTTGAGATTGCATTGTAGATATCGAAGAGGGAGAAGTGACGCTCTGGCCTGACGGTCTTGTTTCGCGGGCTTCAAGTTCGAGGTGTGCGAGTTCTTCCTGCATGTTCGATGGAACCTCGGGCATGACCCTATTCGTTCACAAATCAGCCTGTTTCACCGGATGCTTTGTGCGCACACAAATGGCAAGGGACGCTCGTTTCGTATTCTTTCACGCGGGTTGAAAGACTCAAGTATTCGAAGTAATTCGAAGTCCGTAGACCCATCCCGCCGTCTTGCCACTTTTTGGAGCGATCAAGAGACGTCGAGAAATCAGAGTAGGGGTGTTCACATCGCATGCTGGCGTGTGAACGGCTGGAGAATCATTCATACCTCTGTGGAGTTGGAGAGACTAACTCGGGCATGTAGAAGTCATCGTGGCCTCCTGGATAGAAGGTCGCGCCCAGGTGCGAGTTCTGCTGCTGATAGCCCCCAGCCATGTCGTAGTAAGCCTGCTCCGGAGGGGGAATATGTCCGTGGAGGGAAGAGTCCTCGCGCGGCTGCTGTGGGCTGACTGGATATTGCCGCTCTGCCGTGTACGGCTGGCGATGATGATCTGCGTTGCAGCAGAGAGATTGTTAGCGGGGGGTGGACAGAGAAGATGGAAGGGCGAGGAAGGTTGGCGGGAGGCTTCTCGAGATGCCACTTGGGTCGCACCGATATAGCGAAAAGGAAGTGTGCGACGAGGTGAAGTGAGTTGCAAACGCATAAGACATAAGACTAGCAGCAGCGGGGGAGGGTCGGGAAGGATGCGCCTCTGAAGGAGATATTATCTAAGCCAGAGTGTTTTGCTCGGACTGGGAATGCGAATCTATAAAAAGAAAAGGAGAGGAGAGGAGAGGAGAGGAGGGAGAGGGATAGTCTGTACGTACCATTCCCAGGTCCATTCCTGGTCCCATCTCCATGCCCGTGGCTATTCGCATTGGCATCTGCGTCGGGGGGCTGCGGGTGTTGGTATTCGTATTGGTCGTGGCCCTGGCCCTGGTAGCTCGGAGGGTAGTAGGCCTGTCTCTGCCCCTGAGCATTCCACGGAGGACGGCGTCCAGGGGGTGCACTGCCGGAGGTTCTGTAGGTCATCTTAGGAGGAGAAGAAGAAGAAGCTGGGTATGGATGGTGTAGGTTGGAGATGGAGATGGAGATGGAGAAGACAGAGAGAGAGAGAGAGGGAGGAGAAGAGGTTGAAGTCAAAGGAAACACGCATATGTATGCATTCCAAATGAGCAGAGGAGACCAGGGCAGCCCAGGGCAGACCAGAGCAGACCTTCTATTCTAGCGAGACCCAGTAGTCTCATAAGCAGAGGGCAGACTATCAGACTCGTATCGTAACACCAGACTCTGCCAGACTCTACCGTGCTCTACCTTGCTCGACCCTACTCTCCTCTTCCATCCCATCCATCCCATCCATCCCATGCCCGACCGAGACATTGCCTCAGACGCGGCTGTGTCCAGGCCAGCCTCGTGCCAAGCCACTCCAGAAATGGTGCCTTTGTGGGGGAGAATGCCTGGGTAGATCGTGAAATCGAAATGAGGACATCTCCAGGTCCACGCGTCTTTTCTACGATGCTTCAAGTGGAAGGAAAGGAAAGTCAAGCAGTTCAGTGTAAGATTAATCCGAGTCAAGACATGTCGGTCGGCCTTTGCATGGTGAGAACTCCTATTCTATATCCCTCCTACAAAGTAGCCCCGTGGATAGCTCGGAAGCTAGGTACGGGTAAGGCAATGTCAGGACTCGAGACTCAGGAGGGAAGCTGTTGGAAGGCAGTGGTTTGATATGTAAGTAGATGTGGGAGATGGAGTAGTAGTAGGCAAAGTACATAGAAAGTATATCAAGTATATGAAGTACATCTAAGTAGATGCAAGTAGATCACTCCCTAAGTAAGTATCGCCATCTGCACCGTCTCGGACGAGGCTGATGATGTGATCGTTGAGCCCGAGGCTGACGTCCCCCCCCTGCTCCGCGCGAGTAAGCAGCAACCCGACGAGCGACTCGACGAGGCTGAAGAATTCCAGTCCTTCGTTGGTTTCCGCCTTCTCCTTCTTCCAATCACCCACCGACTCTCCAAACACCCCATCAGCCTCTCCGACCGTGGCCCTTCATCATACCAAATGTCAGATGTCCTTCTTGTTTGAGCTGGATGTCGCGTGCGCATCTCTCACCCGAGCACCATGCTTTCTGATACTGCCGGATCGTCTGCAGGTGCAAAGGGGGTGGAGGAGAGGAGTCAGGTGACTACCGTCCCTGGCGATTTTCACCATCCCTATACCCCGTATGCCATCCAGGAAGAGTTTATGGGCACCGTCTATCGCGTCTTGGAAGAGGGCAAAGTGGGCATTCTAGAGAGTCCTACAGGAACTGTAAGTCAGGAGGGGAAATCACGTGATATACCTTTATACTTCTTGCTGTGCTTGAGAGATACATAGATACGTGTCTAGATAGAGCATTGCGCTAATATAAACCAGGGCAAGTCTCTCAGTCTAATCTGTGGATCTTTGACATGGCTGAGAGACCACAAGGGCAAAGCTTTCGAGGATGGCCTCAATTGGGGTCAAGACGGTATGTGTCACCGTCAATCTATCCAAAGACCCACAAGACATCTCGCTGATTTATTCCAGTCTCAGATGAACCCGATTGGATCATCGAACACACGAGAGCCAGGAAGCGACGGGAGATGCTTCGTTATCGCGAGGACATGGAGGCCAGGCTGGCAAAGATCCGAGGGAAGGAAAAGGCACAACGGGAGAGGTATCTGAAAGGAGATCAGAAGTACAAGAAGAGGAAGACAGATACTCCAAAAGCAGATGGGGCCGTTGAGGATGAAGAGTCATTCGTCTTGGACGATTACGACAGCGACGTCGAGCGATTTGGGTCAAGGAAAGCAGGGACAGCAGGGGGTGGTCTGTCTGCATCAACGCTGGAGTTGATGGAGAAGCTAGGGATGCATCTGAATGGCCAGAAGGAGGAGGAAGTTGAAGAAGAGGATGAAATGAAAGTAAGCAGTCTCCTTGCAACTACGCATGCTCCTATTCTAACAGACCCAGATTTTCTTCTGTTCTCGGACTCATTCGCAATTAACACAGTTCATCAATGAACTTCGCAGGGTCAATTTCCCTCCTGCTGTCAATTCTGAAACGAAAGAAGATCCTGAAATCGAAGACATCAAACACCTCACCCTCGGTTCCCGCAAAAATCTCTGTATTAATCCCTCTGTTAACAAGCTCAACTCCGTGACGGCCATTAACGAACGCTGTCTGGAACTTCAAAAGCCCAGCACAGCCCAAGAGCACAAATGTGCTTTCTTGCCAAACAAAGACAACGAACCCCTGGTCAATGATTTGCGAGATCATGCACTGGCTACTATCCGCGATATCGAAGATATGGGCTCTCTCGGAAAAGATATCGGAATATGTCCGTATTATGCGTCAAGATCCGCCATCAAATCAGCGGAAATTGTAACACTACCTTATCCTTTGCTTCTACAGAAAAGTGCCAGAGAAGCTTTAGGTTTAAGCTTGAAAGGTCATGTGGTAATCATTGATGAAGCACACAACTTGATGGACGCTATTGCTGGTATTCACGGGGTAGAGGTCAGTCTGAACCAGTTGAAGAGAGCGAGGACGCAGCTAGGTGTATATTTGCAGAAGTTCCGGAATAGGTTGAAGGGGAAGAACAGAGTGTATGTTGCACAGGTCGTGAGAGTCATTGACTCTTTGGCTGGATACCTGGAAGGACGATTGGCTACGGCAGTGAGTATGATGCTCCAAATGGTGACCAAATGCTAATACAACCCACAGATAGTAGATGGTATTGCTGAAGAGAAAGAACTTCTTTCTGGGAAAGGTGTCGATCAGATCAATCTGTTCAAACTAATCAAGTACTTGCAAGAAAGCAAGCTGGCTCGCAAGGTCGAAAGCTACGTTGTCCATTCCACAACCAATCTGAGCAACGAATCCCCCAAACCAATTTCAGTGCCACAAAAAGACTCAACGCCCGTTCTCCACCATATATCGTCCCTCCTCTTGGCTCTAACCCATCCCTCAAAAGAAGGCCGCCTCTTCTTCACCAAAGACCTCTCCGCCCCGGAAAGCATAACCCTCAAATTCCTCCTCCTCGACCCCTCAACTTCCTTCGAATCCATCGTCACCGAAGCCCGTGCCGTGATTCTGGCCGGCGGAACCATGTCCCCAATGACCGACTACACATCCCACCTCTTCCCTTACCTTCCAGCCACATCAATCACAACGCTCAGCTGTGGCCACGTAATCCCGCCTTCCAATCTCGTCGCTTGGAACCTAAGTACAGGTCCCAGCGGGCATGATTTCGAATTCACTTTCAAGAACCGCTCCAACAATACCATGCTCGATGATCTCGGTCGCACATTGCTAAATCTCTGCTCCGTCATCCCAGACGGTCTAGTCGTCTTCTTCCCTTCCTACGCCTTTCTTGAGTCAGTCGTCAAGCGCTGGTCTATTCCTCCCTCCGATGCATCAGGCAAGAGCATATACCAGCGCCTCGAGGCCAAGAAATCTCTCTTCATGGAATCCAAAGCCCTCGGCGTAGAAACCATCCTCGCCTCTTACGCCCACGCCATTGACGCTGGCAAAGGCGGACTCCTCCTCAGCGTCGTAGGTGGCAAAATGAGCGAAGGGATCAACTTCTCCGATCGTCTCGGCCGCTGCGTCGTCATTGTCGGCTTACCCTTCCCAAACATCAACTCAGCAGAATGGAAGGCGAAAATGGAGTACATTGAAAGCTCCGTCACCTCTCGTCTCCTTGATCTTGTCCCCAGCCCAAAGACCCAGGACCCCCTCACCTCCACATCATCGACAGACGCAGCATCAGGACCAATCCTCAGCAAGAAGGAAATCGAAGCTAAAGCCAAAGAAGCCTCTAGATCCTTCTACGAGAACGCTTGCATGCGCGCCGTGAACCAATCCGTCGGCCGCGCTATCCGGCATAGAGAAGACTATGCGGCTATCGTGATGATTGATAAACGGTTTGCGAATGAGCGCGTGAAAGGGAAGCTACCGGGGTGGATCCAAGGCGGTCTTGTCGAGGGGGCGGGAGAGAAAGGATTTGGTGTTCTGATGGGCACGTTGGGTGCTTTCTTCCGGGGGAAGAAAGGGCGCGTGTGAAGGCAATAGATGATCGGGTGGGCCGTATCGATGTCTCGATCTACTCCTGAAAGAGGGATTCACAGCAAAGATGTATAAAGTGAGATCCTAACCTCCCGAGGCGATCCATTACTCTTCTCCCAACGTCGTATGGGATGCCATACGGATAAAACTCGAGACCAGCCATATAAAGCAAATTACATTCCCCACCTCACAACCTCGCCGCCAACCTCCCCTCCGTATCCCCCAACGCCCACTCACACCTCCCCGTCCGACTCCTCACCCTCTCCGCATCCTCCCTGCTCACGCCCCGCGCCTCCACAGCCGCATTATAGCCGAGCCAGCTCGCGGCGCTGATCTCGGCGTCGCTTATGGCGCTGTTTACCAAGCCGTCGGCGCGCTGGTAGACGTTTACTACGACGGCGCCGCCGAGGCCGAGGTTGTGCTGGAGTGCGGAGGAGGTGTGGACGAGGCGGTTCGTGGCCCAGCCTCGGAGTTGCCAGGTTAGTTCTGCGCACTGGGTGTGTTAGATGGTGACTTCCAGCTCTAGAGCCCGTTCATGTTGAAATACCAAATAAGGAATACATAATCAAACAAAGAAAAAACATACCTGCGCCAACCCCGTCGCTCCCAACGGATGCCCCTTCGAAATCAACCCTCCAGACGGATTAACAACGACCTGTCCCCCATACGTAATATCCCCCCTCCTCACCATCTCATGCGCCTTCCCCGGCTCCGAAAGCCCCAACCCATCAAGCAGGATGAGTTCATTAGCCGAGAAACAGTCGTGCAGCTCGCAGACTTTGATGTCTTTAGCCGACACGCCGGCTTCGTGCAGCGCGGCTTTCGCGGCGCGAGCGCTCATGTCGTAACCCACGAGCTGCATCGCGCTGCGGGAGTACAGCGCTGGAGAGTCCGTCATGAGGGATTGGCCTGCGATGAGGATGGCTTGGGATTTCAGGTGCGGGCGGGCGTCGAGGAAGGATTGGGAGACGAGTACGGCTGCGCCGGCGCCGTCGGAGGTCTTTGGATGGAGTCAGCAGTGGATCTTTTGGAAATCTTGAGAGTGATGGAAGGTTTGGGGAGGATGCTTTGGAGACGCTCGTCGTCACTCTTTTTGAAAATGGACTAGAAGAAAAGCATCCGGAATCTGACTTACGGGGCTGCATTGGAGCTTGGTAAGTGGATAGTGGATCATCGGCGATTTCTCGATTTCCTCGAGAGTATATTCCTGCTGGAATTGTGCGTACGGGTTGTTTTGCGAGTGGACGTGGGAGATGCGTCCGATCTCAGCAAAGTCACGGGCTTCTGCACCATATCTATACAGCTGTCAGTTCTGTGCAAGGGCATGAAGCAGATCATTAGAGCTGAAATTAGGTAGAAACTAGAAAGACCTATACTGAGCACTTACTTCTCCATATACTCTCTACCGGCATTAGCAAAATACTGAGGATTAGGCGGCCCCCTCTCCTTCCCACTAAGCTCATACATCATCTTCGCACTGAGGCCCATCGGACTCGGTCTATCACTCCATTTACTCTTGATACTCCCGGGCTCCATCTTCTCGAATCCGATCACCAGCGCACAATCAATGGCGCCGTTCTTGATCAGCGTACGGGCAAGATGCAACCCCGTCGAGCCGGTTGCGCACGCATTGTTCGTGTTGTAGATCGGGATGGACGTCATGCCAAATTGATAGAAGACTCGTTGGCCAGAGGTGGTGTCTCCGTAGCAGTAGCAGGCGACGCCGGTCTCCACATCGTCGTAGTTGATTTGGGCGTCGAGCATGGCTTTCACGCCAGCTTCATAGCCCTAGGCGGAACAGAGAAGTTAGTGTTTCTCATCCGGAGTGTCTCGGGAGGGAAGCTCGGATTCTCAAAATAGTTCTAGGAAGCACTGGCTCCTGAATCTATCAAAGTCGAGAAACATTCTGCTGCTTGGTTACATACCATCTCCGGGTACTCTCGTAGGCCGCGGGGCTTGATGAATTTGGTGAGTCCTACTCCAAGGACGTAGGTCGGGATATTATTCTTCGGAGCCATTGTAATTTGTATTGATGATTCTAGGTTTGGAAGTCGTTGGTTCTTGCATTTCCACAGTCAGTATGCGATATCTCAGAGGGAAGAGAGTCTTACAACTGGGGATGCCTCCAAACGTACGATGATGGTTTTACAAAGCTTCGGCGACTAGGCGAATGATCTATGGTTGGTATCTGTTACTACTAGAATTTGGAAACTTTTGGTCCACGAAATGCTTCAAGTAATGAGGAAATACAAGTGGTGTGATATTCAAGTAGTAGGGAAACTGAAGGATTGTATTATCCCAACAAGAGTTGTTGATGTCAGCTTCCCCGCAACCTCGGCATGAACCCCGCCATTTTCGGCTGAGCCCTCGCCGCTCTTCAATCTACTTCCCGTGATTCTTTGAACATACGCTGGGTTGATCTTTTAAATTATTTAGACCTATTTTATTATATTGTCTAATTGTTAAAGGCCCTACTGTAGGAGAGGTGATTGTCGCTAATCATGTCTAGCGATGTTACTGTCGCTTAGCTTTTGGTCAAATATGAGTGAATTCAGGATATCGAGTGATATCTAAGGAGGGAAGAGTAGGTGAACTGAGAATTCTACAAATACAGAGGGTTTTGTGTGATACAGGCTTAGCTTGTTCCGTAGGTTCAACTGACGGTTACCTTCTGTCCAACAAGCTAGGATCCAATGTAGAACGAAAACGTGAAGGCATTTCAAATCCCGTTCAGAGGAAAATGCAGCGGAAATAAAACGGGCGGTGCGTTCGCCAATGAGAACTATGAATTGTCCCCAGAAGCATTTTCCAATCCTCCATTCCTTCTCTCGGCGGGCTGGCGACGAGGTGGTACGAGTGATATGGCGGATCAAAGGAATCAAGGAAATCGTAGATCATGATTTAAAGGTGTTAAGGCACGAGAGATCTGGTTCGTCTCACCCGTATTCCGACCTTTAGATAATAAATAAGGCATGTTATGAAACATTAGCCTGGTTCATCGTCGTAGTGGGTAGCGTTCCATGAGACGATGAGCGAACTTGTATAGAAATCGGTCGTGGGTAAATTCGTGGTAGGCGCTACCGTGGTCGGAGAACTCAAATCTGAAGGGAAGAGTACTTTTCAACCAGGTTCGTCTCGTAGGCATCTTTGGAGTCCTCCGTATTCTTTCTCGTGTAGATGTTGACAATGCCTAGTAGATAGCCATATTTCTCGCTGAATTCCTTATCCACATCGTAAGACTTGAACATCTCGCGAATGCCTGGGACGACATATATCGGATCATGACTGCCGAGAAGGTTTCCGCCAGGATCTGCCCAGCATTTGTCTGTGATCATTGCGGCAGGCCAGACGCCATCGCAGACCCACCATGCAACTCTTAAAAACGTACCGACATGAAAGACCAGACTGTTTTTATCAATGAGTTGAAAGGCATCCGGGTCATCGACAACAGTGAAGTCTAAAGAGCGCAAGAAACGTTTATCAAGGTTGGAGTAAGCAATGTCCTGAATGACACATGGAAGTAGATTTCCCTTCTCTTTGAAATTGTCAGCATGTCAGCATGAACAAGCTGTGCCTCGGGGCAAACCTACCACCGAGTACTTTCCTCATATGCATGACCAGTGCCAACTGCATAGAAGTTTTACTGCCACAAAACAAGCGTGGTCCTGGAACATGGTGATGGCTGCCCAAGCCCAAAGCGACAATGTTTGTGATGGGAAAGTTGCGTGCCTTCAACACCTTGAGTCGGGCGTCCCACAATTTAAAATCCGTATCGCCCTGTGGCCAGAGTTTCTGAATCATTTCAAATTGGGCTCTGAGTGCTTCGATACCTGTGAAGCCCTCAACTTCCGGGTTGTAGTAACCTTGCCACATGACATCCACAAGCACATCCTTGAGTGGGTCTCCGGGATGGACAGTTTGTTCGCCAGCTTTTTGGTGCTTGCGCAAATATTGAACCTCATATTTGACCCCTGGCTCCTTGTTTCGCTCGCCAGCGCTTTGATATTGATCTGGAGAGTGAACTCCGTCGTTGCTTGTCACCTTTTTGATCTCGATACCTTCGCTCTGGGGCTTCTTGTCTTGGGTTTTCGTGCTCTCTGACGTGTACGCGGCGGTATTTGATACATCTTTGGCAATATGCTCGATAGGTGGACCATTGTAGAGTTGGCGAAGAGGATACGGCCTGTAGGTTCTATGAGATATACAATAAGCATCGGAGATGGCCCCACTTACTCCAGGTAATCTGCACCAATCCTCGCCCGATGAGCTTCCAATCCTTCCTTGATGTTTTCTGGATGTAACTGTGACACAACCTTGCCGGCCAGGGTAACAGTGACTTCATTTTTGACTTCATCGACCACAATGGAGAAACCCATCTTGCAGATTGAGATACTAGGTCAACAGCGCAGAATCTCTTCTGGAGTCGCTTCAGTAAGAAACACTTGGTATTTGAAGTTGTGAAGTCTACGCGACAAGACTGATTTAAAGCGCGTGCAAAAAAAGCAATACTCAACTGCAGTGAAAAATTCAAGATGCCTTTTTCTCGGAGGATGGATCGGGACGTCTTATTGGTGAGTTGGAAGGGAGTACTGCGGCTGATGAATCGCCCTTCAGATAAGAGAGAAGGCGACAAAAGATGGGATGAGTCTTTTTGGACGAGCCTTCAGTTCACTGGAATCTTCGACGGAGAGATATGCTATGCGAAAGTTCAACTTCGGGAAAGAAAGTCAGTTTCAGGCCGGATGGGTTGATCAGCCCGGTGTACTATTCACTCTAAGCAAACCCTCAGCCTCGGGTTTGACATAGCGAGCTTGCAATGGGTTGAAAGGAAAACAGCCGATTCACTATTTCCTTCAAGAAATATAACTTCTCGACTTCTCGACTTCACCTTGCATGGCAAGGTAAGCGTAAACACAACTTGGAGGCTTCCCCGTTTAAAATAAGCTGGCTTATGTTGATCTCGTGAAAGCCGATTACAGCCTTTTCCCCAAATCTCGCTATCCCCTCCGATACCAGAATCTCGATCGCGAAATAACTATCCAGGAAATTAGGGGGACGTTCCGTAAGCAACCACACGTACCTACCTGCAATATATGTGCCTCGAATTGAATGATCAATTCGATGGTTCTTCTAGGAGCACACAAGAGAGTTCTTGTTGGGGTAGTTTAAGGTTACTATAGTAAGTAATTACTCAGCATTGTTGACAGCTCTTGGCGGCTCTAGCTCGTTCTGGTAGGTCGATGCTACCAAGAGTACTTTAGAACAACGTTCAACATGATGTCGAGGCACAACAAGTCTATCAAAATTTGACCCAACTCGAAGTCATGAGGAAACCGCTGGCTTCTGGGCCCCTGTGTACCCGCTCATCACTTGCAGCAGATCTCCGCCTTGTAGGCATAAAACCCGGATCCATCCTCCTCGTCCACTCATCTCTCAGCAAACTAGGTTTTGTAAGTGGCGGCGCTGAAGCCGTCATCTTCGCACTTCTGGAAGTCCTCGGCCCCGAAGGCACTCTAGTAGTTCCCAACTTTTCTGGCGAGAATTCCGACCCGGCATTCTGGACTAATCCACCAGTTCCCCCAGGATGGTGGCCGGAAATCCGCGCTTCATATCCGGCGTATGATCCACGAACCACTCGTACGCGTAGCGTGGGCGTCATTCCTGAGACGGTACGTAGCTGGCCTGGTGTGGTTCGGAGCGCGCATCCTCAGACCTCGTTCGCAGCTGTTGGGCGACAAGCGCATGAGATTGTGGACGGGCATGCGTTGGATTGCATGCTCGGCGGGCGGAGCCCTCTAGCACGGCTAGAAGAACATGGAGCAAAAGTGCTGTTGCTTGGTGTGGGGTGGAATGTTTGTACAGCGTTTCATTTGGCTGAATATAGGGGTCCCAATCCGCCGATGGAGGAGAATGCCTTTGCGGTGATGACTGAGAAAGGGAGGGAATGGTTGACGTGTCAGGAGGTCGCTACCAGTGGTGAGAAATTTGGTGAGATGGGTGAGAATTATGAGAGGCAGGGCTCCGTCGTCCTTGGAAAAGTTGGTGGTGCAGATGTGAAGCTTTTCAAGCTTGAAGATGCAGTGAAGTATGCAGAAAATTGGCTACCTGTCCATCGACCAAGTAAAACTGGATCGCAACAGAATTGATACAGCTTTGACAGTCATGCAACTGAACCAAAGGCTACATTTTTCCATTTTTTTATTCAGCACAAAGTCTTCTCATTCGTCCCCTTTCCTGCGATTGTTGTAGTACCCTACCAGCAAAGCTTGTATATAACGGCCCCCCTCTTTCAGCCAGTAGAATAACTTTCGGAGTGGTTTTCTCCTGTTTGCCCATGTCCAATTATTGACTCTGAAGGTATGATACAGGGCCATGGCCATGGCTACATTGAAGACGACGTAAGCCCATCCAATACCAAAGTTGCGCCAACGTGTACTCCAGGAGATTGCGGAAGTGGCAAGGAACTGGTCCGCATTTGTCAGTTGGCAGTATTTGCACTGGCTCGACGCAGCTGGGTTAAGGAGCTGGCCCGGTGCTCTAGTCAGATATGGTTGCATGTAGGCACCGCAATTGAGACCACTTGGCGGGTCGAAGACCTGCAACTCGTTGGTTGCGCATTCTACAGGCCGTCCATGAAGGCCGGTCGCGGCAGTTCCACCCACAATATAAGTCAGTGGACTGATGCGATACATGAATATCCAAAAGCCTGGTAGTGCTTGAGGTGGTTGAAAAACGCTGCTTTCTTTAGAATTCTTGCATTTCATTCTCCAAGGAACTAGCTCACCCGTTAAATATCATGGTCAAGGAAAACATTAGAGTAGCGACAGTTCCAGCAGTCTGAGCATCAGGCAAGGCGGAGATGACTAGGTGAGCAAAGGTACTCGCGAAAATGAATATTTGGATACAAAACAACATGACGAGGCACTGGCGTTGTGAAGATTGAATACTGGCACCATTAGCAAAAGGCACTAGAGATAGCAGTAGTTTTGGCGGATAATTCATACCCAAAAACAGGATAGTAGTAACATGCGAATACCAAAATCCCGAGAACGATTTGATATGGTATTTCAACTAATATATTGGCGGTAATAAACGCTATCCAGGAATAGCATTTCGAAGGATGCTCGCGGACCTGCTCATCTTGGTTAGGTCTTGCTTCAAAGATTAGTTTCTTTGGACGGTGACTGACTTCATATAATGATCTTTGCAGAACGAAGCGTGGCATGATCTATACTTGTTTCAGTATTTCGTAATCTCAAGGTATCAGATGTCACAAACTTGTTGAACCAGGGAACTCAAGATTGATGTCAGCATGAAAATGCTGAAGATGACGTTCTGAAGCCCTTGCAGTGAGTTGTTAGACTGAAAGAAGGAAAATCCAATGAACCTGCTACAGGTCAGATTCTCTCAACAGAAGATATTCTTGAATGAGGATGAGGAGTACTTACAGCGCCGAAACGCCCCCAAGCATGAACTTTCCCCATATATATGAGGGAGTCCGCCAATATTGCTGGAAAACCCTGATGGTTGTATACCGGATCTGGGTGGACAGAGGGACTGCAAACTCATCGGAATTCTCATTACCGTCTTCTTCTGCAGACTTCCCCTCCATCTCATGATGAATACGATCTTGCTCTATCCTGGCTGCTTTGCATTCGTCGCTTGCCTTCCATATCTCAGGCCAGTCAAGTGGCTTCACCCCACCGACTCCCGAGACATTTTCCAAGATGTATTCGGCTGGATTCTCTTCCTTGCCACAACTCCTAGCCCCGTTATTTTCAAAGTAATCGATAAGAGTTCTCGAATTATGACCGATATCTCCAAAATACACTGTTCTACCTCCCTTGGCAAGGAATAACAGTCGATCGAATTCCTCAAATAAGATTGAACTGGGCTGATGAATTGTCGAGAGAATCGCCTGGCCATTATCTGCTAGCCTTCTGAGGAGGACAATAATGGCCCAAGAGCTTTCCGAATCAAGGCCACTGGTTGGCTCATCCAGGAAAAGGAGAAGACCTGGTTTCGCAGCTAATTCTACTCCGATGGTGAGCCGCTTTCGTTGTTCTACGTTCAAGCCTTCGCCAGGTATTCCAACAACAGCTTCAGCGAAATCATTCATGTCAAGCATCTTTACACAATTCAGTATGCAAGATTCGAGAACTGTTTTGAAAAACATACCTTGATCACTTCCTCTACATAATTGGACTTGTCTTCTTTTGAGATCGACTTCGGTTGCCTTAGCATGGCACTGAAGAGCAGTGCTTCACGAACTGTTGAAGTCTCCAAATGGAGATCTTGTTGTTGAACATATCCTGTGTTCCACGAGGTTAGAATCATAAATGCTAACAGCCACTTTGTCGAACATACCAGTTTTGCGTTGGAAACTCGACTCTAATTGCTTGCCATTGACAAGCATATCTCCTGTTATGACCCCGACAGATGTACGTTGAGCAAGAACATCAAGCAATGTTGTCTTGCCAGCCCCGGAAACTCCCATTAGTGCTGTGAGTGTGCCGGGTCTGACCCATCCAGTAACATGATCAAGTAATCTCCGAGGCTCCTCTTTGATCCTAATATCGTAAACAATGTCTCTCCAGGTGAAGACACTTTTCTGTGGTTGTAGAATATTAATCTGTTGCTTCGAAGTCATCTTCCCGGATGCTTCCGACGGTGAATTTTCACGGAAGCCAATATCTGTGTTTGCTATATTTTTTGGCCCATGCTCCCGGCGAAAAAGTAGGACTTCGGCCACACTGGAGGTGGAAGAATTCAACTCAGTGGCGATCAGATAGGTTGTCAAGAAGAAGATCCAAAACCCAATCACGATTCCCAGGTTTCGCCAGATGTGAGCATAACTGTATTGAAAGCTGGTTTTCAGATACGCATCGCCAGACACAGACATTTCTCCCGCAACAGCCCCTGCAACTGGGCAGATGAATGTAGTCCCAGAAAGATTCGGGTATGCCGGGACGATACTATACTCTGGTCAACATTTGGACCCAGCAGAAGTTTAGGATTCCTTCAAGTTACCTTGCACAGGGAAAATTTCTTCCGTGAAATTCGTTGACCATGAGGGCCTCGAATGCATATGCCAATGGATTAATGTAATTGAGCCATTTGAACCAAGGATGCATGTATGGCCGGGGAATTGTATATCCGGTGTAGATGACGATTGCCAGCACCAGTACGCCAGCCATAGCCAGAGCTTGAGAGATAGTCTTGGTGATCGCAGCTAGAGTTCGGAACATGGCAGACATGGTAAATCTGACCAAGACTGTGAAAAGGAAGAAAATGAAGAATTGGGAAGGCTTTGGGTAAAGTCCTGCCAGGAAGTAAATGATCAAGTTGAAGCAAGTTGCTATTGCGATCTTGACTGGAACGTCCGATATTATGCCTGCTAAGGCTTCCGTGAAGGGGTGACAGAAACTAGCCATCAAGTCAGTACTTCTTGTTTCGAAAGCACTAAAGAGTTGGATAGCCAGTTTACGCCGTTCGAAAAAAGGCCACTAGATTGAGAATTTGGCAAGATAGGTCAGTGGGTTAACTTACGCATAGGAAGCTTGTTTCTCAACAACGGGTCGTTGCTGGTACAGACCATTAATTTCAGTGACAGCAATAAGAGCATTCAGCAGAGTGGCAAAAAACAAAGTCGAGCCCCTTGCAAAAAAGCTATCTGTGTTGTTTGGCGTCCCATAAAATACAGATCCAACTATCAGTGCCATAATGATTTGTCCAACCACTACCGTCAGTGTTGATACTTTGTCATTCCAAAGCCGCTGGTATGCTCGGCGGGTGCAGATTCTAAGCTGCATCGGAATGCTGACAATGTACGGGGAGCTTGGTCGAGTGTGATGGGCTTGCGCAGCTCTACGTGTTTCTTTGAATTCGATAGCACTGGGACCAGAAGAGGTTTCGATCTCATGCTTCTCGATTTCATCGTGCAGAGCTTTGTAATGTGGTGACGCATGCCAGTACTTTTCAAAGTCTTCTGGAGTTCGAGGAACGCGCAATTCATAACCCAATTGTGGTTTCCTTGCCTGGTGATTTGTAACAGCAGTAAGGAAATCCCCAGTCGTCTGGCGGGGTGGACAGTACCAGCCCATTTCCTCGAAGAATGCCTTCGCAGCAGAGGTAGGCCCAAAATAAATTTGTCGGCCCTCATATAAAACGGCGACTTTATCAAAAACGTCGTAAATCGCTTGCGAGGCTTGATAGATTGCGACTGAGTGAGTTGTACCCATGATTTTAGCCGAAGCTCTCAATGTTTGCACAAATTGGAGGGCGGTTGCAGCATCCAGGCCCCTCGTGGCATTGTCCCAGCTGCAAACTGGGGCTAAAGCAAGAATCATCTCTGCGATGCTGACACGCTGATCAGGGGTCAGAGAATATATCTTCCAGCACGAAGTGGAAACCCACTTACCTTTCTTTCGCCTCCAGAGACTCCTCGAACAAAATCATTTCCGACTTTTGTGTTTTGAGCTCTGGTGAGTCCACAAATTGCCATAACGACAGCAGTCACACGTTGTATGTTCTCTTTTCGAGAGATCGATACTACTCGATTCTGAGGAGTACGCACCGCCGCAGCAAATTCCAAAGTCTGCTTTACAGTGAGGAAAGGAAAATGATAATCCACCTCTGAATTATACACTATCTCGCCCTTGAAATTTTGGATCATCTCCTTCTGTGGTATTCCTTCCTGCCATTAGCAAAAAAAAATTGTGAATGCATTGGGCGATGCACATACCGCTGTAATGAACCACAGATTCCTTGCTCACTTTTAGGCCGTGAAGCTCTCCGGCCATTGTTTTGAGAAGAGTTGAGCAACCACTTCCGGGTCGTCCTAGCACTAATAACATCTCTCCAGGTTTAATGACCCCATCGAAACAATGAAGAATTTTCTTCTCTGGCCTTTCACCAAAATTGAAATATTCGTTCAATCTGAATGGAATCATGAAGACGGAAGCTACGTTGGATTGGAAGTTGACCCCCGATCCAGAACCTGATACAGTGAGATTCCTGAAACTGAACGATGCTCGTCGAAACTTGACGTTGGATTCATCTGAAGCACGTATGACTTTCCTCGCCCACTTCTGTACATCGAAATGCGAATTAGTAGGATCCAACGCCGGATCTGTCGACTCGAGCGTATATTGGCGAGATGTTGTTTGCGATGTTGCAAGCCCGGATGACCCTGGAGCCTGTGACGCCTTGGATGCGATAGTTGTAAGCTCCTCGTAGAAGTCGAAGTTATGTGGATCATTCTTCGACATAACGGCCGGAAGAGATTGAATCTCGTGTTCTTCTGCTGTAGTGGAAGTATTTCCAACGCTGGCAGACAGAGGACTACTAGTCATGTTGGAAGCCGAATCCAACGAACTGTGCTGAGCCGTAATCTGACTCTCTGCTGGTTTGCACAAATCCATTGTTAAATTTCACCTAAACACTTTTAAATATCTTCCAAAATCTTTTTATGGCCAGAATATTTCACCATGGCCTCGACATGGAGATAGAGAGGGCATGGCAGCACGTGGGCGGCCTGAGAACTCATGGCTAGAGCAAATGCTCTGGCTACGGCTTTTCGAAGCAAGAAAACATGGTATCAGCTGATTCACGAGATAACTAGCCGAGAGGATTTGAAAAAATAATACTAAAAAGAAGCTGTTTGCGGCGAATTGGCGATGCGCAGTTGTTTCTTTGTTGCTTGCAGCCATTCCGATATGTTGTGGCGCATCTCATCAGCTCCACATTCTTGAGCTGAGGTTCTAAACGCACCAAAGTGGTCAGATCCTAACGAACCTAGGGCACATCCGGTTGATTTCTATTTGTATGGACGCCAATTCTTTCCGCCAAGCTTCACGGAATAAATAAACATTTTGCATATATATCATGTGCATCCCTTATACTTTCATCCACTCGGATTGCCTCAAATTCGCGGGATTATATACGCTCAATTCCACTTGCTCGTGGAGAAAATATTACAACGAATTTCTCCCAGCTCAACGATAAGAAGAAGTACACACATCGCTGCACGTTTTGGATAAGGAAGGCAGAAGAGTACTTTCTCTAAACAACAAGAGGACAGACAATGTGCGTATTACTTTCCGATGACTTTGTCTTCCGAGAAAGTTGTGAATACAAATTCAAGATTTGGGTGCTCAAAAACTGACCCCCTCATAGAATCCAAATCCAAAATGTTCAGACGTGGGCCTGGGCGCCGCGGAGCCCCTCTACTTGGAGCGGCTGTAGTCATAGGGGCATCGCGGTCTGCAGCTCGACATGAGGTTGCCAGACAGGGAGCGGCGAGCCAACAAGCGCAGTATATGGCTGATGCGGCGGCGGACAGAAAGCAGAGGGAGGAAGATGAAAACGCCAGGCGAACTCAGGTAGCCATCGACGAGGCTATTGCGAAAGAACGCAGCAGGAACGAACTTGCCGAAGCTGAAGCACGAAACAACGAATACCGCGCAGCGAATCGAACCCCAGTGGACTCTGGGAGACGGGAGGTATCTGACAATGTTCCTCCTTACACGCAATTCGACCGAGAGGTTGACGCTGCAGAAAACAAGGGAGGGGCGGTCCGGTTTTGTGGGCAATGTGGTAACAAGTCAAAGGCTGGAGACAAGTTCTGTAGCAGATGTGGAGCGAGGCACCCAGAGAGCGAGAGTTTGGCTGCTGCGTGATTAAGTGAGCTAGGCGAGCTATGTCGATTCCTCGGTTACTGCATATAAAGTATTTCGTATGCTATCACTGGCTAAACGTAGAAGAAGTTCAATGTTGTTTTAAAGTCCACTATGCACCGAAGGGCCTCTTTTGTAGAACCACACGTGACTTGAATCCTCAACTTGCACGAAAACTTTTCTGTTCGGAAGGTGAGTATGGCTGAGATAGTGCGAGGAATGGGTTGCAAGTCTGCAGCCTGCCCTCTAGCGTTAGGAGTTAGAAGTAGCTATCCATCGAGAGAGAAACAGTTGTAAAGCAAGATCACGCCAGAGAGATTCTGAACCGTATGCTTCCCAGATCTCTACCCGATAGTGGCCATCAAAGGAGCAATATCCGCGGGTTTCAACCGCCGCCAGCATCCGCGATGCTTAGCAAAGCGTTATAGTGTTGAGCGGGATTAGGAACAACGGCAATGCTCATATTGCTGACATGATGGATCCAAGGTTTCAAAGACGAATGTCGAGG
Organism: Hyphodiscus sp. D1413; assembly: GCA_003988895.1. Taxonomy (NCBI): domain Eukaryota; kingdom Fungi; phylum Ascomycota; class Leotiomycetes; order Helotiales; family Hyphodiscaceae; genus Hyphodiscus; species Hyphodiscus sp. D1413. The sequence continues at coordinate 90,290 of QYAO01000010.1, read as the reverse complement.
TCTGTTGATTGTTGGGGTAATCGGCAAATAATAAAGGGGAAGTATGGATTGGGATAAGATATGGCCTTCTGAGGCTAGGTTAGGGCTCTGCAGGGAAAATCCTCGAACCTTGCAATAGCTACTTCGGGCGATGAATGTCTAGATAGAGTACAGGTACCCTGCAATGGTACTGTATCATCATTCCAAACCTCGCCACCGATGCTGTACAACCATATCCAAGCTTCCGAGACTTAAGCTTGATCGTCGGCTCGGTGGAAGTAGAATGGGTTGATAAGCAATAAGCAAAATCGGCTGAAGTAGTCGACGGAGAGTTTATTAAGGATTTCTTACTCAAATTCTCTACGAATGGCGAAATTGATACCTTGATTGGCGTAAGACTGTGATATAAACATTCCTTGATAAATCCCATTATTATAATGGAACTAGTTTAACCTCCATGATGGGAGTTTCCCGGGTCTTGCTCATTCAGAGTTAAATCACCAAAATCGGGTGGGCGCTTGATGGAATCCATTTGACATGATTTACGTTCTAAAATATAAACTTATGCTATAACTGCTTACCAGCCCATCTTGCTTCCACCGAGGTGGTCAGCACGAGGCGCCGTCTCGTGATCAAGCGCCTCGTCTGCATCTCGAGGGCGTTGAATGTAGACATCATACGTGAAGTATGGGGAGGATGGCCTTCACACAATCATCTGGTGCATGCTAGTACACCATCCACTTTTGAATCGGAACGTCTACTGGGTCGGAGATAAACTGGCTCATTTGGCCCGTTAGCCCCGTGTTGGTATGTTCATATCTCTGCATCGGTGAGGCGGATTGGTAATCCTTTTGTGTAGCATGGCTGGAGGTTTTCTTGCGGCCATTTTGGCCGAGGTGCCCAAATTGGAGACTTGCGTCTGGGTCGATGCTGCGGATTCCTTAGAATGTACTCTATCTTAGCTAGCGCTTGAGGTACCGACGGCCAAATTAGCCTCAGGAAAGAGAATCTCCTTGAAATATATGAGCGAGCTTTCCTTGACGGTGGACATATAAGAGGAGGAGAATTTCTCAAGAGGTTCTTAAACATCTCAAGACTGTCATCTTGATCACTGTAGCGCATCCACTTGCCTGTTCAACTCCTGTACCTGTACATAATGGCTCAAGTCTCCAAGAACACCGTCGTCCTCGTCACCGGTGCAAACAAAGGCATTGGCCGCGCAACGGCAATCGTACGTCCAACCTAGTCCATTCCCTCCTCTTCTTAGCTTCTTCATGCAAACTTGAAGGACTGTCTCATGAATGAATATCCCCTGGAAACCTCACACGCCATGAAGGAAGAAAGCTGATCCAGGCATCTCAAGGCCCTCGCAAGAGACCACGGCTACACCGTGATCATCGGATCCCGCGACCTAGCCGCCGGCGAGGCAGTAGCCTCCGAAATCACAGCCCAAGGCCACCAAGCCACGAGCGTGCAACTCGACCTGTCATCCGACTCCTCCATCACCCAAGCCGTGCAGACCATCGCCGACAAGTACGGCCGCCTCGACATCCTGATCAACAACGCCGGCATCTTCCTCGACGCCGTGCAGCCCCGCCTGTCCACCCGCGAGCTGTACGCCCGCACCTTCGACGTCAACATCTCCGGCACCGCCGTCCTGACCGAAGCCCTGGTGCCGCTTCTCCGCCAGGCGCGCGGCGCCCCGCGCATCGTGTTCGTGTCCAGCTCCATGGCGTCCCTGACCCTAGCGAAGGACAAGTCCATGTCGTGGTATAACCTCGACTGTACCTCGTACGACTGCAGCAAGGCGGCGCTGAACATGCTTGCGCTGAACTACGTGCGCACCCTCGGGGATGTGGGCGCGAAGATCTACGTTGCGAATCCGGGGCTGGTTAAGACGCATATGACGAATTTCATTGAGAACGGGGCGACGCCGGAGGTGGGCGCGCAGCATGTGGTTACGTTGGCGACGGTGCAGGAGGGGGTGGAGAATGGATCGTTCTCTGGGGCCGAGGGGATTATTCCTTGGTGAGCGTATGTGTTTGTCCGTCGATATATTGGGGGCGAGGCGGGGATTCGGAGCGGACCGCGCAGCAGAGTTTCACATAAAAGATATCTAGCATTGATAGAAGAATAGCATTAAAATGGAACATGTTAGTTGGTCAGGAGCTAGTACTTCCCCCTTGGGTTTTGTCCTATACTATATTCCTAGCTCTTCTCCTTTTCTCCAGTTGACTATATTCCCTCATGCCACACTGGCGGCGATCGTCAGTAGATTACCAAGGCTATCCGCCCTGCTATTCCAGTAATCCAACAACTGTGACTTCCAGGGGTTATCAGGCGGCTTCTGCGCTGCAACCAGCGCCCCCATCGTGTGCATTCCAGTCTCCTGCATAACACTATACGTCGAGTATTCTGATTCCCAGTCCGAACGAGTCTTCGCCTCCCACAGACTCTTTGGAGAAGCGATCGGCAGCTCTAGGATCTTGTCGAACAGCGAACTACATGCATGATCCGTCTCGATAGAGAGGCAGCGACAAATCAAATAGAACACGCAAGCATTTCTCGAAGCGTGTCAGTCATGGCAGGCTTGACACGCGGAGTTGGGATCACTGACCTTCTCCGGGACTCTTCGAAGATCCAGTCCTCCCAGCTTGGACGCATGAAAAAATGGTCAGCCTCGCAGAATATATCCCCACAGACAGCCATAAATTGCTTGCACAGAAACTATGTTTATCAGCAGGAGAATAGTCCTTACTTCGTAGATCAGCACTGACTATGTACGTTATCACTAGTTGCTGACTCAGGTCAACAGGCTCTACATCTCCATCCACGGCACGCATGATCATATAGATGATCTGCGCCTGAAGAGCAGCCATCAGGTCTTTAGGAGAGAAATCCTTACGCTGTTTCATAATTAATAATCGCATTTGCCGGATCATGAAGCACATACCTGAGCACGAAAGTTTTCGCCTTCTGCCTTCACCGTTCGCCATAGAAACGGCTTCGTTTCTTCATTCCGGAACGCATACATCTGAGCTATGCTCATACAATTGGAAATAGGTTTGGGGAGTATGGGGCTGCTCTGATTGTACCAGTGCGGATGAATAAAGGGAGGGAGCGTTTCCCTCCGTAGCATCATCAAAGGGTATGCCCTGAGAGCTTGCACTATGAGATGTGTGCTGTGCTGGACAATGGCACTGGAGGGCTGAAGAGGGGTCAGACACCCGCGTGGAAGAGAAATCAAACTATATAGATCAGGAGTGCAGTGACGATTCGCGATGCGGGTTATCCACGCTGACCATTGCACCTGTCCTAGATGTGGCGGGCGAAAAGTAGTGGACGAGGCGAAAGTGTCCAGAAGATCAGATCGAGTTGCAAGAGATGTTGTGGAGACGTTATCACGAGTTCCGTAATTTTCATGAGCGAGCGACTCATGCTCATGGAGGGGCGATAGCTCCATGAAGCCATCATCCATGTTTCCGTAGCCATTGTCAAGCTCAAATGCATCTAAGGTTTGGAGATCCTGTCCAACAAAGAAATCGGCATTTGAAGGGTTGGAGGTAGCCAAGTCGGCACGATCAACAATGGGTTGCTCATCAACACTGCTTGGAACGACGTCGCTGTCTGTCGCTGCAGCTGCCGTCCTAGCAGGCAGTTCATAGACACAATCAAGTGCTTTGGCTGTACAGCGCCGGCAAGGAGATTGAAAGGTGCACTTGGCCTTGGCTAAGCTGCACGACCGACATGATCTCTGACGAACTCGTCGTCGAGTCCGATTCTGGCGGCAGTATGAAATGTGCCGCTTGTGAGACGACTCTGTACAGCGAATGCATGAGCGAAACTTTTAATGCGAATAGGCATGTGAGACCAACCTTTAGTGAATGGCTTGTCACAAATATGACACAGCCACATTGAGGAGGATGAGGATAAGCCGGGCTTGACGAGAGGTTGGTTGTGGTTGAGCGGGCGGATATGGTCATGAATGTTTGATAGGTGTACGGATGAAACTGGCATCGGGCGCAACGGGCGGATGATTTCTAATCCATCCTTTCGTGACCCATCTGAGGAATTGATTGATGCAAACCGTCCAAAGCTTGATCAAGGGACCCTTGATTGACAGGAGTTTATAAGCAAAAACATTGCCGAAAGCCCCATTGTCTCAAGGTGGTTCAAGACGGTACATTAGAAAAGGAGGGGAGGCGAAGTCGAAATATCAAGTGGAAGGGGAGCAAGTCTATAAGATAGGAAGTCTTAGATAGTTAGTATCTTTGGGTGAGAATGAATGTCTTTTAAGAAATGATAATTGCCAACTGTCAAACACCAAATGCCAGATACCAATATCAAATCCTTCAGGCGAGTCAAAAGGTATCAAGTCTAAAATTATCACAGTATGAAATAAGCGTAATCGTCATCTCACTCGTCGTACTGCAGTCAGAAGATATACTCTCCTCCTCTATTGGTGCACCTGCTGTCTTGTTAGCCCCACACACCGGTCTGGTGGCAGGATGGTGGGATGTATCATGTATGTGGTGATGGAATGAGAAATTAGAGTGTGGCTGATTGTACAACGTGGGGTGTGTGTGTGTGTCGAGTCTGAGGCTGGTCTTCACGTGGAGAGGGGTCGAACGACGGATCGCACCTCGTCACTTGACTCATGTGTGACCATTTTTGGATCCATCCGAGACATGTTCGAGATGGGATGCAGCATCTGGTGGTATTTGCATTTCTACCGTCCGTAACGTGGATAAATGGTAACTGGTAAGGCGAACGGATGGTAACTAGTAAATCGAATAGGTGTTTTATCACTGTGCAGTGCTGTTCAACAGCAGAGCCCACGATCTATCGTCTCCTCATCTTCACGCTTCACCCTCCACGCAAGACTCGAGGCGGAAGCAGTTGTTCTCTTGTTGTCGAGAGAGACGGGAGGCTATGCACAGATAGGCATAGCCATATCTTACCTCCAGTCGGACCAGTGGTGGGACCGTCTCGCTACGGAAATTCGAGGCGGTCTGAGCTTTGTATCTTCAATCCTCGAGGCTCTCACTTGCTCTCCCCCCCATTCACCACAATACGATAACTGCTTCACTGGAGAAGAAGCTCTGATCTGCCTTTCGAAGTGAACCTCATCCTACCTACCTACTACCCACCTACTCACCCACCTACTCACCCACCACCGCACACGTCTACCTCAACTCGCAGAAAGCACTTCCTCGTCGTACTCGACGCAGACGCACACGACACTTGAGACAATCATAACGCCCCCCACCTCAGCCCCGCGATCGCGACATCGAGGCATCACCCAATGCTGAGCAACGCTGGCGCTTCCAACAGAATGTCTGGCCACCAAGATTACAGACATATGAGCACCGGCTCTCTGAACATCCCTCCTGACGGCCTGAACGGATCTAATGCCCCTCCGCCGCACATGGCTCCAAATACACGCTTCGACGGCCCACGAAGCCCTCCAGGAAAGCAGAGTGAGTGTGCGCTCTCGGAATCTGGCTGTAGTACTGACTCTGAACAGATACATCACACGTTCCATGTAAATTCTTCCGGCAAGGCGCATGTCAGGCTGGTAACTCCTGCCCTTTCAGCCACGATCTAGCTAGTACAAATGACAATATTTGCAAGTATTTTGCAAAGGTGAATCCACACCCTGTCTTCCTCTTCCCTCTTCGAATCCACCTAATTCTCCTAGGGCAACTGCAAATTCGGTCCAAAATGCGCAAACATACATGTCTTGCCCGATGGGCGCCGGGTAAATTACAAAGGAGGGCCAATGGTCGGAATGGGATCACATCTGAATCTCGGAGGACGAGTCAACCCAGATACATACCATGGCCAGAACTCGGCATTAACAAATTCTTTCATGCGTGCCAATGGCGTCCCTACTTCACCCTATGGCCAACCATACTCTCCTTTCGCGAATCAGGATGATGCCTTCCCCGCTCTAGCTGGGCGTCAGGCAAGCATCGATATTACGGTTCCGACGATTGATACGAGTTATGCTCCCCATACAGGCTCAAATTACGGATCGCCGAGGGACGAGAATATAGACCGGTTTGGCCTGTCTCCAATTGCAGCGAAAGGCTTGAGTGTTCTGGACGCGCCATTGCCCTCATCATTCGATAGCAATGGCGTTTCTTACTATGCCAGACAAGGCCCTATCGCATCCTCTGTCCCAACGAAATTCGGAATCGACTCACCGCCAGGGTCTGTTGGAGCACGACCCTCGGAAGCGTTGAAGAATTTGCACAGCTCTGCCTTTGGAGATGATACGAGAGACCGATTCAATGGCATCCCTTCCTCACCACCTTCTGAAGAGTACTTTGGAAAGAGAGCTATGCACTCTCATCGCTTCGCGAAGCCCAAAGTAATGTCTGCAAGTCTACCCAAGGCCGTGGACCAGGACTGGGAGGCAGGCTTCACATTCGAGGAAGATTATTTACCTGACACTCTGAAGGATCTCATGACTCCGCAAGAAAAAGCCAGACGGGGATCGCGGAATGCCGATGATGAGGGAAGAATATCTCACAGCGGCACTGGCACGCCAAATAACGAGACGGCAAGTAAGTTTGGCTCACCATCCAATGCTAGTCCATCGAGATGGGGTCCTCTGTTCCAACGCCACCAGCAACAAAAGGAAGAGGAAGAGAAGGCAGCAGCTTCCCGTGCATCAGCATTCGGTCATGTTGGCTCACCGCTTCGCAATTCCTCACTTCACCCTGGCGCGAGTCCTAGTTCAAGGCCAGTGGCAAGACCTAGCGTTTCGGGAGATACTTCTCCATTCATCGCCTCCCCGCCTCGTCAAAGCTCAATGTCAATCATCTCCCAACAGCTCCAACGAACTCGACTGTCGCGAGCAGAGTCAAGCGGTAATGATCCCACTCTCCACCTTGTATCAGCAGTTAGAGCCTCCAGCAATCCCATTGGTTCTGGCGCAGCGAGAACCGGCCTCGTAGGCGAGAGACAAGTTAGCTCAAGCAGCATCAGCAACGGAGGCAGTGGTAGATTTACCACGCCGATTGGGGAGGAGCAGGAGGAGCAGGGGGAGTTCGTCTTCAATATGGACGATATGGAAGCGGACAGAAAAGGCGAGAAGAGAAATAGTGGTGGCTGGACTTACGCTGGTGGCACAAGAAGCCCGAACCTTGGTCCTGTTGGTGCCACTCGCAACGGTGTCCCGAGCACTACGAATGGTGGTGGGTTAGATGGTATGTTCGGCCCTCGGTGATGCAGTGTCTCGTCATCTTTCGCATATCAACAGCGATCCACCCAGGATGCCAGATCGTCCCGCCTATATCGCTCTTCCTACAGGAATTCAATCGAACGATACATTACAGGAAGCCATATATGCAATCTGGCTGCTATGGGCTGGATATGTTCTCTCTTGGAAAATATGCCTCTCATTGTAACATAGAATAATAGCATCGGGCCGTGGGTTGATCGGTCTATTCCGAGGAGTAAAACAGCGCACCTGGGATCAAAGATCAAGCATGGAATTGGAACAAAGCATTTGAGAGCGTTTTTATATTCCTGTGACTAGAAACCTTGCTGTGAAGTTAGTATATGACTCGCTCACGTGATTCATATCTCCCAAGGACCGGATTTGTCGCCCCAAGAGTTTCTTCCTAAAAAGCGACAACCAACTCAAATTCGGAGATCAAACCTTTCCTCCATAACGAGACCCGGAGACCTACTCGGATAATTCAGATTATAGAAATTCCAAACCTCCCGGCCCATTTCCTTGCCCCTCAAAATCCGTCTCTTTTCAGGCGCCTCGCTAAGCATTATGCACTAACGACAATTTCGGTCTAGCACCCACCGCACTCAATTCTCTCCAAATAGATAATTTTCGATTCTTAGACAACGACAAGTCAACGGCATCCACCACACGCAAAGATGCCTACCCACTTGAGCAAAACCCGCAAGCAGTATGTTTCCCTCGAAATATTCCAGCAGACACATTCATCTCCCCAGCACGCGCACGATCAATCGTTGATGAACGGGCCCCAATGTCGTTCACGATGATGAGCCTGTGGGCATTGCGAATTGCGAACGCAGGATGTGTCCCACATGAGATGCGAAATAGGCTGCGAGGATATGAGATGAAGATCATGCTGACCATTTTGGATAGTCGCGGCCACGTCTCCGCCGGTAACGGTCGTGTAGGAAAGCACCGCAAGCATCCCGGTGGACGAGGTCTGGCTGGTGGACAACATCACCACCGTACGAACATGGACAAATACCATCCGGGTTACTTTGGAAAGGTCGGAATGCGGTACTTCCACAAGCAGGGCAACCACTTCTGGAAGCCCATCATCAACTTGGACAAGGTACGTGATTTTACAATCTCTGACTGGGGGAGGGACGAGGGAAGGGATTGATGGAGGAGAACGCCTATAGCGTCTCAGGGCTAGAGGGAGGGAGAACTGAGGAGGCGGCCTTGATGAGGAAATGGATTGGAACAAGACAGTTATCTCCACGGAACACACACTAACTCCCAACAGCTCTGGTCCCTGATCCCCGCCGAGAAGCGCGACGCCTACCTCGCCGAAGGCGCCAAGAAAGACACCGTCCCCGTGCTCGACCTCCTACCGCTCGGATACAGCAAGGTGTTGGGCAAGGGCCGCCTCCCCGAAGTTCCCCTAGTTGTGCGTGCGAGATGGTTCAGCAAGGAGGCAGAGCGGAAGATCACCGAGGCTGGTGGGGTTGTTGAATTGGTGGCATAGAGGGCAGATGCGCAGATGGATTGGGCTTGTTTCTGTCTTTGCATGGGATGCGCTGATTTCGTGGCATGAACTGGAACTGGCTAACGATAATTGCCTGGCTTTGGGAGTTCATACGAAATGAATAGAAACCTTAAGACCCATTGCTGCTTGGATCATGTGTGAATGCATGGTATCTTGGACTGACAGCGCAGGCGTAAATGCTAATGCAATCTCGACCGGCAATGCTAAGTATGTACAGCGAACGCCACTCTATGCTTCTTCCTCTACTCCAGCCCCCTAAGTGAACGCCTCCCTTCCCCTACATAATCTACAAGATGTCCATCTCGTCATCAGACATCTCAGGGTCGAAGAGGAAGTCGTGCTGCAATGCCTGCTTAGCACTGATACGCCTGTTTGGATCAAGCTCCAAGCAAAGTCCGAGGAACCGGACAGCCAACTGCTCTTCTTCCGTCAGAGGAATCTCCTCGCCATCCTCCCCTCCATCATTCCTGCATGTTGACCACAGTATAATCTTCTCGAGTGCGAACCCACCCTGCCCGATTGTGGGTATGTCGGTTGCGAACACTGTTCCATGGAGATATGCACATTGCCTCATCCTATTCCTCCCAAATATCGTAGCGATCTCAACCATGGCTTCGACGTCATCGGCTGAGTTGAAGAATGGGAAACGTTTGGATAGGATGGTGAGGAGGATGACTCCAGCCGACCAAATATCAATCTTGGTGGTTTGCTCAGTGCACTTGAACAGAACCTCCGGAGCACGGAATCCTCGAGTACCAGCACGGTTCGCACGGCGTGACGGTCGAGGATCGTTCTTGGGATAGCCATTTGCTGGGCCGTTTGCTGCTGCGATACTATTGGTGACTCTCTCCCGACGCTTTTGGCTTGATTCGTGGCAGAGGCATTTTTTGCTGTCCGTTCCTTCGCGCTCAGCAAGACCAAAGTCCACAAGGACACCGCGTCTCCTTTCTGGCTCGTAGAGGAAATTAGTTGGCTTGATATCTCTGTGCAGAATACCCTTCTCATGAACAGAAGCAAGGGCGGAGAACAGTGATCTGAAGTAGATCTGCATATCTGGAATGGTCATCTGGCGGAAGTACTCTCGGAAATCCGTGTGGCGGAAGTATGGTAGAACTGCGACGACTTGATCTGTGCACCGGAAAGCCGTGATCAATGGGCAAACGGAGTCGCAGCCTCGCAGGTCGTTGAGAAGTTCTAGTTCGTTAAGGATGCGAGAAGGACTGCTTGTAACGTAGATCTTCTTGATAGCAACATATTTGGGACGGAGGAAGCCGTCCCCATCTACTCGGCGTTTTTTAACGGGTGGTGATGCCCATTTGGAGTTCTCCTTTTCTTCGATGTCCCAGTCATTGTGGTACTTTTCGTATGATAGGTCTTCCGCCTTGTATACGGTAGAGAATGTTCCTATATCGCATCAATAGAAGTCCGCCATGCGGAAGTAGACCGACTCACCTTCTCCAATCCGATTTATCAGCCGGAATTGATCCTTGATACCCTTGAAAGTCTCTTGGAACCGCAACATATCTTCTTGTACCGCAGCGTCAACAACATCGTTGCTGTCGTCTGACTCCCCCGAGTAATCCTCCTCCAGGTCATCCTCGCCACCCTCCGCCCTGCAATCCTCAATTGTCTCTAGATCTTCGTTCAATTCATCCCTGTCATCGTCGTGGTGGATTTGGAAAGGTATCCTGCTTTGTCGAGTCGCAGCCATTGATGCTAGACAGCAAACTCGGGGGTTCAAAAAGCGAAGAGCTTCCCGCGACGACAGGAACTACCTCCCAGAAATTTGTCAAGAATTGGGTTGTTTGGATCCAGGTACGAGCGGGGTGCAGCGTACCTACTGGACGTGTCGGGCTGAGCTAGTGCCCGTTTTGGAAGTTTGTTTTGAAAACACTAAGAACGCGACGATAAGCACACCACGCCTCCAACAACTCTTTTCGACTTCATTCCACAGGTGCGCAGTGCCTTAACTGCGATCGTAATTGGCAAAATGGACACGATACAGTTCGATATAAATGATGCCCTCAAACATTACATGAGTGATCCCGCGACAATATCAACCTCAGAAGCTGATTCCAACCTGGTGGACTGCGAAAACGACCCCGAATCCCTCACCAACTCATTAATTAATACAGTACTCAACCCAATAGTTGACTCCGTTGCAGAGAACCCTGATACCATCACAAGAGCATCTTCGTTTGATTCTCTACAATTTTTACTAAAGTGTGCCCCAGTTTCACTTAAATCTACTCAAAACTATCCTAATGAACCCGACGCTGAGCTCTTCAAACTTTCCAGATCCTCTTCAGTTCTACCAACCCATGCCCTGAGCAAGATCTTTGACCTAGTTATCTCGGGCCTTTCGGCGGAAGCAGACATTATACACAACGATCTCGAGACCGACGAGCAGGACCTCATCTCCCATCATCAACAGCTGCTAGAAGTGTATGGCTTTCTACTACAATGGACTATCGCCGCTGTCGAGACGAAAGCCGCTGAGAAATCGAGTACTGCGCCTGCTGCGAGAGGGAGAGGAAAGGCTGCCAAAGCCAAGACTGCTGCGAAAGATGGGAACTGGGACTCCTCTGCCCAGCTACAAGCCGCACTTGACATCATGTGCAAGGTCTTGAAGTTGAAGCTCTCGAAAATCTTTCTGACGACCTCGGAGAGAGATACATTTGTCGGCCTGTTCACCAGACCGGTCTACATGGTTTTGGAAAGCGAACAGAGGATCAAGAACAAGGCGATTTTGATGCATGCTTTCAAAGTTCTATGTATAGCGGTAAAGCATCACGGGCATGGCTATGGTGAGATTAGATTTAGACCTGGACATATTGATATTGAACTGACAGTATTCAGCCGCGCAAATATCCATCGTCCAGAACTTAACATATTTTGAGCATCTTGCAGAGCCAATGGCCGAATTTCTTCATATTCTCTCGGAACAGTACGACTATCCCCAACTCACAGACGAAATTCTTCGAGAGCTCAGCAACAAGGAGTTCAACAGCAATGATACGAAAGGGCCAAAGTCGGTATCTTCGTTCATCGTCAAGCTTTCTGAGCTTGCACCGCGATCGGTTATGAAGCAGATGACACTGCTAGCTAAACAATTAGACAGCGAATCTTACGCTCTACGTTGTGCTCTGATTGAAGTCTGTGGGAATCTATTGGCCGATCTCAGTAAGCAAGAAGAGCGCAGTGACAACTACAAGTCACAACTCAATGCATTTTTCGATGTTCTGGAGGAACGATTCCTCGACATAAACCCCTATTGCAGATGTCGAACGATACAAGTCTACATAAAACTTTGTGACCTTGAGCAGAAGTTTCCCAAACGAAGACAAAAGGCTGCTGAATTAGCAGCGCGAAGCTTGGAGGACAAAAGCAGTAATGTCCGTCGAAATGCCATTAAGCTTCTCGGATCTTTGATCAAAACGCATCCCTTCAGTATTATGCACGGCTCACAGCTTTCCTACAAGGAGTGGAATGCCCGCTTGAATACAGTTGACGCCGAATTGAATGCTTTGAAGCCGCCTGCTGGCACCCCAGGTCTTACCGACACAAAAGTGGATACAGCATTATTGGACGACGCAACACAAATGGAATCAGACTCCCCACAGAAACCCATGACTGACGAGCAGAAGATTTCAATAGTCCAGAAGGCCCAAGAGGATGCTGCAACCTCGGAGGCCATCAATAAGCTGACTTTGACCCGAAGATACTATGTCGAGGCGCTCAAGTTCATTGAGGTCTTGCATGGAGCAACTGGTACCGTTCTCCAGCTTCTCGGATCCAAGAACAAGAGCGAAGTCATTGAAGCAATGGAGTACTTCGAAATTGGCGATGCCTACGATATTGAGCAGAACAAACTTGGTATCCGGCGCATGTTGAGATTGATCTGGACCAAGGGTAACAGCGACGAAGGCAAAGGAGTTCAGAACCATCTCATTGACTGCTACAAACGTCTATTCTTCGAGGCTCCAGACTCGTACAGCGAGAATGATACCGCCAACTACATTGCTCGGAATATGATCAGTTTGACCTTCGGTGCAACTCCTGCTGAGCTGACTTCGCTCGAGCAATTATTAAGCACAATGATGACGGCGAATCATATCTCAGAGCTCGTTGTCACCAAGCTGTGGCAGGTGTATGGCGTCCAGAAGAGAGAAATCTCGAAGAGCCAAAGACGAGGAGCTATTATTGTACTTGGAATGCTGGCTACTGCTAAACCCGAAATTGTCGTCGGGGAAATGGAGACAATGCTTAGAATTGGACTGGGCAGCCTTGGACGATCGGACTTGCAGTTAGCCAAGTACACCTGCATTGCTCTTCGACGAATCAACCCAACTGGGCGTAAAGCGAAAGAAAGCACCGTGCAAACTGCCAAGCTTACAAATGACCACGCCGTTCTTTCGAAGCTCGCTGCGATCATTGAGGTCGAGTCTGATAGTAAGGAATGGTACGGAGTAGCAGAGCAGGCTATCAGTGCCCTCTACACCCTGTCGAAACACCCAGATACCCTCTGCTCCGAGATCTTACGAAGAAAGTCCAAGCATGTCTTCCAGAAACGAACCGAGAAGACGCCAGAACCGGAGCAGCAAGAAGAAATGCCCCAGACCGAGACGCCGCCACCAGAAGAGCCAATGCCAACAGTGGAAATTGCGGAGCCCAAGCTGAAAGGCTCTGTTGCACTTTCCCAACTCCTTTTCATAGTCGGTCACGTTGCAATCAAGCAAATTGTCCATCTGGAACTTTGCGAACTTGACTTCAAGCGGCGAAAGGCTGAAGCAGACAAGAATAAGCCAGTCAGTGAAGCGCCAGCAGATAAAGCGACCAAGGAGGCAGCCGATGACCTTGACATGATTGGTGGTACGACCGAGGACGACTTTACAGAAGCCATGACCCATATACGGGAGCGCGAGCTTTTGTATGGTGAAAATTCTCTCCTGGCAAATTTTGGACCTCTTGTTTCTGAGATTTGCTCAAACAATACGACGTATAGAGATCGTAACCTTCAAGCAGCAGCTACGCTTTGCTTGGCGAAGCTGTCGTGTGTCAGCTCCGAATACTGCGAGCAGAACCTGCCTCTTCTGATAACCATCCTGGAGCGGTCAAAGGATCCCATCACCCGATCCAATGTAGTCATCGCCCTTGGTGATATGGCAGTGTGTTTCAACCATCTCATCGACGAGAATACCGACTTCTTGTACCGCCGTCTCAATGACAAAGATGCAAGTGTCAAACGTACTTGCTTGATGACTCTGACATTCCTGATTCTTGCCGGTCAAGTTAAGGTCAAGGGTCAGCTTGGAGAGATGGCCAAGTGCTTGGTGGATGACGATAAACGAATTGCAGATTTGAGCCGAATGTTCTTCACTGAATTGAGCACGAAGGATAACGCTGTTTACAATCACTTTGTTGATATGTTCAGTTTATTGAGTGCGGAGACTGACCTGGAGGAGGATGCTCTCAAACGCATCATCAAATTCTTGGCTGGATTTATCGAGAAGGCAAGTCTCTTACTTAGGAAGTGAAAGACAAAATTTCTAACACTATGACCAGGATAAACACGCCAAGCAGCTGGCAGACAAGCTCGCTGCTAGACTTACCAGATGCGAGACCGAGAGACAGTGGAGTGATGTTGCTTATGCTCTTAGTCTGCTCCAACATAAGAACGAGGAGATTACGAAGCTGGTGACCGGGGGATTTAGAGTTGTTCAGACTAATGCTTGAAATTCTGACCTAGTATATAATCGTGAGGAGTTGGTGGACACGGCTGGCTGATCGAATTATGATGGGAGGGCTTTCGGCATGAAGTTCCAACTTCACTAGCCTCCTTTTTGAGGCGTAATGAATGAATGATCTTGATCTACAGTTTCAAGAAGGTTTCCAACCCTGATAATGAACTCGATGTTCTTAGTCTTATCCGAATGGGTTCTTGTTGCTTCGCGCCTTCCGATATCCATATCGCTAGTCTATCTTTGTTGTGCATCTCTCGCAATTACTACATTCGTAGACTGCCCATGGTCAGTTAACATGTATTTTTCAAAATCCCGGCTCCTTTCTACAGCGCATTCAACCTCATACCAATCCAACTTTCTGCCTTCATGCCTTGAAAATTCTCTGGCATTCGTCAAAATGCTTCCAATCTCCCAGCCGTTCAAATCGTAGCCAGCCAATGAGCCAGCATAGTCAAGTAAACTATTTATTCCAGTACCATCAACTGCCTCACCAAGCGTATCGAGCATCGAGCGGATATGATTCTGGCTTCTCGATCCAGCCTCGGGAAATGGATCGATAGCAGGATGCGTGACTTCAATGCTGCGTCTAGGATCCCCATGCGGTTCGTAGTCAGGAACAAAGTCCCAGCGTACTGTTCAAGCGAGCTAAGGAACAACGTCACAATCGTATTGCGCTCTAGATCCGCTGGAGTTCGCTCTCCAAGCAAGGCATCGGCATCATCTATCAGAGCTATCGCATTCCATCTCTGGGCAGACTAAAAGAAATCAGATAAGTTACTGCCCGCTTCCGCTGCCCCATTCCCCAGGTTACCTGGGTTGAGCACTTGGAGTGGGACTTGCATACGCTCTGCAATCGCCCTGACTGTCGCGGTTTTGCCAGTATCAGGTGTTCCGTGGAGCAAGACGATAAGGCCGTCTCTCCTCGGGGCATTTGGTTTTGAGCTGCTCACCCACAAAGGCCAATAAAAGCTGTTTGTCTTGTTTTTGTAGGGCCATTCTATCCAAGGCTTCAGGATTGAAGTTGATCGGTTCGAGCCGAGCAACTTCTGTTGCGGTCGCTACATATTGTCAGTGCTGGCGAGGGCAAATATTCTCAGCCGGAGTATTGCTCACGCTCATGATGACTCTCGTAGGCAGGGGCTTTTATATGGGATGGCAACAGCATCAACGTCAAATTTGGGGCAGCGTATGAAAGCTCTTCTTCTGAAAGTTCTGAAGGTAGCCGTGGTGGCTCGGGAAAGAAGGCCTGATCGATGATGACCCGTGATATGATCTGTATAGCCCGTCAACGGTTCCATAAAGCACATATTCAAAGTTTATACTCACACCATCTCGGTCAATTTGCTTGTAATGAACTCCCTCTGCCAGCTTTATGTATGCACGTCCCCGATCAATCAGTGCTTCTCGATGACTGAACTCATCCGGTAAGTAGTCACTTGGAACATGTTTCAGCTTCGATATTTCTCTTCTTCCGGTGAATTGGGGAATCGCGAACTTATGCATTTAATGCATAAATCCTTTGCCATTATGCTTAATTGATCTAGTACGTAATATAAGTGGACTCTAATAATTTGGAGAAATAGGCTCTATCCCGCTTCGCTCTGTGATTATAAAAGCTAGCATACTGCCCTTCTCGATAGAATAAATTGTTGATTGTGGTGGATATAGTAAAGTAAGCTCGGTGGAAGAGACCTTGCTGTATCTTTTCTCCTGGATCTCTACTAGTGTGGTAGCTATTAAAGTCATATTATCATTAATGATGGATAATGACGGTGTTCGTTGCGGCTGGCGCGGACCTATGAATTCTGTCAAAGCTGCGTTGCCACCTCTGAGCATGGAGTTCATGACTGCGAAGCGCGTCGTCAGGAGGATTTTCACAAGGTTTGTACTATCCTCTACAAGTGTAAGAAGAAGCTATAAAATTATCTCGTTGTCCCGAGATTTTGCTTAGCTTGTATCTGCCTCCAGGGCGTCGATGCTATCGATGATAATAAACGTGCAGCTCGCGTTGACTTCTTTGGTTAACGAGACTAACAAAATCCAAAGCTGCTTCAAATCACTAGCCTGATCACGGGTGAATGCTGATCGATTGCGTTGATATAGGTGAGGATGTTGCTGAAGCAATTGGAAAAGCAAAGCCTGCACAAGAGTCCGATAACTATTGGTCCTCACGGATTGCGCATCTCCACAAAAGTGTCGCAGGACTAGGACAGAATCATAGTTGTTACCACTCAGACCAAGGATAGGGATTGTGAAAGGGTGTTGAAGTCCGCTCGTTGAACAACCATCGATGTTCAGGAGTTGCGATTTGCCTGCTTCAATCCACTCCAAGACTTTCTCCATCCGTAATATACTCTTTTGCTTCAATCGATGGGGTCTCATTTCGGGAAGCTCTGTGATTGCCTCCGTGTGCTTGACAGACGCTTCACTGCTTTGGCAAGGAACCGAGTGAAGATAGTATAAGCTTGAGATATTGCCTTGACGAGATGAGCCGTCGGGATAGCTCGTCAAGTGATCGATGATATCAAACTTCCCTTTGATCTTCAATTCCGTATAATTAACCTGAACCACGAGAATAATTTTGACTGCGCCATAAGCCAAAGCCACATACTCCGGTGCCTGTCCGACCATAACATCAAGCATCTGCGTGGACTCGTAGGCTGTTTCCGTGACAGCGGCACACCGTTCTCGGATGTATTCCTTCAGGGTCTTTACTGACCCTGCAGGTTTGTCAGGCCTCTGCTTCTGTTGCTGTTCTTTCGCTTTGATCAAAATGCTCACGTATTGGCTCCGGCTTTGCTCTAGGAAGTCTCGCTCTGAAGCATCTGCTTGGGCAAGGAACTCATGGACATGGCGATTAAGCTTTGTTGAGGTCTCCTCCACATAAGTTCTAAAATACTATTAGACAGAGCAATTCGCCAGGTCAAGACCACCTTACTGGCTCAAGATATGAGCTGCCCACTCTCCTTCGTTGCATTTCTGGAGAGAAGCAGTCACAGCCTCGTCGCGCGGGTAGAGTTCTGGCGCCTGCTCTTCAGGTCCCGCAGTGTAAGACATATTTTCTTGCTGAAGGGAAAAGTGCTATCTCTCGCAGATATTCCGACAGCTTGAGGAGGTTCAAACAACACATGAAGGGACGTAGGTGCCACTAGGTAATTCTGTCCTGGTGGGACGCAGTCCGATATGAACGATCACGTCTGAGTGGCATTGCAGGGGTGGGAAACATGGCCAATGGCGCAGGTATGTAGCAAACAAACTCCCGGGGTGGCAGATGCACCTTTAGTAAGTGAATAATCGATCGTTGTCAAAGAACTCTTGAAAAAAAAAGATTTCGACTAAGTACCACCGACTATATATACTAGCCAATATAGCACAAAAGGAGAGCAGCCTTCATAGACGACTCTACTATTGTAGTGCTTCAAAGGGAGCTCATAAGCTCCTTGGCATCAGTTGCTTTAGTATGAAAAACAGTGGTTATTTGTTGAATAATTTAGACCGCACTTTGAAGGAGCCCAAAAAAATGTCCGTATATTTCAGCAGTCAACAGTAATGCACAGAAGCTTAAGAAAGTGAAACACTCTCAAGACCTACTCAAAATGCTCCTCGCAACAAAAAGTAAATACAAAAACGAAAAAAAAAAACGAAGGTGATATCAAGGACTATTTAAGAGCACTATCTGCAAAAAAATATGTCAAAGAGCCACAAAAAGTAATTAGTCCGAGCGAGGTTTGAACTCGCGATCTTTTGTGTGTGAGACAAATGGGTTAACCACTACCCCATCGGACTTTGTATGACTTGTTTTATTTCAAAATATCAAGATTTTACAATATAACAATGCTCATTTTCAAGAAGGGTTTGGGAGATTCATTTGTTTGTGACGACGAAAAGGGATTGTTGTATCCATTCTTCATTAAGTCCGAGCCCCTATCTATACATGCCATTTACAGGGTATATATTTATCCACAAACATTCACGGCCATATAACACCTAAACGCCTTCGATGCACTCCGTCCCAACCCCATTCCACCTTTTTACATCCTACAAGTACTTATCTTCCTCGTAGATCTTCACTTTCGCTGCATATGTCTCAATATCACTTTCCACATTCCGTTCAATGGCATCTCCCTTTCCCGCCGCCACACGCAGAATCATATCATTCAAACTCTGCCGCCCAAGAATATCCACATGATCCCCCGTATTCGGCCCACCACGTGGGCTGAATCTTTCGGGCTCATGAGGCATTTCAAACACTTTGACTTGCACACCGGCGGGGTTGTATCGATGCATGTTCCACCCTTTGTTACACATGTAACCAGTGGAAAGCAGGTTCACGGTTCCATCACCTTCGCCCATTATTACGCCGTGATCTATGTTGCTTTGGGTGAGACCTGCATCGATAGTGTAATTTAGGGCGGAGAGGGGGCTGCTTTCTGTGCGGTAGAAATACGCTCGTTCTGTTGGCTTGCCGATTCCTGTCGTTGTTAGCTAAGTCCATTGTATGAGATGAGATACTTGCCGTAAAAACAGTAGATCTTCAAACTAGGAGCAAGTGGTAGCCGGGTCTCTAGAGGATTGATCCACTTCCTTGGATCCTTCTCATTAGCATCTACTTCAGCAGTCGTATGCGCCACACCGTGCGAATAGCTCCTCTTCACTTGGTCCTTGTACCAGTCCTCTGTACTATTATACAAGAAAGACAAGCTCTGGTCTACGGTCAAGTTCCGGTATCCAGATGAGCCATTTTGATTCTTAAAGTTCAATAACGTCCCAAATGACACGTTTTGGCCAGGCAAATCATCTGGAGCCCATGTTGCATTGCCCCATACTGCATCGCCACCTATTGGCAACATAGAAGAGATTCCAGGCATAGCTCTAAAAATCTCGGCTCGTTCATCCCTGCCAAGAAACTTTTCGAGACCGTAGACCGCAAAGGCGTTGAGTTGAGCCGTGTCTTTCATCTCTCCCGACAACACTGCAGGTAGACCTTTGAGCGCACCAAGCATGCACCCACTAATATTGACCCAAGAATCAACGAACTTCTCAACCCAGTCATCTCCACCATTTCCCCCAGACTCTGCTGCTACCCAATGGAAGAAGTAGAACAGCACCTGGCTGCCCATACTATGCGATACAAGGGTAACTTTCTTGTTTGACACCTTGTTCGCCATCTCGATAAACATCTTCAATCTCGTGAAGTACTGGTCCCTCACTTCGAGATTGGCGTACGACAGTCTCCAATCGTAAGCAGCCGTGTAGCTATTCGTAGGATCATAACCAATTGTCGCCAGGTTCTCCAAAATCTTATTCCAAATCCAATATCCTGTGATGAAGAAGTCCGCCGCATCGAAGCCCTGAGCTGCCCTTAACTTGATCCCGCCCGCAGGATCGAGGCCTGTGTATTTGTCCAGCATGATGTGCCTTTTCCAGCCCTCCTTGTCGAGCATCAGTGCCCTCATCATACTCCAACTTCCCCATAATCGCTTCCGGAAATATTGGCGTGAGATATTCGCTGTTCCCCAGGACTCCAGGCCCGTGGATATAACGCCAGGAATCATGATGACGGGATGTTCGGCATGTATGCCCTGTTCTAGGAGGTGGAGTCCGACTTGAAAGGAATCGTAGTTGACCGCTTCTCTCTCTCCTCTCTATGTTGCAGAGATTAGCCAGGATTTCTCCCTCGAGTGCCATGACGCTCACCACCAAGTCCTTAGCATCCAGCACAAAACTCGCAGGGAGCACATCCAGCAAACTATCCATACTTAGATCCCTAAGCTCAGGAAAGTCGATGAGATCACTGCTGCGTGCGAAATATCCTGCCACGACAATCCCAAATAGCCCTCCAAGGAAGAACATCGTCCCATTTCGGCGCTTGTGAGCTTTGTGGTGTTTTTCTGTAAGTATTTTGGATACTGGAGCGAGACGTATATCTTCGGCTTTGGCGGGGGAAACTGCTCGAGATGGCGCTGGAGTTCCAAAGAGACGACGACGGAGGGAAGACATGGTGGTTCCGATGAGGATATACTCTGGAGCAGAGAGAGGCACAACCGCTTTAAGGCAGAGAAGGCAGGTCCAGACATGTGAAGTTAGTAAGTTCCCGTAGCTGGGAATGTTTTGCCGAAGTTGTGCCTGGGGCTAGCCTCAAAACGGAACCTCCCGCCCGTCAGCGCAGATCTTTCAGCCTCGTTCTTGTTGACATGTGAAAGGATCGGATCTGACCTGACGGGACAAGCAAAAGTAGCATGATTCTAGTTCCCCGCCCATCTCAGCTCAGCTCAGCCCAGCTCGTACAACCTCCTTTCTCCTTTCCTTTCTCCTCCTCTCCCTTTATTCTACTCTTCTTTCCGACGACCAATTCGAAAGAAGACAAGAATAAACCATGGCACAAGAAACCAGAGAATTACCCGCCGAACTCCGCTACATTCAATATTCACACAGTCTAGAAAAGAAATACCTGCCCAGCATCCGCGCTCTGATCTCCAAAGACCTGAGTGAGCCGTACAGTATATATGTCTACAGATATTTCCTGTATCAATGGGGTGAACTATGCTACATGGTATTTCCCTCCAGACTCCTCCTCAATCTGGTTCGTACAACAGACTCACACGTCTGACAGGTTCTCGATCCCGTCCAAGACTCCCTCATTGGCGTCGTAGTCTGCAAGCTCGAACCGCACACGTCTCATTCTCCTACTACTCTCCGCGGCTACATCGCCATGCTCGCCGTTGCATCAACACACCGAAACCACGGCATCGCTACGACCTTGGTGAAGAAGGCGATTGATGCTATGACGGAGCGAAACGCGGATGAGGTTGTTCTGGAGACGGAAGAGACAAATGTTCCTGCCATGAAGCTTTACGAAAGATTGGGCTTCATTAGGAGTAAGAAGCTTCATCGATATTATTTAAATGGGAATTCAGCGTATAGGTTGGTTTTGCATTTGAAGAGGGTCGGAGATATGATTGGAGATGGTGATGGCGATGGCGATGGGGATGGGGATGAGGGTGGGGGGGTGATTTGAGAGGCAGAAAGGTTGGATATTGGGAATGAGACGACGATGCACGAATGCTATGAATATTTAGATCTTGCGTGTATGTCTATAACTACAAAGATGGTATGTAGAAGCGAGAAGTCATGTCCAAGCGTCTGCAAAACCTACTAAACAAAATCTCTTCAAATGGGTATATGGAAAGCGATCACTACCGCTCTAACTCTCGCTAGTCTTCATTGTACTCCTTTCTCTTGTAAAGCAATTCGTCCAGCTTTTTTTGACCGTTGTGGCCGGCCTTGCCAGCTAACACATCCTTGGAGTTGTACAACGAGGCCTTGATGTTATAAGGATTGTCGGAGTTCAAATTCAGGTATGTGTACGCATCTGAACATTGAGTTATTCGCATCTAGATTGGGACGGGTGCACTTACCGCACTTATAGTACAGAATATCTCTCGACTCAAACAGCCCGATATCCTTCATCTTGCGGAGTACTCGAGTAACATCCTCCATGTCGTTAAAGTCTTTTGTGTAGATGCAAAGCAGTCGTTTCCCCCCTCGCCCATCATCCGGCGCCACTTTGGCTGCAATTCCGAGATCGTTTTGGGCTGTAGCAGGAGCTACGACAGACCATACAGCGTTGATATCTCTCGCCGGACAAAACATCATCCACTATTGCCAATGTCAGTGATGACATCAGCTAAGGGAGGAAATATACGTACCTTTCCTGAAGTGCAATGCAGCTCTGTGGCAGTTTTCAAAATCTCCCGAACGATCCTCTCCTTCTCGACATTGACGGCCCTCCTAACTGAAGCTGTTGCTTCGCCAGGCTTCCGTTCCTCGATGTCATTTTGTATACCACTCAGCTCCTCAAGGAAACCCTTTCCCGTGATTTCGAACTTCTTTAAGTCACGGTCCTCGTCAGGCGGTCCCTCTTCGAGCTCTTTCTCTGCATCCTGGCCTTGCTGCTGGCCCCGGGCCTTCCGGTATGGGTTTGCGATGTATATCCAAGGAATATAAGGTGTGTGAGAAGAGATTCGAGTCGTAGCAGGTGGCAGTCTTGTAAGAAACTCCTCCACAGTCTCCTCAAGTTGGCGTGCACAGTTTGTGAAGTTGCCGCCTTGATAGGGATTGTATAAAGTGGCCGTAGATTTTGTCTTCTTGTCATACACACTGGCATCCGCGATTTCAGTGAGAGACGGTGTTTTATTCGCCCTCCATTCAGCTGGGTTGAAAGTTGCGGCACGATTTTCAAGAGCCTTGACCGTAGCCTCGTCACCTGCTACATCAGCCTTGTGTTGGAGATAGGAGCAAGAGAATGTTAGAACATACCGTAGAAGTCGGATTCATCCGACAAGTATCCAGTGTCATCTTGCTCAGGCAGAGCCAACTTGACTCCTCTTGCGATGACCATGTTGATGCCTATATCAAAGATCCTTTAAGTTGTTAGGAGCGTGAAGTTTGACGTGTGAGCCGATTTTGAATGTAAGTTGTCCACGTCAATTGACGAGCTAGGCTCAGGGGAAACTTATGATCATATATAGATGTTTTTAATGGCATAGCCTCGCATTTCGAAGCTTCTAACAGGACCAGTGAAAGGTATTATAAAAGAGAGAAGACTGATGTTGGAAATTGGGATTCACATCCCAGCACGGCTGACAGCAACGCACAGACTCCTCTGCAAGGCTGTCGATCAATTTCTGCTGCTTCAATTTCTACAACGTCTACGAGCCACTTTTATCTTCTGTCCCATCATATCCTGGGTCTCGCAATTCTATATCGAATCTGATCGATCCAGTTCCGGACTTTGAAAAGACTTTCTGCTTCCAGATCATTCGGAATTTGGATGAACCGGATTTGAATGATATCAAATTTGATTTCCAGAGATGGATCCCTCTAAATTCAGCAAGAAAGTTCTACCTTTATATTCAACTATACTGGATCTCCCTCCCAGTTGCATCGAATTCATCCCTGGCTTTCCTGACTTCTTTCTCGTGGGAACCTATAATTTGCAGAAAGAGGTAGAAACTGGTTCTTTGCCTCAGTCAAGGACTGGGAGCTTGAACTTGTTACGCATTGTTGGAGATAAACTGTAAGCGCCATTTTGTTTCTTTGTTATTTGCAGATAGAGTCCGCAGGTATCTCGGATATTCTATTGTGGTTTCCGCTTGACTTGGATGGCCCAGCTGCGCTGTGGTTCTATGGTCAAGGAGGCGATAAGGAGATTTTCAAGGACCCTTCAAGCTGAACCTGTTGCGCTACTAGTGTCAACTTCTGAAATAACCCTTTCGATCCTGTATAAGTCGCAGCTTCCAAACAAAGTCTTACAATTCTCAGGTCTCTTATACAAACTTTGTCCCACCCTTCAGCTATTCTGGATCTCCATTTTCTCCCCAACCGTACAGAATTTGGCGTCGTCTCAAGTACAGGCACTATTTCAATCTACAAGTTTCAAGCCGAAACATACTCGATATCTCACCTCACAACTCATCAGGCATTTGATCCTGCCATCCTCGTCTTATCCTTTATCTGGCATCCTCTTGCCTCGCTCCAATCCGGGCCTGTGCTCGCAGCAACACTCTCAAATGGATCCGTCCATCTCCTACGCTTCAGTGCGGATCTCAAGGACGTGGAAGTTCTGAACGAGTCGGACCCCGTAAATACTCATAATTTAGAGGCTTGGACCTGCGCAATTGTCAAATCTTCCGAGTCTGAATCTGGACTAAGAATATACAGCGGTGGCGACGACGGTGTACTCCGTCTCGTAGAGCTGGAATCCCTACCACCGTCTACGGAATCCGGAACCCCAATCCTTCACAAATTCAAAGGTCACGAAGCTGGCGTGACAGCAATTTTGCCTCTGCCGATTCCAAATATTCCAGAGCCTTACGCAGCCTTGGATGATCTGCTGCTCACAGGCAGTTACGATGACTACGTACGCGTTTACAATGCAAAGAACACGAGAGGAAAAGCTTTAGCGGAGCTGAAGATTGGTGGTGGGGTGTGGCGACTGAAATTCCTTGATCCCATCTCTCCTGCAAAGTTCAACGACTCGGAAGGGTTGGGTTTTAGGGTTTTAGCATCTTGCATGCACGCAGGAGCTCGAATCTTGGAGGTGACGAGAGCAGGCAAGGATGGCGAATGGGGGATTGAGATACTAGGGAGTGTGACAGTGCATGAGAGTATGTGCTATGGGTGTGACGTCCAACCAATCGAGAACGAGCTAGGAGATGCAGATGAGAGAAGGCTTTGTGTTAGTACGAGTTTTTATGACCGACTGGTCTGTCTTTGGAGATTTGATCCAAACCTGATTTAAGCTTTGCAACTTACGTTCAAGCTCGCCATGCCGTTTCGTCAAAGTAGTAGTATCGTGACTGAGAAAGCGGACGTGTGACGTGACCCTGAACACACTGAGTTGCTCCGCCCTTGATACTCAAAAGTGTTTGAGGTATTGAATCCTAAGCGCTCGAACAATCCGAGGAATTGCAATCCAGATCTTTCTAAACGTGCAACCCATCAAATCCAAATCTTCTAATGCGTTCGCAAGATAACTATCCACATATTCTACCAAGCTTGGGCGATTCAATATCCGTCAACAAAGAATCACTGGAAGAAAGGCATTGAAGAAGTATTCCTAGCGCTGAGTTTTTATTTCGACTTTTGAGTGAAGAGAATTGCCCTCAAAAGATGCCCGGAAAATCCCTGGTCCTCCAGAACCGACCGCCCTACAAATGCCAAAAAGGTCATGGGTATCATACACTTTTCTCCAATTCCCAGAAATTCGCTTTTCATGCAGACATAACATTCGCATTCCCATTTCCTTAAGCAAAATCCTAACTGTTTCCAATACTCCAAATCTCGACACCAAAGATCTCGAACTTCTCTCCTTCGTCACTGAGGGGTTCGTTTCCAAACGTCGGGCAATGGCTACTCACGCCCTTCTCTAATGAATCGTCTAGCCAGAGACCATAATGTCCATCCCCACCTCCTACGCTCAAGAAACTTGCTTCGCACAACATCATGTAATCGTTAACTCCAGAATAAGGGAAGGCCTTGAAGCGTATCCGTTCTGGCGTTGAAGCCCCCGAGGCGAAAGAGGAAGTGGAACCTGTGGGAGGTGAGAGATTGTTTGATGATGCATGTGTACCGTTGGTGGGAGAGAGCAGACTTGGCGTGGAGGGTGTAGGAGCAGCGATTGTAGTGCTTCGTGTCACATTTGTAGTGTCTGCGGAAGGCGGAGGAGGAAGATGTGCGAAGTTGGTAGGGGAGAGGATATGAGCTCGCCACAGGAAGCATTCGCCAGTGCCGAAATAGTGCGGTGAGGGATGTGGTGCTTCTGTAAGGTAGGCTCCAAATAGCTGGATTCCGGTCAGTAATACTGGCACAAAGGAGGGAGCATAAACTTACACCACCATCTCCATCTTTTACGACCAATACAAAGCCATTCCGTAGGCCCCTCAGCGCATCGCATTTCTTGTATAAAGTCCCTAGACTCACGCCATCCTCCTCCAGACTATACACCTGATTCCACTCGTCACAAAGCTGCAATCTGGGCGGAACGAGCAATCTAATCTCCTCCGCCAGCGCGCGACTCAACAGCGTCTCTGTACTAGGATCGTATCCCTTCAGGCTCACAGGATATAAGGGGGGCGGTTGAAACGGCGAAGCTGTTCGATACGGAGGTGTATAGACGCCATCCATAGCGCCTGTATTTGATTTCGTGCCTGGATATACAGAAGACTGGACGGGAGAATGCGATTTCGGGGGATCGCTGGAGAAGCGTCGCAGGAGTCCCGTCATGGCGTGGGAGACTGTGGATGGGAGTGGGACGTGCCATGATGCTGAAAGGGCGGCCGTCGCTGGTGCTCCTGGCGTTGAGGTGCCTGAGGCGGATGACGTAGGTGTGTGATCGTGAAAAGTGCTAGCTGCCATTGCTCAAAGATTTGGGACATCAAACTGGAGGCTTTCGGAGGCTGGATACTAAGGGAAAGTTTCTGAGACGAATAGGTTTTGGTGGAGTCTGAGCGCGGTGAGTTGGATGGTCTGATGAGTAACTGCGTTCGTCTCGCTGGCTGGCTATAGAAACCGGAAACAAAGGATTGGATGATGGCAGCCTCGGGCACCAGGGGTAAAAGGGGCACAAGGGGTACAACAAGGCTAGACGAGGCTACGATCTAGGAAATTGGGAGCATATTATTCCACTGATTTGGATATCTCGTCGGAAGCAACAGATCTTTGACGACTGAGACTTTTTGGTATCGGCACTGTATTATGTTATGTGAATATGTATATATATCTCTCTAGACAATGCTCGTGAGCCTTCCCTCGAAGACCGCAATTCTATAAAACGAACTGACTTCTTGACATTGTTTGGCCTTTTAATCTCATCTGTACTACAGCCCTCCGGTATCTCCGCTAGTAATAATCCAGTGGCCCAAGTAATGAGGCGTGTAGATTGAATGGCCGATTGAATGGCGGATTGCTCCACTAATTATATTCCATGGTCTCCCATGAACGACCTGATTCCGTCTTCCAAGCTTTCTGGCGTTGGTTTTGCGGCGCATACATCGGGCTCGAAGCCAAAAGTCTTCCTCAAATAGTCTCTTGTCGTGGGACCGATAGTAGCGATATAGGTGTTGCCCTTCGCATGCAATTGGGTCCCCAAAACTTTGCCAGTGATCGGATCCAACATTCCCAATGCACGTAGCATTGCTTCGCATCCAGTAGGAGAGAACACAACCACCCACCTTGCCGCTCTGTCTTGAGTCTCCCGAAGTCGTTCCGTGAAATCCTGCTCAAATGATTCCATGACTCCTGTCCCATATACTGCGAGCTCGTCAACCTGGATGCGACGCTCGTTTGATAGCTCTGGATCCATCAATGTTTTGGGTATGATGTCGCGCCTCTGTTCACCAACTAGAAACAGCATAGGAGGATTCGTTTCGCGTGATTTGTACCAATTCCTATAGTGATCGATCATGTAATGCGCTAGTGCCTCACCGTTTCCTGTCTCAGCACCGAGTATGTTGAGGGGAGGGGATTGTGGGATGGATCGTAACGCTCGAGAAGTTGCAGGACCAACCGTGTAAATTGGAATATCCTGTAAATTGGGCCATTGGGCGTCACCTGCTGATCGACTGTCAGTCTTCGTAGGGAGAGATAGCAGATACAGCTTACATGTTCCCAGGTCGACAAGTTTTGCGAACGCCTCCACGGCCCTTTGAGACGTAAAGATCAACCCGCCATATCTTGCATCAGAGTTCCAAGCAATCTTCTTGTTCTGGAGCAGCTCTTTCACTACATGAAGACCCTCATCGAGCAATTGGTGCTCCAACACCGGGACGAAAACAGGTTCGAAGCAATGCCGCTCCTCCACGGCAGAGAATTGCTCTTCGTATCCATCATTGGGAGTCGATTTGGTCTTCAGTAACAAGACTGGAATCCCTCCTTTGGGTCCACTGTCGCGTGTGCTCATCGTCGTCGCATCGTGTAGGGTTGGGAAGAGTTTGGTGGAATTCGATGATGACATCGTGAGAAGCTCGTTGGTCGGCAAGTGCCGGCGCAATTACAAAGCCTAAGATTTCCAACTTCATTTTCCTTCTTCTTCATCACCACACTCTTTTTCAGGTCAATTTTGAGACGGGATATAATGGCAGACGATACTCGGGATCAGGATCCAGCAGGAACAACAGGGACCAGCGTTCTTGGGCCTCCAAAGAAACTCCCGAGAGGCCTTGTAATTGGTAAAGATGGTAAACCGTGAGCTCTTCTCCCACAAGCTTTCGAATCCGATTTTAACCTTTTCTTAAGCTGTCGAACATGCAACTCCCTAGCAGACTTCCGTTCCCACACTGGAAAAGCCCCCAAAGCAGCTGCAGTGAGCTTCGGTCCTCCAACCGACTGTCCTCCAGACGTTGAGCAACTCGGACGCTCGTCCTGGACCCTGCTCCATTCCATCGCAGCAACCTACCCGAAGACTCCAACGCCGACCGAGCAAAGCCAGGTCCAGCAATTCATGGGATTGTTCTCCAAGTTATACCCTTGCTGGGTTTGCGCCGAGGATCTCCAGGAGTTCATGGTCAAGAACAAGGTTAGGACGGAAAGCAGGGACGAGTTTGGACAGTGGATGTGCGAGGCACATAATGATGTCAACAGGAAGCTTGGGAAGAAGGAATTTGACTGCTCGAGATGGGAGGAGAGGTGGAGGACGGGCTGGAAGGATGGGAGGTGTGACTAGGCAATGAGAAGATGTGATTTGTGTGAGTATTGTACAAGTGTATAACAGGCTGGGTTTGTGATGCATAGCGGGGTGGGCATTGGGATTGGTGTTAAGAGGTCAGCGCATAGCTCAACTCAATCAAGACTCTTTCCTCTCGTTTTCGGTACCTGAAGTCAGGGCAAAGAGCAGAGTGGACAGTGGACGAGTGCATTGTGTCCGAATGATGATAGTTTTTTCACCAATGGCTTCATGCAGGGATGAGATATGTCTAAGTAGACTATCAATTGATTCGTGTCATTGTTTGAAAAATGGCATAGGAAACCGTGAAGCATGCAGGATAACCACCAAAGCATCTAGTGATTGATGATCTCGAGCTCTCTTTGAAAGATACCAGAGCCACGGTTGTCATAGCCTTCTATGACTATCTCGGTCTCATAGATTTATTAGTTCCCATTTTGACGCAGGTGACAAAGTGAACCTTCACGCCATTAGTCAAGAAGCTGCCTGCTGGTGGTTGAAAGCCAGAGTTAGCTTAGGGAAAATATCAAGCAGAAGCCCTGACTGATGGTTCGTTGAGTCCTCTTCATCCATCTTCAACTAGTATTAATTTATCCCGCTTTTCACCTATTCTTGCGTGTTCATCGACCACCCAACCTGTGGCAGACGGTCGAAGTTGACATGGCTCAAATCATTTCCAAGCGAAATCTACAACCGATAAAATATACAGGATTCAACTGACTGGCAACCACATCGCGACTTTTCGCTTCATCCTTGATTCGTGCTCAATCACCCAAATGGATTTTAACCATCATCCAATCCAGGTGACTCCGTACGAAGCAAGCTAGGTACCGTCAGGTTCCCAAGCTGATAATAATGGCACTTGGGTCCTAGCGGCTTCGTGTGGATGGAGCCGTTCGAGAGAAATGGGTGCAATCCCACGATCAAGCAGGACCATTCTATTTCACAGTCGAGCTCCCAGCGTATCGCATCTTCGAAGGATTCTATAAACACTACCATAGTCCACGCCACAGTTCCCCATGGCTGGTTACTGTAATGCGATTTCGGTAGAACGTAAATTTGCTTCCTCGCATTTACGACCAGAGATACATGCTGAATCTGCAGAGTCTCTGCAAGAACAAACTCCAAAAAGAGCATGCACCATCTCATAGAGCGTTCCCAAGAAGTTATTTGCATGGCATTTTCGCGACTACCGATTAGTGCAAAATAAAAGCTTATGCAGATCTGCTTCTGCCCTTCACCTATGTCAAAGACTCCACTAGTCGTTGGTTTAGTATTGGTTTCGAATCGCGGTGATATATGGCCAGAGAATCATAAAGGAACAAACTGTCAAATATAGGCAGCTAGGCGACGAGAAGTGAGCGGACTGTTTCCTCTGAGCCGTCGAACGGTCGCGGCCGGAAGACGTAAGGTAGGTGCTCCGGACTGAGTTTGTTTGGGAAGGGAAGACTTTTTACTTTGGATATGAGGTGGGTATTTACCCTGCGTGTAAGATATCTATATATTGGGATTAGAGTTGTCCTGGCAATAAAAAGCGGATGGCCGTTC
This sequence comes from Hyphodiscus sp. D1413, assembly GCA_003988895.1. NCBI lineage: Eukaryota > Fungi > Ascomycota > Leotiomycetes > Helotiales > Hyphodiscaceae > Hyphodiscus > Hyphodiscus sp. D1413. Next base: position 60,039 of record QYAO01000010.1, on the reverse strand, counting down.
GGCAGAGGAGAATATGTGTTCACTGTGAGTTGTGACCTTGTGAACTCGGCCCAACGTGGTTCAGCGAGTTTTACTGCGAGGTATGCTGGGATCGAGTCAAAAGAACATATTGTGCATATCTCGGTTGTTCTTCTGAGTTCATGGTCCATTTTCCACAAAGCATCATTATGTTCATTATGTTACTCCACCTTTAGTCAGAGCTATCGAGCTCTCTGGTCTTGTATATGCTAGTGAAGTCGAGATGATGAGATTCTGTGGGTTGATGGGGCCTGCTATGTAAGAGCGCTAGTGAATCTGTTGTTTACTAGGCAATGATTTGGTACTGAGCTTATACTAATCATACCTAGTGCAATGCCGTGAAATGCGTTCTAAGTGAAAGACACAAACGGGCGACCGATGATAGATCGCTTTCCGACTTCTCTTCGACATAATACCATGTTATCAGAGTATATTTCGTAAAAGTGCCATTCCCAGTGACTATTTTGTCGTACTGCCATTCCTAATACTGTTGTCTCGTCAAATTGCTATTTCTGACATCGGTGTCCGTGGGCAGTTGGGTAGCTCAGTCTGCCTTGTGGTGGGTCTATCTACGTCAATCACATCCAATAGGGTTGGCTCTCCAGCACAGCCTTACTTGTGTTGTTTGAGCCTGCTTACTCAGCCTCTCCGCCACGATCCTTCTCCATGTATGTACAGCAACATCCAATCTCTCTACTCTATCTCTCTCTCTCTTTCTCTCTATCTGTCTTTCTACTCTCTCTGTCTTTATACCTCGTAAATCACATATTTGCTATATTCATCTGCTTATTCTCATACATCCTATTATCGACTTTTATAAAGTACAATCATGGGTTCCCCCATATCATCTGAGGCCGATACTTTCGTTGACAATACGACGTATATAAAACATTCCGCCGATGTTCCACTGATGAAAGAATTCGCCACCAGTTCAAATCCCATTAGAGACACGGCTTCTCCTCCAATCCCACAACTCTACACGCCTACCCACATCAAAGCCTGCCATCGCGTCAATACGGCTCGTCTCGCAGCGTGTATCCTCAACTTTGTGGCAATATTCATTCCTGTATTCGACCGTCACTCTCGAGACTCTTTTGAGTCGGCTCTGCTTCCATTTACCATAATCGGATCATTTGCCAATGTTTTCCTCACATTGCTACCCTGGATCTACCACTCCGTTAATATGAGCTCCTTCGAGAAGAAAGAAAAAGTTCGTGATCAGGTGGGAAGCAGAAGAAGTGTCATTTTGATTGAGGACCCGATAACGGGCGAACAGCGATGGATGCTCGAGCCGAAGGAGAAATCCAACGATAGGCCGATTGGGCGCGCCGGTTTTGCTATATTCGACGCCTCCTGCGCAGGGTTTCTGCTTGTCACCACTGTTTTGCATTTGGTGTATGGGACACAGTGGCCGAGTCTTGTGATATTGGCTCTTGTTGATAGGATCCTATTTTTGTGAGTCTTTCTGCGAAGTTTTGAGGACCATCATTAATCATTCTATGATATAGGTTGTGTGTATCCTTTGCAGGGCTCACCACGTATAGATTAATGGGGGAAGTGAGGAGCGATGATACTCTTAGAAAAAATGAGTATAAGTAAACTCGTTTCGGGGAGACAGATGTTGAGATGCTATCATTTAGTTGAAAGTCCGTTAAATACCACTTTTATGTCAAAGCATTGCAGATTGTGATAGGGAAGTTCCTCAGAAACCCACATTGTCATGTTCATCCCCTCAGGGTGCACTCTGATAAATCCGATATAATGTCGATATACTTGAATGCGTGGTTTAGCCATTCGTTTCCGCGCATTGCTGAGATGTTTGATGTTTGTCCTATTGTAACCTCAAGCTGTCGTACTGGGCTGAAGTCCGTGGCTTATGTGGCAGGCTCTCGCTGGCTATCACCCGAACCAATTGATCGGTCATGTTGGGAGACTGTGGGGAGAGAGGCACCCAACTTTGCTAGCCACTTTTTGTTTTGAGTGCACAGCTCCTCAATCCCGCCACTTGAAACTTACGAGTTTATCTCCTTATTATCAGCCCCTCCGCCTTCCTAGTCAGTGAACGACTTCGACTGTTCATCCAGGCCATCATCACAATGGCACCACAGGTTACAAGCTGGGAAGAGTTGACTTTACTGTCCGAGGAATTCAACACAAAAACCGGCGAATTCCAGTACACAATATTTGCCGTCGTCGACGATGATGTCGTATACTTTGGCCAGCTGAAAATTCCCAAGCGGGAGATCTCATTCCAACAAGTCACATCTGCGCTGAATCCAATCCCCGACGAGGAGATCTTTCCACAATGGCCGCCTTCTGAGGTGACTCTCACCCAGGCTCCAAAGGAACTCCCTGCCAATATCTACATCAAGCGACCGTGCCTGGCTCTTTATGACGCTTTCAAAGAACATAATGTCCTGCATCTCCTTGGCCAAGGGTTGATGGAGGAGGCCCAAGCCATGCAAGTACTTTCCCAGCACCCGCACCCTAATATTATCCGTTACCATGGCTGCCAGGTGCAGCAGGGCCGCATCACTGGTCTCGTCCTTGACCGATACCCCAGCGACTTGACACAGTATCTGAAGCATGGGATTGGGACTATTGACAGGGAGCCCTTCATGGAGGCCCTCGAGTCGGCCATCCATCACCTGCATTCGCTCGATTGGGCCCATAACGACCTCAACCCCACAAACATTCTTGTCAACGAGGCTGGCATGCCGGTTCTTATTGACTTTGGATCTTCCCATAAGATTGGCACGAAGCTGACAACTAGCCGGGGGACTAAGGGATGGATAGATCAGGATATGAAGGACTATACCATATCGGAGAAGCGCCACGACATATCCGCTCTCGCCAAGATTCGCTTGTGGCTTGAGAAGCCGACATTTGAGAATTAATTAGCGCTGTGTTCTTTAGAATGATGTTGAGACTCCTGATCCCGAATTGTGTTGGTGGCCAAGAACTGGATTCCACCGGTCGTATTCAAGAACATGTGGCCTACCATTCAAAAATGTTTTGCAAATTTGGGGAGGAAAATGAACACTAGGACAATACGATGGTGCTTGCTAGACCTTGGCATCCCATCATGCATTTGGTGCGGCTCTTTTGAATAGATGCCCAAAACTACAGTAGAACTTTGACTTACTTTTCGCCGGCGGCAGTCGCAGCCGAGGAGCCCAGACGGATCGACTTCGGCTCATTTTTGGTATCAAAATACCTGTTGCACGTCGCAGTTTTACGCGTTCTGAAAACAGCTTGGTACAGCTTCATATATTCTTTAATCGATAAGATGATCGAGAATTGGGGTCAAGAGGAGGAATGCTTTATAACGAGATATAAGCTCAACGCAGATATTCTAAACGTACTGTTGCACGTCGTAGTTTCACGCGTCCTGAAACCAGCTTGGGAATAGCTTCATATACATATCCAATGCTCTGGAAGTTTTGTTGCACGTCGCAGTTTTAGAATGAAGATGAATGAAAAGTGGTGCAAAGCGGAGGAAGAGATATTCCAAAAGTTTTGTTACACATGGCATTTTTACGCGACATAGAAATAGCTTGGGAATAACTTCACATATATTTATTGCTCTGAGAGTTTTGTTGCACGTCGCAGTTTTAGGAATCATGAAAACACCATGGAAATAGCTTTATATGTATTTCCGAGTTACGTTAATGCAGTCAATAACATGAACGATAATTGGGGTCAAGAGGAGGAATAGTTCAACTACCAGAGCCTACATATAGATGTTCCCAAAATTTTGTTGCACGTCGCAGTTTTATACGTTCTAAAAACACCATGGGAAAGTTTCATATATATCTCCAAGTCGATGAAATCAATGAAAATTGGTGTCAAGAGGAGTAATACTTTATAGCAACGTAAAAGTTCAATTACCAAAATCTATATAAGATGTTGTACCACAAGTCACAATTTTACATATCGAGGAAATGGGGACACCATTGGTTAAGAGGTTGTGGCTACGCTCTAATTGCGGTACTCTTGGTAAGTAAGAAGATTGAAGATGTGTTGCGGAAAGGTAACGTGCCTTCAATCACGGGCACACCTACTGTACCGTTGAAGAGCTGGCCCTCTCTGGTAAATTTGCAGCAGCTTTAACTTATTTAGAACCCTTACAGAGAGAGATGTGGTAATAATGTCAGATTACTTACATCATTCACTGTTCCATTCTCACACATAAATATTGTCTCCATGCTTTGATAAGAACTCTCAGAATATTAGATGACATTGTTTTGATCTAACAATCCTCTATCACTTCCTTCAACAAGACCTATAGAATACTACTTAGTTGTTATAAGTGACACTCCACACTTTGTACGGCACAGGCGTGCTGACAAAACTCAAAGTTCCATCCGGACCAATGTTTGTGTAATCGCCGTTTTCCTTCTGCAACACATACTGGCTGTTTCCAACATAAGTAACGTTGTATGTCTCTGCGCCGGTCACTGAGTTCGACAAGCTGTTATGCTGCGAGAGGTAGGTGCCGTCAACAGCACTAGTGATCCTGAACAGCGTGCCTTCTTCACTCAAAGCGTGCACAACCCAGCGTTGCGCAAGGGTTTCGTGGTCAGCGGTAGCAGCAGTAGCTTCGAACTGCTTTTTGCCATCTGCGGGGTTGGAGAGCGCGTAGCCATTTGACTCGAATACAAGCCAGCGGCCCTCGGTCAGGTACCCGCGCATCAATTTGTAGCCATCCTCATAGACAAGGGAATTCTCCTCAGTCTGGCTGCCATAAGGAATATCAGGCACGTAAGTAGATGAGGAGCAGGACTCTGGCCACTCGATAGCACAGAACCCTGAGTACAGGCCTATGATATTGCCATCGTCATCTTTGATTGGCATTGGAGGTTCGGGAAGATCGGGTATGGTGTAATCGGGCTGTTGTTTGTTGCCTGATTAGAGGGAGAGGAGGAGGCTAGTGGGGAGCAGGCAAGCTTACATTCTCGAAGTCAAATGCGTTGACTAGGTTGGACATATGCTCTCTTCGCCAGTCATCCAGCTGTGCAGTGACCACATTTTTGTGTCCTCTGGCAGTGAGATACTCCTCTATGCTCTGAGTTAGTGACTGAAGAGTTTGATTTCAGCGGGATGAGTACCAAGGAACATAATTATTGAGGAGTGGTCTGCTCGCTCGGTAAAGACGGTACCGCCACGAGTGAATGGCGAGACAATGTACAGAGGAATCCGCGGTCCTGGATCAAGCATCAACGCTCATTACTCAACAACGGCGGAATTGAAGGGAGATTTACCTGGACCAGAGAAAGTGTACCCTACTTCATTATATGGGTCTTGGAACCATTCACCTGCAGTTCCATTTGGTGAGATGAGAGGAAGATGTGGGTCACCCCATCCCCCAGCCTCTGTGCAGATGTCAGGTTCCATACTTCTTGCTGTCGTATATTTGGATGTTCTTACCATCGTAGTTGATCAAGATGATGGTCTCGTTATAATTTGGGCCATTAATAGCAGCACTAACAACTCTGTTTGTAACCAAAGATTCAGTAATACTTCTTCCACGTTGAATCATCCAGAAACAGGTCTCAAATAAGAATGCTGCTCTTCATATACTTACTGGTTCAAATACCAAGATGCATCTACCGGTGTATACGGAGGATGCTCTTGCAACGCACCAGGAGGGAACATATAGCTGACTTCTGGAAGCGTTCCATTGGCAGCACGCGCAATGTAAGCATCTAAGCCATTCGGGCCATCAAAATTAAGACCTCGCTGGTATAAACTGGAATTAACAGCCGCCTCTTGGAAAGCAGCGAAGTAGAATAAGCCGCTGTTTGTTGCCCAGTTGTAGGAGTTTTGGAATGACATCCAGTCGACACCAGCTTCGTCCATGATTTGCGCATATGCGGGCCAATGCAGGGGAACACAGTCCAAATCTGCAGCCAAGCACTCTAAAGGTATGGTTTAGCTTTTGTAGACATCTGAAATGATCCTCAGAGGAGAATTACCGTTCGCTTGCTGATCATCAAGGATAATACCTCCGGAATTCGGGGGCTGTGGCCCACCGGGAACTCCGATCGAACCTGACTGCCAGTACCATCTGTTTGGATCAGTGTTTGAAGTAATGGCAGCCTAGGCAGAGGATTAGTCACTTCCAACTTCTTGAAAAAATTAGAATTGCATACATGATAGTGGTCAGCGAGGGCGTATGACTCGGCTAATGCGAAATGATAAGGAAGGTCATCTCGTTTGAAGTAGCCCCAGGCTTGTGGGGTATCGACGATAGCCCACTGGTCCGTTACACCTCCGTTCTCCAGTCCCGCTTGGAATATTTGCTGAGTAGGAATCCAGTTGTTCGCACCGGCACAGAGACACTGGCTCTTGTTGAAGCCTTCCGCTCCCCCCTCGGAGTTTAGGTAGAAAGGGAGGAGATATTCGGCTTCGGTAGTCACTCCCTTCAATGACCTGGACATCTTGTTAAAAGAGAAACATTGTCATAAAGCAAGCATACGTTCAAAGGAGTACTGTGATGTATGCGATACTTACTGGTACCAGGCAGTCTTGTTGGTCGCAGGGTTGGTTTTCACATTGGGATCGGCAAAACCTCGAACACCAGGGAAAGTGCCAAAATACTATGAGGGTTACAATCAATACTTCTGATAATAACATAATTCTCATCGCCGGCCATAGAAGGCCATAGAAAGAAACTAACATGGTTGAAGGAACGGTTCTCAAACATGACCATGATGACATGCTTGACATCCCCAAGAGAGGCAGCATTGGCAGCGCTGGCGAGCGCCAAAAGTAGCACTGAGTATTTCGACATCATCTCTAGTGGACTAGGGTTGAGGGGGAGCTCATGAGGCAGTGTTACGAAAATGCTTGATTAAAATCATGTATTTCCCGGGACGTCTGACTATTTGTATCCTGGGAATGAGACGATAGCTACACACGTGGTTTAATTGCTACCGTTAAACGATGTTACTAGGGAAAGCAGTCGCTGCAACTACAGATCTTCGGAAACGAGCTGGAGACTCTAAAGAGCTTCCAGAAAGGTCCACTTAGACTTACGCCAGACGTTATATGCAGACTGCAAGGCACAGGCTACTAGCTGGATGCAGGGTATTTCCCAGTCACAGGGCTATATTTCTCACATGCAGCAAGCCCAGAAAAAGAGCCACTCCATGATGTCGTTCTTATGGAGATGATGAAGTAGGGTAAAGAGAGCAAAGATTCGCAGTGCCAACCTGAAGAAAGTACTTCCGTAGACGGCAAACATTCTTATTGTCCAAGTGCTCCTGTATCATCTTCTGTACAAGTACTACTTCTAGAAAATGTCGAAGGTGGGAAACATGCAAAAGCAGACGGGAGAAATCCAGTACGGATCTCTGCAGAGAGAACGAGTACTCGGACTGTTCTGACGTTATTATCTCCCCGCCGTGGCTTTCTAGGAGGCAGCCACCGAAACGCCATGAACTCAACATGTGGCATATCGATCATCTGTTAGATTGGTCGATTTTGTTGCAAAGAAACCGTTCGGAAGCTCGAAAGTGGGTGGGTATGAGAGGTTTGGTACTTGTATGTTCCTCGTACAAGTAGCTCGGATGATATCTAGGCGTAGAGACCCTGCACTACTAGTACTTAAGTGTTCTACTTAAGTCGCACTTGTTCGGCACAACGGCAGCAGCCAACAAGCTTTCACAAAAAAAGCTTCTATTGTTCCCTGAAGATAACCAATCTTACACGCAACTTTACCAATCTCTTGCGCACGTGTCTCAACAGCATTGTACTGCGTGGGGTGCGACAAACAGACCTTCCTCAATTGGCCTGCTACCTTGTACAAGTATTCTTCAAAAATGGGGGAGGCAGGTGAGCATTTGTTCCTGGTGTTGCGACTCTTGAGATACTGTACTGACATACAGTAGTGTATCCTCCTGCCTACACGCATACTCGTTGACTCTACCCCGGAGAAGAAGTTCCCAGTAATCTACCAGGTCAGAAGTCTGCCTATTCCTGTAGTAATCAATGCTACAGTAGCGTTGGTAGCAATATTTTCGCTTTGATTTTCCATGCCGATGTACAGCAAATGATCTGCTGCCACCATCACACGTGCAAGAATTGCACATGCCTGCCTACCATGATACAGTACTTTACCATCCATGGGACGATCTGGACAAGGTATACCAGGTTTGTATTCTCAAACCTCGAAGCTTGCGCTCGGAACTCGCGGGGGTGGATTTAGCTATGTTGATCCTTGAGGACTTCAAATTTTTGCACGAGGTTTTCGATCTTTGAGCTCTTGTCTCTCTCTGTCATTCCCAAATCATCACTCATGCAAATCTCCCTCAGTTGCGATGTCGGCAGTAGATTATGCCAGGTCACTGCTCGGCCATGATGACGATTTGCCTGGCCGGCGCTGGATGCAAGACAATACGGCTCGCAAGTCCCGTCGCAGACGACCGATTTGGGCCATCACCGTTTCGTTAATAACATTGACAACTCTCTTCGTTTTGTATTTGCAATGGCATTCTATATCCCAACCATCAACACCAAGATTGTCTCAACAGCCCGACTCTGCTCAGGAGCCAGAAGCTGACGAAGGTCTGAAGTGGTTACTCCATCCCGAAGACCATGTATTCCGGGAACCTGCTGTCAGAAATCTCCAGTGGAACATCACCAAGGCGAGAAGAGCTCCGAACGGTGTCAAAAAGGATGTGTTCCTCATAAATGGTATCATCAATTTCCTCTCACCATGTTGTCCGGATGTGCTGACAAGAATAGATCAATTTCCTGGCCCAACAATCGAGGCCCGCTCTGGTGATATCCTGGAGATCGAGATCTTCAACTCTGCCGAAGAAGAAATCTCCCTCCATTGGCATGGCTTACACATGAGAGGTAAGTAAAGTGTCATCAAAATGATTAAATATTAACACACGTTAATAGGAGCAAATCACATGGATGGGCCAGTGGGCGTGACCCAGTGTGCCATTAAACAAGGCCGGAGTTTTACCTACCGGATTCCAACTGACGACCAAGAAGGAACATTCTGGTAAGGTCCTTCAATGCGTCGTCCAACAAACATCTAAAAAGGTGACAGGTATCACGCACACTCGGAAGTGCAACGAGCAGATGGTCTCTACGGAGGTCTAGTTATCCACAATCCTATTGTCCCTCTTGAAACAAATACCTACCATTACGACCGTGAGTTACTGTTCCTAGTGGGTGACTGGTACCACTGGCAGGCCGCAAAGGTTCTCGGTATGTTCATGCGCATGACTAGCGGTGGTGTAGAGGTTTGTCCAGCCGTATCTGCGAGCTCCACATAGTTGACATTGATTAGCCTGTTCCAGACTCTATTCTTATCAACGGAATGGGTCATTTCGAATGTACAAAGGCCACTCATGGAGCCCCAGTCGAATGTAATGAGATAGCAAAGCCATCCCTCTCACTGAATAAACGACTTCGATACAGAATTCGCCTTGTAAACATTGGGTCTGTCATTCATTAATTCATTCATTCATACCACTGTTGAATCACAGCTAATGGAGACATAGTTCGCTGACAGGCCTCTCCTTCACGGTCCCAGACTCGGAATTGAAGGTCATCAAAGTAGATGGCGGCCTGCCGGTACAAGTAGCAGAAACTCGCGACCTCGTTAATTCCGTCGGGGTCTTGTATCCAGCGGAAAGGGTGGATTTTGTTCTTTCATGGCACGGGTCTGCTGTCGATACGGAAACTGAGATAACTATTGCCCTGGATAAAGAGTGAGTCCACATTTTTGCGGAGTGTTGCTCGATGTTAATCCGAATCACTCCTCCCAACGTCGCATTCACCCCAAACTCTTAAATCTAACACCAGCCAGAAACTTTTTGCGTCCAAACCCAGCCCTCACACCAACGCAATCTTTTCTTCTCTCCCCGGAATCATCGACAAGACAGCCCGCAAATAAAACCACAGTAGCCACTCTGTTCAACCTCCGAACAGCAAAGGGTCCTACGCTTCCCAGCCCATTACCAGAAGCGCAACAGCTCTTCATGATCTGGTCATCCATCACAATTCTCAACCGTCTCGGCCAAGTCCCGCACGGAATGATCAATCGCACGTTCTGGGAACCGCAGAACACGCCTCTAATCTCTACTCCGAGAGAGCGCTGGAATGAACATCAACTTGTTCCTTGGACAGGCCAGGAACCTGTGTGGGTGGAGCTGACGATCAATAATCTCGATAGCAATGGACATCCTTTCCATCTTGTAGGTCCTTTTGCTCTTCCCATAAGATGTCTGAATTTCGTCACACCTCTCCACATCCAAGCCGATATTTTGGAGTCGCAGTTTGTTGATCTGTGATAACTAGCACGGCTTCGATTTTTACATCATTGCCTCCTACGAAGGTAAAGGTGGTTGGGATTACTACGATCCATGGAAACCATCCCGCCCCCCACGTGGTGGCCCCTTCAATGTTGATAATCCCTTGCGTAAAGATACAGTGTATGTACCACCTTGGGGATACGTTGTTATTAGATTCTTAGCCGATAATGCCGGAATCTGGACTCTCCATTGCCATATTCTGTGGCACCAAGGGAGCGGGATGGCAATGGCATTCCAAGTATTGGGGGATGACCAAAGCGGTTTTAGTACTGAGACAGTTGGAAAGAGCGCGCAACAGCTTTGTATGGCTTAGGAATAGGTCGGTACATGTTTCTAATACCAAAAGGATCAGGCCGGGAGATCCACTGCATCGATTGTTGGCTTCTATCGTTTAGGAACGCATATGGATAAAGGCCTCTAGGGTGTTGGCAAGTAGCGGCGTCAGCGGTAATCATAAACCTCAATTCCAGTTTCGGGGTGAATATTCACCTGAGATCCTATTAAGAAAGAAAGGCGAGAACCAACCTTGTCCTTGGACTGAAGCGGCCTCAGTCACATCAATGGATTTCTGAGCCGTACTTGTAATCTCAAGCTCGAATGTAATTCGAGGCAGTGATGAGAAGCCCTTATCTCTCAATCAATCCACCTCAACATCTCCGTCCTCCCTTCTCGGCTTCCCATCTCCAACCGCCTCCCTAAGCCTCTTCTCCCTGCCATCCCTCCATCCCTTATCTAGCCCCTCAATCTTGCCACCCAGAACTACCGTCAAGGCTGGCTCAAGTAGCACCATGCCTCTCGCAACCTTAGTCCCTTTCTTCAGCAAAATTTTACAACCAATGCTCATCGCCCCATTGCCCATCCCTGGAAACCCAATCTTTTCAACCCTGTGCAGCTCAAAGCCGTACACTCTCGCTCCTCTGAAGTCCTGCAGTAGAAGCTTGAAAGGGCCATTCGACTTGATCTGTGCTCTTGCTTGATTCCCAAGAGGGGCCTGGGTAGCAGCAGTGGACGGCGCCTCACCATCCGCAGTGGTGGGCAAAACGCGAATGACTTGACGTCCCTTTGTCGATTCTCCCTTCCTTTCGCTCTCCAAGCTCTCGACTTGCTCCCATTTACTCTTTCCTATATCCTCCACATCCTGGACCTGAACCACTACATCAAATGCTAGTTTCTTCTCTATGACGGTGACATCACTAATGCCCCCTGGGAGAGATTGGGCTTTGTTTTGATCGAGGATGTTGGGAGCCGTGAGGTCGGAGTTCAAGAGACGGAGCTTGGCGGTTGCGGTCAAAGCCTGGAGAGGAGGGATCCGCTGTGAGCCAGCTGGGTTTAGAATTGGTGTTAAGAAGGATGGATGTGGTGGTGGGAGGTTCTGAGAGAGGAGGGCCTGTGTGAGTTCTTGGAGGGTCGGAGTGGCCATCTCTTCATTTTATGCGCGTTTGGATGGTTCGGTGTTGTGGCGAGAGTCTTTGGTGGTAATATAAAGGTCCGCTGCACAGGAGGAAGGGGGCGTTGGTTTTAGGTTTATCTTCAGCCCAACCTGACTTGCCTGCCAGGCGAAGTAAACAGGTAAGATCAAGATCGAATATGGTATGGCATGGTGTAAGTTACTGGACATCAATTTGTCTGAAATACAGAATTCGAAGAAGTAAGTTGATATAAGAGGTGTTACTGCTGGGGTACTTATGTAAGTATACTGACTTGGAGCCTCGCCTCGCCTCGGGCCATCAGCCTTGCGCTTGTCCAGCCTTCTTTCAACTGCAGACCGGTTGTCCATAAGCACAACGACTAAACATCCAACCTATTTGAATATCTAGCTGGCTCGATAATACCTCATACTTCTTGATCAAGTATTCTGGATATTCAAACTATGCTTCTCACAGAATGTCCACAATAACGAGTCCTCGGGAACCGTCAGTCAACGGTCGTCGGATCCCCCAAATCTCAACACCCACCTCGTCATCGCGACCCAGTCTCGAGATCACTCGCTCCTCAGACCCGTCACCGAATCGCTCTACATCTACCACAACTCAACCTCAGCGTCGCAATCGCGCGGCACTGCGCGAATACTACAATCTAAAAAAGCATGAAGCTCCATCAATTGACGATAACGCCTCCGAGGTATCCTCCCTGAATGATTACGACACATCCTCCACCGCTTTGACCGAGCTCGATGACCCCTCTTTCGATGCCCAATCATATATTTCCCGAGTTCTAGAGACGCAGCCTTTAGGGGAATTGCTCAAGACGTACAATGCTGTCCTCACCGATATCAGAGCACTGGATGCCGAGAAGAAAGCGCTGGTGTACGATAATTACAGTAAGTTGATCGCGGCGACTGAGACGATTGGACGGATGAGGGGTAGTATGGAGAGTGGGAATCCGATGGCGAAGACGTTGGACCTCGCGATTGTGGGGATTTACGAGAGAGCTGAGGCGATTAAGGCGGAGTTGAGAAAGGGAATACCTGAAAATCAGAGGAGAGAACTTGAGATGGGGAAGGAAGAGAAGGAAGCTGCCGAGAAAAAACGGAGAACAAGGAAGGTTGTTCAGGATGTGCTTGAGGCACCTGCGAAAGTCAGGGAATTGGTAGCTGATGGGAAGATGGAGGATGCTAGACGGCTATGGGCAGATAAAGCAAGGCTTTTGGAACGGTGGAGGGAGAGGAATGTTGGGGGTGATGATGTGGAGAGGTGTATAGACGAAGGAGAAGCTGCGCTGAGGGGCGAGGCCCGGTGACCAAATGAGATACTGGTTGTTTTATGGTTCGAAATAATGCCCCTATATCTTGTGGCGACAATTGAAACTGGAGTGTTATTCAAAGGTAAGACCCTCTAGAAACTAGCTATCTTTGTGCCATTCTTATTGCAAGTTGAATCATCTGTGTCAACTTTCGAGCCGCTCACGTACATGCCTGTTTCCTCAGTCCCGGTTGTCATGTGTTGTTTTTGTTCAACCAAACCCCTTCCTGGCCACCGCCAAAACGCTGCTGCTGCTTGGATGTTTGCAACAAATTCCAGGTGATACAACTTGCCGCATGGCTATCAGAAAAACTAGAATACTTTGCTTTGGGTTTCTTTAGATGGTGTACAGGAGGTCGATCGTGGACAATAGCCGTTGTACTATTAATGCTAAGTAAGGCAATTGCTGGAAGTGTAGTAAACAATGCTCAGTCAGTGTCAACAACTTCCCTTGTTAGTAAGGAAGGCCTGCTCAATGAAAGTAAGAACTGTGTGAGAAAAGAGCTTGTACCTAGATCCTCTTAGAATTAGTATAGACACATCAGGCCCAATAACCTCCACAACGCCCCACCTCGTCCTCTTTTCTTTTTGCTTACGCACTTGATTGTGCCCGTGGCATCCCGAGGTCGAGGTTTCAGCTGGTGATTATGTTTTAGAGTCGTGAGACGTGACTTCGGACTGCAAACCAATTCGAATTTGGTATCAATGTAAAGAATATATGTTTAATACCCTCCACGAATCAGATTAGGAGATAATGTAATATCTTTTGTTCGCTACATAAATCTTACTCTAAAACATGCCAAGCAAGTCCTCATTCGTCTTCTTGGTTTCTCCCAACTGCTGCTGCGGTGCAGGTGGTTGAGTAGCAGCACCCATATCAAGCCCCGCAAATCCATTCATCAAATCATTCTGCATCGTTCCCATTCCCGTCACCGAACTCGACCCGTTCGTATCAAAGAGGCCCATCATATCATCCATACTACTTGCAGGCGCAGGAGCAGCTACCGTAGGACTAGCAACCCGCTGTGGGGTTCCTGCAAGGCCTTCTAAGCCGGATGCACCACCTATCGGAGGAGCATCAGCTGATGCTGGCGCAGCACCGTCAAAATCGATGTCCAGTAAATTCTCGGAGTTGTTCTGGCTCCCACCATTCTGAGCAGCGACGACGGCTGCCGCAATGGGGTTGTCGACGGCATTTTGACGAGCCTCTTGAATAGCTGCGTGTTGGATAGCATCTGCTCCATAGCGACCTTGGCCAACGAATGTCTCGGGAGGCTTATGGTAGACTGACGCGAGAGTAGAGAGTTCATTCAATAGTTGCTCGAGGAGTGCTGTGGGAAGGGAGTTCATTGTGGTGTTAATTGGCGGTTTGTCAGAGAGTATGATGTTCTTGAACTATTAGCAGTGATCCCAAATCTGTTAGGAGAGTGTAGGTATACCTTTGCGACTTGGAGATCGCCAGACAGTAGTCGCCAATAGACATACGCTCTATCTCTGATGTCGGCATTGTCATTCTCAACTGTCGCCGCTTGCAAGACTTTCTGTACAAGACCCTGGTTATTGTCAGGCTTCTTCAGGAAAAGCTTTACAACAGCAGTAAGAATCTGTAGCTGTGTTTGCGTAAATTCCTCCATAAAGCCTTCCACAAATCCAGCCAAAATCTCATCAGCATTGCTGATTTTCTCTGCGTATTCGCCAACAATCCAGATCAAAGCGCCTCTTGCATTTGGTTCATCTAGTTCATCGATGTATTTGCAGAGAGTAGGGATGATGCCCTCATATCCGGGATACTTCCGGAAAATATCCTTGATCACCACAATTGCCTCCTGGACAACGTAGTTGACCTTGGTAGCAATGAGATCAAGGAGAGTGTTCACACACTTCTCTCCAGCGCTCTCAATCTTGATCGCCGTCTGTCCAATCGCCTTGACAGCTCTTCGTACAAAATCCATATCGACTTCCAGAGCGTATTCTTTCAATTCGGCCAAGAGTTGATCAACATTCTTGTCGTTTGCTATCCGGACCATGATTTCCAGTTTCTGTAGTTTGACGTACGGAGGATCATTGTACTTGCAGAAGAAAACTCGGAGCTCCTTGCTTAGAATGTCCGGCTTTGCTTGCAGCAATAAGTCGATATTGCGTAGTGCAACATACTGAACCTCTGGTGCAGAAGCAACAAGAGTAACTAGCACGGTCAGCGGAAGTTTATCATAGGTGGTGCACTTTCACATACCTAACGGAGGAGCCATCTTCTTCAAGTATCCTTTGGCCAGATCTGGGTTGATATTGGTCATGTGCAGAAAAACTACCTTCACTGCCGCCAGAACCACACTCGGATTGACATGTTGAAATTGAGGCGATATTCTTTCGCAAATATGTTCCGCTTCCTTGACATCTGTCGCCTTGTAGTCTGCTAACGTTGATAAAATGGTCACCCGGCCCCATTCTGTACATTCGCTCAATGCCATGAGCATCCTCTTCAAGGTCGCTGGTGTTACCCGCAGAGCCTTCGTCTCCGGCGCAGCTTCGTTGATTTCCACCAGAGCCGTGACTGAATTGGCTACCACCATTGGATTCGGGTCACCAATCATCTCTTGTAATGTTTCCAGAAAGCCATTTTCAAGGCACATTGCCGGATTCAGATCGAATAGTTTCGCAACACAGATCGCAGCTGTTTTTCGAACGTAAGGAGATTCGTCTCGCAAGGTTTTCCTCAGAGGTTCCTCCATATAATCGACCATCTTATCTACTCGAATGCAACCCATTGTTCTGATTGCCAACGCTCGAACCAGTGGATTCGGGTCCTCAGAATCTTGCACAAAAGTATTGACAGCTAGAATGCACAGGTCTGGATGCGATTTGGCATAGTTCCTGGGGAAAGTTAGCAGAGTACCAAGCGTCAATAATAAGGATCGAGAAACATACATCAGATACAGGTAGACGAGCTTCTTCTGATCTAGATCCGTGGTGTGCATATTCTTTAGCACATCCGGAAACAGCGCAGACACATCTTTGCCCAAAGTCATGGACATGATGGTCTTTTGAATCGCCTCTTTGCGCTCGTAGGCATATTGTGACACCAGACCAGCTCTCAGCTCGAATGTTTCTCCTTTCCTCGGTGCTGCAAAGGCGCCTTTGATCCTATTCACCGCCATCGCTCACACAGATGGCGATTTGAGGTTGTGCCCCTCATACGCCCGTGGCTTCTTTCGTTGTACGGTGAAGCTGCAGCTTTGTGCAAACTTTTGGTGGACAGTCGAGGACCAGGGCGTAGGATTGAACTATAGAGGGATGTTTTCGTTGAGTTTGAGAGCGTCAGGTAGTGGTCGAGCGAGACTTGTTTGGTGTAAGTGGAAGGTTGATAGTCGTCAGCCTGGTCTCTACAGTAAGTAAAGGCAATTTGGTGCGGTTCGCTAGCGCGGAGAGATACACCCAGTGCGTGTGGTAGAAAGCTATGGCGACTTGCAACCTCATTTAGGGGTTCCCTGCAACTTCATGTGATTTGAAACACCGAGTGTCTACTTGAAAACACATATAATAATGGTAAGGATAACGAAATTCTTCCCATTTTCACTGTAACAATGGGTCTCACCAAATTCTCCAAGGCAAACCTCCCAAATCTTCGTCGCCTCTTCGTTGAAGCTCGAACGGACGCTGAAGAGAGTGCTTATTCAAGGACTGCGGTAAGACAGCGCATGAGATATTTTGTCTGATAGCGGCTAATATTTTGTAGTTCTACAATGTCGTCTTATTTATGTCTTCTGTTGCCGTTTTTAGCTTGATTGCTCAGAGAATCAACAAAGTAAACTCCTGATCACGGGCTAGCGAGATGTTATTACAGGGATTGAAACGGGATACATGAGGCGATCGACTTCTCGCGGTATCAATGGACTCCATTCTACAAGGCTGGCAAGCTTGTGAAGTTAGAGGACTACATACTGCATCTTGTTAGGGGAAGAGGGGTGCGGATGTTGTATGACAAGATATTAGATATCGGCCCAGTACGGATGGTGGCCACGTTGATGGAATTGAGGACAGAGTTTCAATAGAGAGGGGGTTATTTTTCAACGAATACTGCTCAGAGCTCTGGGCCGGAAGAAGGCTATATATCAAGACATTGAGAGTTTGCAGCCCTTCAATAGCCACAGCGCAGCTCCAGCACCCTACCCAAATTCTCGACTCTTCCTCAACCGTGCAGATAGTTCTATCTGTGTATATATTCCATTGACCACCCCCCTCTACTTTCTAGAGGCTGCCGTTATTTGTCCTCTCCACCATCTTGGCGCGAATGATATTGGCTGGCTATTATAGACCTCCCATTCTTCAAGCCATAGTCCCGCTAACAGTTTCTCCCGTTGTATCCTTCCCTGGCGCAACAGCTTGATTCCCCTCCTGCCTCTGCTTCTCCCACTGCTCTGGCGTGTAGCATTTCGGTGTCCATGCATGAATCGCCGCAATCTCTGTCTTCAGCGCATTATTGACCAATCGATGTCTGGCCAGGGTAGTTTTCTTCTCGAACTGAGGAGATACAATGACCGCGGAAAAAGCTTGCCCGCAGCCTCCTATAAAGGCCTTCAGTCAACCAGCTCGTTTCGATGGAGGGGTAGTGGGGGTTTACCGGACATGTCCTCAATTTCTACATATGTTGCCTGCAGTCGTTCGGTGATTTTGATTTTGAGAGAACTGCCAGTGATATCTGTTACCTCTGCCATTGCTGCAAGAGCGTCTGGGAGTTGTATGTCACTTATTTTGTAGATGTTGTGGGAAATCATAAAGATGAGAAATCGGATTTTAGGTCCACTAGATCGGCTCAACCGATGCGGCCGCTTCAACCTCGTGATTCATTCCTGAGTTTCCTCAACTCCCATGAGCTCTCACAATGTCATGAAGTTACAAAGAGCGTTTAGAAGATCGCTGTCCACAATGTCCAGACCTGTAGCAAAAATTTCCCCGTTCAGCCAGGCTGCTGTTACGGCTATGAGGAAGCTGTATGTCTGATTCTTATCCTTTTTGGGAGAACTCAACTGACTTCGCTGCCAGATATCCAGAAAGTCTTGCGGACAAGAGTTTTGACAATACTGGCCGTAAGTCAAAGTGCCAAGTATTACTCTTGGATTTGTACTAACGTATCAAGTTCTCCTCGAAGCACCCTTTAGGCCTGGTCTGAAGAGTTCTGCGCTTTTGACTGTCGACCTCACGAAGGGCGTTGCAGACGAAGCAATTGCAAGAAAAGACTCTATAATCATCACTTATCGTACGCCCAATCTTCTATTCCACCTATTTGTTAAAAACTGATCGCTTTTTAGATCCCATCATATTCCGAGCCTTAAAGTCAATCACACTTGAAAACACCCAGCAAAATACGCTCTTGCGTCTCGCACAAGAGGGTATCAGTGTCTACAGCCCCCACACAGCTGTAGATGCAGCTCCAGGTGGACTCAATGACTGGCTCGCTGATATTGTCGTTGGAAAGACCACAGAAAACCCGTAGGTCTTCTTATTACTTGATTAAACTCACACTTAACTCCAGTAGAACCTTCCAAAATACACTTGGTGAGCGTTCTGTCATTACACCAATTAAAAGTCCCCCAGAAGACTTTGAAATGGCCGGATACGGACGCATCATTCGATTTAGCTCTGCCCAAACCCTACAAACTCTCATCGACCGCATAAAAACCGGCTTAGGCGTTCAGAATCTCTCCGTCGCTGTACCACAAACCTTCCACCAGGTCAAAGCAAAGGATGATATTAAAATAACCTCTGTTGGAATTTGCGTTGGGTCTGGATCTATGCTAAACGGTCTAGATGTCGATTTACTTGTCACTGGAGAATTGAGTCACCATGAGGCATTGGCCGCCATTGAGAATGGAAAGTGTGTAGTTGCCGCGTTCCACAGCAATTCCGAGAGAGGATTTCTGGAGCAGAGAATGAAACATGCATTAGCAAAGCAGCTGAATGCTGCTATTGCGGAGATGGAAATGGAGGGAAATTGGAGGGATGACTTGTCGACCGACTGTGAGGTTGGTGTAAGCAGGGTGGATAGGGATCCATATGAGACGGTCTGATCTGCTCCAGAGCAGGTGGTGAACAATCCGACAAAAGCCCAATGAGGTCACAAGATCGGTTACATATATACCCGATGGGACGAAATGGCCACAGAGAAAAATCATAGGGTCTTTTGGTAGACTATCAACCTGAAAATGCATTCCCAGAGTGTACAAAATCCATGACATGGAGGTAACTGTCTTCGGGTAAGGAAGTCGGAACCAACGTCGTTCCTCCCCACAGACGCTACCAATGCTGAGTGAAATAGATTCGCCTTAATCAAAGACGGGCCGTGCTGCGGTAGATATGAACAGCAGATATGGACAAAGAAGAAAGGGGTTTCGTATCGTGGTATCGTAATGAGAGATTTACTTCGTAGAGGTGGTAGAAGAATGTCTAGAGAATCTGCGGGTAACATGTTAGCACCTTATACCTCTGTAGTAATATCTCAAACGCTGCTTCATGGTACGAGGAATATAGGGCGCACTTACGGCTTCCTACTCTGGGGCTTGTTCACTTCCGCATCTTGATTCCACAGCTTGCTCTTGTAGCCAGGCCACGAGCTTAGATTCCACGCCTTCACCAAGAAACCCTGTGTCGTGTCGACATAGCTCTCTGTCTTCAGCTCCTTCACTCCCACCTTCATGCCATCTTTTGTGAACACTACGTTTTTCTGGTGCATCTTATCGGATGCAGCTGCGGAGATCTTTTGCATGGAGAGGTAGATGTGATAGCCGACAAACGCGAAGCCGCCGAGGACAATAATGAGAATGAAGAATGGAAGCAGCTTCCTGTGAATTTTGTCAACTGATCTGCAATTGGAGAATGCTTGCGGGGAACCAAGATGAATAAGGGGCGTACATGAAGGCGCCCCGCTCAACTGGAGGAGGCTTTGTTTTCCCCCAAGCCATGGTTGCGCGTGAAGGTTGGAAGTAGATTTATGTGTTATGTTCGAAAAAGAGTTGTAGTCGAGAATTTGAAAGAATTTGCGCAAGATATGTCGCAGGATTTCGCACTGCCGAGCTGAAAGTATACCATCTCAAAGTCAATGTTCGTTCTCGGACAAGGTAGCGCTGTCAGAGGCATGTGAATGGTGGAGTGGCCAGAACACGTGACCTCCGCCAAGCCACTCCCTGGAGACACTCCGCCGAATCTCTCGACTTCAATTTGGAGAAGCAAGGCAAGGATTACATTACACGCACTCAGCCAGCTTTACATTCCGATGCTCTCTGTTTCAATGTCATGAGTGTCCCCTTTACCAACCATTACATTTTCCACCCGCTCTGAGGTTAGTGCTTGATGCCTCGAGGCTTATGCCTAGTAGCTACCGCAACGTGGCCCTGAGTTAACATTTAAGCTTGGAGGCAGTCTTTATTCGAAAATCCCCTACACAACCACCACAACCTCGAACGAATTGTCTCCAGAGGCGCGCATACCACAAGGCTCAACTTAATTCAACAACTAGTACCGCGTCGCAAAACAATCCATCATGGCCGCCCCGCAAGATGGCTATCCAAGCCAGGGCTACCCTCCAGCAGATCCATATGCGCAACAGAGCCCGATTCAGCCAGGCTTCGACACAACATCGCCGCCTCCTGCAGCACAACCAGAATTCGATGGGTCAAAAAAGAAGAAGAGGGGATATGCAGCGCAAGCTTACGATTTCGGTGCCGGTGCGAACTCTGCTCTTGGTGGCCAGTCCCAAGGCGGGGGCCAATTTGCTCCTGTACAAACCCCAGCGTACGGCGGATATTCACAACAGCCTGAACCACAGCCATCATATGGTGGAACTGAATACGGAGCTCAACCAGGTGCGCCAGCTCCTGGAGCACCCGCGCCCGGCTATGGTGGACAACCTCAGTTTGGTGGCGGTGTAGGAGGCTACCAAGCTCCTGAGGCGGGATACCCAGGTCCTGGAGCACCTGCAGCTGGTGGTGTTGGTGGTATTACACAAGGAATGGGTCAGATGAATGTTGGCGCCCAAGGGGCTCCCCCAGCAGCTCAACCACAGCAGGCGGGGGATCGACCAGCTGCCTTGAACCAACTATTCCCTACAGATCTACTGAACACGCCTTTCAATGTTGCAGAGCTAGAACTACCACCTCCTCCCGTCATCTTGCCTCCTAATGTAAGTGACCTTGCTTTTTTGAACCGACTTTTGCTAATATCGCGAAGTCAAGTGTCACCCCTTCGCCAGACGCCAATTGTCCTCCGAAATACGTCCGCTCCACCCTCAATGCTGTCCCCACCACGCATTCTCTCCTGAAGAAATCGAAACTTCCATTTGCGCTGGTCATCCAACCATATACCTCCCTGCACGATTCAGACGATCCAGTTCCCATCGTTCAGGACCAAGTCATCTCTCGTTGCCGCAGATGTCGATCTTATATCAACCCCTACGTCACATTCTTGGACCATGGACACAGATGGAGGTGTAATATGTGCAATCTTACGAATGATGTCCCGCAAGCGTTTGATTGGGATGCTGCAGCACAGAAGAGCGTGGATCGATGGCAGAGACCAGAGCTCAATCAGGCTGTGGTTGAATTTGTTGCGCCGCAAGAGTACATGGTCCGACCCCCGCAGCCTCTTGTGTACCTCTTCCTTTTTGATGTCAGCTATGCGTCTGTTTCCTGCGGCCTTCTTGCGACGAGCGCTAGGACGATTTTGGACAGCCTCAATCGAATACCAAATGCTGATAGACGGACTCGCGTGGGATTCTTGGCTGTGGACTCAAGCTTACATTACTTCGCTGTCCCCAAAGACTCGGACGAGAATGGTGAGACCCAGATGCTCGTTGTCAGTGACCTTGACGAGCCATTCTTGCCAATCCCACAAGAACTACTGGTACCTTTGTCAGAGTCACGAGACAGCGTGGAGAAGTTTCTGGGCACTCTCCCCCAGATGTTCCAGACCAATCAGAATACCGGATCTTGTATGGGCTCTGCTCTTCGGGCTGGTCATAAGCTTATTTCTTCATTGGGTGGCAAAATCGTGGTCATATCTGCATCCCTACCAAACGTTGGACATGGCAAATTGGACATGCGGGAGGACAAAAAATTGCTTGGAACGTCGAAAGAGAGCTCTCTGCTCCAGACTGGGAGCAGTTTTTACAAGAGTTTTGCCGTAGAGTGCTCGAAGAATCAGGTCTCGATCGACATGTTCCTCTTCTCATCCCAGTACCAAGATGTGGCCTCTCTCAGCAACCTCCCACGATACACTGGAGGGCAGACTTACTTCTACCCTGGATGGAACGCTGGTAGAGCCGAAGACGCGATCAAGTTCGCAACCGAGTTCAGCGACTATCTCTCCTCGGAGATTGGACTTGAGGCCGTTTTGCGCGTTCGTGCCACTACAGGCCTGCGCATGAGCACTTTCTATGGAAACTTCTTCAACCGGAGTTCGGATCTCTGTGCTTTCCCAGCATTCCCTCGTGATCAGAGCTACGTTGTCGAAGTTGCTATTGATGAAAACTTGACAAAGAACTTTGTCTGCATGCAAACTGCTGTCCTCCACACCACCAGCAATGGAGAGCGACGAATTCGAGTGATGACTTTGTCATTACCCACTACGACGAACCTTGCAGATGTGTATGCCTCAGCTGATCAATGTGCTGTAACGACATTCTTCAGCCACAAGGCTGTTGAACGAGCGCTTAGCAGCGGTCTGGAACCCGCTCGTGAAGCCCTTCAGTCCAAACTGATCGAGCTGCTGCAGACATTCAAGAAAGAGCTGGCGGGGGGTAATATGGGCGGAGGTGGATTGCAGTTTCCGGCAAATCTCCGTGGCTTGCCAGTCCTGTTCCTGGGCCTCATCAAGAACGTCGGCCTTCGAAAGTCCGCACAAATCCCGTCAGATCTTCGTTCTGCTGCTCTCTGCCAGCTATCGACTCTACCTCTTCCCCTCTTGATGCAATATATCTACCCGCGACTCTATTCGCTGCACGATATGCCGGACAATGCTGGTATTCCTGACCCAGAGACCAGTCAGATTGTTCTCCCACCGCCCCTTAACCTCTCTTCGGAGCGCCTGGTCCCTTACGGTTTATATCTCATCGACGACGGCCAAACGCAGTTCCTTTGGGTGGGCCGCGATGCCGTACCCCAATTGCTGCTAGATGTTTTTGAGGTGTCAGATAGAAGCAAGCTCAAGGTTGGAAAGAGCACACTACCGGATTTGGACAATGATTTTAGCGAGCGCATTCGTGCTATCCTTCAAAAGAGCAGGGATTACAGGTCCCGCGGCGTTGGAAGTATAGTAGTTCCACACTTGTATGTTGTTCGGGAAGATGGAGACCCAAGCTTGAAGTTATGGGCGCAGACGCTTTTGGTTGAGGATAGGGCGGATCAAGGGATGAGCTTCCAGCAGTGGATGGGAACCTTGAGGGAGAAGGTAAGCGGGTAGATCTAGAAGCCGTAGCCCTATGCTGACGCTACTGGTCTAGGTCGTTCAATAGACGTGGTAGTCTCGCGGTAGTCTCGCGGAGGAAGTGAAGCAAATCAACCATTGTAGCACGATAGAAGAAGAATATATCAATTCATTAACGACGCATCTCGTCGCAAAACAAAACATTTTCTCCATCCGACAACGAATGCTGAGAGAGGACTAACCGAGCTTGAACACGGGCCCGTAGCCTGGAGCGAGGAACTATAATAGCTGGGTTATAGGGCAGGCAGGGTAGGGGTAAGGGTTAGGTTGAGACGAACGAAGCGATCTCAAACAAGGCCAAAACAACGGCTTCCTCCCACTTCATCTGATCACCAAACGCATGAATCCGGCAATCGGTCCTGCGAATTCCCCGAGCGGCTCTCCTGCTAGGCGGACGCATAGCTGGATTGTTTTTCTCGCTGGGAGGATTCCTGGGACGACCGAGTGCTGATCTGTGGTCCGCCGTGAAGAGCTCGATGCCTCAACCACGCCCAACGCCCACTTTAGCCAGGTTTTTTTTTTTCGGTGGGGAACAATCACAACATGATACGATGTTTGGGATTCTAGAACTTTTGTCTTGTGAGCGGGCTGTGCTGGGGGAAGGGGGAGGATAGTGGGATCGGGTGGAGGTTTGAGAGGGAGGAGATATCTTCTAGGACGAGTCTATCTATCCTTCTATCATTGTATTAACCTATCATAATGGAAGGCTGTTCGGGTTGAGAGAGCACATAAGGTACAGTATGATGCTACGAAGCCAGATAAATAGATGGAAAGTAGTAAGCAGCTCTCCAGGGGTGGGGGACTACTTTGTATGGCTGGATGTGGATGTGGAGTTGTTGGACGTTGGAACGTGCAGTGCTATAATAATATACTTGTATGTACCAGCACACACTTGGTCACAACAACCAGGCCAGTCATGAAACGTTCACATCTCTCGTGAAACAGGCGCCTCTGCCATGAATCCATGACGGTTGTTGGGCATCCGAGAAGCAGCTGTGTGGGCATCCCAGAGGGACGTGGGAGAAATGTGATTGAATCGGGCGCTTAGAAGACCAAACACCAGTGGGATGAACGTCCACTTGATACGTCGGAACATCCATCCACCCAGGGGAGCCTAACCCAGTGCACCGCCCTATCTGAAGGGACGACCCCTCGCTCCACTGCTGCCCCCCTGCCCCCTCCCCTCCCACCCCTCTAAGCTACGGTCGAGTCACAACCAGCCAGACCTTCGATCTTCCAACGTTCAAAGCAGCATCGTGATCATCCTCACCCTCACCCTCATCCTCATCCTCACCTTGCTCCTCTACTCGGCTGCCGCTCTCTGCATCCTCCTTCATCGCCAGCTCTCGCCGTATCCTCTCGTCCTATCTGCTAGAACTCCAGAACACTCTCTCGCCAGACAACACCGTCGCACACAATAACACCATTGCTGAAACCTCGGAAACGGCGCTCTATCCTTGTAGTGGCGGGGCAACATCTCCACGCCATCTGCACTCAAGTCGGACATCAAGGTACGAGAAATGTCTTTGGTAGCAACACAGAACCTTGAGATGGAGCTCTAGACTCTCTAGCACGCAGTGCGCACTAGGACCAACTGCGATTTCTAGACTTCTAGAAGCTGCATTGGATCCCAGACGGAACCTGAGCGCAATGGGCGATAGGAAGGCTTTTACTGATCCCTCTTCTCCTCATCAGATTCTCCACAACCTCGAGATACTCAAACGAGACGCCGTAACGGTCAAAGAGCTCCTTTCATCCTCCGCCCCCTGAAGCAGATCCAAGCTGCGCAGGACCGAGCGCAAAATTGGCTATTTTCCATCGCAGCGACCTTTGCAGAATAAGTCGGAGATTTGCGAGGAGTTCTATTTTCTCCTGAGCAGACGCTCAGTTCTCGATCTCGAAGTTCAGCACAAGTTATCAGGGTCGGGCTCTTTATATACCACGAGACGAAGCTGCAATATCTCGTTTCTGGATCCTTGCATTGACCCTTAGATTCGCCAAACCACTCGAACAAAGGAACCCAGCTTCACGCTTCCCTTCCAAGAATCGTCAACAGGTTTGCAACTGCGCGGCTTCCTCCTGCAGTTGGTCTCCAAGTCAAATCGTACTCGCAATTCTTCTTTGCATATAGCTTTGTGTGCTTGAAACTACTCCCAAAGAGCTCCAGAAGCGGCTCTCACCATGGCCTCTCGAGCGCCGAATCCCACCTCGGGGTCGCGCAAGATATCATTCAACGTTAGCGAGCAGTACGATATTCAGGATGTTGTCGGAGAGGGTGCTTATGGTGTGGTCTGGTAAGTCATTGTCTGTCGTCCGTATTGCGCGCCCAACGACTCGATCGCTACTTCTAGAGAAGGAACTGAGGCTGACTTGACCTCTCTTGCACAGCTCTGCGCTGCACAAGCCCTCCGGTCAGAAAGTTGCGATCAAGAAGATTACGCCGTTCGATCATTCTATGTTCTGCTTGCGTACTCTGCGTGAGATGAAGCTGCTTCGATACTTCAACCACGAGAACATTATCTCTATCCTCGATATCCAGAAGCCCCGAAGTTACGACACGTTCACAGAGGTCTATTTGATCCAGGTATGCTAGAAAGCTTATTTTGTACGCCTGGTTGGCTTCCTAGCTTACTGATATGTGTGAATAGGAGCTGATGGAGACCGATATGCACCGAGTTATTCGCACCCAAGATCTCTCTGACGATCACTGTCAATACTTCATCTATCAAACTCTGCGCGCTCTAAAGGCCATGCACTCTGCCAACGTTCTGCATCGTGATCTCAAGCCCTCCAACCTCCTCCTGAATGCCAACTGCGACTTGAAGGTCTGCGATTTTGGTCTCGCTCGCTCTGCTGCTTCCCAGGAAGATAACTCTGGCTTCATGACGGAATACGTTGCTACTCGATGGTACCGTGCACCGGAAATTATGCTCACATTTAAGGAGTACACCAAAGCCATTGATGTTTGGTCTGTCGGGTGTATTCTTGCCGAGATGTTGAGCGGCAAGCCACTATTCCCAGGCAAAGATTGTAAGCTCAAGGCCTGAGGATTCAGCTTCGTACGTTTCTAACTTCATTTTAGACCACCACCAACTTACTCTCATTCTCGACGTCCTCGGAACTCCAACCATGGAGGACTACTACGGCATCAAGTCGCGCCGTGCTCGGGAATACATTCGGTCTCTGCCATTCAAAAAGAAGGTTCCATTCAAGGGCATGTTCCCCAAGACATCTGACCTTGCTCTTGACCTTCTAGAGAAGTTGCTCGCCTTCAACCCAGTCAAGCGCATCACCGTCGATGAAGCTCTACAACATCCATACCTTGAGCCTTACCATGACCCGGAAGACGAGCCGACAGCTGCCCCTATTCCGGAGGAGTTCTTTGATTTCGATAAAAACAAAGACAATCTCACCAAAGAGCAGCTGAAAGAGTTGATCTACCAAGAAATCATGCGGTAGATCCCCTTGATTCATAACTGCATGGTACGCCTTGCTTCACGATAGAAATATGTGCTTGGAAGATAGTCTACAGAATGAGGTGGTTTGCATCTTGCTCAACATGTCTCGAACTGCGCAGCAATGAATCTAGCAGCTGCGCATTTATGTTTCTTTCTGCTCGTGGCCGGCGAGTGCATTTTCACGAGCATGAAAAGATGGTGTGTGATCTGGATATGGTATTGCGGTTCTCAACTCAGCGTGCACAAGAATGGGAAAGACGCGCAGATGATGCGGGTACTTATGAGGCATGAAAGATCATGATTTTTTTGCTGCGTGACACGCCTTTTCCACAGCGGTCTGGTCTGGTCTTTCTCCAGCCTGACTTGAAAAACTCCATAGATGGCAACCTTTTACATCTCGTCACTCATCCACGCTCCAACCTGCTTCTGAATCTGTAAATCATTCCGTGATGCGTGACGATATGGTACAGCATTTACGGTACAACATTATACACTCTCCATAAACATCCCGGCGCCCAGTATACCGCATAAATGCTCAATTAGTCAGAATCACTCTCCTCGTCCCCCAAGAATGCCAACTCCTGCTTCGCCCTAGCAGCCTTATTCGGCCTCTCGCCTGCACTGCTCTCCGCCCTCCCAGCACTATCCCCCGCATCCTCATCCTCCCCCCCACTGCTTTCCTTCAGACTCTTCCTCACCCCCCTCGCCCGCCGTCCCCCGTCCAGTCCCCAGCTCTTCTCCCCCTCCTTCACAGCCTCCAGATCAGCCTGCAGCTCCCGCAACTCCTTGATCTCCTTCGCTCGCTGGTCACTGAAGCGTCCCTTCATGCCGACGTCGTTCAGCATGCCCCGTAGATGACTGATCTTTGCTTTGTCGTCGTCGTTGTATCGCCTGAGTTCGAACGCCCAGATCTTGCGCACGCCGCATTTCAGGAGTTGCGATTGGAGCGTCTTGATCAGTGCTTCGTTGGGGCTGAGGTCTTTGGGAGCTTCTTTGCTGGGGGGGTTCTTGGCGTTGGAAGGGTTGGAGGAGATGGATTTTGGGCCGCGCTTTTTCGGCTTGGGAGCTTCGTCCAGGACGATGGACATTTCGGAGTCGGAGGCATCGGCTTTGGTGTCTTCTCCATCTTGGGGGCCTGGCGGTTGGGACTTCACCTTCGTGGGGGGTATTGACTTTGCAGGTTTCTCCTCTGCGGATTCTTCGTCTGGATCGGCTACTGTGGTTGTTGACTTTTTGGCAGCAGCTTTCTTCTTGGGAGCCTTCTCCTGTTCAGACTCCTCGTCTGACTCAACTATCCGCTCCTTCGATTGTTGCTTCTTACCGCGGGGTACCTCCTTGGTAGGCTTTTCGTCTTCCGAGTCCAAGTCCGAATCGATAATTGCCTCTTTGGACTTCCGCTTGTTCGATGCCTTGCCCTTCACTGCTTTCCGGGGTGGTGTAGACGCGGCATCACTATCCTGCACATCGCTCAGAGAGTCGATGGTCTCATCCTCCTCACTAGACTCGACCTTCCGTTTCCTTGACTGGCGTTTCGCTGGGGCCTTTGCTTTGGCTGTGGGCTTCGAATTGGTCTTTGTCTTGCGCCTTGGGGCGTCGCTGATATCGGAATCATCGAACTCGGAGACGGGACTTGACTCTTCGTCCTCTGACATCTCACTCGGTTCCACCTCAGACTCCTCATCCTCTTCATCTGATGGTGTCGCTTCCTTCTTCTGCCTCTTTATGGGACGTGACTTATCCGGCTGGGCGGCGCGTTTCGGGGCTTTCTTGATCGGGGCGGGTTCATTCTTTGCAGGTTTAGAAGTGATTTTGACAGACGCGATTGTCTGTTGCTCTTTCGCATCAATCAATTCCTCCTGGGTGATTGCGGCGGTCAGCACATTGCGTCGCATGAATTGTGAACCATGCAAACTTACAGCTGTCTTCTTGATGAATAATTTGCTTCGATCCTTCCATTCATCCGTCGAGAAGAAGTCTTGGTCTAGCTTGAGGGAAGCTACGCCTTTGTCGCGAACATATCGGACTGTAAGTAAATCTTCCTCCCCATTCTCGACTGTTTTTTTGATGATCGCGCGCAAGGCCGATTCGATCTTATCAGGTGAAGGAGCCATTACGATTGAAGGATCAAGTGGGAATTTCTAACGAAGTCGAGATGTATGTTGAGAGAGGGGCGGCAAGGCTGAACAGTCGCAAAGCCGCCGAGTCGCACGCGAGTTCGCGACGAGAACTTTTAGCGTGGATTGATTGACGGCTCTCTGCCGTGCGGAAAACGATCCAGCTTCAGCTCGCGAACTATTTCCAACCATTCCTTGATCATGTAACAAACTCAAGTGAGGATGACTTTGAATGACATTGCAATTTGAGACAATGCTCTTATCTTGTCTTCTATTTACAAGTACTGCACCAGCCTTGACCCTTCAATCAGGCACTCATTTCCTCCGCTGCAAAGGTTACGAGACCCATTATGAATGCTACGAATGCAGAGCCTCAACAGGATGTACATCGCCTTCTAGTCAGAAGTGTTGTAGTTAGAAGAACTTCTCGAAGCTTGTGCTTGATGGATGAAATCAGATGGTGTAAAACTCGCTGAACCAGCTGGCTGCGTTATC
The DNA here is from genome assembly GCA_003988895.1 of Hyphodiscus sp. D1413. Lineage (NCBI taxonomy): Eukaryota > Fungi > Ascomycota > Leotiomycetes > Helotiales > Hyphodiscaceae > Hyphodiscus > Hyphodiscus sp. D1413. Next base: position 30,403 of record QYAO01000010.1, on the reverse strand, counting down.
GCCCATGTGTACATGTGGTCCAGTTTGCTTGAGTGAATGTAAAATATGTGATGCTATTCAAACGTTTGGTTCTTCGCACAGCATTCAGTCCAAACCCGACCTCAAAGCTCACATGGCCGCAATCCGGAACGAGACTACAATGGCAGCTAGTGCTTTATCTAATCCGGTGTTGCGGTTTGCATTTGATAAAGAGATTGAGCTGTCTTTTTCGAAACTGGAAGCAAGCCTTGACTCGGTTTATAGACGTGAAGGTCTTCGAGAATCCGCTCCTAAAGATCCAATTGATGTACACCAACGCCTATACCTGGTAGCCTTCGACTGGATGTCAACTGTGGAGACGAGAAGTACCTTGACATGATCATGAGCGGGACTTTGAGGACAGTCCCATTGGCGCAGTTTATGATTTTGACTGCTACCAGGCTCTGAAATCCTAGCATACATAAGAGCGAGTTTTAGACTTTGAAGCTATCTCTATACTTCGCTTCTCGACAAAGAGCATCGAGGATGGGAAAATGAACATGACCCATACGAGGCTATGTGGCATCCTTTGAAAACATTCTGGATTTCGATGCCACTTTTGAGAATCTCAGATGAAAGAGCTATTATGTACTGAATGGATTTGAATTTCTGATCTGCACTCAAGGAAAATCTTTTCGGACACTTATATCTAGAGCGTGAGTTTGTTGAGTTCTTCGGTCATTGAAATTGGCCCATGATTGTGATCAGATAGAAAGTTACAAGTCTAGTATTATAATGCTACATTCAGCGGCGACAAAGGTGTCACCGAGTTTCACCGGCCAAGAGGCGTTCGGTAGATTCTCTTGGGCTACCAAAGATGCTCATTCACGATGAGCTATCCATGAAGTATTGAAGTACTTCTGCTCCACTGTGCTGAGATAAGTCATATCATCGGTGCAATAGCCCCCGCCTGTTGGTCCAATATGTGGGCAGTGTACAGAAGGTCTGAATGGAACCATGTTCTGATGAATCATTCTGCACACAAGAGTGTTCCTCCCAAACTCATACGCTTCTCCGAACCGCACCTCCTGGGTGAGATACTGATAGCACGATGTCGAATTGCTATATTGAGTGTTCGTGCCGTTGCAATACGTCTGCGCAGTGGCACAAATTTCTTCAGCCAAAACTTCACTTAATATCTGGACAGCGGCGGTTGGCGTCGTTACGTTCAGTACTGGCATACTGGTGATGTCAGTCCGACTGAACTTCTTAATCATAGGGTAAAGGGGTATTACGCTATCTCGAGTACATAATCCTGTAGCCATTGCCAGTACTTGAATATTGCATCGTACTGCGTAATCTGTCCGAGGGAGTTCCATGTTGCCCAAGTATCGATTTCGATTGGAACAACCAAATTAAGACTGGTGATGTTGAACGTGACTCGAGTAGCAGCCGAAGTGACGTATTCATTGGCACTGAATTTCAACATCTCGTAGGAGAGCGGAACGCCCAATAGACTGATGGAATTCGGCGTCGCTGCTAAATTGGCAAAAAGGCCAAAGAGGTATTCCGTGTTGAGTTCTCGACCATCGAACGTCCGTGTAGCATCCATCCTGCCTTGGATATTTTCGGATAGGATGGTTGAATTAATGGATTTGGCTTGAGTCGCGTCTGCTGGGTAGAGAAAGTTGTCCCAGAAGTTGGTGAGAAGTTTGTAAAGCTCATCATAGGTGAAATGCGGTTTGTCGTTGATAATGGGTCTCGCAGGTACTGGCGAATGTTTTGATGGGTTTGTAGATACTGCAAGGCTGAAAGCGAGCGTGCTGGTCAGCAGGATACGACCGTTTAGCCTGACCATAATGAACAAAATTTATTCAGAATGGATAGATTGCATTCAAATACGATTTGGGATGAGATTAGAGAAAATGTTTTGCTCAACGAGGGGCCATCCAGACAGGAATAAATACTGCTCTAAGATCAGATCCACCACACACGCCTTGAATATCTTAATAACCGGGTATGAGTAGCAGCTGAAATTAGCCAGCGGTGCCTGAACAGAAAACGACCAAATTGATCTGCAGCAGGCTACTAGCCTTGTCAGCATTGCAGGCGATACAGCCAACCAATGCTATTCAGCTACATCAATCCATGCGCCTGCGCCGAATTCAGGTGCAGAAGTCTCTCAAAGCAAAAAAGCAAAAAGGGGCCATGTAACCCCGGGCCCATCTTGGACGCTCAGTTCCACCGCCCTATTCCCAGGACCGGGAACGCCGCCGATCCCTAGAACTCCAGAAATAGCAACTCCAGCGAATTTCTTGAAAGCTCGCGAGTGGATGAATGTTGTTGAGAGATGATCTGGTATAATCGATTAATTCTCTCTCCCTTCTGCTTCCCATTCAGCTAGTAAGCTTGTCGCTCTTGCTCAGGCGCTAATCACCTGAGCAATCTGAGCACCCCGAGCACTACTGAGCATACTGAGCAAAATCTATTATATCGTCACATGTTTTGACTTCTTACATTTTAGCTAGTCATAGTTAATCTGACTTCTGTTCTCTCATATCATTTTTGTGGCAGTCACATGCGATAACATCATGTAACGAAGCGATACAAGAATCGGTATCACCAATTTCTTTACTTGTTGGACGGGTGTTGCATGGGTGAATGCATCGGGATCATTGATCCTCCGCATCCAAACCTATTTACTCACTCGATTCGTTAGATACCAGGGCTGTTCCGCGATGGCCACCATAGTAATATCAACTGGGAAGTTCGAAATGCGCTCTATAGTATTATGTAGAATGAAGGCGGGTTTAGTAGATAATACATCGTTATCCGGGAGTGCGTCAACATTCCAGGTTTGTACTTTAGCCCAACGGCATAGCTTAAAGGAGGCATCTAGGAGCCACTTCAAATGACCGGGCAGTATAAGCTGTCCGCCTTCTACTCTTAGGTTAAATGACGGTTATATTATAAACATGAGGACAGAGTAACTTACCCGTCCAACGCACTAAATGTGGCCAATCCACACGAAAACCAGCGATTATTATGTCTCGACGTTGTCCCTCCAACCGTATAATGCCTTCAACGGTTGCGGATTCCTGAGGAGCCATATTCAAAGCCTTCTTCCAACTGCCATCTGCTAGGGTAGACACATATTCTAAAAACTACGTTGATGTGCCTCGACATTCCCTAATGACCGAGCTCGCTTCTCAAGGGGGGTATCCGAAACATTGAATAAGGACCGAATAGCCACCTATGCGTGATCCCCAAGTAATACAATCATTTGGCCTTCGAGGTGTTCAGCCCTTGTTTTTACGAGATGTAGATCTGCCTTTATTTCTGCCATGCTAGCATTCATTTCTTCCAAGCTAGCCTTATAGTTTATCTCGCGCATTTCTTCACGGGCGGCGAAGGATATCAGTTGTCGAACAAGTGCTGCCATATCTGGAGATGCAGAGGCCTGTTATATCTGGGGTTGGTTGTCGATCTGAATGGTTGTTCCCGTATCACCAAGAGATGACGGCAAAGGCAGACCATTTGTGGTATTCTGATAGTACACCTCAACTGCAGAGTCTGTCATCTTGCCTGAATCCTTGTGTCTGGCATCGCAGATGACACACTCGCGGGGCTCCGAATCGTTGTCGACGATTTCTGCCATCTCCTTTTCATCCATTTTGCATAGCTTGGGACGTCCTGTCAGGCCTTCTCCATCCTCGATGAAGTTTCCTAACTACACGTAACCATTGCTCACTGCTTCTTTCCTACCTCTTGGGTCCCTTCCAATTGTCCGAGAAATCCAGCTCATTGTGGTGCTACAGCTCACTAGCCTGTAAAGTTAGTGATAGAGGTCATGAGGATGGGAGTATTGGAATGAGATAGGGAGATTTCGATCTATAAGTACAGACTTCTGTACTTAGTTTGTTTAGCAGAATCTCTAGTATCTCTAGTATCTTCAGTTTCTTCATAGCCTTAATAATCTAATCACACTCTCTATATTTTCCATCTATCACGTATATTCTAAGAGGGAGTCTGAAGTAACTTACGGCTTTCTTGAGGATAGCACTAATCGGACCTGGCGATTCGCGGTGTGATCTTAAAAGCGGGAATCAGCTCCGCGAGCTTCTCGATCATGTCGTCGTTCTCCTCCACTTGCTCCTTGGTCATCAATGGTCCCCTAACGACCATAACGTTTCCTAACAGGCCTTGGACTTTGTACTCACCAGGCTTGAGATCTTGATCAGGGATTTCGGCGGCGAGATAGCATTCTTCATCTGAGGAGGATTCATCTCCTACGGTCGGAGGGACGTATTCAGCATCGTCATCTTCCTTCTCTATCTATGCTATTGCTCATCGTCAGCAAATCAGAACACCTGATTCGAAGCACTATCAATATAGCTACTTACCTTGCCCTTCTTTGATTGACTTCCATGTGAATATTGGTGGTTCACATGCGAAACTTTGGAATCGAAGGTTGTAGATTGGAAGTTGGAGGTTGGTGTATGGCACTAGTGTCACTATGGCTCTGTAGGCATGGGAACAAGTATGAGTCTGACGGTAGTAATACTATTAAGCCTAGGACAAAGGCTATACAGAACATGAGGAGGAAAGGAAAGGAAACATTTCTGACAGTGTTCCGACCCTTATGTGTATCTGAACCCTGGATGCATAGACTCTTGAGCTATGCCTGATTGATCTGTTCCATCTAGGGGGACAGTAGACGTGATTCGTAATATCACGTGGTAATTATCGCATGTGACTGTCACAATATATAGTATCTCACAAATCGAAGTGAAAGAATCATGAAATACATCTAGCCTATTGCTAATAAAGTTGATTTTGATGATATCTGATCTGGATTTATTCGCTATAGTATCAGGCCATGTCTGCGCCGATATAACATTGGCTTGTCGAGATAGGTAGGAAGATAGAAGTAATATTGAACTTTGGGAAAGGGATAGGCATTTCGTCTGTAAGGATTTACTCTGGGTAAATTGTGAGGCTGAACTACGAGTTATGTACTATTTAATAGGAGGGATCCAAAATCTGCTCTGGCAGAAACCCTACGAGTGAGCAAAAACAGATTCCCAGGCAAAATTCAGTAAGGAAACTATAGCCAAGGCACACAGGAGGCAAAAATGGCCCTACTGGTGCTACAGTGCGCAGGCTGACTCAGGGCAAGCTCAGGATACTCTCGGGCTTGCTCAGGCTCTGCTCCGGTATGCTCACCCTCAGCTCAGGTTAAAGCAGCAGTTGCTCACGTCCGCAGACTAAAACGGAACCAGCGAAAGGGAAAATTAATCCTGAGTCTAGGGGTATCCTGCCGGCTCTCTTTTCTACAAAGATACATCGAAATCTGTAGATATTTTTATTTGGAGTATTGTTTGCTATTGCAATAAGTATATTTTACTTTGTTCAATCACATTGAAAGAATATATTTTCCCAAAGCTAGCCTTCAAATGGCGGGCGTACTGGGAACTAAATGAGTAAGACAGACACTCAGTATTTTCTACTTTTATTATACGAAACTTGAATAAGAAATTACTAAATATTGGAAATATCATATTCTGGATATAAAAGCTTTTCTTACCAAAGTAGAGTACAAGTACAGGCCTTGACGAGAGGAAAGCGATATATATTCTCAGGTGGTATCAAGAAAGCTCTCGTCTGGGCTTTATATAGGACGCTGTCTATACGAAGTGTAACGTCCAGTCATATCACGTGGCCATAATGAGCGGGAACTCTAGTAGGAACTCGGAGGAAGGTCTTGCTATAGGCTCATATGATAGAACTCCCACTAGGTTTCTCCTTGCCCACCTTTAGAAGGCATATTCTTTGCTTCCTTTGTACTAGACCTAGAGGATTAGAGCAATATGATCACCTGATATATAGTCCTATGTGCCCTATCAGTACTGCTCTCCTGTATCGTTATATGAAGTCTTAGCTAATTAGTAGTCTCCATTTCGTTTGTCAAAGTATAGGGGATAAGAATCAATTCTCCATCGTAGAACCGAATATTATCTTTATCAAATATATAAAAAATTATGAAACGTGAAGTATCATGTCTCTATTCTTCTCAACTGCTCACTGTACACTAATCGTACTATGTAGGAACCTTGTTATATAGTGCGAGTAGGAGCTCCTAATTCGTCTTTAGATTTCTTAGTTACTTGTTTTGATACGACATGTCAAGAGCGTATATAACCGAACCCCGCTTTCTCCGCTCTTTGAATCCTAGTAACCTACAATATCCCTTGTAACTAATAAGTTGTGAGAAGATAGGCATCAATTTCGTCCTTTATCTCACCCAGACTCAAGCATGTAATTTTGATCATGGCTAGAGCCTAAATAGCTATCGTGATTCTGATACAATATCGTCAAACAATAACTAGAGCTCCCAAGGATCCTGTTTCAGCCAATCGAACCTCCCAACGAGAACTAAAATACAATTTTCGGAAATCCTGGAGATTTATCGGGGTTCACAGGGACAAGTGGGGCAAGGTGGTATGGTAGGTTAGACGCATATTCCAATGATGATAGGAGCGAGCTTCCTTGAGAACGCATTATACATAAACTTTCCGACATTCCCCCGTATGTGGAGAACGCACACTCCTCCTCGAATATAATGCGGGTGATATCTGGTCTGCCAGGATGAGATAGTAGCTATTATGACGACCCCGCTCAGCTTTTCATCTCTTATAAAGAGGCTGAGCCTCGTCGAGGTCCCAATACTATCTGGATTACTCTTCAAGAATCGAATCTCAACATACAAACTTCCCTCCAACAGCTCAACTCTCTGAATATCGATCAACATGGCGCCTTCACTTCACCCATCCATCGATAACGGCATCACCAAAGGCAGCGGAAAGTTCACTGGCGGCAAGCTACACTGCCACTGCTCAACCAACAAAGTAGAGGTAACCATTACTGGCAATGTCCTACATAACCACGTCTGCGGCTGTTCGCAATGCTGGAAACCATCCGGGGCGATCTTCTCTATCATTGCCGTCGTCCCCGTCGAAAACGTCAAAGTCACAGCCAACGGCGATAAACTCCACGTCATAGACGAGAAGGCCACGATCTTGCGCCACGCCTGCAAAGAGTGCGGGGTTCATCTTTATGGCCGGATCGAGAAAAACCATGCATTCAAAGGTCTCGATTTTGTTCACGTAGAACTTTCGGATGAGAAGGGGTGGCAGGAACCTCAGTTTGCGGCCTTCGTCTCTTCCCTTATTGAGCAGGGCCACGATCCGAATGATATGCCTAATGTTCGAGCAAGGTTGAACGCGCTTGGTCTGGAGACTTATGATGCTCTTTCGCCGCCTCTGATGGATGCATTGGCGACTTTTGCGGCAAAGGAGAAGAAGGCTGCTCTCTAGGGAGGCCTTTCACGAAAAGTGTAGTTTTGTTATATAAGAATGGCCTGCTTAGGTTTAGAATATATCGGATGGCTCAGATTTCACGTGGATATATTCCGAGAAAGAAGACTCACCGTCGGCTCGCTTACCATCCCTTCCTTCGGTCCCTCCTGAAATTTTCTCATTCTCCTCAAATCGTTCCAGATTGGTTAGGTTTGGCCAGGCGGAATTCCGCAGTATGTCATATGTTCGCCGTTTATGTTCGCCGTTTATGTTCGCCGTTGATGAGCGCCGTTGATGAGCGCCGTTGATGTGCGTTTTTGTGTTTCAGTGTGTCAGTTTTTCAGTATTTGAGTGTTTTGAGTGTACCGTATGCGTCTTCAATAACCTGAGTATTCAGACTATTCAGTGTAATGTGGCTACATATTGCCGCCGGATCTCTGCTAAGCAGAGCGGGCCATTCGGGAATCAGTACGTCTCCTTGGCTGGCTATCGGACGAATGCGGTTGCGGTGACGGAACAATTTATTGATTATGTCATCCACTGCCCCAGTCCCTGGCGGTCCTGGTAGTCCACGTGAGCCTGCTTCGGAAAGGCTCCGGATATATGGACACCCCCCGTGACACTACGAATCCCGTAAATGGGGGACCACTCCCTCGTCTTCTTCTGCTTAGCCCAATCAGGTTTAGCCAACCTGACCCCAGTTTATGTCACCGTGCAGAGGTCACTCCGCAAGCACGATTTAGCTTGACATTCCCACGTTAGGGCATCGTCACCCATCCACGACCGCGACCGACCTCATGAGTTTCAACTTTCACCGGCAACCAGCAACCAGCATCGACAGCGACTTCGAGGACGTATAGGACTGAGTGGGAATTTGTTCCTCGATAAGCAACCAACACTTTGTTTACTGTTTGAAACTTTTCCATCAAAATGTCGCAGGCAGGGCCGAAAAGCAGCAGAGTGAAGGCATGTACAGAGTGCCGACAGCAAAAGGTATGTCACGGGGTAGAGCGGTAAAACCTCCAGATAGCGATGCAACGCGTGATAACAACCATGCGAAACAGCTCAGATGCGATGCCTCTTCGAAAAATTACCAGGAACCGTGCTCCCGGTGTCGCCGCCTGGATGTTGAATGCATCATTAAGAAGTCATTTCAGCCGGTCAAAAGGCTCAGGTAGATCTTCCTGTGTCGGAGATCGACGGAGTAGCGATTTGCATCATCATTCTGACCATTTCACAGGAAGTCCGACATGCAAGTGGAATTGGAGAAGCTGAGGCAGCAGTTGCAGGCATCTCCTGCCCAGGTCGATAACGAGACCGACGACTCTCACGAGACAGACACTCGAAGCGGAACTACTCCTGCTTCGGTCATTGGGATGCTTGTTCCTGGCTCTGCACCCTCCATTAACACCGATACCCCAACACCAAGGTTGCAAGCGATTCACGAGTCTAATATGTCAAGACCTCCGCCAGATGTGATTTCTCAGAGCCTCAGCCTTAATGATGGCGATAGAAATGATGCTCAATCTCCCCCGGCAAGATCCGTGTACGAACCAACTGTCCCCCAGGTTTTATATGAGTTTAGCGTAGGTTCCCAAGAGATTGACGATTGCTTTGCAGTGTAAGTAGTACGTTTTGATTTTTTATGTTGTTGTTCGTTATAAAATCTGGCATAATGGTCGCAAGTGTTTGTTCCACGTGCACTTTCCCTGATTCTCCCAATGATCCGAGCCCCTTCCATGTCTGATCATTCTTCTAAATACTTGGCCAAAGGTTTCTTCAGTACTATCTACCTCAAGTAGGCGTGCTTCAGACAGCAATACGACCCAACGACTGCCATGCCCGATCTCCCCTACTTTTCTGGACAGTTGTAGCCACAGGCTCACGGAGCTATACCAAAGACCCAACGATGATCTTTCAACTCGCGCCCAGGGTTTTGGAACTAGCAAAAGCTGCAATCTTCGCTAGAGATGCCATCCTCTCAACGATACAGGCATTTATCCTCCTTTGTGTCTGGCCGATGCCGTACAATAGCCTTGGTAACGACCTTACGCCAATACTTGCCGGCGTCATGTTGCAATTAGCACTGATCACGGGGTTGCATGTCTGCGGTGTGGGGCAAGACTTCTCAAGAATCAGGCTCCGTAGCGACCGCGCACAATTAGATTTTCGCCATCGGCTTTGGATCCTTTGTCAGACTGTGATTAATAGGTAGGTCTACTTATTTCCATGAAGTTGGAACTGCGGGCTATCTCAATATATGCGAAATGCTGAAATGACTCTCTGGAAGGGTCCAAGCCACAAGTGGTACACCTCCGATCATGATACCCGACACGTATGATCATGACCGTTACCGACAGCACTTTCTTGCAGCCCTGCCGCCGAGTGTTCGGTTCCAGAAGCAATTAAGCAATATCCACGCCGAAGGTATTTTAGAGATAGAGCGTAGCGCTCTATCGAAGCCCCAAGAGGGCAGAGCAAGGATCCTGCATCCAATCATCCAAGACATATCCACAAAGCTCTACCAGCTCGAAGCAGAATGTCCGGGAGAGCTTGGTACATTACCTCCCCTCTAATGAATAAGCGTCCTCCTTTAAAATCATGAGCTGATTGATGATGCTGTCTAGATCGATTTTACCTCCTGGCATCGCACCTCCAGATTCTTAGTTTTCACTTATTCATCACTCTTAATGAGATGAAAGATACCGAGCTTGTCAGGATGTACGGAATGGCGTGTGCTACCATCGAGCAAGCCATGGAACTCAACCAAGCGCAGCAGTTTGCCAAATATGCCCCTGTGTTTGTATCCAAATTGCTGCATTTGGCGGCATTCGTCCTACTTCGCATCAGATGGTCCCATATCGGTGAGTCTTTGGCTGTGGATCTTGCGCGAGGACAGAAATGTTATTTCGATGTCATACAAATCCACAAGAACATGAGTATTCGATCCGACGATGCCGCCGCTAGATCGAGCGTCATTCTCACGCAGCTATGGACGAGCACAAGCAGGTTCCGCTGGAGCAAGAGCGAGAAGACCGATACTAGCCTTCTCCTCCGGTGCCGAAGCAGACTGGGTATGAGCGTAGTTTTTGATTGCTATTGGTGGTGGAGACATGAGTTCGCAGGTTTACCAGATCCGTACGAAGGAACGGAAGTAGAATGCAAGTATCATCTCGCAGTGTCTCGATTGATTAGCCTAAGTAACTGATGGTGTATCGATATGCTGATGTCTTTTGCTTGATTAGGTACAGATGACTCGGTCAACGAGCACGCTACGAACTCGTCAAATGGACAGACCCAAAGGCTCGAGGGTATGGATCGAGAAATCCCAGCTGGCTCCTTGGGAGTAGGCTGGCCGCCAGAGCCTGATGTACCATGGGAGGTGCCCCATGACATGATGATCGAAGATTGGTCTAACGCACAGGGCGTAATGTATGCACAATTCCCACAGGTTGATTCCTTCACGCCTAATAATTCCCATTGGGTGTGAGGAGAGAGGAAGTCCGGGATTTGCAGAGGCTTGAATGGCCGATTCTGCCAGGAAGCTTCGGGTTGGCGAGAAAACGTTGTCAGCAAAGCGAAAATTTGCACGGTTTTCGACCTATTCAATTCGAAGGTAACTATGGCGTCTTTACGTCTGTCTCGAATTCAGCCCGAGGGCCCGACCAAAGTGGGCTTGGAACTGAAACTAAGAGCTAACAGCCTCTCTGCTGTACGTTTGGGCCTCGTGATGAATGCTACATGGGCATGAAATCTGCGTTCAAACATATCAAGACTACCGCATGCCGTTGCGATAAGTAGTACCTTGTACTTTAACGAGAATCAGATTTGTGTTTATCTGGATTTGCATTTTGCTTTAATTACAATAAAGCCATCAAGTCTCTAGCCTTGTGCTTCTCCAGCTCTTCAACAACGTCCATGATCTGATTCGCGCGCTTCTCCCCATACACTGGCCCGGCAAGGGAGAGATATTTCTTCTGCACTTTTTCATGCACAAATGGATTTGTACGCTCGCCCAGAGGAGCCTCCATGATTTCCACTACTTGGCTACCATCCTGCCACACCACCGTCATCTTTGTGCCGCAAATTGGGAGACTGGGATCGATCACGTGCTCCACGCGCGTAGCAAGCTCTTGTGCGTCCTTGTCGAAGATTCTGTCGTAGGCAGTCCAGCCCAGATCGTTACCATGGAGCCACGCGATGGCCGTCTGGATATAGTTGCTGAACTGTGCATCAACAATGTTTTCTGGCCGGATCTTGTTCGCCACCGGCAGGCCTACGAGCGTGTACCCCGTGATCTCCAATCCTACTATTATCTTTTCTACCGGGACACTCTTCACCTTGCTCAGCTTTGCGGCGAGGTCTATCGACGCGTGTGTCACTCTACACGCTGGATACGGCTTGAGTGCAGTATCCATAAACTCCCACTTCTCTCCCAGCCCTTTCACTAATCCAGACCAGTCCGCAGCGTCAGAATATGAATGAAAAAATCCCGTCCTACCCTCCAGAGCTTTGCCCGAGCCTGGAACTTTTGCCTCAGCAAGCGCGATACAGAGGAGGGCATCATGGTCCGCAAAACCAGGATGGAGGCGCTTGTTCCATGAGCCACTCTCCATGAAAGACATGGAACCTGCAGCCCTGGAGCCCGCGAGACCAAAGGCGTTCTCAATGATTTCGCTGGACAGATTCTTGGCTCTACCTATTGCTGCAATGGCACCGAAGATTCCAGCAGTGCCGGTGTTGTGGAAACCACGGGTATATGCGCCTGGTCCTAAAGCCAAACAGATGCGGCAGATCACCTCGTAGCCAACGGCAAGAGCAGTCAAAAGAGTCTTGCCGTCAACGTCTGAAGTTTCACTCTGGACAAGAGCCGCAGGGACGACGCTGGCGCCTGGATGAAGGCCGGCTTTAGCATGAGTATCATCGAAATCATAGGTATGTGCAAACGCGGCGTTTAGAAGCGCAGCATAGTGCGGTGCAAAGTTGTGGCCCTTGGTGAAGACTGTGGAAGTGCCATTTTGGGGACCAGCAAAGGCGAGGATGGCATTGAGGAAGGGTCCACTAGAATCGGCTGTAGCAGCGGCAGCAGAGGCTACGCCGATGTTGTCTAAGAGTAGTTCCTTGAGCTTGTCAATGAGTGCGGGACTAAGATCCTCGAATGTGGTACTTGATGCGAACTTCGCAAGTGTTGTGGTAACTGAGACTTCGTTGGTTGCATCACCAGCAGTGGCAGAGGCACCGTTCGTGGAAGCGTGACCATTGGTTTTTTTCAGGATGTCAGCCATGATGAGCACATCTGAGCATGTTGTTCGTCCAAGTCAACAGGGAGCCTTGAGATACTTTATATGAATGTCCCTCACTATGTAAGTGGGGATGCAGCATGTTGTAGGGTCATGCACGACAACTGCCATTTGATACCAGAGTGGTTGAAAACAGTGGGGGAGCCGCTCGTCCCGAGTCTGAAGTCTTTTGCCGCTTCGAGTCCGGCGTCGGGGTTGGTATCGGGCCGCATTTCGCAAAGAGAATCAACAACAATATGTCTATCGTCCAAACTGCCTCCGCAATCCGCATTGTTCAGCGATTAATGGTTGCTTTTGAAGATCTCTGCGGCGACGTACAGAGTCAGTGCCAGGTCCGTTGCTCTGATCAGAGTATAGTATCATTCATTATTAACCTCCATTGGGGTAACTCATGGCAGGTTTCGAATTACATGGCAAAGGTTCTCTGATTTTAGGAACTCTAGACTTCGTAATATTCATGGAACTACATATAACTGAAAAATGTTCACTGAGGTTGAAATGAATACAGGTCAAGGACTATTCAATCGACAACAGCAATACAGGTAACTCCAGCTGCCTCCGCTCCGTGGAGACCCCTAACGGAACCACTTCGTTGTGACCTTGCCAATCTTCTCCACTGTTGTATTCTCCCCGTCCTTTGCCTTGTCCCATACCGCGTTACGACCAGTAACCTTGATCCGCCCGGTGGTCCATTCCTTGGACGTGGGCGCCTCGTCATCTTTGTGTGCCATCTCTACACCGGCTTCACGTAGAACAGGGCTCTGGTCGAGAATAGTGTTGATGACAACCTCGTCGTTGGGAACGACGAAATAGAAGACACTGCAGCGGTCATGCCCTCGCTGATCGACAGGCGGCTCGAACACGCGGTGGATTGCTGACTTGAAGTAATTTCCTGTCCACCACATCATGACCTCACCAACGTTGACAATGATCGCACCAGGGATATGGCGGATATATTTCCACTCCTCGGTTTGGAAATCCCGCACTTGGAGACTGGACATGGGCTGACTGAACAGAATGGAGATGCTCGTGAGATCTTGGTGGCCACTGAGCCACTGCCCGCCAGTTGTCTGTCTCTCCTCCTTGGTATAGTCATCGTAATATTTCATATAACGGAGCCAAGTCTCGTCATGTTTGCGGTAGTTGTGAGCCTTGATAAAGAAGTCCAGGTCATCAAGCTTCAAAGCAATGGCAAACAGGCGGAACAGCTTGAACATAACCTGTTCATGTGTGTAGTCAATGAACGCCTGAATCTCTGGTTTGAAAGGGTCCATAGATTTTGGTTGCTCGCGCAGGGACATGTCCCGGAAGATGTTGAAGTTTTCGATCCTGTCACGGACGTTCCCTTTTGTAATCCAGTGACCGCGTGGTTTGAAACCGTGGTAAGAACCTTCCTCTATCATTGATGCTTGAAGTCGTCTCTTTTCTTCCTCGGGGGTTTGAGACAGGATGTGGTTGCCGATGTCGACTTGACGAGTAATCTCCTCCTCGCTGATACCATGGTTGACCAAGGTGAAGAAGCCCTGTGTGGTCAAGGCGAGGCGAATCTGCTCTGCAATGTCGGCTTGAGCTTCAGGGCCATCATTGTAGTGAGCAAGATCAACTGTGCGAAGCTGAGCAAAGTCCACGTTTTCTTTTGAGGGTGCAACCGGAACGAAGTGTTCAACCGGTGGCTTGCTCGCTGCAGCGACAAAGTGTGTGGCCGGAGCTTGGGTGGTAACCGTGGTAGACATGATTTGCTAGGACGAGAATTCTCCTCTGCGTGGGATGTGTATTGGAGTAGCTTAAGCAATAAAACCTGACTCGATGGCTCGGGAAAGATAATTACAATAAACTTAACTCGATGGCTCGGGAAGGTAATTATATCATTTAACTCAGTTCCGCTTCAAAGGTCTGCCTCCACATGCGGGGGCTTTAGATGCAAGACCCCGCGGTATGAAAATGACCTAGTAACATCGGAGCATCGGGCAATGTTTCTCCAATACCAGATTGTCAAGCAGAGAGCTGCAAACATCGCCGACCGCATGATGCCGATTGGAATGAGTTGGTCAATCTTTGACGATGGCACATGGATATGGAGTTTTGCCCGGACCGGACTGGTGGCTTCGGCCAGGAGGCTTCGGAGCGGCGAAACGAGCTACTCGTGACGTACACGAGTCATGACACGAGTCATGACACGAGTCAGTCATGGTCTGGCGAAAAGATTCAGATTCGGAATTCCGAGTTTGAAGCTATTCGCCGATACTTGTTACTTGGCCGAACCCCACAGATACCAAAGACTTGGACAACATCCTGACAACATCCCCGCAGGCATATTCCATAAGGTTGGTTGTCCGGGGAATGGGGAATGGGGCTTGGGGCCCCGTGGGTCCAGACCCAAGCAACAAGTGATACAGGCCACACATCGCTCGTTAACTACCACTCCCTTATCATTTTCATGAGACTGTTATTATATCGAACGTCCGGCAGAGTTATTATAATGATTTGCAATTATAATAGTTATAACAAGACCCGGTAAAATATACAGAGTACTAAGTCACTACAGAGAAACAGGCAGTATTAGTACAGTTGTACGTAGTATCGGTGGGCTGTGGCTCATAGTCGTTAAACTTTCATCTCCTTATCACCACTGCTTTTCAGCTGTCGATTGGCAATTATGATGATGACTTGGAGTAGAATTATTTCGCTCACATGCTAGGAACTTTCGTTGTCAATACTAGAGCTATCATACTCTGGGCGATAGGCAATCCCATAAAGCCCGAAATTCATCATGTAGCTGAATATCCTCCAGACCAATGTAGCTATGACCACTACAGTGTCTTCTACTTTTGTGTTCCGAACGACAGATGATAATTAACACGCCCCTGGAAGAGAGCCTAGTGCTGAAAAATGTGGGAATCAAGATTTTGCATAAGCCAGAGGATCCTATTGAGTAAGGGTTAGAGATATGAGCGCATTACAGTCAGTTATGGGGAGGAGAACTTTGATTGGCTTTCTCTAAAGTCCCTGACATTGTTATTTGGAAAGTGAAAGCTCCAATAGATATGGCGCTAATCTACCCTATGCTGGCTACTACACGGTTTATGTTCATATTTCTCAAGTCAGATTGATTGTAATTCAGAGAAGGTGAATTCAGTACTAGCGACCGGGGAGACGGTCTTCAAGCTTGTAATTACAGCCCTCACTTGCTCCAATCCTGAGACTTTTCGTCCTCACTTCCATCCATGTCTCGCCTATAAAGAATAGATGTAGCCCGGATGGAAATCGCACAGACGCTCATAGTCCGCGTCCATGTCTGGATCTAACTCCCCCCTTGCCTCGTACTCCAGTCTTCGCTGCTCCTTTGCCTTATTCGCACGGCTACAAATGAAGTACAGAGTGACCGTAGCCGCAGCCGCAATAAAATAAAGCCCGAGTGCGATTCCATGTCCAAGGAAAAATCGTGGCGGCGTGCGATAGACTTGGCTGGCGATAATACTATAACTCTGAACGAGGATCTGGACGAACCAAATAGACATTGCCCGCTTAGTATAACCGCCATGGAAAGTGAGGACCCAAGCCACACTGATAACCAAGGCAGGATATGAGCCCCCAGCAACAAAGCATGCGCCAGCCACCAGGGCTACCTTATTCGTGGTTGATAACAGAAGGACGAAGCCTGTGATGGATATTGAGAGGCAGATGAGGGTCATAAGCGCCTTGCGGCCGAAGCGGTCAGCCAAGTAAGAGAAGACGATAATACCAGTGAGGCCAAATGCGTAAGGGATCATGGAGTAAAGCTGCGTATCAAGGGCGGAAAATCCGAAAGCTTGAATGAAGGTGGGCAAGAAGACGCCGAAGGCGCCGATTCCGATGCCTTGGGCTCCCACCATTAGCGAACCAAGGTAGAGCTTGGGGTCTGTGACTGCAATGATGATTTGTTTGACGTTGAACTTCGAGTGCATGGAATTCTGAGCTGTTGATGGATTGTTAGTGGTAAGTCCGAAGCGAGTATATGGTAGAAGACTCACAGTCCTTGTATCTCTTCAGAATAGCGTCTCTTTGACCCTGAGACCTGAACAGCCAATTCCCCTTCGCACTGACGTTCTCTGGTAGGCCTGGGCAAAAAGCAAGCAGGATCAAGCCGAAAAATATGGTGATTGACCCCTCAATAATGAAGAGCCACTTCCATGACTTCAGGCCATCCACACCAGGAAGATCTTTGCCCACTGCGTAGCTGATGACTCCGCTGACAGCTCCTGCAACTGGGGTCAGGGCGTAGATACCTCCAATTCTCAGGGATAGCTCCTTCGGCTTGTACCAGAGACTGATGAAAATGAAGGCATTGTTGGTCACGGCCTCGCCCAAACCAATGAAAACACGGAGGACCATGACACCGGCGTAGCCCGTGGTCGCTGCCATGCAAGCTGCGAAAACGCCAAAGCTGAGAAGAGAACCAGAGAAGACATAGCGAGGATGAAGATATCGCAAGAGCATTCCCGCAGGGAACTCAACGACCATATATCCAACAACTGGAGTTTCACGTCAGCTGGGTCTCGATGGGTGTCTCGCCGTGCGGAGAGGCAGCAAAGCTCTCCGCTTAGGTGATAATTGATTTAGGGATAGGGAGACTAGAGGAGGGTTGACCTACAGAACATCATGACACAGTTATAGTACTGCTGGGCTGATAACCCAAGATCTTTCTGCATCCCAAGTGCACGAGCATTTCCAATGTTACCGCGATCCTATAAGTCAATTTGTTAGGTGGTTCAAGAAGCATCTATGCATGGCGAAGGTACTGACCAAATACCCCACGAATAGCGTGATGGCCATCATCGGCAGCAGCGCCATATCCATCTTGCGCAGAACGGCGCGTTCATCTTTGGGGTCGACATCATCTATTTCGACATCGAGGTCGAGTTTCTTGTCATTGATGTGCTGGATCTGGATTTGCTTTTCTTCGATATCCTTCGCCTGAGAGGAGGAAGAGTCGACGTCGGCCATGTTGGATTGCAAGAGAATTAATTTTGGTCCTTGGTGGGGTGCGGGGTGCGGGGGAGGCCTCGATCTCGCAAGTAGATCTACTTGGATATGCTGATGAGACCGACAGCAGGGCTAGATCTATACATATGTAGACTTCGATTCGATAGATTACTGAGGGTTTGAATTCCGTTGGTGGTCGATTTGCCCGAAGAGAAGATCTTTTTTGCTCGCCGCTCCGAAGCCTCCTGGCCGAATTGACCGGTTTGTCCCCGCAACGATTTCGTATCTCCTTTTCCCCTCATTTCACCGTAATAAAGCTCCTTTCATTGGGTGTTTAAGTGGGCGATGGCACAGACCGTACTGTACTAGCATCAATGGCTCCATCCACCCTTTCGATTTCCCCTCTTTCAATCTAAATCGGGGTTGGTCCAGATATTTCCAAGACCCTCTAGGTAGAGCTGAATTACTTTCGCATTAAGCGGTTTCCACAAGATATTGATTTGATACACATCCGGTAAATAAGGAGGCCAACCAAGAACATCAATATACCTTTAGAAAAGCAAACCCGAACCAAAATTACGGTCTGTGCCTGAGCTATCTGCATTTACGAGGAACGGTTTTCGAATCTAGAAGGAAGCATTATTTGAGTATTTCGATGTATCGTTAAGACATAGCCCTCCTCGCGCAGAAGAAGGATCCCCTCCTATAGTGACTACATCTGTGTTTTCCGTCGCTAAATACAATATCGAATGTTGCTAGCTTGTAGAGGTATATGGGAGCACGTATTATAGACTCAAAGTAATCACTTAGAGGCTGTTATAATAATATAAAGTCAGTAATTAAGTTCTAAAGTCATACTCCTTGCTTACTCGATTTCATTCAAAGTCCCATTAGCCTCGTTTTCCACGCTCAAATGAGCATCAATGGGATCAAATCCACCGAAGCTAATAAGAAAAAGGCTGAGTATTACGACCTAGTATCTTATCTAAGCCTAAGCTGCCCTGATATTGTCTAGAAGCCACCCTTTTGTTACCTAGCCATTCTGTTCTGAAAATGTGATTTCTTTAACTATCGGTAGATTATATACTCTAGAATCCAATTATATATCAGGGTAGCTAAGTAATAGTATATATTTCAGGTGCCAGTAATTTGTCTATATAAGTTGGGTCGTCCATTATCTTTATTTATTTCCGATATTGTTATCAATTAACAGGTTGTCGGGGCTAACTGGAACGTACTTTCAATGGCAAACCGATTTCCTCTGAAGGCCCACAGTATACTGTCACAATTTGTAGCCACAGGACGCCACCAGAACCTGCTTACGTGGATGATCAACATGACTCGTTAGAGCATCGATGCCCAAACTACGCGGCTACGATTACTTGTACCGGGTCCACTCAGGGCCTCTTGGCGCCGAGGCTTTATGTAGTTCTTTACAATATAGAGAAAGCAAAATCAGTGAGCCGTGTAGTAACCTTGACCATGGCATCCGCTGTCTGTTGGTCTCGAAATATAGGCTGCTGACATATATCATATGTGTAATACAATATATGGCCCGCTAGAGACTCTTTGGTCTATACTAGAGAACCCTCACTACGCGGATATTCTGAGGTAAGTAATTATATTTGAATGCCAAAACTGGTCAGTGCTCTAGCCACAGCCTTACTAGTAGAAGGATCCTGATCCCCGAGACATATAAGGGTCTTATACTGACCATAATCATATATAGGAGATGGCCAGTGAGTTCGCTAGCGTAAGAAGGATTTAGAAGAGGAGGCCTTGGTATACTCATATGAGCTCTGCTGAAATTTGATTCTTGATAAATATCATACCGAGTAAATACTTCTAGATATTGTTCCCGAAAGAGTCGCTCTCCAACTTTGCCATAAACACTGAGAATGGCCTCCTTTTATAATTTGACATAATTTGTCGCAGCTGATTTGTTGGGATCATAGGGAGAGTATACTCGGTAGAGTGTACTTAGTTCTGGTCTGGTTTGGTGGTTGGTATGATGTCTGTTCTCTACAATACTACGGAACCAATCCCCTCTTCCGGAGTTACCGCCCTTCCCGTAAGAGGGGTTCCATATAATGCTTCTAACGTCATTAGATCCGAATGATTTCTTGATTCCTTTTTAAATTACTTGATCCTGTACCTTACGTGGCACAGTAACGTGTACTATCCTTTTTTGTGTCCAGAACCGCCGCCTAGAAGGCCATTCTCCCAAAGTTTAAGATACACCGGGAGGTACGTGAGATCTAGGCTGGTGTACACTGAATAGTTTATAGTAATGGCAGCAGATTAGTCAGCGCCAGCACTATCGAATAATGGCTACGTTACAAAATTCGGGTGAGGCGAGATGGTTCCAAATATAACTTAGTATCTTTCTGTAACATTCAGTGTGAGTAATGCTAGCGTTCAACCAAACCAGTCGTATACTAAGATCAGATACCAGCTAATTGATGAAAATAGTCACCCCAACTAGATCACTGACTCAGAGAAGTCCATTCCTGCCTGGGCAACATTTAGCTTTCATGATTCCTATGAGACCATTCGGAGTATATACTATCTCTGTTGATGCCGACTTTAAGATTCTAATAAAGTTAATATTTCTGGCTTGAAGGGTTTCTGATAATTATAGGAACATCCCCCTCTACTGCCAGTGGGCCATCTGGCCAGTGAATACAGAAAATAACATCGTCATATTTGTTTGTAAGTGCATGAAGAACAGCTAAATCTTCTGTTATTGGGATCACTCACCATCGATATCGATATCGACGATTCAAATTCCTCTTCGTAAGCAGCCTAAATTGGTTGAATATTGAAGACGGTCCAAAAATGTTAGCGGAGAAGTTTCATAGTTTACAACGACGCCAATCTAGACAAAGTCGTCGATACCCCGAGCAGACTTAGTCAGAACAATTGTTTCCGAAAAAAAGGGATGGGCTTATAAATTATCATCTCCATCGTGATCCACCCAGAAAACACCTGGCGCATCATGCTGGGCACGGAACTCAGGAAGGGTGATACCAAGCTTGCCTAGATATGTTGAAGTGTGGAACAATCTTGATGCTGCAGTCCAAGTCTCTCAAAATTCTCTCGCCCCTGGTCCTGGCAAGTAGTTATCTTCATAATCTTTCAAGAAAAAGCCCACTGTGTCGATGGCAGCCCATGGAGCCACTGGAAAATTGACTAACAACCAGCTTATACATAATTTCTATCATCGTAGCTAAGATCCTTGGACAAGATCCTTGGGAATATTGACAGGGCTATCTCCATTTACAGGCAATTTCCCACACATTGTGGACTTGACACAGGAGCCCACTCTGTCGTACAAGCCAGCGTCAAAGCCTGGAGAAGTAAGCCAGCATCATGAATAAATGTCTACATACCAAATATTTGCCATCTTAGAGTAGCTCTCTATCATTCTATAGGATATGGATCAAAAATGAACAACTACGTTAGGTGTGAAATCTTGCCATTAGTTGGTTGGGCGGGCATTGGGTACCATCTGCATTGAGGTCCGTCTCTAAACTTCTACCAAGCTTGTAAAGACTTTGACTGATGGAGAGCTGCCATGCTGTAGAGGGCATCCTACAACGTTAGACTGAATCTGCAAGGCAAGAAACTTTGTAAAGAAGCGAGCCATCTAGATACCTCAATATACCAGAGGTTTAAATCTAGTGGAATTAGTGGATAGACTTCTTTTTCCGTGTGGAAAGTACATGAAACTTACGATCATCAGGCTTCACATTTCATCTTAATTCCCCCTCAGCATCAATACCCCAGAAGTCATTCTGTCCGATTAGCAGCCTCCCGCTCAATAACCTTTGCAGCATGAAGCATTGAGGCCCTCCCTTTCTACAGTATCAAAAGTCTCACTATTCGCTTCGATTAGAGGCCAAATATTTCAGTTGCTAATCTCTCACATTCCTTTCAAAGGGTAAGTGAAAGAGTCATCCCGGTCGCTGCTAGCTGGATTTGTATCAGGGTTAAAATGCACGTCCTGTGCTTGTTTTAGCCACTCTGCCGGAAAGACAAAAGTTAGGTGACGTTGGACAATGGTAGTGTCCATGTCTACATCAGCCATGTCCTCTGCTATATCATGACCTGTGTTCGGCGTCCTGATAACCATCCCTCGCTTGCTTGCCCATGGCTCTGCGGAATGGTAACCGGAAAAAGAATGGAGGACGGTGCCTTTGAATCTGCTGGCTCTGCTTTTATCCGTCGTGGCCTATGATGTTGATACAGGTGATACCTGTCCTGTTCCTATTGCGGGAATAAGGTTCTTCACTTTCATCGACATTGATCTTTCAATGAAGAAGCGGTGACGGACAGTTGTTTTGCTGCCTCATTCCAGTGTGCTGATTCCACGGCAGTGTAAGTGCGGATATTGAGGCCATACTTTTCGGGCCAGGATTTGAACCAGCAGCAATTCGCTTGGTTGGCAATGCTTGTCTTCGGCTGGAAAGGTATGACCGAATGGCATAACGCTCTTTTATACAAAGTTCGTTATAAATTCGAGACATTCGACACACGCTGCCTAAGCTTTTGGAAGCATTATTACTTTCCTGGCACAGGTTGGAGGGATTGCTGGTCTTCATAGAGTACAAAGGTCATCAAGCCTAAGAGACCTTGAACCTGCCTCCATTCTCGCGAGTAGCTCCTTGGGTTTGAAGTCTTCCTACCCGCTCGTACCTTCCTGTGAGCTTGAGCTCAACTCGAGACTTACCAGTTCTTTTTTATATAACTATTGCTCTATTTAATAAAACGCAATCGAACTTCTATTGATCATATTAAGTTTCTTTCCTCTCAATCGCTGCCTCTAATCTATGGAAATCGCCGCTGGCTCGATTTGCAATGGTATATAGTACCGAATATCCCTACCTCAATGCTTTAAGGCGTTGAGCTGAGCAAATCTAGGCAACGCTTCTTCATAATATTTTGCAGCCCAATTGAGGGCGAGTTATATCAGCTCATTCACATATAATGGTGGTGTGCTCAGTTTGTACCGGATGAGAGGACACTTATGATGTACGACTGGATCCAATTGCCGATCTCATCCTGTACATTTTGGCCTTTGCTGTGGTCATTAACTTTCGCTACGGAAAACCCCACGTAACCTTTACCCCGGATGCCCCGCATTCCCCCGCATCCCCCACAATCTCTGCTCAAGGAAACCCGCCGCTCGTTTTCTTTCTACTACTACTACACCTCAAGGAATCGGATATTACTCCTACAGTGCCTAACATGGATTCGGGAATGCCAAGTGGACTTTCGCCTCTCAAGATTGTGACTTAGAAGCTAGAACGTGGGCCGGCATTTGCAGGAAGAAGGGATACCGCCATTTCCAAGGTCGAGGAAATGAGCTCGGGGATGCAACAACGCCGATAGGCAACAGACGAGCGTTAATAAAATAAGACGTGCCTGCGCTGCAAGTCGACTGTAGGATTTTGCTCTCGGGGAAGCCCTCTCAGACACTGACAGTCGCAGTAAGAAGACGCAGTGCTCTGGAGATAGCCCCTGTATATGCTATTTGAACTATGATCAGTCTTGCCCCTATGGGGAGACGCATCATTCTACACCTTCAGAGCTTGCAAACTATTCTGCAAACGATACGAACCAGCACGTCTACCCAATCACAATCGCCTGAGGTGATGTCTCCGAAGCAACAGCTCATCAACCAGCAAGCTCTACCGATCCATTCCTCCATTATGATGGCGCCTGATTTCAAGCCGCTGAAGATTTACCTGAAAAGCCGTTATAAGAAGATCAATACGGCCATTTTCATAGCAGCACATTCGGCTTCGCATTCCTGCAATTCGCGAAGTAGAGACTTGCCAATCTGCCATCTATGTCTCTAGATTTCCAAGACAACTCGATTTCAGAATCCGAAACGTTTTTTCCAGTGCTCCCCCAAAGTCAGTCGCCGATGGTCTTGTGAACCACTTTTTCGACTTCGGGCAACCAACGTCGCGCTTCGTCCATAGACGAAGCTTGGAGCACCTGTGAAAAAGCTTTACGCAAATAGAGAATTGTCCACTGGGGGCCAAGGTGGATTGGCGGTTATTTATATGGCCTTGGCTATCGAAGCTCATTATTGTACGCCAACGCATCCTCTGGTTTTGCCGCAATAGTAAGCTTTCCGTAGACCTCTCAATTCTCGCGGGAGATTGACTTGCGATACTTAGTGTCCGTTACTACCTGTACGACATCACCTAGAAAGAACTCCAGAGAGAAACAAGTAAGATAACTTTCAGCTCTCTTCAAGGTAAGTTCCTAGTTACTCATTTTCTCATGAACCACTCTCGCATGCACGAGGCTTGGTCAACGTTTGGTATCATCGTACGACAAGCCCAGGCCTTACAGCTGCACCGGTGTGTTGCGCGCTCAGCAGATTGTAACTTGATCGACTACGAGTATAGTAAGAGACTCTTCTAATCAATTTACATCTACGACAGGCAGCTATCCAGTATTATAGTACACCATGCGCTCTGCACGATAAAGATGTAGACCAGGACGAAATCTCCACCACAGCCTACAATGTTCCAGAGAACGGTGCACTCTGCGCCAGCCCTAGTTCATTATACAGATTAGCAAAGATTCTGGGGTCGATCCTACATCACTTTTATGACTCGAGAGAGAAATACCTTGGATGCATAAGGCTTAAGGAAACCGCGATGGAGATTGAGCGGTCTTTAACTCATTGGCAAGCTGATATTCCTGCTTACCTTGATTATACCTCACTTCTACCTATGGCTATATCAACGATAGCGCAAAGGCAAATGTGTACTCTCAAATTAACTTTCACGTATGCGCAGTTGTTGCTCTATCGGCCTTTCATTATTTCCTCGATCTGCAGCAGCCTCACTGGCTGTTCAGAAATGGAGGCCGGGATTAAGCATAGTTACCACAGGTCAATCGCCGTTGCTGATTGTCGCGAGCTATTGGACGAGGGCTCGTTTCAAAGGCATTTGGTCTGTTCATATACATTAAATTCACAGTGATCGGTACCTTATACCTCGATTCACTAATATGGAAAGATAGCTTGCTCGTACGCCAGCTAGCCGAAGATGCGATGACAGAGTTCTCTATCGGCGTTGTTGGCGATCCAGTTGGCGAGCGCTACCTTGATGTTTTCAAAGAGTGAAAAACTATCCCTGGAAAACAGAGTGGTAAAATAATTGATCAGGTAGCTGCTGCTTTGGGTGCCCTTGAAGATACTGGGCTTGATGGACAGTTCAATGAGTCGGGCGATCCATGGGCTGAGATGCTTTTGATGTATCAATGATGAACGACTTCTCTTACAAAAGATAAATTGAAAGCAGAGCACAATCAATATTCCAGTCTCAAGACCTCTTGCCCCTCTTGATGATCACAGGCTTCTGGGCAAGTTGTAAAATATAGCTGTGACGTTCCTGCGATGAGGCATACTCGCGATCTTTATAGTATACCTCTTCCATACAATGCTACATATCTACTCAGAACAGATACAGAGGATGGGAAAACCCAAACCTTTTCAGTCTTTATATCCAGGGCTTAGAGTGGTATTTACACTTTATGCTAAAAATAATATCTCGGTGTGTCCGACGACAATGACACTCCTAGACGCTACGCAATAAGCCACGATACCAATGCGAAGTACAGCGTAGCTCCACTACCTGCGACCTGCTCACTTCGCAATAGGAAGGTGATAGTATATCTTGAAGCTAGAGGGCTTTGAGTACAGCAAAGACGCTCTCTTCCCTGAGTCGAGAGCATATCCGACGTTTACACCAGGCATACCTAATAGTGTCGATGGATGAGGGGCTAAGGCGGCTATACGAACAGGACTATCGATTGAGGAACCAGGACCAAGTTTCTCCTCTGGGTTGGCCCTCCGAGACAGGAGCGGGCCACGAGATGTTTTGCGATAGATTTGCTAGGTAGAGACCTACGACCTGTCTTGGCAATAGTACTATCATGGGGAGGAAGAGCCGAGAAGGACGTAACAAGTAGTTGTCTAAGCTACTCAAAGTACGCCACGGTATATGACGACGTGGGATAGGGAAGATTAAGACGGCGTGGCCGAGACTGTCAAACATGTAGGCAGCTCGAGGCTCGCGAGGAAACCGAAACCCATTTACCTACAGGGAGCGCCTAGACCCCAGCTTCGCTCTTAAGTAACTATTACAAAACAAAAATTGTCACCCACTGTAAAAGAGTAAGTCGTCGCTATACAAACCTGCATTTGCTTTGAAAAGTGATGTGTTGACCATGTTGTATTGTACTTAGCGAGCGACACGTGTTAGGATGCTTGGCCGCCATTTGTTCTCGAGTTGTGATGCCCGTTCTAGCCCCTAGTCCATCTATAGCCAGAGATGGACCTGTCAATACCACCCTGAGGCTTGGCAGATATCCAGAACATTGTTTTGTCGCGATAGCCTTGTATATTGCCTTCTCTATATTATTCTTTTTAGAGAACTATACTAAAGGTCATTATATCCTCACCATATGACATCAAGTCTGAGGACGTCTGATTAGCTTTTAGGCCAAGATTATAGGAATCCCAGAATCTGAAGCTTTCAAAACTGTTGTCTTTCTCCTTGAGGGTCATTCGGGAAATAAAAGCCACGGCTTAGAATAGGTCGTAGCCCATCATCGTATGTTTAGATTGGAGATAAGTTGTTGACAAATTTAATTGTGGATCATCGGTGAACTAACAGGTGGGAAGTTTATACTGGAAGAGATTGTCCATACACATATATAGGTAAAGGCGAATGAGAAGAGTCCAAGAGGGGCCAGGTGCGGTTTATTATTGGAGTAGCCGAGGATGGTATCAAAGAGATTAGAAAATAATGCTCTCACTTACCAGTGGACGATGTCTATACCCTTTATCCTGCACGGGTGTCATTCTCGACCATGGGTATCTGATTCATCTTGTTGCTCATGCATAGGCTTCATAATCGTCTGACTCTAGCAAGTGTCAGAAGGATCCGTGGCCCATCCGAGAGTTACAAGCTGATATTTAATTTGGAAACTCGACAGGACCACAGAGGCACTAAGAATTCAAATACGAGAAGCGAATCGTTTTTGATTCCTACCCAGACCAAGGATTCCATAGTACCGAAGTTGACTTTACTATCAGAACGTTACAAAAGCTAATACTAGACATTTACAAAGGGAGCAAGGCGACTACATTTTGGTTATAGACAACATCAATCTAACCTAAGTAAAACGAATCCTACCGAGTTCTCAATATCGTAATTTCTTTACCTCATACGATAGTACTGCAGAATCCGAGTTGCAAAGCGGTTCAGGTAGAGAAGGGGACTAGGGACCGGATATTATACTTCGTTTCTCAAAAAGCCTAGTAGTTTCAAAAAGACCCTCGTCTTGAGATTCCTCAATAGGAAAAAGTCTAAGAGTAGAAGGTGGATGCTACAATATAGAGGGGCTCTATCCCTACCTAGTATATGCTGGTCTGCATATTTACTAAGTTAGTATTAATAATCACTAGTATCATGAATTGGAATTTGGAATGGAAAACTTTCTCCACAAGGAGAGAGTATATATTGTAAGCTGCTTGCTCATATGAGAAGTTTTCTTTGTACTCATCAAGGTCCTTGACATTTCATCTCATCAAAACAGCTATCAACAAGTCTCAACTTGACCAATCACTAAGATGCTCTTCAAACTTTTTTCCGTTGCTCTTATAGCAAGCACAGTCTTGGCTTATACTTTGCCTGGTGGCTTGACCGGTAAGTTTTACACTGTCTCATAAGTTTATATCTTGCTGAATGTACTCTAGATGGAGACTACCGTGCTTCCACTGATGGAACTGGAGTTGAGATCCACGAGAGATCAACTGGTCCTGGCGATGACGACTGGGAGCTTGTTGCTATATCCGTCGCCAAAAACACAACCCTAGCTACTCGTGAAGAGTTGGCAACACGTCAAGCTGATGACTGCCCTGATTCTGCCGATGGTTGTTGGACAATCTGGTGTGGCTGTGGATTTCTATTGGACCATGGCCAATGTGACACTGCAACGACCGGCTTGCGAGCGCAAACAGGCTCAAATGTCTATATTCCCTGGACAGCAGCTTATTATGTTATCTCTGGCAATACTGTTGTTTTTGCATGCAATCAGGATGGCAATGATGGTTTACCAGGCATCAAAGCTCAGTTTACAGAGTATGATTTAGACCAGGCCCTGGGTTTTGTTGATAAACATTGTGGTCGCTATGTGGCTGGTACTGCCTGGTATGTCGAATTCTTCGAAAGCTCTGACCCTAGCTACCGTTGGCCTGTTATTGGACACCAACAATATAAGTCTGGAGATGACTTTTGTACGACAGCATTACTTTCATATGTTGGTAATTGCTAGATTTGATTTCTAGCTGGATTTTGACTTAATGATTCTTTGTTAAGGCCTGTATCTTAACTAGTAATGAAGATGTCAATGAGTTCTGTGATATTAGAGCCACTTTAGAACCACTTTGGAGCCACTAGTAGATTCCCAGGAGCTTGATTAGTTATATTATATAGTAATATCACGTACTAAGAGATAGTAGTCTAAGAGAAGCGAGTATGAGAATTTGATTAGTTAGTAGAGAGACCTATACTAAGTGGTTTCAGACCAGGTTCAGACATGTATTATAAAGGAGTAAGGAGGGTATCTTTAAGTATATAATAAATATGTTTTTCTAGACTACTAGATATAGAGAGAATAAAATAGAAAGAAGAATATATTGTTTTTAAGTAATTAAAGGACTAGTATAACTATATAATCTAGAGTAATAAAACTATAATCTATTTTATATATACCTGAAAGCTGCGCAGACGTCTCACGCCGCCCCGTAACCGAAGCCGCGGATTGAAGCCTACCTGTACTGTACACCTCCAATCGCACCTTTCAACTCGAGCTAGGTACATCAACCTCTCGAGTTGTAAACAATCATCAGATACTGTCCATCGTCAGCTGTTCTGTTCGATCAGCCCCACCCAGCTCCGCTCAAAGACATTATCGCGCTCTTCATTTAGAGGCAGTATTCTCGTGTTTTCATTCGCGCCAGGGTCGTTGTCCACCCGAATTTCATCACACACTTGGTAATATTCTATCGCAGACCTACTCCACTAACTATCCCCTAAAATTCCTCCTTCACACACTGCGAAACGCGAGTCGACCCTTCCCAACATGATACCATCATTAACTGCGATCATCTCTGAGATATCCTCTATCCAAGACGCCCAGGTCAAGATTTTATCAGGGCCACTGAAAGGTGGCTCCAATACTGTATATGAGATTCAATCTGAGCACGGGGATCGTTGGTGTCTTCGAATTCCTCACGACGACGACGCAGCTCGCTTTGCTACAAGAGGGACAACTGTTCTTAAGGATGCGAAAGAAAGGTGCCCAGAGCTTCTAGCACCTGGTATTGTCTATCAATCAGGCTATTACACTCTTATGGAGTATCTTGATGGAGAAGCTCTTAAATCCTGGAACACGCAAGTGATACCAAAGGAACGACGTCAAGTTTTACTGGATGACCTCGCGACTTTCTTGTTTTCCCTATGGACCTTAGAAGAGGCACAAGACACTCAAGGCACAAGTAGGTTTTGCTGAAGTAGCATGCCGTGACTTGCGGCATACAACAGAGGTACGACAAAATAGGCTAACTAGCACATAGAACATAAAATGACATATAGAGAATTGCTTCGAAATGAGGTCGACAAAGGACTTCGACGTACGCTTGAAGGAAACTCCGCTTGGGGCGATCCAATTTACTATCTCTACCGACGGGTGAAGATTGATGACCTTGTGCCATATCCGGACGATGGGGCTACCGCAGTCAAACATGGAGACTTGAATGCATGGAACGTGGTTGTGAGCGAAAGAGGGCTCACTGGGTAAGCACATTAATCTTTAATATATTTTCTCTTTTTAATTAGTGATAGTGTTGTGGATTGGGATACATCACGATTCGCTCCTGCCCCGTCAGCTATCCAACACCCTCTTTTTATCGCGGACATTCCAGGATGGCGAAATGATGATGTCCCTGAGGAGATGACTTTTGAAGAAGATCGAGCTTATTTAGAGCATGCGATAGGGAAATTAGATGCGAGTTCTGAATATCCTGGGCGGATTAAGCATCTGCTACAGACTTCATTTGAGAGGCAATTCTTGGAGATGTCGCTTCGTAATCGGAAGATCAACAATGAGTATGTTCAACGGATATTCAAGGATGATATTACACTAGACAAGAACACGGCCCTCGAGCAGTTGGAAGATTTTCTTTCTGTTCACGAATCAATGCGAGGGCTCCCTACAGTATTAAACCTGCGAAGTTGTCTTATTTGATAATTGTATATCTAGAATCAGGCAAGAACTTGACTTGTTATACTTCAGCGCTTAACCTATAAAGGAGTAAGAAATATACAAGAACCAAGAGAAAAATGCTGTGTAAATATACAAAATGAATGGTATTTGCGAACGGTTAAATAAGCTAAAATATGTTGCTAAAAAGATGATATATCCAGATCGAATCTCAGGGAAAACATATAAATGAATGGCTGTATAAGCTGGTATAAGGCCGTACTATTGTCGAAAATGACGAGAAAGATACCTCCTAAAACAATTCGCATCTCTATCTATAACTGATCTAGAATCTCAAATTCCTACGCTAGTCATCGATGTGATTGTGATTCAGATTCGTAGATGACTTAGTATCTCTATAGGAATACTAATAGGGTTAGGGTTAGGGTTAGGGTTAGGGTTAGGGTTAGGGTTAGGGTTAGGGTTAGGGTTAGGGTTAGGGTTAGGGTTAGGGTTAGGGTTAGGGTT